>CM035433.1:28139934-28722434 GCA_020310875.1 Ceratopteris richardii
GAACCTATGTGGTGCTTGTCAATTGTGAAAGAAAACTAGATTGCCTTTCAAGAAAAGAAATCAACATCCACTTCATCCCATCCATACATGTGTTTAGGGACCAAAAAGGGAGAACTACATTGAAAAGGTAATAGGTATTTTGTAACTTTGATTGATGATTCTGCAAGGATGACCCAACTCTATTATGTGGAGAGCAAATCAAATCTCTTTTACTACTTCGAAAGATTATGCTTGAGAAGAAATGTGGTAGGTATATCATGTGCATAAGGTCACATGGAGGTACACACAACAACAAAATGGTGTGGCAAAGAGAAGTAATAGGTACAATGCACAATGTGCTATGTCCATGATGAATGAGATGTGCATACCCGAAATGCAATTCCCACATGATGTCATAAGCTTGGAATTTTCTTGTTGATTCAACTATGCATCAATAGTAGCAATTGGTTGCAACAGAATGTGTTCCTCGTGCTTATAAACGCACTCAAGCCACAATGAGAAGGACAAGTTAACATTTACTCAGGTTTGGGGAAGACAAACCCGCTAGTTCAACTTTATTAAGGAAATCTTTGTGTTTCATTTGATGCTATCATTGAATAATGTTGTTGTTTTACTATCATTTTTCCATACTGAACAACGAGTTTTCTTGCAACTCTCATAATTTTACTTTAGTTGTTTGAGTTGCTTTGGTGAAGATGCTATGTGGAAATACTGAAATTTGAGAGGAAAAGAGGACGTGCTTCTTAATTCATGCTCAATAATCATTTTTGATGTTCCAAAGTTCGTTGCTTGATCTCACATGCGTTTTCTTTTCCTACCTTCTACATGATTTACATGAAGAGTCATATGCACACATAAATCAAGAGAAAATGGGTACGTGATTGTATGAACTATGTGTGAATGAAAAACAAATGAATGAGAAACATGTTGTTAACATAAAACAACAAAAGTGAATTAGAAGAGAGTGAAACTAGGAAACACATGGTAGAGAAGACTCTAATAAAAAGTGATTTGAGAGGACAAAAAGTTATTTCTGAAGTAATATCTCTTCACTAGATTTCATTCGGAACCGTAGGAGGAACATGAAGAACTTTTCCCGAAGATGTCCTTTGAATTGCATATAAACTTAATAAGCTTGCCAACTTATGTAAGAAGTCTTAGCAAAGTCAATCCTCAAAGTTATGATCAAACTTAATTAACGATCTCGTCAAAGGAGGGCTAAGGCTATGTGTCAGTTCCAAGAATTTTGAGAGGTCTTGATGAGCCCTATATTCCCACTAAAAACATTACATTTTTAAGTGAAGAAAAACTTTTGAACTTCTATCCTTGTTAGCTTAAGATAAAGGTTTTCCACTTTTTCATGAAACCCCATGTCTCTCGAACTTGAACTCTTTGCTACACACATCTAGTGCCCCGTCCTTTCTCTCAATCTTGCGACAATGTATGAGTTTTTCATTTCTTTGACATGTACAGAGGTCACACTGGTATATTTTAGGGAAACTTCATTGAGCTTTGTTAGATTTATCTACCGAGAGTGATGTCATATTTGTCTCTTGCCAACTCACTCATTCACGGACATTAGGTTTTTCCTTATGTACTAGTCTTTATATGTTGCACTTGTTGTATTCTTGTTTTTAGGTCATTTCTTGTACATTCCTTTTATGTAATAGAAGAAGAAGAAGAAGAACAAGAAGATCATCCTTCCTTGCCTCAATCTGAGTGTGTGATCCTCTTTGATTATTATTTTGTTTTCTATTTCTCTTTCTTATCTCCCTCTTCCTAACATGGTATTAGAGCCAATGTGAGTATAGAGAGGTCTTGGAGAAGGCCGATGGTTAAGAGTACACAAGAAGCCATGGAGAAAGCACGATTCACAAAGGATCTCAGATTGCTACAAAAATTGGCATGAAGGTAGAAGACCTCAAAATATTTTTGGGAGTTATCCTTTTAGGGTCACTTGTTTTTGTTAGATCAACGTTTTGGAGCCATCTCAACCTCTGTATTGAGACCACAAGGTGGAGCCCATAGAAAAACCATGTGAGTTTGCAAAACTTTAACTTGCATCCTGTTTCCAACACTCATATATTCCAGATCCATAATCTCAAGCAGTTCTATGTACTTTTGATACATGAAAAATTTGTTTTTTTTTTTAGATCAAACTCTCACATCATAGTGCAATAGTGTTCAAGTAGAAATGCTGCTTGTAGTGTTTTGTAGTGTTGTCAATTGTTGCAGAAATGGAAAACGCAGATGGAATGAGTCAGGTTATAATTGAGAGGCTGGAAAGAACAACTTGCATGCTTAGAGATTTAGGATGATGAATTTCCTGATGGGAAAAGGCTACTGGAAGTACATCAAAGGAGAGAACAAAAATGCTTTGCTGTTACCAGAGAGGAATGGGAGTGCATACCATTTAAGAGCATATGAAGAACGGAATCAAGGAGCACGAAAGGTAATGTATTGGCTATCTGTTAGCATACATGATAGCATGATTGGGCCTATATAGGATGCCAAGACTCTAAAAGAGGCTTGGAACAATTTGGTCACAGTTTAGAACTTCTATATAGACCAGGAAATATATTATGAATTTTGCGTATCTCGTATCTATGTTGATTATTTACGAAAATAATGTTAGTGAGGATAAACTCGCTAGGAAAACCCAATTCTGAGCAGGTATTCTACTCTGGAAGAGGAAGAGGATGAGGTAGAGGCTTTGGAAGTGGAAGAGCAAATAGTAACAAAGACCAAGGTCAACAACAGAATCATGCAGAAGGAAGAGAATAGTTTCGAGGTAGGGGAAGCCAAAGAGGTCACATAAATTTCCAAAGAAATGATTCAATTAATGACACTAAAGGATGCTAGAATTGTGGTAAACCTAGGCACTTTGAACGTGATTGTAGGTTGAAGAATCAAAATAACAGAAGGTAGCAAAGCAACTATGCATCCAAAAGTGTAGATGATTCTTAGAAGTTGTTCATGGTTCAATATCAAATGATGAATACGATGTTTGCTGGTGTTTCAAAATCGAATGATAATGCCTGATATGTTGATTCATGTGCTTCAAATCCATGACTAGTCATGCAGAATGGTTTAGTACTTTGCAACAATTACAAGTTCTTAGATATGTTGAAATAGGTGATGACACATCACACCCTATTGAGCATATAGGAAACATAGCACTATATATGGAGGATGGAAAGGTGAAACATCTTACTCATTTGCTGCATGTTCGAAATATAACAAAGAATCTAGTTTTTGTTGGAAAAATGGTTTACTAGGGATTACAAGTCAGGTTCAATGCTGATGGATTATATGTAGAAGAGTACAAGCAGGATGGACGATTGAGTGCCAAAGGAAACAAAGTGGGTAGGATGTTCACCTTAAATGTGAAAATTCCTAAAATGATTGCAGCCATGTTTGCAAAAGGTGCATTGGTTATTGCAGATATAGAGATGTGGCACAAACGGATTGGACATGCAAACTTGCTAAGGCTCAAATTGATGTAGTCAAAGGAGATTGTCCATGGACTACCAATTTTCAAGGTTGCAGAGATGTAAAAGGTATAGGCAGCATGTCAATTGGGTACACAGTGAAGATCATCATTTCCACATGACAAGCATATCAATGAGAGCGTGCTTGAAATGGTACATACAGATGTTTGGGGCCCTACAAAGACCACATCTATGGGTGGCTGCAGGTTCTATGTTACTTTCATTGATGACCATACACGAAAAAGTGTGGGTGTATTTCATGAAAGAGAAGAGTGAGGTGTTCACTAAATTCTAGAATTTTAGATCTATGGTGGAAAAGCAAACAAGGAAGTATATGCATGGATTAAGATCTGACGCAGGAGCTGAATACATGTGAATATTGATATATTCTGGTAGTGATGTGTGTGAACACACTAGGACCGTCAGGGCACTTTTTTCCCTCTTTAGGAGGTTTTTTCCCCACGCTTGTATATATGCCTATTGCCCTAATGGGTTACTTATCTTTGTACATTCTCTAGTAATACATGGAGTATTGTGTGTTGTGCTCCATGCTTCTTCTCCTTCCTTGTGCTTTTCACGTGCTTCCGTAGACGTCTATCTAGCACATCGTCGCTTCATCTAGGGCACTGTTGACACTCCTCTGGTTGCAATCTCAAAATCGCACGAATTTTGGTGAGCATACTCAACGTGTTTTCGGGGTCTAAGCTCGTTTCGACCTCCGAACGCACTATCACCTTGTGTTGGTTATTTTGTCTTTTTGTGCCAAAGGTATATACAAGTTTCTATTGCTAGTATAAGCATCTCAAAGTTTACTATAGGTCTAGCAGAATTTGTCTAGGCAGTTCTATTCAACTTTTGAGATACAGTCAGTTTTCTGCATCAAGGTATTTAAGTCACCGGCCATGGCTGAAAGCAGTGATGCATTCCATATGTTGGTTGTTGAGGGTAAGTTGGATGGTACCAACTACCCGTTATGGGCTTATATGATGCGACATGTACTGGTTGTAAAGGGATTGTGGAACATTATGTAGGGTGTTGAAAATCATCCTATCAAACCTGCAACTGTTACAATTACAGGTACAGAAGGTGAGGCAGAAGGTGGCGAAGATGACGATATTCTGCATATTCGTGTTCATGCTACGGTTTCTACTAAACCTACTACAGAGAAAATTAGTTGGGATGTTAGAGATGCCCAGACACATGCATTGATACCTTTGTCTGTCAAATGTTCCATTATTCCTCCCATTTGCTCTTGCAGAATAGCTAAGGATGCTCGAGATACACTTACCACATTGTACCAAGCTAGGAATGAGGCTCGTGTTGCTTGCCTCTGAAAACAGTTGGAGAGTGAGCACATGAATGAAAGTGATTCTATGGATAGTTGCTAACAAAGATCAAAGACTTGAAGGAGTAGTTGATTTCTACGAATGAGGTTATACCAGATAGCTCACTTGTGTAGACCATTCTGAATAGTCTTCCTGATTCATATCAGAGTTTTGCTTCTACTCTTTGGTTAATGATGAAAGGCCATCCAAATGCCTTGTCATTTGAGGAGTTATTCTCTATTTTGTGGTAGGAAGATCAGTCCAGGCAGAATAGGTCCATTATGCGTGTTCCAGATCAAGCTTTCCTAGCTAGTCAGAAGGGCAAAGGAAAATGGAGCTCTTCAGCTAGTAAGTAGAAATATGCAAATGCTGCACATTCAAAGAAGAAAGATAAAGATGAGAAGAAATCAAAAAAGCAGAAATTGTTTTGCAAGTACTGTAAAGGGAATGATCATATCATAAAGAACTGTCCAAAATTGGATGCTAAAGAGGAAAACAAGAAAGAGGTTGGAATGGTTGTTGCAAAGGCCTCTACATCAAAAACACAGTCTACTAAGCTTGTGCAGCAAGAAGAATGGGCGTTTACTAGTGTCTACAGTTTTGACCCATCTTCTCATGAGCAGTGCATGTCTGCAGTAGACTCAGATGTTTGGTATTTTGACAATGGGACGACCAAACATATTACCTCGCAACACAATTTCTTCTCTTCACTCGAGCTTGCCCCTACAGGGAATACTATTACATGCGCCAACAACTCCTCTTATCGTGTTATGGGAGTTAGTAAGATCATTTTGACTACTCCTGATGGTAGTTCTTTCACTTTGTCAGATGCTTTGTTTGTGCCAGGGATCAAGAAGAACCTGTTATGAGTTTCTACATTAGCGAAGATTGGCTTGGTTGTGAAATTTGTTCATGACAGGTGTATAGTTCATGATCTGTCAAATGGCGATATGATTATTGCTTCTGGCATTTTATGTCATGGGCTATATAAGCTCATAGACTATGAAAGGTCTCTGAATGATTTTGCATGTGAAATACATGATTCTCAGGCTATATCATATGCAAAGCTTTGGCATGCACACTTTGGTGATTTGAATTTTGCTAGTTTGCTATGCGTGTAGAAATCTGAAATGCTGTCCTCTTTGCCCAAACTTGAGGCACCTGGAAAACATCTTTGTGAAGGCTCCATTTTTTATAAAATGCACCATTCCTCATTTCCAAAAGATGGTTCAGTTTGGGCTACTCAGAAAGTGCAGCTTGTACATAGTGATGTCTGTGGTCCTATGCAGACACCTTCTTTTGGAGATTATCTTTACTTTGTGGCTTTCATTGATGATTTTTCCAGGCATGCATGGGTATATCCATTGAAGGCAAATTCCTAAATGTTCATGTGCTTCAAATAGCTTTTGTTTTTGGCTAAAACATGTAAAATGGGCACTCTCCGTTGAGATCGAGGGGGGGGATATATGTCTTCTGATTTTAATGCATTTCTGGCAGAACGTGGGATAAAACACCAGTGTACAGTGTTGTATACACCTCAATAGAATGTAGTTATTGAATGAAAGAACATGTCACTCATGGAGATGACGAGGTATACGATCAAGAGTCAGACTTTACCACATAGTTTATGGCTTGAGGCTATCATGTGTGTTGCATATGTACTTAACAGGTGTCCCACTAAAGCACCGTAGTCTATCACTCCGTATGAGACTTTTTGGTTGTTTGGCATATGCATTTTAGATTGAACAACATCACAAAAAATTGGATGATAAAGTAGTAAAATGTGTTTTTATTGGATACAGTTATGAAAGTAAAGGCTATCATCTATATCATCCACAGACTAAACGCATTCTGGTTAGCCATGATGCTGTTTTTGTTGAAGATGCTTTTCAGCCATTTGTTTCCTGTACTGAGGAGACATGTGTTAGCTCCAAAGAGATGTATGATACTTTACTGCCTCTTTTTACAGGTGGACAGTCTAGTGCTAGTGCCAATGAGGCAACTTCTCAGCCTTTGCACGTTTCATGTGGTGATGTAGATCATTCCATTTTTTATGCAAATTTACATGATGCATTAAATGATGAGAGAGCAAATATTGAGCAGATAAAAACTATGCCAAAATGGCTGGTGCAGACTTTGGGTGATAGCAAATTAGATGCACCTCTGTCATATCATATTTGTTCAGGCTCTCATACTGCCTCGTTTGCATCAGATTGCTATGCTATGGCTGCATCTAGTCTCTGTCATGAGAATGAGCCTCTTTCATTTAACAAATCACGAAATTCAGAAAATTGAATGGCTGCTATGCAATTTGAATATGATGCTATAATGAAGAATGGTACTTGGTCTTTATGTTTCTTGCCTCCTAGCAAGAAGGCCATTGGGACTAAGTGGGTATACAAGCTGAAGTGTAAGCATGATGGTACAGTTGACAAGTATAAGGCTAAACTTGTTGCAAAGGGTTATGCACAGGAAAGAGGCACTAATTTTGATGAGACCTTTGCACCTACTTTCCGAATGACTACAATTCGTAGCATCTGTGCACTTGCAACTCATCATGTTTGGAATGTATATCAGTTGGACATTAAAACAACATTTCAGAATGGTGACTTGCATGAAGAAGTGTATGTTTTTTCAGCCCCGTGGCTTTGTGCAAAAAGGGCATGAAAACCAGGTGTGCACATTTAAGAAGGCATTATATGGTTTAAAGCAAGCACCACATGCTTGGTATGAGAAGTTACATGCTTACCTGATTGCACATGGTTTCGAGAACAATCCAACTGAAAGCACCTTATATGTTAATTGTGCTAATGATGTGCTTTTGATCATTGTTGTCTATGTTGACGACATGCTGCTCACTGGTCCTATTGAGAAGCATATTGCTGATTTTAAGGCTGATTTGCATGCCTCACTTGAGATGTCTGATTTGGGGCATTTGCATCACTATTTGGGCATTCAGTTTATGCAAGTTGATGGTGGAATGGATTTTGTCAAACAAAATATATTGAAACATTATTGCAGCATTTTGGCCTTGAAGACAATAAGCCTACTACCACTCGTATGGAGATAGGTTTACGATTGATTGTTCATGGTGTTGGAGATATATTTGATGTTATTCTCTATCAACAAGCACTTGGATGCTTGATTTAGTTATGCATTACTCGACCACATATTCAATTTATTGTCTCATAGATGAGCAGGTTTATGCATTGCCTAGGAGTCAAGCATTGGTAGGCGGTTAAGCGCATGTTTCGCTACTTGACTGGTACTCGGCTACTTGGGTTGTTTTATCCCAAGGGGGGATCACTACCGCCAAATTTGCATGCTTTTCTTAATTTTGATTGCGCTGGTTGCTATGGCACTCGTGTGTCCACTAGCGGCTTTTGCTTCATGCTTGGTAGCTCATGTATATCTTGGTTGGGTATAGGGCAGATTTCAGAGTGACTGTTGAGTGTGTGTGGCTGAGATGCCTTATGGCTGATTTGGGTGTTAGTCAGTCTTCTGCCACCACCATATTCATTGATAGTCAGAGTGCATTGGCAGTTGCCAGGAACCCTGTGTTCCATGCTTGCACTAAGCACATTGAGGTGCATTATCATTATGTCAAAGAGAGGTTCTCTGCTGGGGAGACTAGCTTGGCATATGTGCCCATGTAGGAGAACATTGCACACCTTTTCACGAAGGCTATGCCTAGGGAGACGTTTGAAAGTTTCTACAAATCTTTGGGCTTAATTCCTTTTGTGGAGTGATTTCCACATAGCTTGGCACTTCCTTATACATTAGTGCCAGTTCCTTGTTCACCACATCACTCCCAGGGAGGATTTTTTTATATATTTATGTAGTGATGTGGGTGAACACACTAGGACTACTTGGGCACTTTTTTCCCCCGGCTTGTATATACGCCTATTGCCCTAATGGGCTACTTATCTTTGTACATTCTCTAGTAATACATTCAGTATTGTGTGTTATGCTCCAAGCTTCTCCTCCTTCCTTGTGCTCTTCGTGTGCTTCTATAGACGTCTATCTCCAATAGTCAAATGAGTTCTGAAACATTCTAAAAAGTCATGGAATTTGACGTCATTTTTCATGTAGGTACACACCACAACAGAATGGCATTGCTGAACGAAAAAATAGACATATTGCAGAAATAGTAAGAGCCTTGATGACTGAGAAGAATATGCCTCATTGTTATCGGGCAGAAGTTGTGCATACGGTTGTATACATCATGAATAGAACTCCAACTACTACTATACATCAAATTAGACCTGGAGAGAAGTTCACAAATAAAAAGCCAAACTTATCACATATGAAAGTTTTTCGCTGTATTGCATATGTACATATTTCAGATGAGTTGAGGATGAAGCTTGATCCAAAAGTAGAGAAATGTGTATTCATTCAATCATCCGTTGAAAAAAAGGGTATATAAATGGTATAGAACACTCACACGGAGGCGGAGGTGAGAAGAGATGTGGTCTTTGATGAAATATCAAGCTTCTGTGCAGATGCCAAAGATGGGCTTAATTTTGAATCAAATGAAAAAGAAAATGCTGAGAAATCGTGTAGAATCTCAAGTTTTAAGTGGACTAGATGCATCACCAAGCAATAGTTCCAAGTCAAAATCATGGAGTGGAAGACTGAGTGGAAGTTTTAGTCCAGCAAATTCATCAAATACATCCAACAAAGGTAGAGAAAAGCTTTCTGCTAGAAGTAAAACATGTGCATATTTTGAAGATGTTGATGGAGATTCAAGCAGTTTAGAAAAGAATCTTGATGAGGAGCTTGGATTGCCCTCTGCGAAGACTCTACAAGTAACAAAGGCACATGCCGATGATAGAAGGAGAAGTGAACCATGAACAAGAAGGTCTTAGAGGATGCGGAATTCAGTGCAACAATTGATATATGATAGTTACATGGCTCATTAATGTGCCTACATGACAAAGGTAATACAAGCTGTTGAACCCTCTTGTTTTGAAGATGCAATTGGAAATGTAGATTGGGAAAAAGCTATGGATGAGCAGATGGCTACACTTTATGGAACTGATACATGGAAGCTAGTTCCATTGCCCCAAGGAAAGAAACCCATAGGGTGCAAATGGGTTTACAAGGTAAAGCACAATGTTGATGGTACCATAAGTAGGTACAAAGCATGATTGGTAGCAAAAGGATATGCACAGACATATGGAATTGATTATGAGGAAACATTCAGCTCTACATCTAAAATGTCTACTGTCAGAACACTTGTTGCATTAGCTATAGCAAAAGGATGGACTTTGCATCAGATGGATGTGAAGAATGCTTTCTTACATGGTGAGCTACAGGATGAAATAAACATGGACCATCCAAAGGCATATGAAGATTCAAAGAATCCAAAATATGTTTGCAAGTTTCAAAAGGCTTAGCATGGGCTGAAGCAAGCTCCTCATGCATGGCATGCAAGGATTGTTGATTACTTAACAACCATTTGGTATTCTATGTGTGATGCAGATCATTCACTCTATGCAAGGAAGAGTGATGATGGCATCACAATTGTGGCTATTTATGTTGATGACTTGATTTTAGGTGGTGATAATTAAGAAATCATTAAAGAGGTAAAGCAACTTCTTATGCAGGAATTTGACACGAAAGATCTTGGTGTGGTGCACTATTTCTTGGTCATTGAGTTTATACATACAAAAGCAGGTATATGGATGCCGCAAAGGCAATATGCCTTGAATATGCTAGAAACATATCGTATGGCTAATTGTAAGCCAATTTCTATGCCATTAGATCAGAGTTTGAAGCTAGATACTACATCAGGTGAAGCATTGGAAAATGTTACTATGTGGAGGAAAATTGTGGGAAATTGGATATACCTCATAACAACGAGGCCTAATCTTAGCAACAGTGTTGGACTTGAAAATCAATTTATGCAGGTTCCCAGGAAGCCACATTTAAATGCTCTAAGGTGCACTCTACATTATGTGAGTGCTACTTTAGATTATGCTTTATTTTATGAAGTTGGTATAGATTTGCAAGTTCATCAATACATTGATGCGGATTGGGCTCGTAGCATTCAAGATAGAAGATCTACTAGTGGTTTTCTATTATCATTTGGGAGTGCAACTATTACATGGAGTAGTAAGAAGCAACCCACTATTGCTTTGTCGAGTACACAGGCTGAGTATAGAGGTGTTGCAATGGCAGCATGTGAGTCATCATGGCTGGAGATGCTACTTGCAGATCTAGGTGTGGAAGTGCAATAGCCTATCACCATCTATTCTGATAATCTTAACAGCATATGATTAGCACGGAATCCTATTTTCCATGCTAGAGAAAAGCATATTGAGGTACACTATCACTCCATTAGAGAGAATGTATTAGCTCGTGATGTTTATCTTTTCTATGTGAGAATAGATGAGCAACTTGTTGATATTTTCACTAAAGCACTTGGAGTAGAGAAGCTAAAGAACTTTTAGAAGATGCTTGGATTAGAGGATATGACATTGAGCTTGAGAGGGAGTGTTGAGATATCAAGCTCAATATGTGATGATCTCGGAAGACATGTATTAGTTTTTAATTTCTTTGACATGTATAGTAGTAACGCCGGTATATATATCAGGGACACTTCATTGAG
The DNA here is from genome assembly GCA_020310875.1 of Ceratopteris richardii. Taxonomy (NCBI): domain Eukaryota; kingdom Viridiplantae; phylum Streptophyta; class Polypodiopsida; order Polypodiales; family Pteridaceae; genus Ceratopteris; species Ceratopteris richardii. The sequence continues at coordinate 28,151,364 of CM035433.1, forward strand.
CTTTATTACATTTATCTACCAAGAGTGATGGCACATTTGTTACTTGCCAGCTCACTCATTCACAAAGATTAGGTTTTTCCTTATGTACTAGTTTTTATATATTGCACTTTTTGTATTCTTGCTTTTAGGTCATTTCTTGTACATTCCTTTTATGTAATAGAAGAAGAAGAAGAAGAAGAATATCATTCTTCCTTGCCTCAATCTGAGTGTGTGCTCCTTTTTGAGTGTGAACATGTGTGTGTGAGCTTTCTTCCTTATCTCCCTCTTCCTGATAGGGAAGTTGCCTCATTTGGACTAGCACTAGACCATCTACCTGTATGAAGAGGCAAAAAAGTGTCATACACATCTTTGGAGCTAATTGATGTCTTCGTAGTACATGAAAGTAAAGTCAAAATTACATCTTCCTAAAAAAACATCACAGCTAACCAAAATGCCTTTTGTATGTGGATCATAAAGATGATGGACTTTGCTTTCAGAACTCTACCTAACAAAAATACATTTCACTACTTTATCATCTAATTTCCAACGTTGTTGTCCATGCGCTAACGCATATTACAGACAGCCAAAGACACAGAGATGAGCAAGAGATGGCTTGTGACCATGCCAAGCCTCATATGGAGTAATAGACGCCAATGAATTATTAGGACACCTATTAAGTACCTATGCTACATACATAACAACCTCAAGCTAGAAACCATCTGTTAAAGCTTGACTCTTGGCCATACACCTTTCCATCTCCATGAGTGACATCTTCTTCCTTTCAACAAATCCATTCTATGGAGGTGTATAGGACAATGTAAACCTATGTTCTATCCTATGCTCAGCCAAAAATGCATTAAAATCAAAGGACACATATTCCCCATATTGATTAGAATGAAGCATGTCCGTTTTACATCCTCACAAATTTTCAGCCCAAACCAAAAACTATATGAAGCACATAAACACATTAGACTTTGCTTTTAATGGATATTTCCATGCATGCTTGGAGAAATCATCAATGAAAGTGATGAAGTAAAGGTCGTTCCCAAAAGAAGATGTCTACATAGGACCATAAACATCACTCTAAACATGCTACAATTTTTTACTAGCTCATACTATACCATCCTTTTGGAAGGAGGAATGTTGCATTTTGCCAAAAATAAAGCATTCATAGGCATATTTACTAGGTGCCTCAAGTTTGGCTAGAGATGACACTATTTGAGATTTTTTAAATGTGCTGAAAACTAGCAAAATTCAGATGACCAAAGTGTGCATGCCAAAGATTTACATCTGCCATAGCTTGAGAATCTTAAACTACACATGCTAAATCATTCACAAATTCTGCATAATCTATGAGCTTATGTAGCATAGGACATAAAATGCTAGAATCAATAATGATATGGCCATTTGAAAGATCATGAATTGTACATCTCTCATCAACAAAATTCACAACCAAGATAATATTGGCTAATGCTGAAATTGATATCAAATTTTTCTTGATTCCTATGGCGAATAAAGCATGCAACAATGCAAAAGAGCTATCATAAGCAGTAGTCACAATGATCTTACCAACTCCTACAATAGGATAAGAGGAGTTGTTGTGCATGTGATAGTATTCTTTATAGGGGTAGGCTCAAGTGAAGTGAAGAAACTACACTACTAGGTAGTATGTCTAGTTTCCCCACTAGCAAAGTCTAGTGAAGACATACATTGTTCATGCAAAGATGCACCATAATTGAATATAGTATTCAACACCCATTCTTCATTCTGCACAAGATTTATAGATTCTAACTTTGGAGTAGAAGCCTTTGTGACAACCATTCTAGACTCTTTTTTCTTTGCCTCTTTTGTAGCCAATTTTGTAAAACTATTGATGACATGATCATTTTGTTTACAATATTTGCAAAACAATTTTTAATTTTTTGTTTTCTTCTCATCTACATGACCTTTGATAAGTGTATTTGCAGGTGTAATAGGATGTTTTTCAACACCTTGCAAGCAATACACGACACATCATGTATGATCATATTGGGTAATTAGTACCATCCAATCTATCCTCAATCCCCAACATACAAAATACATAATTCCATTCAACCATGGGCACTAACTAAAATACCTTGATGCAAGAAAATGATTGTATCTCAAAATGTTGATAAAAAATACCCTCTGGAGCTTTGCTAGATCTATAGCAAACTTTGACGCACTTGTACTTGTAATAGTGAACCAAAACATGTATGTATGTTTGACACAAAAAAAGGAAAAATTTATTGCAAATGCACTACAATAGTGCATTTGGAGGCCAATATGAGCTGAGATGGCGATCTCCACATGACTAGCAAAGTTATTTTGGATTCCTCATTGCCTTGAGTATGCTCACCAATTTTCGTGCGATTTTGAGACTATGGCTGAAGGATGCCCTAGATGAAGCGGCCACTTTCTCTAATACCAATTGTTGGAGTTTGAGGTCTACAAAAGCATGCTAAAAACACAAGGAAGAAGAAGAAGCTTGAAGCACAACACACAATACTTAGTGTACTGGCAATAGAATGTATAAATATAATTAACCTCTTAGGGTTATATGCTTATATAAAACCTGGGGGAAAAAACCTCCTTCATGCAATTTACCATTTGAGAATGCATTCACAACATCTATTTGATATAATTTCCAATTGCTCATACCAACTCATCCAATTAACCTTTGCACAGTTGTAGTTTTTTTAACTGTACTAAATGTTTCATCATAATCAAATATTCTTCTCCATATCTTTTTGTTACATTACATGCTTTATATCTCTCCAATGACCATTACTTTTCTAGTCATGTCTGTAAACCCATTGTCATCAAATAGCTTTCTTATCTGGTAGAAGTCTCACTAACCCACACATATCATTCTTCTTCAATGCATTTATCTCATCCATTCATGCTTGATTTTCTCTGTTATGTTTGCATAGTGAATCTTTATAGACTTGTTCTATACATTCAATCTATCTATAGGATGTTGCACTCTCATATGTCTTCTAAAAGGAATTTCTTGATCTTATCTTGAGTGTGTTTCCATTCTTGCATGCCGACTAAAATATTTCTCCTTTTTACTTTTTATCATTCCACATGTAACTATTTCATCTTAGATATATGAATGAGACATGTACTCACTCATCTTTTCTTTCTTTCTCCTTTCTTCGTGCATAGTATTTTGCATTTTCACATCAGGATGTTTCACTTGTATGAAACTCATATGAAGCATAATCTTGGTTTTCCTGATTATCCTTATTTCTTTAACACGTGTGTGTCTCATTTTGCACATTATGCATAGCATCATTCGAATCATTCTCTATCCCAAAAATGCCATTGTATGCATATTATGAAGCAAAAAATACTCCTTCTCTTTTCATCTCCAACAAATATGCACTTTTTTAATTTAGGCTCAAACTTATGTCTCAAATGACTAGGCACACGTGCATAATAAATACAACTAAAAACTCCCAAATAGCTCACAATTGTTCTTTCCTTCCATAGTCTCTCATAAAGAGTCAAGTTATGAAGCATTCCTATAGGAGATCCATTTATCACATGTACAACCATATTGCAAGATTCTACCCAAAAAGTACATGTCATGTTCTTTTCATTTAACATAAATCTTGCAACTTCTTCAATCATATGATTGTGGCCTTCTACAACGCCATTTAGTTTTGGCTATTTTTCTTGATTTAAGCACCAATAATTTGCTAGATTTCTAGTAATTTGAATGAGCTTTTCTTCTTTTGTCCAATTCCTCACTCATATGCACTAATATGCTCACTTATGATATCTTGAAAAGAAATTGGTAGAGTCTCTTTTTTCTTATATGAATGTCTTAGGAGCCAATTGTTATCCTTATTTTTGGTTACCATATTTAAAAGTCTTTATTTACCATTCAAAGTTGAAGAAAATAAGAGAAGATGATCAAAAGATGTACATGGTCAGATACATGTCAAATATTATGGTAATCTTTTCGTGAGCTTGGAAGAATCCACATGAGAAAGATCAAAGATTATAACATGTATATTCAGAGAGATAAAACATCAATTACAAGATCAAGATTGAAGAAGAAGGAGGAGTAGTGAAGCACACATATGTGTAGGGTTTTTGTTGAAGTAAAGAGCAAGTTAATGATTCAACAAGCTTCAACTTTGTGTTACGAATGCATAGAGAGAGAGAGTGATAATTACATACATGGATTTACCCAATAAAGATCTTGTGCATACTAGTGAAGCACAAATACTATCTTTATTGGAAAATAGAACTATACAAATTATTATCAAAACGTATATATTATCAAAAGACATTCTCTCACAAATCAGGAGTTACCTTTGTTCTAGTATATTATTCTTATCATTGGATGACTTGTGATTCAATCATAACAAAAATAGAGATGTGAAGCCAAATTCGGGACATATTTTTGTATGATCTCAGATGTAATTTTTTCTAAATTTAGAAGTTCAAAACTATAAAAGTGAAAAGATTTGATGACTCAAATGGAGGTTTTGGACCAAAACTTTGGGGCAGACAATAGACATGGAAAACCATTTGTTGGAAGAGCATTTTTAAGGCAATTTCTTGTTGCTTGACATTTTCATGTAGTAATATTTATTTAAATAATGTAAAAATGAGGAAGAGTCTTCCTCATTTATAGTAGAAGCATACATATTTTTCTTAGAATTTTAGAAGCTCTTCAGTAGCATATTTTTAGATTGAAAAGTAGAAGGTTTGTTGCTACTATTACTCATGATACTCAAGTAATATGAATAGGTTCTTGCAAGAAAATCGTGTTTCTACTTCCCTTGAGTGTCTTCTTGATTTGTTGATTCTTTCTCTTGTGAAATCTATGGAATTTGTGAGCTTTTCCTGTCTATTTTTGAGTGACGTGCATGAAGAGAGGTGATTATCAATCTATTGAGTGAAGTGTTGCAAGAGATCAATGCTGGAAATGGAAATTCTTAGTTTTTACAGAATCATGATTGTCTCATCTATGTGATACAGGTATTGTTTTTGAAACCTGACTTTATATTTGTAATCTAGAGAGAAAATGGCACATTCAAGGCACAAAGATTATTATTAAAAATGCTTTTGTGTAGCTCAAGGTATTTAAAACCCTCGTTTTCCATCTTCATTTTTACTAATTTCTCAAAAATCAGCCATGTTTCCTCTTAATCTTGAATTTCATTAACTAGAAGGGGCTGTGGTCTTTGCATACTTCCCGGATTGAAATTTTGATGAAGTGTTAGTTAATCATGTGTGCTATAATGATTGGAGAGGACAACTCCAAAGGTTAACAACAAACATTTTTGGCTCTGTTGTTGGGGAAGAAAGCAAAAGCTTCCTTGAAGTCTTGGACCTTGCTGGATCTTCCATTGTTAATGGTATTTGAACACATTGGAAAGGTACTACTCTATAATCATGTAAGAAAACTTGGAAAGGTAGGTTTTAGGCTTGTCTTTTGCAAAAAGAAAGCTTGAATTAACCTTTTGAGACATGAAAGTGTGTACTTTTATGCAAATTGATAGTTTTTCATGTTTTTCAAGAGTAAAATACAAGCCTTTTGCAAAAAGATGGCTTGATTTGCTGAAAGGAAAGTGAAATGTGTTTATCTTTGCATATTTAGATTTCTTTTTGGAAAAGTACCAAGCAATTTTGTTGGTCTTTGGGAAAGACAACATAGTTGCAATGAGGAAAGTCATGTAAAGTAGCTTTGTGAAAATTGATTGTTCCATTTGATTGTCCTAGGTGATTTGCTTGTGTTTTAGAAAGATTATTTTGGCCACTTGAAGGAAAGGTGTTGAGTTTATCTTTGCATAGATTGGTAGTTGCACTTGACGAAACATATCTTCTTAAGAAGCCCTATTGCCATTGTGAGATTGCAAGTATAGTGAGTGCAGCCAATCTTATTTGAAAGGATCAATGGATCTTCAAAAAGAAAATCCTAGGTGAAGTGTTTTCCTTGATTTAGGGTAAAATTTACCAAAACAATCATAAAAATTTTATAAAACTACAAAAGAATTTCTTTTTTGTAATGAAGTGATGTATGAGGTGTATGTTGAGTAGTGGATGAGGGTAAGTTGAAAAAAATTTCAAAAAATCAAAATATTTCAACAAAGTAAAAAAGGTTTGTTTTCTCATTTGGGTTTTGGGCACAAAATCACGATTTTCATTAGTGTGAGAAGCATGTAAATTTTTCTTTTGAGGATGGGATATCATAAGTGAATTCATGATTTTGCATGGGAGAAAGAATCATCAAATTTGGAGCTTAGATTTTTAAAGTCACTCACAATCGTGATTTTTTGGGGCCTATAAAAGCACAAATTTCATTTCAAAAGTCATTGACAGAGAGAGTGAGTGACAGCTAGAGAGAGAGAGAGAGTGAGCAAACAATCACGATTTCTACCAGCCTGCAAAATCGTGCATATTTTGCAATCTACCAAGCAAGGTATTGATTATACAACATTGTTTACATTAGGTAGATCTTCAAAGTCGTGTTTTTGTTGAAAAAATTAGTAGAAATAGGAAAACATAAAAATCCCAATTTTCTGTTTTTGTGTTTTGCATAGCATTTTTTTGAAGTTTTGCATTATTAGTTTTATTGTATATTATTAAAATAGCTAGACACTTCAGAACTTGCACTCAAAATCAAAAAAGTCAAAACTCGAAAAAGTTATAAATTTTGCACAAAATCGAGATTCTGTGCAAAAACCAAAATTGTGATTTTCATAATGGGATTTTCATCAAAAAATCATGTTTTAACGATTTTGAGTAATCAGAATCTTCTGGAAATCATAGGATTGTGAGAATCACGATTTTGAGCTCACAACCCTAAAAACTACGATTTTATGTTCAAAGTCGTGAAAAAACACGATTTTGAGTCAAAGTCGTGAAAAACACGATTTTGAGTCAAAGTTGTGAAAAACATGATTTTGAGTCAAAGTTGTGAAAAACACGACTTTAAATCAAAGTCGTGTAAAAACATGATTGTCAACCAAACTCGTAAAAAACATGATTTTGGTCAAAAATCGTGAAAAACCACGATTTTCATTGAATATCATGAAAAAACATGATTCTAAGTGAAAATCGTAGAAAAACACGATTTTCGTTGAAAATCATGAAAAACATGATTCTCACACTAGACACGATTCTGACACCAAAATTGTGAAAATCACGACTATGTCCAAAAAATTGTGAAAAACAAACATGATTTTGGATCACAAAAGGTGATTTCACTTAAATTAAATACCAAAGTAAAATATCTTGGTGCAAATCAAATAAAATTACTTTGAATAAAGTCACATTTTGATCAAAATCGTGAAAAAACACAATTCTTACCAGAGAATTGTGGAAACCATGATTTTGAACTAAAACTAATATTTAGCATAAATTTTAAGGAAAATCAAAATCATGAATACATAGAGTCCTATAAAATTGTGATTTATGAGGTTTGACTTAGAAAATATATTTTTTGGGCTAAGAATTATGATTTTCACTTGAAAATCCTGAAATTCCTTAACAATAGTATCTTTGACTAAACAAATATCAAAGAAATTTGTAGGGTGTAGAAACACAATAAATCTTAGAACATAAAACTAAGAATTTTATTACTTCAAAAAATCATCAGAATCGTGGTTTTTGTAGAAAACATGATTATAGTAAAAGTAAGAGGAAAATTATTACTCTGAGTGTGGATTTTGGACTCATAGGCTTTGTTCTAAAAACCTTATTCTTGTATAGGATTTTTTCTTAAGGAACAATTTAAAAAGCATTTGAATCGTGGTTCTTGGACCAAACACAATTTTGAGCATTTTGTGATATTTAGAGGAAACTTTTGACATAAGAGGTCAATCTCTCAAAAATAATAGGTTTTGAGATTAGAAAACACCTTAAGGATAGAGAAAATCATCAAAAAATCATGATTTGGACAAAAAGATAATTTTGACTTATTTGGAGTACCATTTGAGTTCAAAGTCAAACTTTGGTATTCATCTAGGAAAAATAGGACTTCCAAAACACCATTAGTCAAATAAAAGTTCCAAATAGTGGAAATTAACTCACAAATTGGAAATCATGATTTTTGGGGTCAAAACACAAATCTCATTAAACACATTAATTCAAACACAATTTCAAGTGGGAACTCTGAGAAAATCAAAACATAGAAAAATTTGAAAAGAAAACTCGTAAAAAATACAAAAAAAGCACAAATTAGGGTTTGACCTGGAAAACATAAGCAAGAGCAATTTTTCGAGAAAATTTGTATATATATGTATATTTATTTATTTATTTTATTAATATGCCTTTTTTTCATGAGCTTATAGGTTATTATCTGAAAAGTTATTATCAAGTCAGAATATTCGTCCTACCTCACAGGATCAAATGAAGAAGATAATCAACAAACTTGGTATAGATTATCAATGTATACATGCATGTCCTAACGATTGTATTTTATATAAACATGAATTTGTAGACTCTTTGACATGTCCAAAATGTCAATATCTTCAATATAAGGATGAAGAAGGTAAAATCCCAAAACAGGTACTAAGACATTATCCATTAGCTCCATGGATTAGAAATATGTTTCAAAGCTGTGAATTATCAAAGCTTTTGACATGGGGACATGACCACAGAAGTACTGATTGAATAATCAGAATTCAAATAGATAGTGTTTCTTTTAAGCATATTGATTCTACATGGCCAGATTCTACACAGAATCCATAGAATTTAAAGTTAGGAGTTGCATTAGATGGGGTTAATCAATTCTCCATGAAACCTAGTCAATGGTCAACATGGGTAGTGGTAGTCATAAACTAGAATCTTCCACCATATCTTAACATTAGAAAGGAGCATTTAATGCTTTCACTTTTAATCCCAGGAAAAAGACAAGTTAAAGATATGAATGTATATCTTGCTCCTCTCATTGGAGATCTCCAAGAGTTATGGAGAGGCATTAATGTCATCAATGTATCACAAAGCATCAATGAAAGATATATTATGGTTTTTGGTATTGTGGCTTGGACTAATCACAATTTTCTAGGATATGGTGTTTGTTCAGGTATTGATGTAATTTTTTATTCAATATGCAAAAATGATGTAGGAATATCTACTAAGCATTATAAAGCTTGTCCATATTGTGGTGATTGGTTGAGATCAACCTATAGTAAGAATCTCAACAAAAAGATTTATCTTCTACATCCGTTATTCTGACCTAATGATCATCCATTAATATGTAAAAGAGAAGCGATACATTTTAATGGAAAGCTTGAAAGAGGTCAGTGTCCAAAACCAATGACGCTTATGGATTTGTATAAAAAATGAACATATGCATCTTCGGTGATGATGAAGATAATGAGAGTGTGAAGAGAGGTAAAGGAAAATCATAACTCTTCGGTGATGATGAAGATAATGAAAGTGTGAAGAGAGGTAAAGGAAAATTGGCACTCGTAGAGAATATATCAATATCTTATTCTTTGGAGTATTGGAAAGAGTTATGTAATCTTCTTGATCCTATGCATATAGTCAAGAATATTGGTTAGTCATTATGGTAGCATCTTCTTGGATGAAAAAACACCATAGCATCAAGGAATGATTGGAAGGAACAAATCTCAAAACCAAAGTTATGGCTAGTTTTTGATAGACATCGACAAGAAACGACTTATGCACTTGCTCCTTAGGTACTTACGACGAAAGAGATATAGACTATCAACAATAGGATTCAATTGATTCCAAATCCTATAGGATATGGAGCATCTTTCGAGAACATGTTTTCTATGGATGATAAGAGCTTATCTAGCCTAAAGACCCATGATTGGCATAACTTTTTGAAGCACATTTTACCTTTGGTTATCGATGGATGTACAACGAAAGGATTACAAGATGTGATCTATAATCTTGGATCGCTTATAAGGTAATTATGATACTTTTATATTTCATATATATGAATATTTGATAACTTTTATTTTTGAATTAATTTTTTTATATTTTTTTATATGTATAGGTGGATTACATCAAAAGATATTGAGAAAAATGTGATCCAACAAAAGAAACTTGAATGCAAAGAGCTACTGTGTTTGATGGAGAAAGAGCTTCCTACTTTATGTTTTGATATTCAAGTTCATTTATTAGTCCATCTTGTAGATGAAATAGAGATTGCATATGTTGTCAACACTCGATGGATGTTTTGGGTCGAGCAATTTATGGGAATATTAAAAGGTTATGTTAGGCAAACACCAAAACTAGAAGGATCATCTACTTCAAACTTATATGATCCCACCTTCCTTTATCCTTTCTTCAATCTTGAATAATCTGTTATACCCCTTTCTAAAAAAGATCTCTACTTCCATGATTATTTGCAACATACTTCGAATAGCGCTATCTCACACTCTCTTTTCTCTATCAAGGGGATAGTTAGCTCTAGGTGTTGAGAAAAGATCCCTCTTTATATGATGTCCCTTCCTTGTACTCTTTGTCTTCTAAGAAACCTTATATAGTACTCTAAAGTTTGTGTAAAGGTCGATTCTAAAATCTACATATTCTCAAAAAAATCATCTAGTGAATAGTAGTCTTTGTGTGCATGTATAGCAAAGGTAGTGAGTAGTTTGTCTTCTAGCTTTTGAAGGCTTTAGAAGAAGAGGGGCTATTGATTTGATTTGAAGGGCATACACAAAGCTCAAGAGAAGTATAATAGTGAAGAAGCAAAGCATCTACCCCATTTTTTTTGTAGTTTTGAAGAGCAAAGGCAAATTTCGTGATATTAATCACTCTTCTTTAACCAAGCAGCCTTGGGAGACTACTCTAGAGTAGAACATGTCACAATATATCACCTAGATTGAGAACCTAGATAAGAACAACTATTATTCATAGAAGTTCAGAATGTTAGCTTGCTCATATGCAAGGGTTTATGGAAGCTTTTTAGTGGAAAAAATTACAAGCCTAGACTAGGGATAATACAAATCATGATTCAGTTGAAGATCTTCAAAGAATCAAATCGGAGGAATAAGACCTATCTCAACCTCTTGATAATGCAATAATAATGCATAATAAGGAACTATACATCTCAATGAAAGTATGGGAAACCCTAGAACGGTTGTAATCTAGTTCAACCAATGCTAGGGAGATTCAATTGAAGAATGAACTCATATTCTAAGGAATAAACCTAGTAGGAACATCAATGAAAAAATTGGAAATCAAGGAATTAAGTGATGAATTATTATCCATAGGTTATCACATAGATGATGATGATCAATCTGAATAGGTTGAATGGACTTGGAGATGATGAAAAGTGGAAGGATCTCACTACACTCAAGCATAAGTGTCAAGGAAGAAAGACATGAAGAATATTGGAAAGAAGTGGATATAAAGGGTTAAAATGCCTTCAAATGGTAAGATTACTAGGTATAAAGCAATGGTAAGATTACTAGGTATAAAGCAAGGCTTGTATCTAATGGGATTGCTTATAAATATGTACTTGACTATGAAGAGACCTTCCGCCTCATGGAAAACATGACTACCATCAAGTCAATTAACACAATTGTAGCTGGCAAGCATTGGAAATTGTAGCAACTACATGTGAAGAATTCATTCGTAAATGGAGAGGGAGAAGAGATACTATACATTAACCAACCATTAGGGTTTGAGGACAAGACCTGAGGAGACTAGGCATTAGTTTATGTACATGCACATGTACTTGCTCATAAACATTTGTGTGTGTCCAAAATGTTGTTGGCCATGCACTTATGTATATATCTAATACAATTTTATGAACATATGAATGTATGTGTATCCACGTAGACTAGTATGTATTTATGTCTTTATTCGAGACCCTATGGATGTATAAGAGTATTTCTTTATGCATGTATTGAGGCATTCCTTTATCCATGTATGCAGGCATGTATTTATGTGTTCACATTCATGTTATCATTCATACACATTAGCATGTCTAATTTGGCATTGTGCATGCCTAAATAGAATACGGATCAATGTACATTTGTATATTTGAGAATCTATGTGCATTTTTTTATGTACGTATGCACGTAATATTGCATGTGTTCAATGTGCATGCATGTCTTTTGTATGTATGTATTCATAAGAACAAATATGGACTTACTTATTTGTGCATGGTTTTATGTGTTTGTGCATGTTTTTATGTATGTGTGCATGTATGCATGTAAGCATGTTTGTAAGTTTGTGCTTTTATGCATGTTTGCATCCATGTATATACATTTACATTTGTATTTATATATGCATGTATTCGAATCTTTATGCATGAGTTCAACCATTAACAAAGACATGGATATAGTCATTCATATAATATTATGATTACATTTATTCATGCATATACATTTGCATATGTGCAATTTGTATGCATGCATATATACGTTTATGAATGAATGTGTCGATAAATATGTATAAGATGTATGTGAATGTTTTCATGTATGTATGGGTGTATTCTTGCATGCACAAATATATGTGATCAGTGTGGATGCATATATGTATGCATAAAGAGCTATCTGAATGTATGTATATGGAGATGTTCCTATGTATGTTCTAATGTAGGTATGGATGTGTGCATGTATGAATGCGTGTAATCTTTAGTCATCTTCATGTATGAACGCGTGTATATACATGTGAAATGTAAATATGTTTGTATTCATTTATGTATTTGAAGTCCTAAGCATGTATAAATATCCATGTTTTCTTATTATTAGTTAAAATAAATTTCAATAGAAGCTCAGCTTCCACACCTAATCTTCATGGACATTTTTGTGAAGCCTAGGGGTAGGCGTTTAAAATCTAATCATCCTTCACAATGATAAATATGTCTCATCTCATCTCATTATAACAATAACATCTGACATTATTGTCATGTTAGTACAAAGCAAGACTTTATTTACACATAATGATGCTTAAGTCGTCCATTCCATTATTTTGTTCATGGGAACAGTGTTTCTTTTGTTAAATTAGCTAATCAAAGGAAAGAAACAAGAGAATTATCATATACCAAAGCGGGAGGGCATGTAATTCTTAAGCCAACGTCCTCCTAGAAACTAAAAATAATCCTTCAAGCTCTTGCCTGGAGATAATTGAACATCACAATCACAATCGATAATCCGACGATGCGAATACATAAATCCTGCAGAAATACTACTTGAGACGGCAAAAAGGTCTCTGTTGGAACTTGGATAACGAAGGAGAGAAAAACACTTCCCTTGGACCTTTCGGAATACTTGCACTCTTCTTCATAAGATTGACTCCTCATCACTCTAGCGCGACAGACCTAAGATGAGTTTATACTAGTTTGATTGTAGATGATCCTCTTGTCCATCAGTCACTCGACATGCTAGGCGTTCTATACGTGATAACAGAAAGATAACAGAAAGAAGATCTAGCTTTCTGCTTTGTTTCCTCTCTCCATGTTGCTGGTCAGGAATATCCGTGAACATCCGACCGACCTCCGTTTTTTATATGCATCTCCCAATCACAATCCGATGACAGATGACTGAACGTCCGACCGTCTTCCGTTGTTATATGCATCTCACGATCACACTCAATAATCTGATGGTGAACAGATAAATCATGGGGAAGTACTACTTAAAGCGGCAGAAAGGTCTCTAAGTGAACTCGGACAACGAAGAAAAGGAAGCGGAATCTGGCACTTCTCTTTGCACTGTTGACTACTTACACTCTTCTTCATAAGGTTGAATCCTTTAGTCTCGTGAAACACAGCGAAGATAAAGTTTATATTAGTTTTGGTTGAAGAGGATTTTCGTGTCGATCAGCCAGTTGGCCAAATACGTGACAGTGGATGGACAATAGGAAGGCGATATAGCTATCCGCTCTTTTTGATGTCTCCATCGCGGCCAATGGGTCTTTGATTCCAGCCTGTAGCAGAAATGTGTCGCGTTTACAATAACCTTCCTAAACCCTGTTCTTCCTCGTACAATGAAAGCCACAAGTAGCATGAGACCTTCGAAAAGCGTCTCGATATCACGATTCATGGCTTCTTTCTGTCATGCCTTGCGCTCCCTCGATATGCTTTCTTAGAATTTACATGCTTTCTTGGAGAGCTGTCGTGTGCATATAGGAATCATCCGTTCGTTCCAAGAATCTCACTTCTTCATCTACTTTGCAGCAAGTGGAATTGACAGATCAAAATTGTGTGGTTGCCATATGAATGCGATGTCTCTGACCACGTTTACATTGCTGCTTCGTTTCCCAGAGGCAAGCACCGACGCCTTCGTCACGAAAAAGGAGATTAAACGTTTTCATCTTCCATTTCCTTTTCTATTCAACTTAATGTTAGCTTCACCACTTCCTTTCTTACGTACAGGGCATGTTGCCCATGTTCCAAACCATGAATTCACTGTAAGGAGGTTTCGGATTCAATCCCCCCTGGGCTCAACTATTCTGTGCGGGACTACTCTTTATCAAGCTCTAAAACATTCACCGCAGCGTTGCACTCCAAAACCCATTATCTGTGAATTTGAAAGGTGTAAACCTACTTAAGGCCATAAATCTGAGTAATCCTAAGCAAGAAGTCCACTATACTTCAATCAGACTTCTCCTTGGATCACATCTTCTTGACTATTCTATAGCATAACTTTGAGGCATAGAATCCTTTTACGTAAGTTTCTCTCAGTGATAAGCTTATGTATCAGGACTGGCTGCATGCACTCATGGTGAACTCCCTGTGTTAAAACTTTGTAATAGTTGGACCCTTTTTTCTATGGATTTGAGACCCTGTTGTCCTCATCGATACGTCTATAGCTATTTGGACAGTACCTGGTAGAACGAAAAACCATTTTCACCAAGAAGAGGACTTCAATCCGTCATCTAGTTTACAAAAATATTTTTTCTCATGGACTACACTTCATTTTATGTGAGGTCTCCTGACTCCAAAATTGTAATTATTATAAATGTTTCTCAAATTGTTACATCTTAGGTTTATCGCTCTTTTTTTGTAATATATATTTTCCTCCTACAATCAACCAAACATTCGTGCATGTAAAAATATTGATCTAAAAAAAGCTCCATGGAGCATATTGAAGAGTAACCTCTACATAGCATACCCATTAAGCAAAAACTGGGATTCATGTAGCACAAACTCCAAGATTTATGAACAGAGATCCATGAACATGATTTAAAACTTAAATAAATTCGAGCATAAGATAAAAAATATATTCACCCGTGAAGGGACTAATGAGACCACAAGCGGGCATTATTAAATCCAAGATTGAAACAAAAACTTCCAAATTTCGAAACTTCATGGGGATGAGAATGGTAAACTTTTCTATATTGGATTTCACAATTTGATAAATTTTATTCATATTAACCCTATTTAGAGCTTGAAATAATTAAGCCTATAATTAGTTATCTTCTTGGTAAAGCACAAAGCAGATAGAAAATTTTGCAACCTAGAAAATATCAACCTCTAAATTGGAAAACATTTCGAAAGAATCTCAAAGAATCCTTTATACCCCCTCACTTTCACTTGAATTCTAGAAGAGATTGGACTAACTTCGCATGGAAGGAATGTGATAACGTTACATATTATGTGGAATGTTTTTCATTATATCTTCTTCTTGTTACCACGTTTGAAAATATTTCCAAAGATACATTACAGAATAAATATAAAGATGTTTTAGAGATGAAAATGCAGGAAAATGTTACTATTACACATTGTACAAGTTTACATAAACCAATTTCTTAAGATCACAAAGCTACGATGGATCTCAAATCCATTCAAAAGTCTATCCAGGACCTATACCCTAATGAAAACAACACCTTTCCTATAATGTTGATATATTTAGGTAGTGATATGTGTGAACACTCTAGGATCGTCGGGGCACTTTTTTCCTTCTTTAGGAGGTTTTTTTCCCCCGGCTTGTATATACGCCTATTGCCCTAATTGGCTACTTATCTTTGTACATTCTCTAGTAATACACTCAGTATAATGTATTGTGCTCCAAGCTTCTTCTCCTTCCTTGTGTTGTTCACGTGCTTCGGTAGACGTCTATCTCCAACAATTGGTGTCAGAGCAGGTCCTTGCTTCATCTAGGGCATCATCGACACTTCTCTGTTTGTAGTCTCAGAATCGCACGAATTTTGGTGAGCATACTTAGCGTGTTGCCGAAATCACGATCTAAGCTCATTTCGGCCTTTGAATGCACTATCGCAGTGCTTATGCAGGCTATTTCGTCTTTTTGTGTAGGCTAATTTTTGTGCAAGTAGTTTTGTTCAACTTTTTGAGATACAATCAATTTTATGCATCAAGGTATTTTAGTCACCGGCCATGGCTGAAAGCACTGATGTATTCCGTATGTTGGCTGTTGAGGATAAGTTGGATGGTACCAACTACCCGTTTATGGGCTTATATGATGTGACATGTGTTGGTTGCAAAAGGACTATGGAACATTGTGCAGGGTGTCAAAAAACGTCCTATCACACCTGCAACTGTTACAACTGCAGGTACTGAAGCTGATGCAGAAGGTGTTGAAGATGATGGTATTCTGCATATTCCTGTTCATGCTACGGTTTCTATTGCACCTACTGGAGAGTAGATTCTCTGGGATGATAGAGATGCCCAGCCACATGCATTGATAGCTTTGTCTATCAAACGTGCCATTATTCCTCACATTCGCTGTTGCAGAATAGCTAAGGATGCTTGGGATACACTTACCACATTGTACCAAGCTAGGACTGAGGCTTGTGTAGCTTACCTTCAAAAACACTTAGAGAGTGAGCACATGAATGAAGGTGATTCTATGGACAGGTTCCTAACAAAGATCAGAGACTTGAAGGAACAATTGATTTCTGCTGATGAGGTTATATCAGAACCCTCACTTGTGCAGAGCGTTCTGAATGGTCTTCATGATTCATATCAGAGTTTTGCTTCTACTCTTCGGTTGATGATAAAAGGCAATCCAAATGCCTTATCATTTGAGGAGTTAGTCTCTATTCTATTGCAGGAAGATCAGTCCAGGCAGAACAGGTCCATTATGCGAGTTGTAGATCAAGCTTTCTTGGCTAGTCAGAAGGGCAAAGGAAAATGGAGCTCTTCAGCTAGTAAGCAAAAATCTGCTAATTCTACATATTCAAAGAAGGAAGATAAAGATGAGAAGAAATCAAAAAAGTAGAAATTGTTTTGTAAGTACTGTACAGGGAATGATCATATCATAAAGAACTGTCCAAAACTGGTTGCTAAAGAGGCAAAGAAGAAAGAGGCTAGAATGATTGTTGCAGAGGCCTCTACACCAAAAACAGAGTCTACTAATCTTGTGCAAGAAGAAGAATGGGTGTTTACTACTGTTTGTTGTTTTGACCCATCTTCTCATGAGCAGTGCATGTCTGCAGTAGACTTAGATGTCTGGTATTTTGACAATGGGACGACCAAACATATTACCTCACAGCACAGTTTCTTCTCTTCACTCGAGCCTGCCCCTGAAGGGAATACTGTTACATGTGCCAATTATTCCTCTTATCCTGTTATGGGAGTTGGTAAGATCATTTTGACTACTACTAATGGTAGTTCTTTCACTTTGTCAGATGCTTTATTTGTGCCAGGGATCAAGAAGAACCTATTATCAGTTTCTGCATTAGCCAAGATTGGCTTGGTTGTGAAGTTTGTTGATGACAGATGTACAGTTCATGATCTATCAAATGGCGACGTGATTATTGCTTCTGGCATTTTATCTCGTGGGCTGTATAAGCTCATAGACTATGAAAGATCTATAAGTGATTCCGCATGTGCAGTACATGATTCTCAGGCTATGTCAGATGCAAAGCTTTGGCATGCATGCTTTGGTCATCTGAATTTTGCTAGTTTGCTATGCCTACAGAAATCTAAAATCGTGTCCTCTTTGACCAAACTTGAGGCACCTAGAAAAAGTGTTTGTGAAGCCTGTATTTTGGGCGAAATGCAGCATTCGTCCTTTGCAAAAGATGGTTCAGTTCGGGCTACTCAAAAATTGCAGCTCGTACATAGCGATGTCTATGGTCCTATGCAGACACCTTCTTTTGGGACTTATGTTTACTTTGTGACTTTCATTGATGATTTCTCTAGGCATGCATGGGTATATCCATTGAAGGCAAAGTCCGAAGTGTTCATGTGCTTCAAACAATTTGTGGTTTTGGCTGAAAATCTGTGAGCATGTAAAATGGGCACCCTGCGTTCAGATAGAGGGGGGGAATATATGTGTTCTGCTTTTAATGCAATCCTGACTGAATGTGGGATAAAACACTATTGTACAGTGCCATATACACCTC
Organism: Ceratopteris richardii; assembly: GCA_020310875.1. Classification (NCBI taxonomy): domain Eukaryota; kingdom Viridiplantae; phylum Streptophyta; class Polypodiopsida; order Polypodiales; family Pteridaceae; genus Ceratopteris; species Ceratopteris richardii. Next base: position 28,169,622 of record CM035433.1, read on the forward strand.
AACAGAATGGAGTTGCTGAAGGAAAGAACAGGTCTCTCATGGAGATGGCGATGTGTATGGTCAAGAGTCAAGCTTTACCACATCGTTTCTACCTTGAGGCTGTCATGTGTGTAGCATATGTACTGAATAGGTGTCCCACTAAAGCACTGCAATCTATCACTCCATATGAGCCTTGGCATGATTGCAAGACATCTGTTGCTCATCTGTGTGTTTTTGGTTGTTTAGCATATGCATTAGTGCCCGAACAACATTGCAGAAAATTGGATGATAAAGCAGTAAAATGTATTTTTGTTGGGTACAATTCTAAAAGTAAAGGCTATCGTCTGTATTATCCATAGACTAAACACATTCTGTTTAGCCATGATGTTGTTTTTGTGGCTGATATTGAGCAGGCAAAAACTATGCCAAAATGGCTGATGTAGACTTTGCGTGAGAGCAAATTAGATGCACCTCTATCATATCGTACTCGTTCAGGCTCTCATAGTGCCTCTTTTGCATCAGATTGCTATGCTATGGCTGCACTAGTCTCTGTGATGAGAATGAGCCTCTTTTGTTTGATGACGCACAAAATTCAGAAAATTGGATGGCTGCTATGCAATCTGAATATGATGCAATAATGAAGGATGGTACTTGGTCTTTATGTTACTTGCCTCCTAGCAAGAAGGCCATTGGCACTAAGTGGGTGTACAACCTAAAGCGCAAACCTGATGGTATAGTTGATAGGTATAAGGCTAGGCTTGTTGCAAAGGGTTATGCGCAGGAAAGAGGCATTGATTTTGATGAGACCTTTGCACCTACATGCTGTATGAGTATTGTTCGGAGCATTTATGCACTTGTAGCCTATCATGGTTGGAATATACATCACATGGACATTAGAACTACATTTCTAAATGGTGACTTGCATGAAGAAGTGTATGTTTTTCAGCCCCGTAGCTTTGTGCAGAAAGGGCATGAAAACCAGGTGTGCAAGTTAAAGAAGGCATTATATGGTTTAAAGCAAGCACCAGGTGCTTGGTATGAGAAGATGCATGGCTATTTGATTGCACATGGTTTTGAGAATAGTCCAACTGAAAGCACCTTATATGTTAAGTGTGCTCATGATGTGCTTTTGATCATTGTTGTCTATGTTGATGAAATGCTGGTCACTAGTCCTATTGAGAACCATATTGCTCATTTTAAGGCTGATTTGCATGCCTCATTTGAGATGTCTGCGTTGGGCCATTTGCATCACTATTTGGGCATTCAGTTTATGCAAGTAGATGGTAGAATGAAATATATTGACACATTACTGCAGCGTTTTGGCCTTGAAGATTGTAAGCCTATTGCCACTCCTATGGAGACACGTTTACAATTTAGTCTTCATGATGCTGGAGATGGATTTAATGTTGTTCTCTATCAGCACACTGTTGGATGCTTGATTTACTTATGCATTACTCGACCAGATATTCAGTTTGTTGTCTCACAGATGAGCAGGTTCATGCATTGCCCAGGGGTCAAGCATTTGCAGGTAGTTAAGTGCATCTTTCGCTATTTGAGTGGTACGCGGCTACTTGGGTTGTTTTATCCTAAGGGGGGATCACTACCGCCAAATTTGCATGCTTTTTTTGATTCTGATTGGGCTGGTTGCTATGACACTCGTGTGTCCAATAGTGGCTTTTGCTTCATGCTTGGTAGCTCATGTATATCATGCTTGAGCAAGAAGCAGCCTACTGTGGCCACTTCCAATTGTGAGGCTGAGTATAGGGCAACTTTCACAACGACTATTGAGTGTGTGTGGCTCAGACAACTTATGGCTTATTTGGGTGTTGGTCAGTCTTCTGCCACCACCATCTTCACTGACAGTTAGAGTGCATTGGCACTTGCGAGGAACCTTGTGTTCCATGCTCGCACTAAGCATATCGAGGTGCATTATCATTGTGTGAGGGAGAGGTTCTCTACTGGGGAGATCAGCTTGGCATATGTGCCCACGTAGGAGAACATTGCACACCTTTTCACGAAGGTTCTACCTAGGGAGAAGTTTGAAGCTTTTCGCAAAGCTTTGGGCTTACTTCCTTTTGGGGATTTATTTCCACATAGCTTGGCACTTCCTTATACATGAGTGCTAGCTACTTGTTCACCGCATCACTCCCAGGGGGGATTTGTTGATATATTTAGGTAGTGATATGTGTAAACACTCTAGGACCGTCGCGGCACTTTTTTCCCTCTTTAGGAGGTTTTTTTCCCTCGGCTTGTATATACGCCTATTGCCCTAATGGGCTACTTATCTTTGTACATTCTCTAGTAATACATTTACTATTATGTGTTGTGCTCCAAGCTTCTTCTCCTTCCTTGTGTTGTTCGCGTGCTTCCGCAGACGTCTATCTCCAACATATAAAACATCCCTTGCAAAGAATACATTTTACATTTTCAAAATGTTTCCCTTGAGTTCTAATCATGAAAAATCCCCTTGTCTTTACTTTTTAAAATACGAATCATTTAGAGCCATAAAACTCTATACTGGATGGAACTCACAAGACAACCTGTACATTATGTCCTCGTTATTACAAAGCTGGTTATGCTAAAGCGAATTGTTGTACGTACATCACCGCCAATAGACCTCATAAAACGCGCATAAATATTAGCCTTAAGTATATGCATGGATACAAACATATCTACATGGATATATATACGTGTATACATGCATAAACCATACGCTTACGAATATACATGCATCCATGCACAACAACGCATTGCACCCATGCAAAATGTGCATGTAAGAATATATGCATGCATATAAAAAATTGCATACCTACATACATTACTAAATGTATGCTTGCATATATGAATAAATGAAGATTTGCATTCGTCCATAAAGAAATGCATAAATAAATGCATCCAAACATGCGTAGAAACAAAAGTCCACGCAGGGATACATAAACACACACTACATACATGTATATACGCACAAAAACAGAGACTACATACATAAAAGCATAGGGATACATATACACACACTACATACATGTATATACGCACAAAAACAGAGACTACATACATAACAGCATGAATGCACACTACCACATTGCACAAACACATATTCATGCATATACATAAATGCATGCCTACATTCATGCAAAATGAATGTGTACATCTCATTTGACATATTTAAATGCATTTTTTTCCGCAGCTTGCGAGAAATGATTTTGTAGGAGAAGCAATCTCATTCTATAGTATATACCACCTGAATATAACATACCGTTTTTACCATTCTCTTTACAATAGCCATTCGTTTCAAATGTTTTCAATCCTACATACATTACATACAAGTATGCATCAAGGTTTGCATACATGAATAGATATACATATGTACATATATATACATATATCCGTAGAACCGTGGGATTACAAACATTCACGCATGCAGAAATGCAGATGCACATAAAACCATGCAAAGACACCTATATTTATACATAGGTTGGCATGTGTGTTTATGCATACATACATAAATATATGCATACGCATTCAACATATGTAAATATTCAACATTCAACATTCAAAATTCAATATATGCATACATTCAACGTTCAATATATATATATATATATATATATATATATATATATATATATATATATATATATATATATATATATATATATATATATAAACTCAAGATTACATGCTTAGATACATGCGAACATGCATATCTAAGCCTGTATGTGTATATGTGTGCGTATATATATATATATATATATATATATATATATATATATATATATATATATATATATATATATATATATATATATATATATATATATATATATATATATATATTTGTGTGTGTGTGTACATGCATCGTTACATAGATTTGTGTGTGTGTGTACAAATATATATATATTTGTGTGTGTGTACATGCATCGTTACATAGATTCATTCATAGATACAAACACATGTATAAATATTTATAAGTGTGCTTATGAATATGTACATAAATACATGCACCCATACATGCATTAGGTTGAGTCTAATATGGAGACTCTAGAGAGAAGTATTTATATTATGTCTAATAATGGTCCTTGACTAGATGAGATGATCTGGTTACTATCATTAGTAAGATTGGGAGTAGAGTAATGACTCTTTCCTTTAGATTTTCTAGGAGATAGGGATAGATCTAACCATTGGGATATTAAAATATTAGTTGATTTTTCATCATGATAATGATGATTGAACATCAACTAGGATAATGGGTACTAAGGGATTATCTTAATTTCAAAAGGAATGTTTTTTACATTCATATGGCAGCTAGAGGGAAATGAAAATGATAGATTTTCAGTAGTGCCTACATATACTCTTCAAAGAGAGCTTACTCCAAAGTTCATGGATGAAAAGCCAAAGACATCTTGGTTAGTGGAATGTAGAGAATTCATTTTACTACCAAACAATTCTTATATGTGAGCTAAATGATAAAACCAATTAGGAAACAAGATGGTTTAGGTAAAAACTATCAGTTGTGACTATATTGAAGGACATGAATGCCTTGAGAAACAGGAGGGAAACTTTATCATCTTAGGTCTAGGAGGGTTTGGGTTCACTTTTCTTATGGAGCTTTGTTCTATATTTAGAGGATTTCCATGGTTTATTATCTCCATTGAAACATCATCAAGCTAACTTAGCTTGGCACTTACAAATGATTTTCATATTATTACTCCGTTTAGGATATATCATATGGATTTATATCTTTTTGATGATGCTATATATTATGAGAGTGATAATTTGAAAACTAGGTATATATGGGAGATAGTACGCACCATGCAAATGGTCTCCGACCTTTCCAATGATCTATTATGAGACTTTTAAAGGGGAAAGATACAAGGAAACAACACAAAGAGATGACCATGTCCAATTTGTACATGAAGATCAAGGGATATGTAGAGTATTTATTTATACAATGTAATAGAGGAAGTCTATGATTTGAGGGTCTCAAAAGTTTAGATGGATCTAAGATCTGACATTATTTCTTCATTCAATTATAGGGCACAATTGAGAGTAGAATTAATCAAAGGTACTTATGCTCTATAGACAAACAAGGACATTTGGTACACATGTAGCTACATGACTGACACTTGGATGGTTAGAATCCACCTACCATAGTAGGAAACCATTTGGAGAGAGCTATATGAAGGAATATGATTGGGAAGAAAAAGAGACTTATTTCATTCTGTAGTCATCATAAAGATTCATTGGTATCACAGCCTAGTTGAGGAACTTTGGCAACATAGAGGTTGGAAACCTCATATAAGGGAACCCCGAAAGTGCTTAAGTCTGAAAATGGCCACAAATGAAGGCACATGGGCATTGTGGCACAAACAGAGGTTTAGATAACCCAAAATAAGTTGGTGCATTAGACTTTGGGGTGGTGGAGGCATTCAAACATAAGAAAGGGGCCAAGCTGGACTGAAGGATCCACAAGCGAGCATTGAGGACAATGCTCAGTGTAAGGGAAAAGGAATGTCACATAACCTTAGTAGGAGATGGTTGAACCATACCTTAAGAGAGAGGATTAGGAAGCTAGTAATCCTGAATGGTGGCTTTTGGGGATAGTTGTAAGCCCATGATGCTCCTAGCTAGGAGGTTGTGAGCTTAATTCCCAACACCCTACCACAACCCATCCCCCCCCCCCCCCCCCCCCCACACACACACACAGACACACACATTAGTGGAACAATGTTTGGACTAACTACCTTTAGGAATGTGAACTAGCTCAAAAGAATTTGAATAGTAGCAACACGAGTCTTAAATTCGAATGAGGATAAAATCTGAAATAGCATAAAATCAGATGCAAGTAGAATTTTGTGGAATATGCAATTAATATAAAAGACCATGAGATCAATTTGTGGCTAAGCTTGTTTTGAAAGAGAAGAAAGTTTTTGCTTTTATGTTATAAATTTCCTTTTGGGCCAAAGTGCGTACTTAATTCGTTCTCAAGTTTTGCAGAATCTAGAACACGTTTGAGCACCTTGGAATCAAGGAATAGCCAACAAACAACAGCGTTCAATCTGAGAGAGAGAGAGATAAAGAGAGCGAGAGTGTTGAATCCGAGAGAGAGAGTGTGTGTACACATATCATTGAAGTACACATATCATTCTACGTACTTATTGTGCAACAAAGCTCAAAAGCATCTTGGAGAGACACTAACAGAAAAGGAAAACAAAAACAGCGTTTTTTGTTTTCCCTGCAACAAGATTTTGTGGCATATGGTCATTGTTATCATTGTTTTGCCAAGCTCGCACCATCATATTCTTTCCCTGGATCAATCATTATATCTTCACAATCATAGTCCTTCTTCCGTTATCTTGTCGAATCGGCTCATTGAATGTTGACGTTCAATGAATCTCTTCATTCAACGTTCATGTACAGAACAGGGCACTCATAAGACGATGTATGTTGAAAATGGCTTTGAAATATTCGTAATAATAGTTTCCCTTTTGTTAATGATGAGCATCGCCCGACAACAGTTTCCATTAGAAAAGCAAGAAATTTCAAGAGAGCGTACATAACTTCCAAGCCAGAAAGGCTTAAGGTTTGTAATCTGTTGTTTTCTTGTGTTGATTTCTCCCCATGGATATCCGTACGCCGGTGTGCGAAAACAGCGACTCCATATTATTCCTAATCATTCAGTAACTTTCTGGGTGCAATATTTATAATCAGATGGATATCCAAGTTGAATATTGCGCATGGATCTAAAACATCGTCAACAACGACGAAAACCGATGTTTTTTTGCTGTGTTTTTTTCTAAAACATCCATCCGATTCGTCCTATACACTGTGACGAGAACCAGGAATCAAACATATCCGCTTTGGTTCGCACAAGTGCATTCACTAGAAGAAGGATGCTGTGACCAGCTCTAGAATGTTAACATAGTTCTAAATGGATGAGTTCATCACCTCCGTAGCCGCAAAAGGACGGTTTCTCCAATTTTGGATATCTATTTAGTTTCGCTAAGCAAGGATTACATAGACTTTCATCTGATTTTTCAAGCAAACAAAAATTGAAAATCATGGTCTCCCAATATAAATCAAACCCATAGCCAGATGTAAATCAAATACATAGTCATATCTCTGGCTTTATTAACATCTACCGCCAGATATGGAACGTCAAATATCATATTGGATCACATTACACGGAAGTGTTAATTTTAAATAGATCTAGTTTTACTGCAAACAAAGAACGGTTAAAGGAGAATTCTCCTAAGCCATTTTCAGTACCGACATTCTTGAGTTGAAAATATTCGTGAATTCTCATCATCAGTTTCCTATTAATATAACTACATACATATTGAATTGACAGATGACCTTATTTTCTTATGAACTTTGATTCTATAAAAAAAACTATAAATATAACTCATTTCTACTGACCATAAGATTCCGGTTTCGCAAAAGAATATTGATAACAAAACTAGTCAAACATCCTTATTTGTATATTATTGAGCGTACAGACTAGAAAACAAGAACATTTTCTTGTATATCATTTTGACGCATGCATCTCTCAATCAGAAACGGCACCGACACACACACAGACGCACAAATCAACACACACACACACACACACACACACACACACACATATATATATATATATATATATATATATATATATATATATATATATATATATATATATATATATATATATATATATATATATATATATATATATATATATATCTACACTTCACTAATAGAACAACTTTATTATCTCGTGTTAAATTTAATATTTGAGAAACTTTTTCTTTCACTATGTGCATGTGAAAATCTTCTACTTTCACAATAAGATGACCGAATATTCTCAACATTTATTCTTTTTTGCATATTATGATTAGACAGATCTCATTCAGTTCGTTTGTTGAAATCCTTTATTGGAATCGCAATGAGAGTGTACACATGAAAAGTTATGTCACATACGTTAACCAAAAATGTATATTTCAAACTACAAGCAAAGAGTTTATTTAACAAAGGATTAATTTAGTGTGCTTAATGCAAAACTGTATAGTTCCAAAAATATATTTTAATCAAGAGTCACCTAAAGGAAATTAAAATTGAAAATCATATTCCCGTTGTGTGTTTTTTCTAAGGAACATTGAATGAAATTTATATTTTTCCTATATATCTTACTCGGTTGCATTCGAAGGGAGTTTTGGAGAATCCTCAAAACCAATCATGGACTGAATGAAGCTTCATACTCACCATTAAATGTGGGTTCACATAAACGCAGGCAAGTCCGATTCACATGCAATTGATTGAGTGATAGACTTCTCAAAAATCTGAGGAACCAAACAAGGATCTTTAATTTATTGGATTAAGGCAAAACTAATAATGCTTCAAGTACAAACTAAAATTCAAAGACACGCAAGATAGTAGAGATCTTTTCACAATAGAATCCAAAGATATGGCTACAAAAAAACATAGGGGATGAGCAACTAAGCGGGTCTACTTGTTGGCGCCAATTACACTTAAATCGTGAAGAAATGTAGTTAAATTCCTCATAAGAACACTGCGGAAATGATCAAATTGTAAAACATTATTTTTAAAAAGACAATAAATAAGTCTAGAAGTATATGTTTTTTTCTCATAATATTGGTAATTCAATCGATGTGTTTTTTAATTTCTAATCATCCACCTCTATAGTTTATCCTCAAGCATAGTTTTAGATAGAATGGATCATGGCGAACCCTCAAGTTATTAGAAAACGTGATCGATTTAAAGGTTTGCATGACGCTGTAGTGGTCATGAAAGTTGATAGGAAGCTTAATGATGTGATAAACTTCAAGTGGAAAAAACACCCATCATTTTGAAAACTAGCATTATATTAATTTTATTTAATTTCTATATTTTTGGTTGAATAATGGAAAATACATTAATGCAACCATTGAGACCCACCAAAAGGTATACTTTCTATAGCGAGGAAGGTGACTTGCATAACAAGACAATTTTCTTCATGTTTTGGGCTCAAGGCCTGTATCAAAAGACCTACATTGACATTTATTGGTTGACATATCTACACATTCCTTGTTCTATAATGCCTAGTTTTGTTAGAAACCCCTTTAAAAGAATCCAATTAAAGAAAATGATTCTATTAAGTCAATAATGGCCCAAACAAGCATGAGTGTCAGAAAAATGTTCGGAACAAAGAAAGTTTAAGAAACTAAATCCCACTCTGTTGATATCCCTCAAACCAATCCTTTCAAGAACCTAGACAAATAAATCAATTATTTCGATTATTAGGAGGACTGAAACAATTTGAGGGTCTTGTTGACGATAGAATCCTTAATGGTGACACTAGAAGCAAGGACGGTTACCTAGAAGTATACTCTACTAAGAAAGAATATGTCTTCACCAATATGAAAGAACACAAACTTCATAGTAAAAGCGAAACACTTGGATCTACGATTTTGAAATTGCCTTCACAATCGTTTATTGATAAAGCTTCTCATAATTACTCATTTTTGGTTAACATGCGATGGAGAATCTCCATCATGGGAAGAATCATTAGCGAGGACCCTTGTACTTTGAAGAAAAGAGAAGAAGAGATAAACAAGAAAAAGAGGTACATGACCGCATTCTCAACATGAAATTCCTTGTGGCTAGAGTATCATGAAGATTCAAATTTAAATTGTCTTTACTCATTATTTTCCATATTGATTTGACATTTGATTGATGATTGTTTTGTCTGAGTACCTCTATGAAGAATAGAAATCAAAACCATTACGTTATATATATATATATATATATATATATATATATATATATATATATATATATATATATATATATATATATATATATATAGATATATATATATATATATATGTGTGTGTGTGTGTGTGTGTGTATGAATGTGCCTAAAAACCCTAATTGTGTGTGTTTCCCCATGTGTATGTGAGACCTAAGTTTCTCTAGACCCTAAAAACCCTTTTCCTATAGAAACTATCTATGCATATATGAATGTGTGAACCCTAAGTGAAAACCCTTGTTTATGTGTGAACGCATGTAATGTATGTGAACCTAAATTTTTGTGAGCCGAAAAAAACCCTAAATTCCTATTATCCATAAGTGTCTAAACATAAAGACCCATAAGCGTGGAACCCTTAAATGTAACTATATATTTATAAGACTTTTTGAATGCTTGTGTATTTATAGAAGCCCTTATTTGTGAACCCTATATGTGTAGGTGTGTGTGAAAATCCTATCATTAAACCCCTATGTTTCTTTGTATAAAAACCCTAAGTTTCTTAAACCTAAATCCCCTATGTCTTAACCCTATGTTCGTGAACCCATGTGTATGCCCAATATCTTATATATGTTTGTGAGCACTTCTAACACTAAGTCATAAAAAATGAGAACAAACACATGTTCAATTTTGTTTTTGAGAAAAAATGCATAAGTTGATGAAAAAACGGCTCATTTCCTATTGCACAATGAAAAACATTATCTCATTTTGAATTAGTACCATGAAAAACCACCATTGAGGCATCAAATTCATGAAGAAGCTTACTAAATTATTTTCAACACCAAAAAAGGCCATCAAATTGTCCAACACCTCATGTCAAAGTTTCAAACTTCAAAAAATAGTTGCAATAATGCCACAAACAAAGAAACTCAATCTCTTGATATAGCACTTGGCACTCTTCATATGAGATTTATGTTCTCCATCTTATTAAGAATCTGAGTTAACCTACGTGGAGAAATGAAATACACTTTTTAAGGGTCAGTATATATAACATCACATCATTTGCCACTAGCATAGACATTGGAGGAGCTCTTTTCCATACTTCTATTCTAGCTCATCAAGTTGTTCCAATTACCACTTCAACACTATGACCTTAATCCGCCATAAATGTAAAGAAAATCACATATCAATCCAACACAAATGCATAGAATGTTAAATGGGCCAAGCACAAATAACAAAAGTATTGATCCTTATATTCCAATAATCAAATCATTACTAAATTATATGTTTACAAAGTTCAACAATCGTTTTACAATAGAAGCTGATCACATAAATGATACACCTCTTGCATAGCAACATCTCTAGGGATTTGAGAGGGTTCTGAGAGCTTTTCTTGCTCTAGAACTAGCTCCTCAAGGTCAATCATGTCTCCTAGCTCATCTCTCAATGGTGGCACAAGGTCCCTTGATGCACGCTGGTATCTTTGTGTGTCAGCTATATGTTTCTTCCCAGCCTCCTAATCCTCATCTAGGCACTCATTCAAGCCATTAATCCACATCCTAATGAAGTTGAATTGGGATTCATCCTTCTCTATAGCAATGAAGTGCCTAAACATTTTGAAGGCACATGCAAGTGTCATCCTTGAAAACAAACAAATCAATTAAAGGGTGTGGTCGAGATTCAAAGTCGGGCTTAGTTGTCAACCATGAGGTCCCAATTCAAAGCTTCACTAAAAGGGTGTTCAACATCATGACATAGTGTCTTGGACTACCATGATCTGAATATTCATAAAAGTCATGGAGGATGATAGAGTGGAGGTGTTTAAGGATGTAATTGAAAATGTATACTAGTTTGAGCTTTTTTATTTTATTTCATGACCTACCTTTGTGGGGTTTCTTGGTGAGCTTCACCATGAAGATATAAAGGTTAACCTCACAGAATGATCCTCAAAAGGTAGTATGTGGAAATTCCTTGGACATAGCTTATGTCAGAATGCTGGTGAGAAATGGATACAACATTTGGGCCTTCCTATTCCCATTAGATGAATATGGAGTGCCAAAGGTGGGATTCAATTATGGAAAGAGGAAGGAAAATTTAGCACATAGCCAGGGGCCATTGTCTGAAGAACCGAGAAGGGGCCATTTGGATGGCTAGCAACGGAAGGGAGGAGGACCAAACAACTGAGAAATCAAGGAGAGAGGAGCTACGGCCCTAGATCCAGAAAATTCTGTTGGAGCATGTACCATTGAGGACCCGATGGGAGATGACATTATTCAAGTATGGGCTTATCATGCAGAGATTGTGGAGAAGAGCATGGTAGTTGTTTCCAATGTGTGCATCAACAAGCAGTTAAGCCAAAATGTGTTGAAGTTTTGAAACCCCACAAAAGAGAAAGAGAAAATTGATCCTTGGTTGCTTTTTCCACAGTCTAACCGATCCTCTTGAGTGGTGGCCTCTCATGTACAGAGATATCCATTGCAAGATATTACTTCACTCATTCAAATCTTGTAGTTACTTGATTTGGAGAGAGGATATGAAGCATCACCTGCGAGCACACCACGGATCAATGATCAGACGAAACTCAATGGTGCAAAGGTGTCTAGTCTTCTACAAGTTGCACTGGTGAGGAAGAGACTCAAAGGCAGAGAGCAACTCTAGCTCTTCAGTTTCTCAAATAGGCAGACAATGAAGGAACACTATCCTCAGGGAGGATCCTATTCGTAATAGGAAGCGAAGTGCATCGCTAGGTACTTTCTGTTCTTATCAGACAAGGACGGCCAAACCCATAGTTTTAGACATTACAGATACAGTGTTTCTCTGTACAGACATGATTTAAAGAATTGGTTGAATTCTTCAAAGATGTTGATTATCTTCCCTGCACTGTAGTCAGCTTTGCCAATCTTTACTATTTACAAAGCCGAGGAAAACCATGAAGGCCAAAAAGGAAGTGATCTTTCTCGCAAAAGTGCAGCTCAAAGAAACTTTTGAAATATCCAGGTCACATTCAAAGAAGTGGGAAGAAAATGGCGGCAATTATTCCCTTCTGTATTCTCTCATGTGGTAAGATAATAGAGCATCAATGCTGATAGCCTTTGGCACAATGAATCAATGAGTTTTTCATATGAAAAATATCCATGCTTGTTTCCTGCAACATATTCAAGGTGAGAAGCGAGAAGTGGAGAAAGAAATCCATACATTCCTGAGTAGAAACTTCTGAAGGGAAGAGATGGAAGCAAATAATTTCTTCTCAGACTATAAAGATAGTTGCTCATAAGATTTCAAGCTCAATGGTCCAGAACATGGTGGAAATCATTATGTCTAAAGGTTGAGGGGCGTTGACCTTTTCTTAACCCTGATGATTGAAGATGATGAAAAGGAGAAGTTCTACAGACAAGGAGCTCTGAGGAATAAAATGTTCTTCATGCAAAACAGGTTATTGTTTTTTTACCTTTGTTTGTAAATCTCAATGATATAATCAGTATTGTAATGCATAGTTGTTTGCAATATTCTCTTGGGAAAAGAAAACTCTTGCTGCATTTAGAACTCAAGTGAATACACTTTTCTCTCTCCATTTTTGAAATGTTTCTTTGAATTGTCTGCATGGAATCAGAATTGTAACTTTCTAGGAGACTGAAGTTCTATGCACAATTGTTTTATATAATGTTTATAAATAAGAAAGCTATGTGATGCATGAAAAAAACACGTTCTCATATAATCTTACTGCCGATGAGTGAATTTCTCTCTTCTTAAGTTCAAAACATCAAAGCCATCCTTGCTTATCTCCTGAGTTCAACTATAGAGATTTAGAGGGAACAAAAATAACTTCACATTAAATGCCTTCCAATGAGTCATTTCATATGTTCTCTATGAATCTAGTTGAACGAGACCCTTAGAAAGAATTAGGAGTCACAATAGAACAACTCGGTGCTACTATGAATAGAAAGTATTCCTTTTGTAGGGCCTAGCTAAATCCCATAGAAACTTTAAGCCTTAAGAAATAATCCATGAACCATGTCTATGATCAATTCTTGAAAAGATTAATATGTCTAAGTTCTTTGCTGACTTATGTTCTCATTCTAAGGATCCTATGGTTAGTGAAACTATTTCTCCCTCCTTGTCATGAATCCCCCCGCATACCTGGTGAACCTGACGTGAGAGGAGGGGGTGAATAAAATATCGAGCTAGTACACTAAAGAATCGAGTTAGCATCCGCAAGTTGAGCAATCTAGCACTTCCGACACGGAAGATCTCTTAGCTCAGTTCATACGCTTTCAGGAAGAGGATAGGCATCAAAAAGCCATCCAGTCACTTCATGAGTGTTCAATCAAGTGATGCGGGTTTTTCAATGGAAAAAATATATCTAGGATCTGTAAAGAGTATGAACTCGAGGCTAAATACCTAGGTGTTGGATTGACTCTAATGATGGATGTGGAGTTATGCAAAAACTTTGCCTATGTGTGTGAATATAGTTTACGTGAGCAACTCATGCAAATAAACCATATGACATGCTCGCAATAGAAATCGATGCTCCTCAAGCAATTGATGTTGGAGGACATAGACAAAGTGACTCATAAGTCCGTCCTCAGGTAGGTTCATATGCCCAAATGCCAACCAATTCTAGAGATCAAAAGAGAGTTTGAACGAGAAAATTATGATCTTTCTGAGCATGATAAAAGGTGCTTAAGACATGAAAAAAGTATTTTTTTTTCTTCGAGCAATAGATGTTAAAGCGAGAAAAGAGCTGATTCCACTTTTGCAAGATATAGACTTTGGCTCGGGGCTCACAGAGGATTGGATGCTCGTTCATGAAGTTGTGAGGAGATACGTAAAGAAATAACAAACAATATAAAAATTTTTAAATGATTGGAAAGTTAACATACATGTAGACAAAGAAGATGTACAAATTCCATGCATTTTAAAAACTAAGAATAATCTCCAAATCCATAGAATATAGAAACCCCAGTTGGGCATAAAGAGGATATGCATGGAATACATGTACATGCTTATGAAGAGGATCGCCAGAAAGAAGCTATAAGCATAAATGATGCAATCTCTAAGGATCCAAGGTACCAAGAGCATGTAGATACTTTTACAATGATTACATCTTCAAATACTATATATGCACAAACCCCATAGATGGGAGGAGCAAAGGAATATGCAAAAGCTAAACAAATCAAAATCAAACCAATATCCAACATACAACAAAACAAAAATAAACAAAACACACCAAGAAAACAACATGAAGCTTGCCATAATCTGTGCTCACTTCTAAGGGATGATAATCAAACAAACAAAGAAGCAAGATATGATAATAACCAAGATTTAAAGATATATACGGGAAGTCACGATTGTCACAAAGATATTTAAAATGAAATACCTCAAGATAATCCAATGAATCTGTGCGAAGTTCAAGAACAAAATAGTTCCTTAAATGATGAAACCAAGCAATATTTGAGG
Source organism: Ceratopteris richardii (assembly GCA_020310875.1). Classification (NCBI taxonomy): domain Eukaryota; kingdom Viridiplantae; phylum Streptophyta; class Polypodiopsida; order Polypodiales; family Pteridaceae; genus Ceratopteris; species Ceratopteris richardii. The sequence continues at coordinate 28,184,788 of CM035433.1, forward strand.
AATTATTTGATGCCATGTGAGAGTGAAATATCTCTTCATCCAAATGATTCAAATATAAAGTATGGCCAAATGACTGATTTGTATAAAGAGAATGCAAGGTAGCAGGATGCTAACAAGGAAGGCATGCCAAAGATAAGTCCTCTAGAGATTGAGATGTATGCTGATGGAGATGAGCATGATGATAATCTAGAGGATATGCAAATGATGAGTTCTCTAGATAGTCATATATATGTCGATGGTGATAAGCATGATTTTAATCCTACGGATAGTCGATATCAAGATCAAGACTATGAAATACTCTTGAGTGATGCCACATTAAATGGGTCCTTAGAGGTATAAGAGAGTGATCCTAGTCATGGGATTAAGAATGAGTTGTTGATTGGGCATCAATATAATGACATGTATGCGAGTGATGTCACACTCTATGAAAAGATACATCCTGATGCAAATCGATATTATGATGAGTTCACTTTATATACTAAAGAAATGGGCCATGAGAAGGAGAATGCAACATTCATTGAAAGGCATAAAAAATATTGTATGGGTTCATTATATAATAAAGATCAATAAGAAAGATAAAATTAAACAGTTGCATTGATGAAGCTCGAGTTGATTTGGATGTATATGTCAAGATTCTCTTATATGATGAGGCATTTGAGCAAGAATCAGTGATTGAAGAAATGTATGAAGAATGTGGTCTAAGTACACCCTCTAAAGAGAATGATCAAGAGTTGATAAAGATGGATGCAGAATTCTATGATGGCATATTGAATAAAGAAATTGAGTTGTCTTCAAACTATATGCATAGTGCTAGCAGGTGTCGCAAATGCGACGTGTTTGACCTCAATACGCAAGACTCTAGTGATGTTGAAGACCACAACTTTCTTGATTATGAAGATATGGATTCCCTTCATGTTGAAGGAGAGATGGTTTTGGACCATGGCAATGATGAAGAGTTCTTGGAGAGATTAGAGAGAGAAACAAACTCTCTAATTGATGGCATTCAAGTAAGAAGAAATCATGATAGACTGAGTGACAAGTATGAGCATAAACTGCAATTAGAGAATGATGAACTTTACTATTCAGAGTGTAAATCTTATGAATGTATTAAGAGCCTTAATTGGAATGAAGAAGAAAGATTGGATAATGAAAATGCAAATGATGAAATCCTTTCAAATGATTTCAAGCCTAAAATGGATCAAAACATATGCATGATGGATTTGTTTGATGATGGTTTAAATACTCCAAAATTCAAAAATCTATACACATGTGCTCATTTATCATGTGCATCTTCATATGATGCATTGGAGGGAATAGTGAATAAAGATAACTATGTTCAAATGATTGCATCACGGACTTTCAAATTTTCTAAGAGCTATGTAATTCAACCAGGTCTTCAAGGGATGAACAAGCAAATGAAGCGACTTGATCGCAAGTCTAAGATTTTCAAGAATGTTTCTAAGATGAGTGCAATACAACGTTCGTTGTTTTATATGCACAAATTTTTTGGTGATCATGTATCAAGGGAGATGAGTTTATGGGAAAAACCCTAATAAATGAGAATTGACAATACCAAAAAGGAATTTTTAAATAAAAATCTATATATATCACATGTTATTTCCTTTAATTTTAAGAGAGATACAAGGAACCAAGTAAAAATGAAAAGGCAAGGAATTAAACTAGAGATACTTGTGATAATAAAAGCATGTTGGATGAGAGATTTGAATTCAATATAACTCAAATAGATGTATTTAATGTTCAAATGAATGAAGTTTTGTTTTTCAAAATGTGAATATTGAATGTGATGTTACTAATCTTTCTTATGAGGTTTTGAGAGAAGGTGTTGGTATGGAGCTAACAGATGAATCTAGAATTGGATGGAGTGCATAGAAGGCAACCACTTTCAAGTTGCATGTCTATGTTTTTACTACAAATGGGTTTTTGAAGTTCTTTCATAGATTGCATGTACATATTGTGCCATATGATTTTATGCTTCTCATCTTTTGTTTAGTTTTTATGAGTGCAGAAAGTGACCAAGCGGAGACAATGGAGATGGAAAACAAAGAACGGAGTTGTGAACAACAATTTATCTAGCTTTCCTTCTTTGACCCTGATATTTTCTTTGCACCATCTTTGAATTGCATTGCATATAAAGTGTGCATATTTTAAAGCTTAAAAGGGCACATGTTTTAATTCCCCTAGATGCACGTTCATTTGCACATGAAATGACTTTGTAAATATCATGAATAAGAGTGGGATAGAGCTATAAGTGGAGTTGAGAGAGAGAGTGATTACTTTGTGAGAAAAACTATGAGGAGTGAGCTTCTTTCTTTAGAAACCATAAAAACTGATTCCATAACTACACCATGATTGTTAAGTATTGCATCTAAAGTATGCACGCATAAATATATATATGTGCACAAAATTTTCAAGCCCATAGGCACACATCCAATCGCACATTAATTGAATTGTAATCAAAATAGTCTTGAAGAATGAATAAGAAACCTTGTCATCAAATGCTAATCGCCTTTTTTGATTGCACCATGATATATGTCAATGTATGTAAAGTATGTATATGATGTGGCCCACTACATGGCCATGCATAGGCACGTGTGCTTAATAACCCATGCACATGATTTGTTTTGAAATTTATAGATTCTTGCAGATATGGTGTGGCATATCCGGAGGATGCACATGTCTAGAGGGGGTGGATGTTGTTGGTACAATTCAAGCCTTCACAATTTGGCTTGGATTACTTCATGAAGACACCACTTGAAGGAAGGACCATAGGAACTTATGCTTATAAGCTCTTACCATTTTACTCCTTGTAAAAGTCTAAAAGACTTGACATTTCTTTATGTCACACCTATTGGAGAAAAAAGTAGATTACATGATTGAGAGAATATCTCCATACTTTTAGATTCTTGATTGAAGGGAGTCAAGGATTTGAATTTGAATTCAAATTCTTAGTTATCATGGATAAAAAGGTGATCAAAAAGTCACGGGATAGAGAGTCCTCCCGAGCTTCATTTTTTGCTATCATTGAGTGTGTGAGTGAACTAAACCATAGCTCACACATCTATACCTCATTAGGCAATGCTTGGCATGCTAATGAGTTTGTAAACCAATGTGAATTAATACACACATTTACATCTATCACTTCTGTGTACTCTGAGTTTCTATCTCCAAGTCTGTCAACTTCAAAGAGGCATATCTCACTGCCTACTTCACCAAATCGTGTGATTCAAAGCTTGATAGATCCAGCTCGAAGCATACTACAAGCATACAAAGTTTCAAGCAACTTGATTAAGTCAATCTCGAGAAATCACCATCGAAGTGCTCACTGGTATTTGTCTGCACACTTCCTAAAAAGTCGGGGGTGTCCATAATTTTGCTAAAGTTATTTCTCTTAGTATAGTTTATCATTTTGAATGATTCCACTTGCAAATGGTAGCTTACTAAGCTAATAGAATACCTCTAGAAGGAAGTTTTCCAATTGTAAGTGTACTCGTCATACTGAGTGAAAGACTGAGCAGGTATCAACACCAAAATAGAAAGTTTTCTAGCTTTGTGATTCACAAACTCATCTGTTTTGATCAAGTCATTACCCAAACCTTTTCCAAAGTACATATAGCATTTCTTGGTATCATTTGGAAGCTAAGGGTGTCTACTAATCATATCTGGAGTCACTGAGGGCTGGTGCAAAGCAAGATTAGCAGCAGCTACTTAATCTTCTGGAGGATCCATCCATCTTTCCCAACAGTGGTATCAGAGAAAACAAGGTAACATGGGAGATGGTTTTCCTTCATTCATTGATAAATTGGACAGGAACAATTACTAAGCTTGGTCTCTGAGGATGAAGACCTATCTACAAGGAAGAAGTCTGTTTGGATTCATCTCAGGAGATGAGGAATTGCCCTCATTCAAAGCAAGGGGTCTACCCACCAAGGAAGAACAAGAAAGGCTTAATACATGGTGTGCAAAAGATGCATTGGAAAGGTCTTATCTTCTTAACTCTATATCTGATTTCCTTTTACCTCACATCAGGAATTGTAAGACTTCCCAAGAAACTTGGGAAACCTTGTCATCATACTTTTCATCTAATACAAGGGCCAGGAAGAATCAATTGTGGATTGAATTCACAACCCTTAGGAAGCAACCAAAGCAATCAGTCTCAGAATTTGTGACCAAGATCAAGGATGTGGCAGACCAATTTGCAAGCATAGGAGAGGAGATTGAAGAGGAACAAATAGTAAGGCAAGTAACCAATGGACTAAAGGCAGATGATAAGTGGGAAAGCTTCACCACTGCAATGGATCTCTACATGGATATGCATACCCCAGATCTCAAAACTCTGATGGGCAAACTATTCACACATGAAGCAAAGTTCACAAAGGTTGGAGATACATCTAAAGGTAACACTCCTTCTGCCCTATATATTGATAAAAAGATTAAAGACAAAGGTAAAGGTAAAAAGCAAGAAGATGAAGGTTCTACCTCCCAAGCCAACTATGCAGGGAGAGGTAGATCTTCGAGGCAGGGGCAGAGGAGGTAAGCAAGGTAGGGGGAGACTCTACAATTCACCACCATGTAATATTTGTGGACTGTCTAACCACACCACAGATGAGTGCTACAGAAATTACAAAAATCACAGAGGAAGAGGCTATCAAAGAGGTGGATACTCTCAAGGTAGAGGAAGGTTCAACCAACACCAAGGCTACAATGGCTACAACAATAACTACAACAACAATCACAACAACAACCATAATGGTAACTACCAAGGAGGATTCAGAAATAGGAAAGACTACAACAACTACACAGAGGAGCAAGATGACTCCCTATTAATCATGAATATGACTTCCAAGTCAGGTATCAATGATGATCATTTGTTTTATATTGATTCAGGGTGTTCTAATCATGTAGCTGGCAATGTGGCACTACTCTCTGATCTTGAGGAACCAAAGGGCAAACATCAAGTAGAGACAGGTGATGATACTAAGCATTCTGTAGTAAAGATTGGAAATGTAAAAACTTGTGATGGTAACCAGAACCTATTGAGCAGGGTACTTTATGTACCAACCATTACCAAAAACTTAATGAGTGTTGGTCAGATTGTGGAGAAAGGTTTGCAGGTCAGGTTCAATCAACATGGAGCATATTTAGAGGACCCAAGACATGGATTCAAAAGGATAGCCAAGGGAGAAAAATCAGGTAGATTATTTACTTTTGAGCTAGAAGGCACCAAAAACATTGCTTTATACAGTTACAAGGATCAAACACTTTCAGAATTAGAAATATGGCACAAGAGATTAGGTCATATAGGTGAAAGGACCTTAAAGCAAATGAGCAGGGACCAATGTCTGCTTGGGATACCTAATGTATCCAAGCAACACATGATTTACAAATGTGGTGCTTGTCAGTTTGGTAAGTCTCACAGATTGCCCTACTCAAGGAAAGGTTTTATGCATGAAGACTACCTAGACTTGGTACACATAGATGTTTGGGGACCTAGGAAGGATCCCTCCATTTCAGGATCAAGGTACTATGTGTCTTTCATTGATGATTATAGCAGATGGACTATGTTATACTTTATGAAGCACAAGGATGAAGTGTTTAATTGTTTCAAAAGATATCTTGCACTAGTTGAAAATCAAACAGGAAGAAACTTGAAGAAGCTAAGGTCAGATGGCGGAGGTGAATACTTCTCAAATGAGTTTGAGGACTTCTTGCAGGAAAGAGGTATCAAAAGGGAGATAACCACAAGGTACTCACCTGAACAAAATGGGGTAGCTGAAAGAAGGAATAGGCTTATTGTTGAAACAGCTACGTCCATGCTTAATGAAAAGAAGTTGCCAAATTATCTTTGGGCAGAGAGTGTATCTACTGCCACCTATCTCATAAAGAGGTTTCCATCAAAGTCACTTGATGGAATGACACCTTATGAAGCTTGGCATGGTAAGAGACCATCATTGGATCATTGCAAAATTTTTGGTTGTATAGCATATGTGCATATTCCCTCACAGGTAAGGGGAAAGCTAGAACCTAAAGCAGAAAAATGTATTTTCATTGGTTATGACTTGAATCAAAAAGGGTACAGATTCTACAACCCAACCAATAAAGGGTTCAAGGTAAGCAGAGATGTCATCTTTGATGAGAATGACTCATGGTATGAGAATAATTGCAGGAAGGTTAGTCTACCCTATGATTTGGAAGAGGAGTTTCCAAAACTCTCAAAGGAGGAACCAATCCACAAGGAAGACTCAAGTTCAGAAGATGATGACACAATCAATCTTGAAGAATTCAAGGCATGGAAGTCGAGAGGCAAGATGAAGATGAAGAAGCTTGAGGATATACCAGAATCTTCAACTCAAGCAATAAGAAGATCTCAGAGAGAAAGTAAGAAGCCTATCAGACATGGGTATGATACATCTCTTGTTACTAAGCATTCAATTTATCTTGCAAAGGACTTGTTAAGTGAAGAACCAAGTTCATATGAAGAGGCAATCACCAAACCAGAATGGAAAGGAGCTATGGATGAAGAAATAGAAGCTCTCAAGGAGAGTGACACATGGGACTTGGTACCCAAGAAGGACTTTATGAAGGTGATAGGATCCAGATGGATCTACAAACTAAAGAGGAACTCTGATGGTACAATCAATAGGTACAAAGCTAGGTTGGTAGCCAAGGGTTTTGCACAAACCCAAGGCATTGACTATGAGGAGACGTTTTCTCCTGTGGCTAAGATGCCAACAATCAGATTATTGGTGAGTGTAGCTGCATCCAAAAATTGGAACATGTACCAATTAGATGTCAAGAATGCTTTGTTGAATGGATAGATATCTGAAGAAGTCTACATGTCACAACCACCTGGCTATGAAGACCCCAAGAAGGTAAATTATGTTTGTAAATTGAAGAAGGCTCTATATGGATTGAAGCAGGCACCTAGGGCATGGAACTACAGGCTGACAACATACCTCCAAGACCAAGGGTTTACTATGAGCAAGGCAGATACTTCATTGTCTATCAAAAGGATCAATTCAGAGGTAATCTATCTTTGTGTTTATGTTGATGACATCATCATTACAGGTAATGATGTCCAAGGAATCAGGAGCATAAAGAACCAGATGATGAAGGAGTTCAAGATCAATGATCTTGGATTATTGAAGTACTTTCTAGGACTTGAATTGGTCTATACTAATTCAGGTATATATATCACTCAGAAAAAGTATGTTTAAGACATGTTGAAGAAGTTTAACCTGCAGGATGCTAAAGTCTCAAGTACTCCAATGGAGGTCAACCTAAAGCTAAGTGCTCATGAAGGGGATGAAGTCCAAGATATTACAGGATATTAAAGTATGGTAGGTAGTTTGAATTATGCTACCTTGACCTGAATTGACATAGCATATGGAGTTAGTGTGCTAAGTCAATTCAGGCACAAACCAAGGATACCTCACCTTGAGGCTGCAAAGAAGATCTTGAAGTATCTAAAGGGAACTCAGAACCATGGTTTGTACTTTCCTTATACATCAGATATTGACATTAAAGTATATTCAGATGCAGATTGGGCAAGATGCAAGGATGATAGGAGGATCACATCAGGATACTTATCTTTTGCAGGTGATAAACCTATTTCTTGGTCAGCCAAGAAACAACCAACAGTGGCATTGTCATCCACTGAAGCAGAGTATAGAGGGCTAGCTAATGCCACTCAAGAAGCTATTTGGTTAAAGCTTTTGTATACAGAGCTAGGCCTATACACTAGGCCCCCAATTATCTTTGGAGACAACACAAGCTCTCTTCACCTTGCAGCTAATCCAATATATCATGCTAGAACAAAACACATAGAGGTTCATTACTACTATGTGAGAGAGAAGTTGCTAAGCAAGGACATTCAGTTGACCTATGTGTCTACTAATATGCAATGTGCAGATTTACTCACTAAAGCTTTGGATGGAAACAAATTATGCAGATTCAAATCCATGATTGGATTGCAGGATGTGATTGAAGATTGAAGATGAAGACTTAAGCCAAAGTGTTTGGCTTGAGGGGGAGCTATTGGTACAATTCAAGCGTTCACAATTTGGCTTGGATTACTTCATGAAGACACCACTTGAAGGAAGGACCATAGGAACTTATGCTTATAAGTTCTTACCATTTTACTCCTTGTAAAAGTCTAAAAGACTTGACATTTCTTTATGTCACACCTACTTGATGGATTCGAGAAAAAAGTAGATTACATGATTGAGAGAATATCTCCATACTTTTAGATGCTTGATTAAAGGCAGTCAAGGATTTGAATTTGAATTCAAATTCTTAGTTATCATGGATAAAAAGGTGATCAAAAAGTCGCGGGATAGAGAGTCCTCCCGAGCTTCATTTTCTGCTATCATTGAGTGTGTGAGTGAACTACACCATAGCTCACACATCTCTACCTCATTAGGCAATGCTTGGCATGCCAATGAGTTTGTAAACCAATGTGAATTAATACACACATTTACATCTATCACTTCTGTGTACTCTGAGTTTCTATCTCCAAGTCTGTCAACTTCAAAGAGGCATATCTCACTGCCTACTTCACCAAATCGTGTGATTCAAAGCTTGATAGATCCAGCTCGAAGCATACTACAAGCATACAAAGTTTGAAGCAACTTGGTTCACCCAATCTCGAGAAATCGCCGTCGAAGTGCTCACTGGTATTTGTCTGCACACTTCCTAAAAAGTCGGGGGTGTCCATAATTTTGCTAAAGTTATTTCTCTTAGTATAGTTTATCATTTTGAATGATTCCACTTGCAAATGGTAGCTTACTAAGCTAATAGAATGCCTCCAGAAGGAATTTTGCCAATTGTAAGTGTACTGGTCATACTGAGTGAAAGACTGAGCAGGTATCAACACCAAAATAGAAAGTTTTCTAGCTTTGTGATTCACAAACTCATCTGTTTTGATCAAGTCATTACCCAAACCTTTTCCAAAGTACATATAGCATTTCTTGGTATCATTTGGAAGCTAAAGGTGTCTACTAATCATATCTGGAGTCACTGAGGGCTGGTGCAAAGCAGGATTAGCAGCACCTACTTAATCTTCTCGAGGATCCATCCATCTTTCCCAACAGATGTGTTCAAAATTCAAAGTTGGGCTTAGTAATCAACCATGAGGCACCAATATAAAGCTTCACTAAAAGGGTGTTCAACACCATGACATAATATCCTATACTGCCATGATCTGAATATTGATAAAAGTCATGGAGGAGGATAAAGTGAAGGTGTTTGAGGATGCAATTGAGAATGTATACTAGTTTGAACTTTTTTATTTTATTTGATGACCTGCCTTTGCGGGGTTTTCTTGGTGAGATTCGTCATGAAGATATAAAGGTTATCCTCACATGATGATCCTGAAAAGCTAGTACCTAGAAATTCCTTGGACATAGCTTATGTTAGAAAGCTGGCCACAAATGGATACAACATTTGGGCCTTGCTAATTCCTAGCTCTAGTGGCAACCAAATGACGATTTGATAAAGCAAAACACTGTGAGATACAAAAGAGATGAACAAAATGAACCATGTACAAAAGAGATATATACTTCATAAATGAAGCCTATACAAAAGTATGACAAACCACTGCCATATATGAGCCAAATACAAAATTTGGCAGAGCACTACCATATACAAACCAAATATGAAATTCTGGTTCACCACTACCATATATGAGCCAAATAAAAAATTATGGCATATCACTGCCATACACATGCCCAAAGGGATCAAAACATCTCTATCTGCAATCCTATGACAAAGAACATTCATGAAATGAGACAAGTTGATATGATATTTACAAACAACAAATAAAAACACCACACCAAGTTTATAAGATCAACATCGTAAATGCTCCCATGAAACCAATGCATGGTGTCCCCTCGAACTCCTTCAACAATGCACCCAATCTGCAACGATATTCATAAGCCTCCTCTGTTCATGTTGGAGGATGACCCACTATCAACTCCTGTAACAAGTATGAAAAATGTTATGTGAACCTAGATGACGTGCTTAACACAAAGAAATTCAATACTCAAAATGATACTTACGAACTTGTGATGCATAGTGCCACTAGCCAAATATGACAGTCCAACTCTATCTAGATGTGCGACCGTCGCATGTCACTATTGGTGATATCGATCAGTAGTGCACTATGTCCCTCCAAGTCCTTCAACCATGCAACATGTCCAGTGCACCGTGTCCCTCCAAGTCCTTCAACAATGCAGCCAATCCACAACGATATCCATAAGCCTCATCCGTTCATGTTGGAGTATGACCCACTATCAACTCTTGTAACAAGTAATGCAACGTTAGATGAATACACATGACGTGCTTAACACAAAGAAATTCAATAATCAAAATGATACTTACAAACTCGTGATGCATAGTGTCATATCTACCACTACCCAAATGTGACAGTCCAACTGTATCTAGATGTGTGGTCGTCGCATCCTACTGTTGGTGATATCGGTCAGTACTCTGTAGCTTCTCATCATGAATCATATCCCACTCCTCAGCATCTTACCATTCTAGCTTTGAGAACCTACTCTCAAAGCATCATGAGCTTTGATGTAGAGAGAGGATATGAAGCATCACATGCGAGCACACCAAGGATCAAAGATCGGATGGAACTCAATGATGCAAATGTGTCTAGTCTTCTGCAGGTTGCACTAGAGAGGAAGAGACTCGAAGGCAGAGGGCAACTCTCGCTCTTCATTTTTGTCAAATGGGCAGAGCAGGTAAGGAATGCTATCATCAGGGAGGATCCTATTCGAAATAGGAAGCGAAGCACATCGATAGGTACAATCTATTCTTATCAGACAAGGATGACCGAACCTATAGTTTTGGTCATTACGGATGTAGTGTTTCTCTATACGGCCATGATTTTAAGAATTGGTTGAATTCTTCATAGATGTTGATTATCTGCCTCGTGTTGTAGTCAGCTTTGCCAATCTTTACTATTTACAAAGCCGTGGAAAACCGTAAAGGCCAAAAAGGAAGTGATCTTTCTCGTGGAAGTGCAACTCTTAGGAACTTTTGGAATATCGAGGTCACATTCAAAGAAGTGGAAAGAAAATGGTAGTAGTTATTCTCTTCAGTATTCTCTCTTGTGTCAAAAGAATAGAGCATCGATGCTGATGGCCTATGGCGCAATGAATCGATGAGTTTTGCATATGAAAAAGATCCACGCTTGTTTCCTGCAACATATTCAAGGTGACGAGCAACAAGTGGAGAAAGGAATCCATGCGTTCCTAAGTAGACCCTTCTGAAGGGAAGAGAGGGAACCAAATAGTTTCTCGTCCGACTCTAAAGATAGTTGGTCGTAAGCTTTTCAGCTCAATGGTCCAGAGCATAGTGGAGATCATTATGTCTAGAGGCTGAAGAGCGTTGATCTTTTCTTAACCTTGATGATTGAAGACGGTGAAAAGGAGAAGTTATACAAAAAAGGAGCTGTGAGGAATAAAACGTACTTCATGCAAAATACGTTATTGTTTTTTTACCTTTGTTTGTAAATCTCAATGATATAACAAGGATTTTACTGCATAGTTGTTTGCAGTATTCTCTTGGGAAAAGAAAACTCTTGCTGCATTTAGAATTCAAGTGAACAAACTTTTCTCTCTTTATTTTTTAAATGTTTCTTTGAATTGTCTGCATGGAATCAAAATTGTAACTTTCCAATAGACTAAAGTTCTTTGCACAATTGTTTTATATAATGTTTACAAATAAGAAATCTATGTGACGCATGAAAAAAAAAGGTTCTCATATAATCTTACTACCGATGAGTGAATTTCTCTATTCTTAACCTCAAAACATGAAAGCCGTCCTTGGTTATGTGTTAAGTTCAACTATAGAGCTTTAGAGGGAACGAAAATAACTTCACGTTAAATGCCTTCCAATGAGTCATTTCATATGTTCTCTATGATCTAATTGAACCAGGCCCTTAGGAAGAATTTGGAGTCACAATAGAACAACTCGATGCTACTATGAATAGAAAGCATTCCTTTTCTAGGGCCTAGCTAAATCCCACAGAAACTTTAAGCCTAAAAAAATAATCCACCAACCATGACTATGATCAATTCTTGAAAAGATTAATATTTCTAAGTTCTTTGATGACTTATATGCTCATTCTAAAGATCCTATGGTAAGTGACACCATTTCTCCCTCCTTGGCATGAACCCCCGCAACAATGTGATGCCAAAAGAGTTTCAATGAGGAAGACTACCATAAGAAGTACCTATGCTGATAATAATCTTTTGGGGCTTTGGATAAGGATTAACCAATGTCTTGTCCCTTGCTAAATGACGAAGCTTCTTTGTAACTATAGGGAACATTAGTTGAATTAAAATTCCGTTCTTACTACAATGTTCCCTGACCCTTCTTTTATTAACTTCAAAATAGTACCCAATTGTAATTTAGCACTTGGTAGCACCAACGAACCTATGTCGTGGTGTGTTATTTACATTTTTCTTTACCTTGTAAATTTATAATTTTAAGAAAAATGTCACTGCAATTTCTAGAAAGACAAAAAGCAAGTACATACCATGTAAGACACTCGAGAGCATGACACCTTGACTTAAATGCTGTTGCGATAGAGAAGTATTGGTCGTTGCTATGAAAAATTACAACCCTCCAGAGTGGCAGCATGGTAAATTCAACAAATTTGTCACCATCTTTTGTATCTGTGGATTCTTGAATGTTTCATCATCATTAATAGAACCACTCATTCTAAAGTTGTATGGGAAGTGTGCTATCAAAAGGCATTAATGTTTCCTAGGTACTAGTGTACAAGTGTTATTTACATCATCACAATATATCTGGTAATACAATGGCCTAAGGGGTTCTACGAGGTTTGAAAAATAGGTTAGTCCAAAGGACGCATCCTCTAACTCCATCTCCTTTGCCTTTATTCTATACTTCTCATGCCTTGCCCTTTGGATATGAGCCAACAAGGTAGAAGGAAAGTCTTCATTCAGCTCACCACTCTTCTTTTGAGGTTTCGGCAAACAAAGGATCTGTGCCAACTCAAAGATTTTTTACAAAGTGTAACATATATCAATAGCCTTGCTGCTTAGCATTGAATAATTCTTTGCTAGGAGACTTAAATGAATAGATAGTTAGAGGCCAACTTCCGTATAGCTTGCCTCAAGTTGATGCTAGGCATTGAGTAGTTGTGGGAAACTATACCCGGAGTCAGGTCTCTGATAAAATACGATGCCTCGCATCAATATCCTAGTGGAATTCGATGCTTGGCATTGCGTTTTGATGAAAGCTTGTTGTTGCACATAGGAATTCTTTGATATTCCATGCTAGGCGTTGACTTCTACCATGTTTGTTCCTATAACTTGATGCCCCGCATTGAATAGCACCAACTACTCAAGAAACACAATCATATTATATTGTTATGAGCAAAAGTTCTCATCCAATCGTAGAATGATATAAAGTATTCTGACAGTACTTTGTATGAGGAGTTGGTGAGGTACTCTACCTGGACTTCACTCCATGTGAAGCACCCAAGCCTCCTCATCATCACCTCTTGAATGTTCATATTAACCTTGTGATTGCATTGTGATTTTTAAAACAACGTGATAGGTTACTGAAAGAGCGAGAAAAAGCAATCAATGACAAGACTTTACTTACTTATTCAGCTTGATGACCATCTCCTCATATGCATATGTTTGTGTATGTATATGTGTATGTACGTGTGTGAATGTATGTCTGCATATGTTTGTGTATGTATATGTGTGTATGTATGTGTGTGAATTTATGTATGCATGTGTATATGTGTGTGTATGTATGCATGCATATACATGAGTATGTGTGTGTTATCTCTCTCTCTCTCTCATTTGTCTCTGTCTCACTCTAACAAAGAATAAAACACTACATACATGGAAATCGATCACTCACAAGGATGTAACCCTAAAACGTTCATCATGCACATAGAATCAACATCACCCTCAAGTCAAACAAGATGCAAGAAAGAAAAAGTGAGCATAAGAGAATGCATCACTTATGAAGATGCAAGAGAGAGAGAGAGATTTAAATATAGAATGAAACATAGACGTGTGTGTGGATAGAGAGAGAAAGAGATATGTGTGTGTGTGTGTGTTTGTAGAGAAAGAAATATGTGTGTGTGTGTGTGTCTGATTGGGGGGGCTAGAAGAGGGAGAGAGGGATGGATGTGTATCAGCGAGAGGAAGGATGCGAGGGGGGGGGGGGGGCAACTATAGCTTACAAAGAGGGGAGCCATGCACATGCGTAGATGGGCAAGTAAGTGCTCGAGTTAAAAATTGTGTAATCGGCTTTTGGTTTATAAAACATGACATTAGAATAGGCATCCATATAATCATCTCTATAATGGTCAGAATAAGCATCATTATGTGCATGTGCATTATTGGCACCTATATTGATGATTTATACCGATGCCTGTTCCAAATATTATTCTAGAGTCTATTCAGACAGCAGGTGTTTAGAGATTATCCAAGCATCTTCCAATGGTTAGACTAATGCCATAAATGATTGTCAGTATGGCTAGCATTGTTGTGAACCTAATCTGCAATTATATATATATATATATATATATATATATATATATATATATATATATATATATATATATATATATATATATATGTGTGTGTGTGTATGTATGTGTGCGTGTGTAGTTACATACATAGATACATACACACACACACATATATATATATATATATATATATATATATATATATATATATATATATATATATATATATATATATATATATATATATATATGTGTGTGTATTCGTTCATATACACTTATTCTTTTGCAATGTGCTGATTTGCATGAATATTGTGTGTATACGAGTGTATGAACTTAAATTCTTATGCACGTATGAAAGGATTCTTTCATGGCTGTATGGAATCATTCATTTATGTATATGCATGCGTGTATTCGTTCATATACACTTATTCTTTTGCAATGTGCTGATTTGCATGAATATTGTGTGTATGTAAGTTTTTTATGTTCTACATGTATGCATACATGTGTATGTATATATGTATCTATGAATGTATTTGAATCATTATGCATGTATGTAGACATAATAATTCTTATGCACGTATGAAAGGATTCTTTCGTTGCTGTATGGAATCATTCATTTATGTATATGCATGCGTGTATTCGTTCATATACACTTATTCTTCTGCAATGTGCTGATTTGCATGAATAATGTGTGTATGTAAGTTTTTTATGTTCTACATGTATGCATATATGTGTATGTATATATGTATCTATGAATTTATTTGAATCATTATGCATGTATGTAGACATAATTTTATGGATGTATGGAAGTATTCATTTATGAACATATTCAAGCATGAAACTATGTATATTCATGGATGTATATATTCATGTATAATTTGTGTGTGTAATGTATTCTTATGCACTCATGCATATGTGGGTGTGTAAGTCTATGGTTTTATGTGTCAGAATTCAAGCTCCAACATAAGGAGCATATGAACCATCTCAATTCTACATACTTAGAGCATTATGAATAAGGAGACAAGCATGAGTATTTTCACATTCTAATAGGAAAATGATGTAGTGAAGACTGGCCTTGTGTGCATGCCTACTGAAGGTAGTGAGTAGTTTTTCTTGTAGGCAATTGTTCTCATAGTAGAAGTATGTGTTTTGAGCGGCATTGTCTTCTTGATGACAGTCTCATACTCTAGTTTGAGTGCCCAAAAGTGCTCAAGTTTGTTTCATAAGAAAGACAACTACTGATTTGAATGACTAAACGTATTCATGAACATATCTCTAAAGATGTTCATGCTTCAAGGCGCATATGGAAGGTGTATATTCTCCCATTAATGGCATCCGAGCAACTTCAACACACAAAGACACTCATACAAGAATAGAAGGGCTATTCAAGGCCTTAAAGGAAGAGCAGCGACTGATTTAAGTTCAGAGGCATATACGCAACTCAAGGGAAGTATACTAGTGAAGACGTAGGGCATC
Source organism: Ceratopteris richardii (assembly GCA_020310875.1). NCBI lineage: Eukaryota > Viridiplantae > Streptophyta > Polypodiopsida > Polypodiales > Pteridaceae > Ceratopteris > Ceratopteris richardii. The sequence continues at coordinate 28,200,815 of CM035433.1, forward strand.
TACCTCATTTTTTTTTTGTAGTTTTGAAGAACAAAGGTAAATCTCTTGATACTCATCACTCTCCTTGCGTCAATACTCATCACTCTCCTTGCATCAAGCAGCCTTAGGAGACTACACTAGATTACAAAGACACTCATACAAGAATAGAAGGGCTATTCAAGGCCTTAAAGGAAGAGCAGCGGCTGATTTAAGTTCAAAGGCATATACGCAACTCAAGAGAAGTATACTAGTGAAGACGTAGGGCATCTACCTCTTTTTTTTTTTTTTGGTAGTTTTGAATAACAAAGGTAAATCTCTTGATACTCATCACTCTCCTTGCATCAAGCAGCCTTAGGAGACTACACTAGAGTACATCATGTTAGAATATCGAACCTAGATTCAAAAGCTAGTTATAAAAAACTATCAGCCTTGGAAGTTTGGAATATTAGATTCCTCATACACAATGGTTTATGGGAGCTTCTTAGTCGAACAAATTTCAAGCCTAGACTAGGCGATAATAGAACTCTTAGTTAGTTGAAGTTCTCTAGAGAATGGTATGAGTGATAAGAGGGTTGTTTTAATGATATCTCAGCATCTTAATAATGCAATGAGACTTCAATGATACTATGGGAAACCCTTTGAACGTTTTAATCTAGTTCAATCAATGCTATGAAGACTCAATTGAAGACTAAACTTATAATCTAAGTAAGAAACCTAGTAGCCATGTGAATGATTATATTATGATAATCAATGACATTAGTGATGCTTTCTTATCCATAGGTTATCACATAGATGATGATGATCAAGTTGCATGTATATTGGATGGACTTAGGGATGACAAGAATTGGAAATATTTCACCACTTCTGTATATGTCAAAGAAAATGCTCCAAACTTTGAGCAACTATTAGCCTTAATGGTTAAAAAAGAGGTTAACACTAGACAATAGAAGGCAAAAGGCAAAATGGTTTTATGCAAGTAAAGGAGAGTTACGTGAAGAAACATCATAAAGATAGAGGTAGGCAAGGAAGAGGATCAAATGGAGACTTTCTTCAAGATCAAGGTACCACGTTATGTTTGTCAAGAGAAATAGGAAACCATAGATGAAGATGAGTAAGGTACAATCAAGCTCAAGACAACCACAAAGACGGATGCTACATATAGTACAATCATGGACACTATGCAAGTGATTTCTTTAAAAGGGAGAAAAGAAACCCTTATGATGGACAAGCTAGCTATGATTCTACTTCAAACAAGAATGAAATCATGTGATCCATCATGAAGTTTATTGACTACAAGAAATAAGGGTCAAGCATATGGTACATGGGTAGTGGATGCAACAAACATATGAGTTGCAACATGGACTTGTTCTCAATATGCAGGTTACAAAAACCAAAGAGCATGTAGAGACAAGTGATGATACTCCCCATGGCATTACAAATATAGGTGAACTTATGTTAAACGGTTCTCATAAACCTAAGTGCTCATCTCATGCTACCACTATTACAAAGTATCTTCTTTATGTGGATCAAATTTTTGAGAGAGAATTGGAGGTGAAATTCAATGAGAAAGGATGCTTTGTCAAAAGCCATTAAGAAGGATACAAATTGGTGGTCAAAGGAAAAAAGAACCGAAGGTTATCCACATTGGATATGAAGCCAAACTTAAACCACCTAACCTCCTTCACATATGGAAGCAAATATGTAGCAGAATTGGATCTTGCTACAAGAGGTATGGACATATCGATAATTAAAGGTTCAAGTACATGAAGAAGATGATCTAAGTGCTTCAGAGAATCCATAGCTCACACTCTCTTTTCTCTATTACCTATGAGTTTTGAGTGGAGTTCCCTCTTCATATGATATTCATTTCTTCTAACCTTTGGTTTATTCGAAATCCATTGAGAATAAATATCATTGTTGCATTGTGTATTTGGAGCAAATCTCTATGCACATGAACATGGATACTTGTGGATGTAGGAGCATGAGGACATTCGAATGTGCCGTTTTGTAACACATGTGAACAACATCTTGGATAATGAGCAAGAATATAAAAACCAAAGTGGAGCATTGATTGGAAAGGACTCTAAAGCATATGTTTTATTGAGAAAATGTGTTTTCTTGTATGTGGATGGGTTAAATTGTATTTTTCCATTATGTATGGCTAAAATGTTTAAATTTCAAAAACACCATTTTTTTGGGGAAAGCTATGAATTTGATGATATGGCACTTACTTTTGCAGGAAGCTAGGAAATTACACATTTTTTTAAATGAACTCTAAAAAATGAGTCCCAAAAGGTAACTTTTGACATATATATTAAACAATGGGTCCTTTTTAGTAAATATACATTGAAAATGAGACTTTTAAAAAATACTTTTTTAATTCAAATACATGCATGAGCTTGATGATGTGGAGACTAGAGTCTCTTGTGCTCTGTCTTTCTAAACGAAGAAAGAGAGGAGCCTAGTAAAGCCTAAAAAAAGCCTACTCGAGCCTACTAAAAAGATCTCTATTAAATGGGATATCTTGTCAAACAAGAATAGAATTAAGTTTAATTCCTAGAAATGAGGGATCCTTACAAGGCCCATTTAGGGTTCATTTTTTCCCCTTATGCTTATAGAGAACTTTGATTCTTTCTTTGAATCTCGATCCTAAATGCTACATAATCTAAGAGAAAACAAGTATAGAATGAAGAGTCGTCTCTCTTTGCATATCTAGTGAAGGTAGTTCATAGCTTGTATTGCAAAAATTATTTCTTACAAGAGAAAAAATTATTTTTTGTAGCATATCTTGAACTAAGAAGGTTATACAATCTAATTTGACTGAGCAAAATCTCTTGGATTGATTACATACAATCTAACAGTACAATGGGTTTGAGTGAAAAAAGAGGTATCTTTGAACATACTTGTGTTGTCATTCATGCTTCAAGGTGCATAAAGAAGGTGTATACTCTCCCATCATTTTGCATGCATGTGTGTTTATACATTGACATATGTATGCATCTATGCATGTACTTCAATCTTCTTGCATGTGTGCATATACATTTTCATATGTATGCAACTAACATGTATTTGAATCCTCTTGCATGTGTGAAGGCATTCATGTATGAATGGAGAACGCATGAATTTATATAAATGTATCATGTACTCACTCATAAACATTCGTGTGTATTATATTGTTCTTCATGCACTAATGTATATATAAATATACAGTTTTATGCATGTATGAATGTATGTGTATACATGTACACATGTATGTATCTATGTCTGTAATTGAGTCAATATGGACGTATGAAGATATTTCTTTAAGCATGTGTGAAGGCATTCATTTTTCCATGTATGCAGGCATGTGTTTATGGATTTTCATGCACGTTATCATCGATGAACATTGGCATGTCTAATTTTCTATTATGCATGCATGTGCACATTTTCGAATTAATGTAGATATGTATATTTTCGAACCTTTGTGCATGTTTTAATGTACGTATGCATGTAATATTGCATGTGTTCAATGTGCATGCATATATTTTTGTATGTATGTATTCCTAAATACATATATTGACTTATATATTTGTGCATTTTCTAATGTATCTATGCATGTATGCATGTACGAATGTGTGTAAGTTTTTTGCGTTTATGCATGTTTGCATCTAGATTTATACATTTACATATGTCTTTATATGCGCATGTATTCGAATCTTTAACCATGACTGCAACCATTAACAAATACATGATTGTAGGCATGCATATATCATTATGATTACATTTATTCATGCATATACGTTTGCATATGTGCAATGTGTATGCATGCATTTATCTATGTACACATACCTTTGTGAATAAATGTATTTATGTATATATATTAGATGTATATGAATGTTTTCATGTATGTACGGGTGTATTCTTGCATGCATATACATATGTGTTTAATGTATATTCATTTATTTATGCATGTATCCATAGATACGCATGTAAATGTATGTATATGTGTATGTGAATATGCATGTTTTTATGTAGGTATGGATGTATGCATCTATGAATGTGTGTAAGCCTCTAGTCATCTGCATGTATATGTGCATGTGACTATGCATGTTTTAATGTACGTATTGATGTATGCATGTACACTACAACATATCTCTTTTTCTCTCTCGGAATATATTTCTCTTTTTTAGCTTATCGAAGAAGTTAATCGACCAGTCATTATGGCTAATTATTCTAAGTCCATTTCTCATTTTTTTATACATTCTAGTTCTTCTTCATAAGTTTATATACACATGCATATATATATATATATATATATATATATATATATATATATATATATATATATATATATATATATATATATATAACATAAACAGGTTAAAATGTGTGCATACATACATATGAATATACATATAATATCCCAACACACACACACATATATATATATATATATATATATATATATATATATATATATATATATATACATATATATATATATATATATATATATATATATATATATATATATATATATATATATAGAGAGAGAGAGAGAGAGAGAGAGAGAGAGAGAGAGACAGAGAGAGAGAGAGAGAGATAGAGGAATGCATACATAAATACAAACACATACATATACATACACGCATATATATATATATATATATATATATATATATATATATATATATATATATATATATATATTAGAGATTCATATATACATACATTCATTCTTACATATCTGCATACATACACCAATATAAACATACATACACATATTTATACATAAATACATGCTTGCGTACATACATTGACACACATAAATGTATATACACATTAAAACATCAACAACGTACATGCATACAAAGACAAACAACATACATTCATACGTATATACATATGAACATGTATGGATAGAGGCAATATCTATACATCAGTACATATAAACACCGAGACACAACATACCAATGTACGTACACAAGAATACATTCATACATACACTTATTTTTTCTTTACACACACACATACATACACACACACACACACACACACATATATATATATATATATATATATATATATATATATATATATATATATATATATATATATATATATATATGTATATATATATATATATATATATATATATATATATATATATATATATATATATATATATATGTGTGTGTGTGTGTGTGTATGTTCCAACTCAAAGAAGGATATCGAGAATAAGCAAGATTATTTTTATATTTGTAGGGTTACAACCATAATCCGTTAATTCTTCTTTCTCTAGCTGCTCATGTTTATTCAGTTTAACCTGCAAATGATACATATCCGGATGTGCTTCTTCTATCATCTCTAGATCCGGCCTAATCCCCATCTGAGTAGGCCTCTAGCTTAATATCTGAAGTAAATGGATAAAAAAAACCTTCATTCATGGTCCCCTTTAGGTACTTCAGGACTCCCTTGGCCGCTATGTGGTCTTCTCAACTTATGCATAAAAGCACTCAATTTTCTAACACTATAGCATATATCCACCCTTGTGAGTGTTTCATAGTTCAAACCTCCAACCAAGCTTTGGTAGCTTGTGATGTCTTCAATTGGCTCTCATTCATAAGCACTAAGCTTATGATTTTTCTCCATAGGTGTACTTGAACACTTAGTGTTTTCCATCTTGAACTTGATGAGCATGTCATGCACATACTTCCTTTGTGTGATGTATATACCTGAACTTGTGTAGATGAACTCCAATCCAAGTAAATAAGTGAGTGGTCCAAGATCACTTATTTTGAGCTCCTCCTTCATTTGATTCTTTACCTATTTGATTCCTTCAATATCATTCCCTGTGATAATAATATCATCAACATACACACAAAGATAGATCACTTCAAATCGATTCCTCTTTATGAACAAAGAGGTATCTTCCTTGTGAGCCTTGAATCCTTGGTCCTGCAAAGAAGTCACAAATCTGAAATTCCAAGCTATTAGAGCTTGCTTCAATCCATGCAAGGCTTTCTTTAATTTTCACACATAGTTAGGATGATGTGCATCCTCATATCCAGGAGGTTGTGCCACATACACTTCCTCAGAAATCCGTCCATTTAAGAAAGCATTCTTTACATCAAGTTGATAGAGCTTCCAATTTCTAGATGCAACAAGACTAATGAGAACCCTAATTGTAGGAATTTTTGCATCACAAGAGAAGGTCTCCTCATAATCGATACTGGTTTTGAGCAAACCCTTTAGCAACTAACCTGGCTTTATGTCTATTTATAATTAGAATATAAATACAAGGGCATGCATATGCAGGCAATTATGTGTGTATATATACTCATATATATGGAAAAATATATATAACGATAATATATATAATTAAACATATACTATATATATATATATATATATATATATATATATATATATATATATATATATATATATATATATATATATATATATATATATATATATATATATATATATATATATATATATATATATATATATATATATATATATGTGTGTGTGTGTGTGTGTGTGTGTGTGTGATATATCCATGTGTGTGTGTAATGCTTGCATGTGCATCTCGTCTCTTCCTCTCTCTCCCTCTCTCTCTTTCGGATTATATGTGTGCTATGTCTTATGGCATGCTCGGAGAACAATGATTCTCACAAATTATGAAATTTTTTACTCTTTTATCATTGTAGTCACTTATGGAACATTCTTGTATTGCAATGAGTTTTATATTGCGACAAAGATTGTGACTGAAGATGTTTTTGGTGACATTATTCTTTCCTGTTATTTAAAGGATGTTAAGCATTGTTTATTTGATTTTAGTCTCTTCTTGCACTACAAGGAATACGGGTGCATAGTGATGGTTATCGTGAAACAATTTCATCGCTATTAAATTGCATAAAGCGTCGAGCACGAAACATTAGTTAAACAATGAAAAATGCGACGTTTTTATCGATGTGTGCACCATAGGATAAGTGATGGTTACATTGAGTGATGCTAAAGTGATGATTAAAAAATGCATCACATAAGCGATGCTAATTTGTGTGTCTTATTATCGTCCTGTATATGACACTATTGGCACAGGCTTTTATGATGCTTTAGCATCACTGACACGAGGGGTTTTTGACGAAAAAAAATATAAAACTTTTGAGGCTCTTTGATCGGCATCTACATGCATCTAATGGAACAGCTCTCCAACATTCGCAATTGCACTACGCTTATGAGGAGGAACAATCACTTGCTAAATTTTTGTTTTGTATAATCTCTATCTTATTGTCTCTCTCTCAGTTTTCTACCTCTTTCTCTCTTTGAAATCTCTCTCTCTCTCTCTCTCTCTCTCTCTCTTTATTGTAGGTTATTGAAGAAGCTAACCAACAAAAAAATATGGCAAACTATTGTAAGTACAATTTCCATTCTTTGTATATCATTCAAATTGTGTTATTTTCATTAGTTAGCATACTCACACTTATTGATATGCATATATACACTTATACATGATGAAGATGCACATTCACACATATACACATGCACATACACACACATATATACACACACATACATGTGCACATACCAAGGTGGTACGGAACATTTGGTACGGCACGTGCGGTACGCGTACGGAACGTGATGCTGTACCAAACGTCAGGATATGGAACGGTATGGAACGTTACCTTATTAATTAGTTCAAAAACTATATATATATATATATATATATATATATATATATATATATATATATATATATATATATATATATATATATATATATATGTGTGTGTGTGTGTGTGTGTGTGTGTGCATACATGCATGTAAAGTGTATACATTCAATGTGCATTGTGTCAGGCATGCACTATATATGTGTATGCATGTATGTATGTGTGTACATATGAATGTATGCATGCATGTATGCTCTAAGTTCTCACTCTTATGTGACATTTTAGTACTTAGTACGTGTGCAACATAGCACCATAGGTTTTGTGTGACATCTATATGAGTGTGTATGTACTTATGGTCTTTGGAGTGGGCCTCTGAGAGAGAGCTCACCAGCTCCTAAGGCAAGTCGCCATTGGAAAACCACAGGGTATTGTTTTTGTAAGTCGAGGTTCCATACGTTTTTTGGAACTTTGGTGCGGAACTAGAAGCGCCGAACCATAAAAGCTATTTGGAACGAATTCCAAACCAACTATGGCACATACACACACACATGCATATGCAAAAACATTTATACAACCACATAAAAAGACTTGCATCATGCATTATTGCATATATACATACACATACACACATTAACACATACTTAAATACATGTATGTGCACATACACATGCATGCACATTCACATGCATGCACATGGATGCAAATGGAACTACATCCACATGCACATGCATGTTTCATACATATAGACATGCATATACACACACTTTTATATGTTTATACACATACACATATGTATATATATACATACATGCACATATATACACATATATATGCACATATGTTCACAGAAAAATGCACATACACACACATGCACATACATACATATACACATACATACATATACACATACATACATATACACATATACATGCACATACACACATATACACATACACTTACACATATACATGCACATACATATACACACACATACACATGCACATGCACATACACATATACACACATATATACTTACACATGCACATGCACATATATACATATACACACACATACACATGCACATGCACATACACTTACACATGCACATGCATATACACATATAAATATGTACATACATACATATACACACACATATTACACACATATACATGCACATACATACACACACATACACACACATACACATGCACATACATTCATATACACACATAAACATGTACATACATACATATACACACATATACATGCACATAAACACATATACACATACACTTACATATATACATGCACATACATACATACATATACACACATACACATGCACATGCACATACACATACATACACACATACACTTACACAAGCACATGCAGATACATGCATATACACATACCTACATAGATACATAAATATACATGCATATAGACACACTTACACATATAGATATATACCTACATGTGCATACATACATTTTATATACACACAAGCACACATAAATACAAGAATTATATAACTAAAGTAATAAAGCACATGGTTAATATAAACAATAATAAAAATCAATAGAACAAGAATTTTCATTATTTAATACCATACACACAATTCAAAACATAACTGAAATGAACTATATATATATATATATATATATATATATATATATATATATATATATATATATATATATATATATATATATATATATATATATATATATATATATATATATATATATATATATATATATATATATATATATATATGTATATATATATATATATATATATATATATATATATATATATATATATATATACATATCTAATGTCATAATCAAGAATCATAATCATCATCATCATTATCATCATCATCATCATCATCCTCATCCTCATCATCATGATCATCCGCATCATCTGATGTATCTGTGTGACCACCTTGTGCCGATCGATATCGTCCCTTCTGTGTCTATCTCTCCACCTCATCCATATCTGCCTCTCCATAATACTCCTGTATTACATATAACAAACATAAATATTTAAAACAATTAAAACATCCATAAAAATAAAATAGTTATATAAAGTTTAATAATACTCAATAATGTGTTTGGATGATCTCGCATATACTCGCTCCAATGCCGATATAAAAAATGTGTAGCATACTCGATCTCATGTTTCATATATATCAATATATATACACACATAATTATCTACATATGCACAACCTTGTATTTATATTCACATACATAGACACACACACAGATATATATATATATATATATATATATATATATATATATACATATATATATATATATATATATATATATATATATATATATATATATATATATATATATATATATATATATATATATATATATATATATATATAACTTTCTTGCTAACTAGTAGGTGCTCTTAGAGGTGTAAACCATCCATATTTTTCTAACAATTCATAAACAACACACTATGAAGTAGTATCACTCATGACTATTATTATGCTCATAAAATGTGCAATTAGTCCTTGAAATATTATATCAACTACTATTGATGGAAGTTGCTATGTTTTTGTGAGTGTAACATCTTACATCAATATATATTTTTTTAATTCGTACATCTTGTGACGATCAAGATTATCCCTCCTATGTTTGTCTCTCCATATCATCAGTATCTGCCTCTCCATAATAGTCGTGTATTGCATATAACAAACATAAAGAAGTAAAACAATTACAACATCGATAAAGATATAATAACTATATAAATTTTCATAATACTCACAAATGCATCTGGATGATCTCCCATATACTTTCTCAAATGCCGATATCCAAAATGTGTAGCATATTCAATCTCATGTTTCATAGGATATCCACCCTAATCCTTTGGCTACATTGAAGCAAATAAAAAATATTATTTTCCTGCATTTTAACTAAAAATTAAAAATATAATTACAATAACACATATAGTTACAAATGTAGCTACAAAACCATGATGGCCCATTTGGCCTAAGTATGATGTGTGGCCCAACTCAACTCTGTTCTTTGGAGTAGCCTGTTTATTTAAATAGAAAAGAAATACATAAATTAAATATAAAAAATTAATTAAATATATGAGAATGGTAAATATAAAAACTACCACGTCTGAGTTGGTATGTTAGGTCACCTCTTATTTCTTTCCACCATACAATATCTCCTATTATTTTCATCTCAAACAGAAAAAAATAATCAAAATACATACACATATATACACACACATACACATACACATACCCACATACACATATACATGCATACAAATACACATATACATACATATAACATAAACACACATATGCATATGCACATATATACATACACACATACATATGCATGCATATACACACATCCATACAAAATACATGCATTTATCCCACAAGAATGTGTATTTGTGTATATGTGAATATGTGTGTATTTGTAAATGTGTATATGTCAATATGTGTGTATGTGTAAATATGTATATGTGAATGTTTATGTATGTAAATAATCAGATTATTAATATCCACTACCATGATTTGTGGATTCCGGTCAATCAGATGGAGCTCCAGCACCATCTGCTAATCGTGCAAGGACTATATATTGTAGGTATATCAAACTTTTAATTTTAAATATATTTGATAGATACATAACTGATATTTGTTTTCATGTTATAATCAGATTCTAATCAATCAGAGGGCACTCCACCACCTCCTTCCCATGCAAAAACTTCACATGCGTCCTTTGATAGGAATTATAATGAATTTTACTATCAATAGTATTTTATATGTTGGTATGCACCACCACTTAGTCAACGTAATAGTGCTTGGGTATGTACTTTTTCTATAAATTAATATCATGATTTTTATTTGAAAACCATATACAAAATCAAATTACTATTGATATATAGGAATACTTGCTCGAGGATGATGATGATAATAATTCTCATACTCATAATGTTACTATACCTCGTACACGTCACTTGTTGTTCATCAATTACAAGCAGAGGTTTCTAGAAATCCTCTACCTCCTAGTTTGGACACTAAAACGACCGGAGATTATCCATTACTGGCTCGTGATCCTTCTCTAGTACAAACATATGATAGAAGAAGATATGGAGGATACAATAGAGGACCACTTCCTTTAGATGGACAGGTTTTTAGCTTTTTGGGTAATCGATATATGATTGCTCCATTCACTATTACTAGTGTTGGTCGTGATCTCTTTATTGTAGAGGATTTGTATGTGCCTCCAGACTTTGAACTCACTCTTATGTCATTTTGTGGTCCTATATATGGATGGGGAGATTAGCATCAACTTGCATGTTATGTTCAAAACATGAGTACTTATGGAATATGTTTCAATGCAGCATCCCTTACTAGTAGAAGGATTTCACATACAGAAAATGAAAGATTATGTATTGATGCAAGACCTTACATGCATGGAAATATAGCAGGTTTACTAAATAGTAGTCAAGGGTTACGTAATAGTTCAAGGACTAATTGCACATTTGAGGAGCGTGAAAATAGTCATGAATAACCATACATGAGTAAACATGTATCAAGATACATAGTTTTCAATGCTAATACTAGATTACATGGTGATGAATTATTATTGAATTATTAATAACATAGACCTCCAATAGCACCTTTTAGCTAAAGAGAGAATGAAAATTTTCTATTCATATTTAATAACTTATATATTTAATTTTATGTTTAAGTTTTACTTTTTATTCATTTATGGAATATTAATTATTTTTATTCATGTGTGTAGATTCCAATGTATGATGTTGATGATATTCCTCCACACCATTCACAATTGCCAATAAGACCTCATTTATCAGAAGCTTCTATGAGGAGGCTATACAAAAGTGATCATGTGTAATATGCAAGGTTGAAAGACCTATATTCAAAGAAGATAAAGTACAAGATTTGTGCGACAATGATGAAGATGATGGCATGGAAGATTTTATTGAGGATTGGTATCAAAATGACAGTGAGAGCATTGATATTTCTAAAAATGAGAAGTATCTTCAAGAGGAATGTCTAAAGCCTGTATATGAAGGAATTCGTTTGACATGACTAAGTGCGAGCTTACTTATTCTCAATCTTCAAAATTGTTTTGGATGCAGTAATGTATGTGTTTCAGCACTATTAAGGTATAATTTTTAATTTTCTATCTATTTATATATATACATGCATAAATATATACATATAAATACATTCATACATAGACATACACATATATATACATGAATGTATACACACATATAAACATACATACACATACGCACATACACATGTTATGAGATTAAAGTCAAATTATACATACCTGTAATTGTCCGCCCAACCTTTAGAATCTTCCTGACACATCTGCTTCTCCTATTCAAGTTGACCTAATACATGCGCTGCTAACTCTTTTATGAGCTTTGCATACAAATATTAAGTATGTGTTAGCTATGGAGGTATTAAGTCATTTCAAAAATAGGAGAAGTAAATTTATCTCAAATATTTTGAAGGACGGAAGAATAATTTTATAGGATGGGCACACAAAAAGTGTTCAATATGTGTTGGTTTTTGTTTTTAACTTAGCTAAGGTAAGAACAAGAACTTGTACTGAATGAACACTTTCTGTGTGCCCATAGTTTAAAACTCTTCATCCATCTTCTAAAATCTTCAAGATAAATTTGTTTGTCCTATTTTCCAAAAAACCTAATACCTCCATAGCTAACTGATACTTAATCTTTGTGAACAAATATGTGCGTCTTAGTTAGCAAGGTAGGAAATAGATTGACTATAAAATGGGAGACAACCAAACGATTTAGTGGTCTAGATATCTATATGAAATAAAGCACAATAAACAAAAAGAAAGTTAAAAACAAAATAAAATGTACACAGCTACACATGCGTACATACATACACATTCATACATACATTCACATACATACATACATACATACCCATATATACACACATACACATGCATATATGCATACACATACACATACATATATATACATACATATACACATATAAAACACATATACACACATATATACATATACACATACGCATATGTATATGCATGCACATGCATATACACATCCACATACACATACACATAAACATACACATATACAAAATTATATGCATATATATATATATACACACACACACACACACACACACATATATATATATATATATATATATATATATATATATATATATATATATATATATATATATATATATATATATATATATATATATATATATATATATATATATATATATATATTTGTCTTTTTTTCATGAACTTATAGGTTATTATCTGAATAGGTTTTACCAAGTCAGAATATTCTTCCTACCTCACACGATGAAATGAAGAAGATAATCCACAATCTTGGTATAGACTATCAATGTATATATGCATGTCCTAAAGATTGTATTTTATATAGAGGTAAATATGCACAGTCTTTGACATGTCCAATGTTGTCAGGATCTTGCTCACGCACATACACAGATTACGAACGCAGAAAAACACACAGACACGGACGCAGAAAAAACACACAGAAAATAGAGACGACAAGAGACGAGACCGAACGCAGGATTGGGTGCAATCTCCCCCCATGCACTCTGTTTCGACAGTCCACAGAGTGCATGTATTTAAGGGAATTTTGATTACGTCGAAAAGAGTGGTTACAAGAGGGCGGCTTCGAAAAGCAGGCATGAAACTAAAAGTTGATAACTTTTACAGAAAGCCATTGCTTTCAATAACAGAAACTGCGGTCTTCAATGACCCTTATTCTAACCATTACTTTTCTAACAATAGAACCTTCTACGCGGGTTTATTTACAAGCTAAAGAATAATTATTCGGATTATTGATGTCCGCCCTTTCACGCCTTGCACGCTCCTCACGAACCTTCAGATGCTATATCAAAAACATCAAAAACATATTAATACATTAATAATTTAACATTTTAACAATGCCTTGTTCAATAATATACAACATGCCTCTTAGTTGACAAGCAACTGACCTCAGTTGATAAAATAATTCAACACTCTAACATTTATAATGCAGTGTTCAACATATTCCATATTATTGTTACAATCCAACAATGCATTGGCCAACATATTTCATGTTACAATCCAACAATGCATTGGCTATTCCATATTTCAATCCAACAATGCATTGGCTATTTTATATTTCAAACCAACAATGCATTGTTCAACATATTCCATAAGGTATAACATGCCCCTCAGTTGAACAAGCAACTGACCTCAGGTGATAGAATAATAAACATCGATGGCCAGTCACATGTTTCATCACTGAATATAGAAAATAGGCATGTGCCATGTAGAAATACATGCATGGAAATGTTCATGGAGCTGGTACATTAATAAGAGTATCTGTAAGATGCTGACATAGTCTTTCTAATGAATTTGGGCAAGCAAAACTTGAATATGCTCCTATAAACTAAATTGAATATGTAAATGCATCACAATTATCAAACATGTAGGGTAAAATTTAAAGGTAGAAATGAATCCCGAAACTCTTCTTGAAAATCCTTCCATGTGCGTGGACAATCTGCAGTCTGAGAAAGATCATTCCACCATTGTTGCGCTCTTCCTACCAAGTAATTAGGGGCAAACTCGATTTTCTTATTTTCTGAATATAACTCATCGGAAAAGAAATCGTTGAATAGGGATAGCCATGATAAGACAAAGCGGCCATCTTTTCGTCCATCGAATTGAAGCATAGCATAACGTCCTTGTATGGCTTGTTGAAGTGCTTGAAGTTCTTGGTTCATAATCTCTAACTCTTGCTTGAATGAAACTCCAGGTAAAGGTGAATTACAAAAATCTTCCATGGTGCTCTTGGACCCTTGCTCTCAACCTTGGTGTATTGAACCTTCTTGTTTGCAACCTTGGTGTCTCGATCCCGTGTTCTCAACCTTGCTTGGTATCTTGAACACTCAATCAAGTGCCACCCAAGGATTTTGAAGGAATTCACACTTCCAAGCTAGCTCATTGGAAAGTTCGTTCCGAGAGCTTTCCAACGTTATATTACACGCCTCAATCCGACCTACGGATTGACAGATACACTTGATTCTTTGTTGGGTCCATCCTTGAAATCGTCGCGAGCGCCTTCCACAAGTAATAAAGAAAGAGACTTGAGTACAACTCCAAGAGATGGTGGAATGGTCAAAGTACTTCCCTTGAAAGTAGGAGGTTGTGGGTTCAAATCCTCCTACCTTAGGGACTCTAAACCTCTCTATTACCACTCAAAAATTAAAATTGCCTCGCGCGTAGCCAACGATCGCCAAGGGAGCCTTGGGTGCCAATGTTGCCAATGTATTGCCTAAGTTATTGCCTAAGTTCTTGCCTAAGTTCTTGCCTAAGTTCTTTGCCTTAGTCGACGCCTTGGAGTAAGCCGAAGGAGAAAACGTAGGTGAAAACATAGGTGAAAACGTAGGTGAAAACGTAGGTGAAAACGTAGGTGAAAACGTAGGTGAAAACGTAGGTTCTGGTTCTGGAACAGGAACAGAAACCGAAACCAAAGACGAAGACAGAGACAGAAACAGAAACCGAAACCGAAACCGAAGACGAAGACGAAGACAGAAACAGAAACTGAAACTGGAGATCAAGATGGAATCGGAATTCAGAATCGCGAACAGAGAACAGAACCGAAACAAAAACCGAAGACGAAGACAGAAACAGAAACCGAAACCGAAGCCGGAGACAGAGACGGAGATGGAGATGGAGATGGAGATGGAGATGGAATCGGAATTCAGAATCGCGAACAGAGAACAGAACCCTCTGTATTGACGCATGCAGAGCTCTGATACTACTGTTGTCAGGATCTTGCTCACATGCATACAGAGATTACGGCCGCAGAAAAACACACAGACACGGATGCAGAAAAAACACACAAAAATAGAGACGACAAGAGACGAGACCGAACGCAGGATTGGGTGCAATCTCTCCCCATGCACTCTGTTTCAACAGTCCACAGAGTGCATGTATTTATAGGAATTTTGATTACGTCGAAAAGAGTGGTTACAAGAGGGCAGCTTCGAAAAGCAGGCATGAAACTAAAAGTTGATAAATTTTACAGAAAGCCATTGTTTTCAATAACAGAAACTGCGGTCTTCAATAACCCTTATTCTAACCATTACTTTTCTAACAATAGAACCTTCTACGCGGGTTTATTTAAAGCTAAATAATAATTATTCGGATTATTGATGTCCGCCCTTTCACGCCTTGCACGCTCCTCACGAACCTTCAGCTGCTATATCAAAAACATCAAAAACATATTAATACATTAATAATTTAACATTTTAACAATGCCTTGTTCAATAATATACAACATCCAAAATGTCAATCTCCTAGGTATAAGGACGAAGAGGGTAAAATCCCAAAAAAGGTATTGAGACATTTTCCATTGGCTCCATGGATTATACATGTTTCAAAGCCCCGAATTATCAAAGCTTTTGACATGGGGACATGACCATAGAAGTACTGATGGAATAATCACAATTCCTCATGATAGTGTTGCTTTTCAACATATTGATTCTACATGGCTTGATTTTGCACAAAATCCATAGAATCTAAAGTTAGGAGTTGCATTAGGTGGGGTTAATCCATTCTCCATGAAATCAAGTAAATGGTTAACATGGACACTGGTAGTCATAAACTACAATCTTCCACCATATCTTAGCATTAGAAAAGAACATTTAATGCTTTCACTTTTAATCTCAGGAACAACACAAGTTAAAGATATGAATATATATCTCGCTCCTCTCATTGATGATCTCCAAGAGTTACAAAGAGGAATTAATATCATTGATGTCTCATGAAACATCAATGAAAGATATATTATGGTTTGTGGTATTGTGGATCATGCAATAAGATGTAAAAGAGAGGAGATACATTTTAATGGAAAGCTTGAAATAGATTAGTGTCCAAAATCTAAGATGCCTATGGATTGGTATCGAAAATGGAAAGATGGATCTCTAATAGATCCAGAATCAGAAATCTTTAGTGATGATGAAGATAATGAGAATGTGAAGAGAGGTAAAGGAAAATTGGCACTCATAAAGAATATATCAATATGGTATTCTTAGGAGTTTTGGAAATAGTCAAAAGTATGTCATCTTCTTGATCCTATGCATTTATTCAAGAATATTGGTTATTCATTATGGCAGCATCTTCTTGGACTAAAAGATACCATAGAATCAAGGAATGATTTGAAGGATCAAAACTCAAAACCAAAGTTATGGCTAGTTTTTATAGACATCGATAGGAAATGACTTATGCATCTACTCCTTGGGTACTTACGACAATAGAGATACATACTATCAACAATAGGATTCAATTGATTCAGACTCCTAGAGCATATGGAGCATCTTTCCAGAACATGATTACTGTGGAGGATAAGAGCTTATCTACGTTAAAGACCCATGATTGGCATAACTTTCTGAAACATATTTACCTTTGGTCATCGATGGATGTACAACGAAAGGAGTACGAGATGTGATCTATCATCTTGGATCGCTTATAAGGTAATTATCATACTTTTAGATTTAATATATATGAATATTTGATATCTTATATTTTTTAATTAACTTCTTTATAATTTTTCTTATGATATGTATAGGTGGATTACATAAAAAAAAATTGACCAAAACTAGATCCCACAAAAGAAACGTGAATCCAAGGAGCTACTATGTTTGATGGAGAAAGAGCATCCTACTTCATTTTTTGATATTCAGGTTCATTTATTAGTCCATCTTGTAGATAAAATAGAGATTGCAGGTGTTGTAAACACTTGATGGATGTTTTGGGTCAAGCAATTTATCCGAATATGAAGAGGTTATGTGCAGCAAGGAACGAAATCAGAAGGATCCATGGCAAAGGGTTGGATGCTTGAAGAGTGCATGTACTATGTTAGTGAGTACCTTGAAAGAGTTCATGAAGAAACTCCACATGCGTGGACCAATGAGTCTTCTTCAAAAATAATAGACGAGGTATTATCAGGTTAGAGAGTTCCTTTCTTATTTACATTTCAAGAAAAAATTGATGTTTCTACTTTTGTAACATATAATAGCGAATGCATGCAAGCATTCCTTAGCGAGTACGAATAGGAACTTCAAAATCTCTGAAGTAAAAGATGAAGACACAATAGATATAGAGGTAATCTCGATAATAATGAGATTACAAATATATCTTCTTTCACGGATTGGCTATATACTCGCTTGCAATGCGCCAATGTAAATAATGAAGAAATCTCAAATGAGTAGATATTTAATGATGGGTTGTGAATGAAAGGTAATTTGATTTTAATAATATTTTTTTCATATATGAATATTAGTTTCTCTTTACTAATTTAATTTCTTTTGCACGCTCGAAGTTCACTTATACATGGACTTTTGGACAGTATATTAGAATTAAAGCTATTGATTCTTTACGTAAAACAGAGGATTCTAGTATTGTTCCTTCTTTCAAGAAACTATCACGTGCTAGCTCAAAAGACACAAAACTTATACATGGAAAACTTGGTTATGAGGGAACTATTGCTAGTATCATTCCGTACATTCAAAGAGGTAAAAAAAAGTTTATATTTTTTTATGATAGAGTCTATTATTTTTTAGCGCACCTGATAATGGTTTCTTTTTATACATTTTGATAGGTCAGTTTGAAGGTTGACTATTTTTGAGCCGAGTACAAAGGTAGTTATTGCGCATTGAGAAAGGAATTATCTGGGTTTTGGGCACTTGATTCTTCCAAGGTAATGCGATCTACTAGAGAACCATATATTCTTCCTAGGCATATTGAACAAGCATTTTTTTATAAAAACCCTGATGCTCGTCCTTGGTGGCAAGTCATTCATGTTCAACCTAGAGGTAGGTCATTGTTTGCACAGTTTATTATTAGAGAGATTGAAGAAAGTCCTCTTGATGATTCACCATTAGATATTGATACATCAACATCTGAAAGAGAAATTAGAATCATTTTACATGACAATCATGCTAATCTTTTTTATGAATAGGATAATACTCTACATGCTCATTCTACTGATGATGAAGAGGACTTACAAAAAATCGATATTAATACATCAATAGATGATGTCATTCATGAGAACACAGATTTAACAATGGAAGAAATATATGAAATCAATAAGGATAATGAAGATGACACTATATTGATGTCTTACCAAAATGATGGCAATAATGAGATCATATGAGTAGATTAGATAGTAAATCCTACTCTAGTTATCGACGAATAATTTGAATCATTTGAATGGATATCAGATAATAGATTCTTCTTTATTCAATTAGAATATCGATGAATCCTATTAGAGAGATGAAATCATATTCTTTTATGTGAGAACATGAAGCTCAAGGGTATCCCTAATTATTTTATATATAGCTTTATCTTCAAGGAGCAAACTTTTGTCATGTATGTATGCATATGTGTGTGTATTCACGTGTATTACATGTATACATATGTTAGTATGCACATATATGTGTTTCATGTATATGTATGTGTGTGCATGTGTGTGATATATGTAAACATGTGTTAGTATGCTTGTGTATATATGCATATGCATTTCTCTAATATATGCAAGTGTGTTTATAATTGTGTATGCATGTATAAGTATACATGTGTGCATGTAGACATGTATATGTGATGTGTACATGTATATATGTATATGTGTCTTTTTGTAAATGTGTACATATAAATATGTATGCATGTATATGTATACATGTGTGCATAGAGACATGTGTGTATATGTGATGCATAATGTATCTACTCCATTTTATATTTATGTATGTGTATCTACATGATGAGTATGTATCTTTATATATATTATGATCCTCGTTGATTTGAGTAGCTATATATAGGCGCATAAAGTTGGGAGGAGAGACATCTCTCTAGTAGATGATCAGAGGAATAGATGTAATGTGTACATATACTTCAATAATATGGCTAAATTAAGCTGAATTAGAGCTTCTAAATTAGGGTTTAGAATATTTATAATAGGGTTTTTGAATCAGGATATATATATATATATATATATATATATATATATATATATATATATATATATATATATATATATATATATATATATATATATATATATATATATACACACACAAACACATATACATACATACACACACACACACACACACACATATATATATATATATATATATATATATATATATATATATATATATATATATATGTATGTATGTATGTATGTATGTATGTATGTATGTATGTATGTATGTATGTATGTATCTATGTATGTATGTATGTATGTATGTATGTATATATATATATATATATATATATATATATATATATATATATATATATATATATATGTGTGTGTGTGTGTGTGTGTGCGTGCACTGTTATATATATATATATATATATATATATATATATATATATATATATATATATATATATATATATATATATATATACATATATATATATATATATATATATATATATATATATATATATATATATATATATATATATATATATATATGTGAATGTATGTATGTATATATTGTAATTATGAGTGTCTATATGTGCGTATGCATGTGTGTGTATGTATGTGTATCTATATGTGTGTATGCATGTGTTGTGTGTTTGTGTATGCATGTGTATATGTATATATGTATGTAAATATGATTATGTGAGTGTATGTGTGTGTACATATTATTATGTATGTGTGTGTGTGTATGTGTCTATGTGTGTAACTGCATGCATGTGTATGTTTGTGTGTAAATGTGTAATTGTGTGTTTGTGTGTAGGTATAAATGTGCATTTATCTGTATGTGTGTGTAAATGTTCATGTATGATGTATATGTGTGTAAATGTGCATGTATGATGTATATGTGTGTGTATGCATGTATTTGTACCTCTAGTCACACTCTTTTCTCTCTTTCTCATATACATACATACATACATAAATAAACACACATAATCATATCCACATATATATATATACATACACACATACACATGTATACATGGAACTTGATGTGCGTGTACGTTTATGTATATATGTGTGTATATAAATATGTCTATAAATATATATGTAAACATATGTATATATATATATATATATATATATATATATATATATATATATATATATATATATATATATATATATATATATATATATATATATATATATATATATATATATATTACGTGTGTGGGTGTATATATATATAGTTACACATATAAATATAACAAATAAAAGCAATGCATACCATGCATTAGCACAATGAAGAGCCATTAGTGTTGGCATCTCTTTTAGACACCACTTATGCGACCATCCAGTCCCAAACTCTGTCTCAAGTGAACTTAGACAGATTTTTTATCGCTCTCATCATGCTCGCTACAAAAATAAAAAAAATCATGTAAATAAAGCATAAGATATTTATTTGAATTCATATGTAAAACTTATACTTACTTCCACTGTAAGTGGAGAACATGCAGGTAAAAGTGGCATAATGCTCGCATTCTTCTCTTAAACTTCAATACATTCCTTATATACACTATATTCCCCTCTAGCTCTATATCGCACTCCAGCCCTAAGGTGGCTATGCATGTCCTCATAGGCACCTGTGCTCTGCTCTCATGATCTAGAGGTGGCATAGGTGTCCTGAAATTAGATGGATAAAAATAAATAAAAATATGTTTTATTATATCATTAAACAAAATTGTGGAAAAAAAACATATCTATGAGATGATAGTTGTCTTTCTACAAGTGGGGCCATAGAAGAACCCTCCTCTAATCGCTCGGTACGCATCTGGATATCATCATGCATCTCTGAGTACTCATGCATGATGATCCATAAAGTATCAAGCAGAACTTTTGCTCTCAAAAGACTTTTTATGAGAGTGAGTTTCACCTTTCTCTCTCCGCTAGGATCCATAATATTTGTACATATAAAACAAAATGGGTTACAGATCGATATATGTACGTGTACATATGTATGCATGTATATGTATGTGTATGTATATGTAAATGTGAATGCATGTGTATGTGTGCATTGTGTATGCATGCATACGTATATATGCATGTGTATGTATGTGTGTATGTTTGTGGGCAGGTATGTGTGTGACCAGATATGCATATATGTATATGTATGTATATGTATGTGTGTATATGTATGTGTGTGCATGTGTATGTGTGTATGTATGTGTATGTTTATATGCACATGTGTATATGTGTGTATCTATATGTGTGTATGTATATGTAGGTGTGTATATGTGTGTGTATGTGTATGTAGCTATTGTGTGTATGTGTGTATGCATGTAAGCATGTATGTATGCATATGCATGTGCAGTAGGTTTGCAAATGTATGCATGTGTGTGTATGTATGTGTGTATGTGTGTGTATGCATGTAAGTATGTATGTATGCATATGCATATGCATCATGTATGCATATGTATGCATGTATGTGTATGTGTTTGTGTATGTGTCTCTATGTGTGTGTATGCATTTATGTGTGTGTATGTCTCTATGTGTGTGTGTATGCATCCATGTGTGTGTATGTGTGTGTGTGTCTATGTGTGTATGTATGTGTTTATGTGTGTGTCTATGTGTGTATATACATGTATATCTGTATATATGTGTCTATATTCATGTGTATGTGTGTGTAAATTTGTCCGGATGTGTGTATGTGTGTGTGCAAGTGTGTATGTGTCTATGTGTGTCTGTCTGTATATGTGTGTGTGTGTATTTATGTGTGTGTGCATTTGTATGTGTCTATGTGTGTGTATATGTGTGTGTGAATGTGTGTTTCTATGTGTGTATGTGTGTGTGTTTCTATGTTTGAATGTGTGTTTTTATGTGTGTATATATGTGTGTGTATGCATGTGTATGTGTGTGTGTGTAAATCTGTGTGTATATGTGTGTGTATGTGTGTGTATGTGTCAATGTGTGTATGTGTGTGTATGTGTGTGTATGTGTGTGTATGCATGTAAAATTGTATGTATGCATATGCATGTGCATTATGTATGCATATGTATGCATGTGTGTGTATGTGTGTCTGTATGTGTGTATATGCATGTAAGTATTTATGTATGCATATGCATTATGTATGTATATTTATGCATGTATGTGTATGTGTATGTATCTCTATGTGTGTGTGTATGCGTATATGTGTGTGCATGTGTCTATGTGTATGTGTGTGTATGTGTGTGTGTGTCTATGTGTGTATGTGTCTGTATATGTGTGTATATACACGTGTATCTATATATATGTGTCTGTATGCATGTGTATGAGCTTGTGTGTAAATGTGTCTTGATGTGTGTATGTGCGTGTGTAAGTTTGTATGTGTCCATGTGTGTGTATGTGTGTGTGTATGTGTGTGTGTCTATCTGTGTATGTGTATGTCTCTATGTGTGTGTATATGTGTGTGTGTATGCATGTGTATATGTGTGTGTAAATTTGTGTGTATATGTGTGTGCATGTATACATGTGTATGTGTGTATATGTTTCTATGTGTCTACGTGTGTGTATGTCTGTCTATGTGCGTGTATGTGTGTGTCTGTGTCTATGGATGTATGTGTGTGTGGCTATGAGTGTATGTGTGTGTCTATGTCTATATATACATGTGTATGTGTATATATGTGTGTGTATGCATGTGTTTGTGTGTGTGTACATCTGTGTATCTGCGTGTGTATGTGTGTATGTGTGTGTATGTGTGTATGTGTGTATGTGTGTATCTATGTGTGTATGTGTCTATGTGTGTTTCTATGTGTGCATTACATGTGTATGTGTATATATGTGTGTGTATGTATTTGTTTCTGTGTGTGGAAATGTGTGTGAATGTGTGTTTGTGTGGGTGTATGTGTAAGTGTGTATGTGTCTATGTATGTATGTGTGTGTGTATGTGTATGTGTGTCTATGTGTGTATGTGTGTGTGTGTCTATGTGTGTATGTGTGTGTCTATGTGTGTATATATGTAAGTGTATGCATGTGTATGTGTAAATCTATGTGTGTGTGTGTGTAAATTTGCATGTATGTGTGTGTGTGTGTATGTGTGTATGTGTTTGTATGTGTCTATGTGTGTATGTTTTTGTGTATCTGTGTGTATGTGTGTGTGTCTATATATGTATGTATCTATGTGTCTATGTTTGTATTTGTGTGTCTGTGTGTATATGTATGTGTGTGTGTGTGCATGTGTATGTGTGTGTGTGTAAATTTGTGTATGTGTGTGTATATGTATGTATGTCTCTACGTGTGTATGTGTGTGTGTGTGTATGTGTGTGTGTGTGTCTATGTGTGTATGTGTGTGTGTCTATGTGTGTATGTGTGTGTCTATGTGTGTATGTGTGTGTCTATGTGTGTAGATATGTGTGTGTGTAAATATGTGTCTGTCTATGTGTGTAGATATGCATGTGTGTAAATATGTGTGTATATGCATGTGTATGTGCATGTGTAAATCTATGTGTATGTGTGTGTATGTGTGTGTGTGTCTATGTGTGTATGTGTGTGTCTATGTGTGTATATATGTGTGTGTATGCATGTGTATGTGTGTGTGTAAATCTATGTCTATGTGTGTGTGTATGTGTGTGTGTATGTGTGTTTATGTGTCTATTTGTGTATGTCTTTGTGTATGTATGTGTGTGTGTCTATATGTGTGTGTGTATGTGTGTCTATGTGTGTATGTGTGTGTCTATGTGTGTCTCTTTCTATGTGTGTATGTGTGTGTCTATGCGTGTGTGTGTCTATGTGTGTGTGTCTATGTGTCTATGTGTGTGTGTGTGTAAATGTGTATGTATGTGTGTATGTGTGTGTGTGTTTGTGTGTGTATGTGTCTATGTGCATATATATGTGTGTGTAAATCTATGTCTGTGTGTGTGTATTTGTGTGTATGTGTTTATGTGTGTATGTGTGCGTGTCTATGTGTGTATGTGTGTGTGTGTCTATGCGTGTATATATGTGTGTATATGTGTGTATATGTGTGTGTGTCTATGTGTAATGTGTGTCTTTGTGTGTGTGTGTCTATGTGTGTATATGTGTGTATATATGTGTGTGTATGCATGTGTACATGTGTGTGTAAATTTGTATGTGTACGTGTGTGTGTGAGTGTACCTTTGTGCTTCTTTGACCATCACTAGCTTGGAGGTTGTTTGTGCATTCTCTCTCTCTCTCTCTCTCTCTCTCTCTCTCTCTCTCTCTCTCTCTCTCTCTCTCTCTCTCTCTCTCTCTCTCTCTCTCTCTCTCTCTCGCATGCGCGTGTGTGCATCTCAATCCTGGCACAAATGTTCCGAGAGAAATCGAAAGTTTTTTTTAACATTCCAAAGCATCACTTATGCGATGCTCTGAAATCTCAACACGTCGCTTATGCGATGCCCCAGTGTTGCAGGTAGTTCGCCAACGTTGGTAGGAGCATCACTAGATAGTGACGCTATTTGCAATGGTCCAAACTATCATTGCATAAGTGTCGCTTTGCATCCCTTATGCAACGGGTCATCTTTTTTTGTTAATAAAAAAAGAGCTTCATACCTTATGGGACGCTTTCGTCGCATAAATGATGAAACCCGCTTTTTTCCATGGGGAGTGTCACTACTCCCCCTATATCTAGTAGTGTCTTTGCTTGAATTATTTGTATGTGATATGACATGTTTTTCGAGCTTTGTTTCATATATGATGCTTCTTGCTTTTCTTCTTAAGAAATAGCATTACATGAGTCCCAATGGTGTTTTTCTATACTAAGTTTTCTCAATATTAAAACCAATTGCCTTCAGATAGTGTTTCCTAATGCTAGTTTTGGGTACTCCAACCCCTACTTTGTGGAATATGGAAGGGTTCCATAGATGCTATTCCCATTCATTTGTACAATTGTTTTTTCAATCAATTCAAGCAAAATGAGATTAAACTTTTGTCCAACATTTTCTTTATAAAAAAGAAAATGGTTTCTCCATGACAGTTATACCAATAGTTTTGTTGCCACTTTCAACAATGATTTCAAGTTTTTGAAGAAAGCACACTAAGCAAACGAAGTGTATTTATTTGTTTATAATCTAAAGCGCTTT
The DNA here is from genome assembly GCA_020310875.1 of Ceratopteris richardii. Taxonomy (NCBI): domain Eukaryota; kingdom Viridiplantae; phylum Streptophyta; class Polypodiopsida; order Polypodiales; family Pteridaceae; genus Ceratopteris; species Ceratopteris richardii. Next base: position 28,227,568 of record CM035433.1, read on the forward strand.
TGCAAAGAGAGAAAAAGCATGTTGAACTTTGAGGGACGTCAAAACACGTCGATTGTCGGGATTCTAAGTAGAGAGAGATGCACATTCGCACGCGCATGCACACATGTACATACATACAAACAAGCACGTGTACACAAACATATATATGTATAGAGAGAGAAAGAGGGACAGAGAGATCATTATACTCTGTGACCTATACATGTACTCCTATGTGCCTTAATAGGAGGCAGGAGAAAGGGATACATTATTGTCTGTTTACTTGAAGCAAGGATTACCTGATTGTTTATGGCTTTTATTGACTCTTTTTGGCCTATATATATATATATATATATATATATATATATATATATATATATATATATATATATATATATATATATAAATATATATATATATTAGAATAAAATGGTGTCTTGTTCATGCACGTTAGTTTGGGAGGACGTGGGCCTTCTGTCCCATGAGGCAAGGGTGAGGATTCAACCTTGCCCTTTGATCGGCATACGTGGGCCTAAAACTAGTGTAATGTCTTTGAGAAGTATTAAAATCACTTGTCTTAGAGAAGTCTTTCATAGTGTTAGCTTTGAGCAATCTAACCTTTATTTTGTAGGATACAATGGGTCTCATGGGTATTATGTCTATTCGCTTGTAAAATTATTCTTTCGATCAATTCAAGCAAAAGAAGATTAAACTTTCGCCGAACTTTGTCTTTGAAAAAACAAATGGTGTTATCTTAAACATTAATGTTTAAGTTCTCGAAGAAAGTACTCTAACCGAACGAGTTGTCTCTCCTTGTGTATAATTCAAAGCGCTACATAAAAAAAGGGATGTTGATCTTTGAGGAACGTGAACAACACGTCGAATGTCAGGGTTCTAAGTAAAGAGAGATGAACAGTCGCACGCGCACGCACACATGTACATATATACCAACTGTGACGCACGCGCACACACACATATATATGTATAGCGAGAGAATGAGAGACAGAGAGATGATTATACTCTGTGAGCTGTACATGTACTCCTATGTGCTGTGCCTCAATAGGAGACAGGACAAAGGTATACATTTATTGTCTGCTTACTTGAAGCAAGGTTTACTTGACTGTTTATGGCTTTCATTGATCAACACTATAAAACTACAGTGCACAGATCATCATGGCAGTCGACATAATACAGAGGTATTCGCCAGCTTGCAGAACTACGACACTCTGCTGGAAGCAATGGTACTGCTCTCCAGCTTACCCAAAGTTGTAATATTTTATAACATATACTGTTCCTCCATAAGATGATTCGCTTCCCACCAGATATATGCTGCTCGCTCACGGGAGCATCTCCGTTAACGAGGACTTTGTCTTGAATTTAATGATTTATTAGTCAGTGATTTGTCCCTCTATCACAGCTGCTTGGAAAAGACTCAAGTAAACTTCAATTCCTTGAACTTATCTTAAATCATATAAAAGCCGTGACTAAAGTATTGATTTTCTTAAGCATTTCAACTGTCACTGCGTCAAGTAGAAGGATTATAACCGGCGTTTATTGATAATAGAGATGGACATTAGACATAGGCATGAGATTTTTTTTCTTTTGTGAAGTCTTCGTAGGTTATGAATGTATAACTATTGCAAACTATAAGCATTGTATGGTTAAAGGAAGATAAGTAGTCCAGTGTAACATCCTACTTAGAAGGGATTTCGCGGACCATTCTGTTGCTTGATAAGTTTGCCACTTCAACTAAAAGCATGCTACCGATAGTACTTGGTAATTCAGTCTAGCAGACCTTTGTCGTGTTAAAATGTTGAGCTTCCCTTTACGAACCTTTTTCATCTCTCGACGCTCCTCGAGAGGGTTTTCAGAATGAGCCTGTTTGAATGAATGGCATAAGGATCATTGAGCTGAACTACAACGAAGTCTTCATGATTCCAGAAATTTTGCAACGGTTCGTATTCTTTTAACATCAGGAATCGTTGAAAGGAGTAAGTCCCATGACATAGCCTTTTAGAATAGTCGTTGGCTATGTGCTCGATAATCTCCTTTACAGAGGAATTTGGTAACTTAAATTTGTTTCAAGCTCCCATCTAGGACCTCCATAAAAAACACAAAACCTTTTCCTTTGTCACAAGCTTCCTAGGACACAATATATGTAGGGAACTAAAAGAAGGCATTTGTTGGAGGACCCGAATGGCATGCAGTGTGTAGATCCAAGGAGACAAACAATGCATAGAGAGAGAGAAGGGTGTTCATGCTCATGCATGCGAATAAGACCTAACGCCAACGTATAAGAAAAAGTAAACTCACAAAAGAGAGAGAGAGAGAGAGAGAGAGAGAGAGAGAGAGAGAGAGAGAGAAAGAGTTAGATACGCTATATGATACAGATATTAACCTCTCCCATGTGCTTCCTCATATATGACCTTCCGTGTATTGAAGGAAAATTCTATTAACCTAAAAATTATCCCTCTCCAAACGAATGTGTTAAACTGAAAATATATCCTCTCTCTTCCTAGAAAAAAAGCAGGTGTGATATCTATATAAAAATGTCCATACACACTTTTCTATAGATAGCACACGTTTCTCTTTTATAGAGAAACGTGAGCTATCCATAAAAAAATGTGCATATATAGATAGCACACGTTTCTCTTTTATAGAGAAACGTGAACTATCTATAGAAAAATGAGCATATAGATTTATTTAAAGTAAAAAAAAACATGAATGATTAACACTTCAAATACGTATTCTCTTGGGACAAAAACATACAATTTTAAATTATTACAGGATTTGCATGCCTTCATGATCCTTTACTTGCTCAAGAGAATGCAACACTCTTAAAGTTCATTTACTAACACAAAGGATAGTGGGATGTGTATGACATGTTGTCATATCTCATAATCCAACATTATGTGGAAGATAGAACATTAAAGCATATAATAAACTCAGTATTCAATATCAATGAGAATCCCCCATAATATGGTGGTGTCGATCTTTCTTTAGGATAATGTTCAACGTTCATTTTCCTGCACTTATAGCATAACAATACCAAACCACTTTCATTAAATTACTTTTACACTCCTTTCCTATGAGGATTTTGCCTATATCATTCTTAGCTTTTTTTCATTCTTTCTTTAACTTCTTGAAGTAAATCAATAGGTTGCTCTCATCATTTCAATATAAGTTTGAGTAAGATACATTACATTTGAAGACTTTTACCAAATACAACTTCAAATGATGCATGCATAGTAGTTGTATGTGGTGTAATTTTCTATAGAATTGAAGAGAGAATAAGTTTTCGTCAAAAATTTTAGGACACGTAAATCAAGGAAGCATATGTAGAGTCTAAAATCATGTTATTAGTTGCTTCACTTTGACCATTAGTTTTAGGATGAAATGCAAAAATAAAATTAATTTGTGATCGTGAGCTTTTTAGTAATGCAACCTAAAAATGATTACAAAAGTCTATATCATAATCTAAAAAATATATATTTAGTAAATCCATTATGTAAAGAATATATTAGACAAAACAAATAAGTGTTTTAAGGTATAGGAATTGTCTTTCTACCTAGAAGAATATTATGCATATTTTCTAGATCTATTCGTTCCTGTCCAGATCATATCATGATGTGACGGTATGATGGGAAATCTGTTAAAATAGTTGCTATACGTTTTGTGCCGTGGTTGTGTATGAATGGGTAGGGGAAGTTTAAAAGTATAAGATCCATTATGAAAAATAGCCTCCAACATTGTGCTTGTGAATTTAAAACCATTCCATGCATGTTCAAAAGCCAAATTAGATGCATAATCGGTAACAATGCAATTAAAGAAAAGAATTAAGGAGAACATATGTATTATTTATATTGGAAAGATTGGATCATCAGAAAGAAAAATAACTTAGGGCATGACTGCCTATATTCAATTTTTCAGGTTTGTATTGAAGCATAAGAGGAAACTTTTGAATGAACACGAGCGAATTTGTATATCTATCAAAAATAAAGCATTGATTTGATAAATTTCCTATAACGTGTTGATCACATTTTATTAAAGAAGGATGAAAATTGTGAATAAAAGAAGGCCCATTTAATCTGACTATCAAAAACTCCTTTATCATATATACTTTAATTATTTTTCAAAATATATAATTTTGTACTTTCAAACGCATTTGGATGATTTTTTTGCATTAAAACTACAGTATGCATGAAAAGGTAGCATCACTATTGTTATTATAAAGAATAATTGCTCCAAATTGAGTATTTATAAAAAGTTTCAAGTGAAAGAGCATGCTTGAGCGTTTCAAATCCATTTTTTTATGTTCCGATTCACAAATAGTCCTTAAACTAAATTACAAATTCAATGGATGAGCTCCTTATAGAATTAAGAAAAAAATATTTTAAAAAATCAAATAACAATTAGCGGGTCTAAAAACAAAGATCACACTTTATTGGTAGATTTAGGAACTAACCAATCTTAAAAAACTTTTTCTTTTTTAAAATCAGCATGAACTCTTTAACTAGAACAACATCACCCAAGTACTGAAGTTCTTTTTTAATGAAGAAAGCCTTTTCGCGATAAGATTAAATTGTGTTTCTGAATAAGAAATTAAGAACTACATCAGAATTCCTGTTAATAACATCATCACTTTCACTTTAAGATCAAATGTCATCGAAGAAAAGAACAAGAAAATCTTGAAGTTTCTAAAAATATCCTATTTATCATTTTTGAAAACGTGGCAAAGATATTTGTTAATCCGAAAAGCATGGACATAAATTCACAAGCACTACTTTGATATCTAGAATACGTTTTATATATTGCACTCTTTCCTATGTGCATTTATTGATAAAAGATTTACTATTTTTGAAACATATTTTACCTTTGGTTATCGATGGATGTACAACGAAAGGAGTATGAGATGTGATATATCGTCTTGGATCACTTATAAGGTAATTATGATACTTTTATGTTTAATATGTATGAATATTGGATATCTTTTATTTTTTAATTAACTTCTTTATAATTGTTTTTATGATATGTATATGTGGACTACATCCAAAGAGATTGACAAAAACTCGATCTCACAAAAAAACGTGAATGCCAAGAGCTACTATGTGTGATGGAGAAAGAACTTCCTACTTCGTTTTTGGTATTTAGGTTCATTTATTAGTTCATCTTGTAGATGAAATAGAGATTGCAGGTGTTGTCAACACTCGATGGATGTTTTGGGTCGAGCGATTTATGGGAATATTAAAAGGTTATGTGTGACAAAGACCGAAACCAGAAGGATCCATGGCAAAGGGTTGGACGCTTGAAGAGTGCATGTATTACGTTAGTGAGTACCTTGAAAGAGTTCATGAAGAAGCTCCACATGCATGGACCAACGAGTCTTCTTCAAAAATAATAGATGAGGTATTATCAGGGTAAGGGAGTTCCATTCTTATTTACATTTCAAGAAAAAATGATGTTTCTACTTTTTGTATGCATATGTGTGTGTATTCATGTGTATTATATGTATACATATGTTAGTATGCAGATATATGTATTTCATGTATATGTATGTGTTTGCATGTGTGTGATATATGTATACATGTGTTAGTAAGCATATGTGTATATATGCATATGCATTTATGTAAACTATTCATGTATTCATGTAATATATGCAAGTGTTTATAATTGTGTACATGTATGCATTATGTTTGCATGTAAGTATGTATGTATGCATATGCATATTCATTATGTATGCATATGTATGCATGTATGTGTATGTGTGTGTGTATGCATATATGTGTGTGTATGTATGTGTGTGTATATGTGTCTGTATGTGTGTATGCATGTGTATGTGTGTGTATGCATCATTATGTGTGTATGTGTCTATGTGTGTATGTGTGTGTGTGTGTATATGTGTGTGTATGTGTGTGTCTGTGTCTATGTGTATGTGTATCTATGAGTGTGTAAAAGTTTATGCGTGTGTATGTGTCTATGTGTGTGTATGTGTCTATGTGTGTATGTGTATGCATGTATGTATGCAAATGTATGTGTATGCATGTGTATGTGTGTGTATGTATCATTATGTGTGTATGTGTCTATGTGTGTATGTGTGTGTATATGTGTGTGTATGTGTGTGTGTCTATGTGTATGTGTGTATGTCTATGAGTGTGTATGTGTTTATGTGTGTGTATGTGTGTGTACATGTCTATGTGTGTATGTGTATGCATGTATGTATGCATATGTGTGTGTATGTGTGTGTATGCATTATGTATGCATTATGTATGCATATGTGTGTTTATGCATTATGTATGTGTATGTATGCATGTAAGTATGTATGTATGTAGATGCATATGCATTATGTATGCATATGTATGCATGCATGTGTATGTGTGTGTATGTCTCTCTATGTGTGTGTGTGTATGCATATATGTGTGTGTATGTATGTATGTGTGTGTATATGTGTCTATATGTGTGTATGCATGTGTATGTGTGTGTATGCATCATTATGTGTGTATGTGTCTATGTGTGTATGTGTGTTTGTATATGTGTGTGTGTGTCTATGTGTATATGTGTGTGTCTATGAGTGTGTATGTGTTTATGTGTGTGTATGTGTGTATGTGTGTGTATGTGTCTATGTGTGTATGTGTATGCATGTATGTATGCATATGTGTGTATATGCATGTGTATGTGTGTGTATGCATCATTAGGTGTGTATGTGTCTATGTGTGTATATTTGTGTGTGTGTATATGTGTGTGTATGTGTATGTATCTATGTGTATGTGTTGCTACGTGTCTATGAGTGTGTATGTGTTTATGTGTGTGTATGTCTCTATGTGTGTGTATGTGTCTATGTGGGTATGTGTATGCATGTATGTATGCATATCTGTGTATGTGTGTGCATGCATATGTGTGTGTATGCATTATGTATGTGTATGTATGCATGTAAGTATGTATGTATGCATATGCATATGCGTATGCATTATGTATGCATATGTATGCATGCAGGTGTATGTGTGTGTATGTCTCTCTATTTGTGTGTATGCATATATGTGTGTGTATGTGTGTATGTGTGTGTATATGTGTCTGTATGTGTGTATGCATGCATATGTGTGTGTATGCATCATTATCTATGTATGTGTGTGTATATGTGTGTCTATGTGTATGTGTGTGTATCTATGAGTGTGAATGTGTTTACGTGTGTGTATGTGTCTATGTCTGTGTAGGTGTCTATGTGTGTATGTGTATGCATGTATGTATGCATATGTATGTGTATGCCTGTGTATGTGTGTGTATGCATCATTATGTGTGTATGTGTCTATGTGTGTATGTGTCTATGTGTGTATGTGTGTGTGTATATGTGTGTGTGTATGTGTGTGTGTCTATGTGTATGTGTCGCTACATGTCTATGAGTGTGTATGTGTTTATGTGTGTGTATGTGTCTATGTGTGTGTATGTTTCTATGTGTATGTGTATGCATGTATGTATGCATATGTGTGTGTATGTGTGTGTATGCATTATGTATGGATATGCGTGTGTATGCATTATGTATGTGTATGTATGCATGTGCATTATGTATGCATGTGCATTATGTATGCATGTGCATTATGTATGCATGTGCATTATGTATGCATGTAAGTATGTATGTATGCATATGAATATGCATTATGTATGCATATGTATGCATGTATGTGTATGTGTGTGTATGTCTCTCTCTATGTGTGTGTATGTGTGTGTATATGTGTGTGTATGTGTGTATGCATGTATATGTGTGTGAATGCATCATTATGTGCGTATGTGCCTTTGTGTGTATGTGTGTCTATGTGTGTGCACGTCCATGTGTATGTGTGTGTGTCTATGAGTGTGTATGTGTTTATGTGTGTGTATGTGTCTATGTGTGTGTATGTGTCTATGTGTGTATGTGTATGCATGCATGTATGCATATGTGTGTGTATGCATTATGTATGTGTATGTATGCATGTGCATTATGTATGCATGTGCATTATGTATGTGTATGTATGCATGTGCATTATGTATGAATATGTGTGTGTATGCATGTAAGTATGTATGTATGTACGCATATGCATATGCATTATGTATACATATGTATGCATGTATGTGTATGTGTGTGCATGTCTCTCTATGTGTGTGTGTATGCATATATGTGTGTGTATGTGTGTGTATATATGTGTGTGTATGTGTGTGTATGTGTATATGTGTTTGCATGTGTATGCATTATGTGTGCATGTGCGTATGCAACATTATGTGTGTGTATGTGTATATGTGTGTGTATTTGTGTGTGTATGTGTGTGTGTGTCTATGTGTATGTGTGTGTGTGTCTATGTGTATGTGTGTGTATGCGTGTATATGTGTGTGTGTATGCATATGTATGTGTGTGTAATTGTGTGTGTGTGCATACCTGGCTTCAACGAGATGCATGTCTCTCTCTCTCTCTCGCTCTCTCTCTTGTTCTCTTCTTTTTTTCTAATATAAAGGAAGTTCAGCATTAGCCTACTCTCCCGGACTTGAATTAAATAAAGAAAAGTACAAGAGAAGGGGACTAGTGCCCACGGGACCCCCAAATCTGATAAAGCAGGAGAAGCTCTCTCTCTCTCTCTTGCTCTCTCTCTCTCTCTCTCGCTCTCTCTCTTTCTTTCTCTCTCTCTCTCTCTCTCTCTCTCTCTCTCTCTCTCTCTCTCTCTCTCTCTCTCTCGTTCTCTTCTTGCTCTCGTGTGTTAATCCTGGCACAAATGTGCCAGGAGAAATCATTTTTTTTTTAACATTCCAGAGCGTCGCATATGCGATGCTATCTAGTTTGCCAACGTCGCACTCATTTAGCATCACATAAGCGACGCAGGCATCGCTTATGCGACGAATGCCCGAAAAAAAAATCCAAAAATAGGACCGTCGATTATGCAATGCTAGCATCGCATAAGCGACGGTGCTCGTTTTTTTTTAATTCGGGGGCGTCGCTATGCCCCTTTATTTCTTATAGTGCACCTTCAATAGATACATTTGTAGGTGTAGTGGCATTCTTTTCAAAACCCTATAAAATATTCCAGAAACCTTTTTGAAACCAATATATGGAACATCATTTATGCCCACAATGGGTGATGAGCTCCCTTAAACTTATCCTCAACATCCAACATACAAAATACATAATTGCTTTCAGCCATGACTAGTGACTAAATATTTTGATGCAAAAGATTGACTATATCTCAAAACATTGAATAACAACACCTTGTTGAGCCATGCTAACCTGTAGCAGATTTTGAGCTACTCGTATTGGAGAACTAAAACTTGTACATATGTTTGGCAGAAAAGCAAAAAGTTGAACACACAAAAGGATGCCAGATAGTGAAGTTGTTTTCAAGTTCTACTCACTCTGATTATGCTGAACAATTTTTGTGTGATTCAAAGAACGTGACTAGAGGGGTGTTAATGATGCCCTAGATGAAGCAAGGACTTGCTCTAATACCGATTGTTGGAGTTCTTGGTCTATATAAGCACATGAACAAAACAAGGAAGAAGAAGAAGAAGAAGAAAAAGAAGAAGAAGAAGAAGAAGAATGGAGCAGAACACAATATAGAATGTATGAGCAAGTGAATGTACAAAGATAAATGGTGCATTAGGGCTATATGTATATATAAAAGCCATGGAAAAAAACCTCCAAAAGAGGGAAAAAGTGCTCAGGTAGTCCTAAGTGTGTTCACATACATCGTTACTAAAGTATATCAACAAGATTTACTCCATACAATGCTTTGGTAAAGATATCTACATATTCATCCTTTGTAATGACATGCTCCACATTGATATCCTCAGACATGATCTTATCTCTAATGAATTGGCAGTGCAGTTGTAGATGCTTAGACCTTGTATGGAAAAATAGGTTTTGAGCTAAGCATATGATACTTCTATTGTCACAAAAAAATAGGTACTTGCTTAACTTGCAAATCAAGTTCAATAACCCATGGGGCTCCCAACAAATAGAAGATTTTGCAATTGGGTCACTTCCTACCACATTGGTCAAGGAAAAACAAGGAAGGTGGTTGAAGAAGGGACTTGAAAGTGATTTTTATTTGGTTTCATTAGACCTGAAGGATTCTCAAAAGGTATCAATATAGTTTCAAAAAGTAGCAATACTCTAAGAATCACTATATAAAAAGCATTTGTGTCCCCAAGAAGGAGTCTTATAATCATCAAGTCCTAGCTATGAGGAAACGAAATCCCATGAGTATCGATGCTATGAACATGATGGTTAACTAGAAAACTAATGCCATTGGTTAGGGTAGTAAAGAACAACATAGCCAAAGGGAAGGCTACATAATTCGAGTGTAGATTTGTATAATTCTAATATAGAAACATAAAGCAATCAGTCCATCTATTAAGTCTTCCACTATTAAGGGTTCAATATGTTTATTTATGGGGAGAAGCTTAATCTTTTATGTCAATTTCATGATTGGATTTAGTTATTTTCTTTTTAAATATGATACTAAAATAAAGAAATTCTAGCATTTCAAGGTATATCCTTTGGTTACTAGGTTAAAATAATGTTATAGAGGTATTTTTAGGTGAAGCGTGGTGTTATTACATGCATAACCATTAAATATGTGAAGGGATACATTTATTCCATACTACCACAATAAATAGCTTTTTTGTATAAAAAACATAGTTGAATTGAACATACAAATCATCAAGCAAGTTTTAGACAATAAATATTACAATACAAAGAAACAAAACCATAACACAAGGAAAGTAAGAGTGAATTTGAGGATTCTTGCATCGTTACTTTGTCAGCATCTCCTTGTGTGCATGATTTCATGAAGCTTAAATAGATAATGATGAGTTATACACTTATCATACATTAATATATCTTAAGACTTCGTAAATATATGCATTTCTAGACAGTATGCGATAGAAATCTAGTAAGGGGATTTATAATTATGCCTAAATGCAATGCTAAGTGCAACCTATTTTTTTTGACAATCAAAGGACAAGTGAAATATTTACTTGAAAAGAATAAAACTACAAGACTTAATTCTTCTGTCTTTGAAGCTTCTCTTTTTAGTGGAAAAGTAAAAAAAGACTATCAGATGCGCATATATTATTGTGTAATAATTTTTAGGCTGCATTATTGAAAAACTCACGATTACAAATTGATTTTATTTTTGCATTTCATCCTAAAACTAATGGTCAAAGTGGAGAAACTAATGACATGATTTTTGACTCTACATATGCTTCTTTGATTTACAATACTGAAATTTTTGATGAAAACTTATTCTCTCGTCAATTCTATAGAATATTACACAATATATAACTATTATGCATGCGTCATTTGAAGTTGTATTTGGTAAAAGTTTTTCAAATGTATTGTATCTTACTCAAAGTTATATTCAAATGATGAATTTTCTAGCTGAGGAGCCTATTGATTTACCTCAAGAAGTTGAAGAAAGAATAAACAAAAAGCTAAGAATGATACAGACAAAATTCTAATAGTAAAGGAGTAGAAAGAATTTAATGAAAGTGGTTTGCTGTTGTTATGCATATTTATGTGAAGGATAATGAGCATTAAACATTATCTTGAAGAAAGATTCACATTACGGCTGATTTTCGTTGATACTGAGTATTGAGTTTTTTATATGCTTTATCATTCTATCTTCCATATAATGTTCGATCATGAAATATGACAACATGTCATACACATCCCGCTATCCTTGGTGTTAGGAGAGGAATTTTAAGAGTTGTGTGTTATCTTGAGCAAGTAAAGGATCATGAAGGTATAGAAAACTCATAATAAATTAAAATTATATGCTTCTGTCAAGAGAATACGTATTTGAAGTGTTAATCATTCACGATTCTTTTTTCAATTTTTCTGATAAATCTAAAAAAAAAGCAAAAGAATATCTTTCATGAATGATTGACAATTGTGAGAATGCTCTTTGGATGGGGAAAATTGCGAGTTGATTATCAAACATTTCAACTAACTTCCTAATTTTTCTACTTTGATTTGTTCTCAAAAGCATGATCTCATAGCCAGCTCCCTCAGAGTTAGATCCAAGAAAAAATCCGCATGAAACTATGCACCTTGTCAATACTCTTGTGATTGGCTAGGATATCCTTGTACCAACTGAAACCCTATCCACAATCAAAACCCTAGGATTGATAGCCTTACTAATGGTTTCTTCAAAACCCTTAAAGATGTTTTGTTGGTCCCGCTTTTCCCATTTTGGCATTAGACTCTTTGGTTTACTGCATTGTTAAGGTTCTTGAATCAAGTTCTCATTAAGAACATCCATAAGAAAGATAGTAAGAAAAGAATTGAAAAGCGATAGCTAATTACTATGATATAGATGGGAAAAATGTCTTTGTAGAGGTCCTTACCAAATCCATTATGGGCCATCTCGACTTATAGATTAATGATGATACAAAAGGCTACATCAAACAAAGACGTTTGGGAGGGAATTGATGTTTGGGAGGGAATTGAGTATGCAAATGAGTCTTTCCAACACATTCACACCTGCAATATTGATTTTGAGAAATTGTATGATAGGTTTGAATGGGATTTTATTCTCCAATCAATCAAGGAGCTCTATAGTGGCTTCTACTTGGATTAACATTAATGAATAGCTCTCCCTAGCTATCTCTCTTACACACTTTATTAGGAAATTTAGCCCACATGGTCTATTGCTTTTTGCTTCCAAATTGATGGATTTACCTTCCTTCTTCATAATCAAGTGTAGCTAGTGCATATTTGAGATCTCTCTCTCTCTCGCTATCTCTCTCTCTCTCTCTCTCTCTCTCTCTCTCTCCCTCACAGCTAGAAAACAATGTTCATTAGACTCTTATTGATGATATGAATGTGTTTCTTTAGAATGATATTGGGCACTTCAACCAATTTCAACATTATCTTTACATTTTAAACGAGGAATTTATATCTAGAATCAACCATCCAAAAAATAATTACAAATCCATTATTCGTACACCCCTACATTTTCTAAGGGTTCAAGGCTATTGTCATTGACAGAAAGAAAACCATCATGAAATCTACATTCTCTGTGACCTTCTATATCTTATTATTGGTTCATAATTTGAAGAAATTAATTTTTAGTCTTGTCCAAAATGTAAAGAAACCTTAGATGGACTCTCTACTTGCTTGATTCTAATATTCAAAAATCTTATTTTGGATTGTTGACATCATTAGTTCATAAAAAACCTTGAAAACTTATATAAGGAGGGTTTAACCACTTGTATACTCAGTCTTTCAAAAATGAGAGGAGACCATTAGATTGTGCCCTCTAACTAGACTTCGAGAAGATTTTGAAAATATGCTTCTGATTACAAGATCACCCATGAAGGGGAAGTAATACAACAATATAGAATTGTTGCAAGAAGTCCAACAACTTGGAATTGATAGGTATGGAAAAGTAAACTGGGCAAGATACAAGGGATCCCACAACCCGGGATCATAGGTATGAAATAAGATAATTGAGTTTCAAGAACTCCTTGCTTCTTGAGGCATGTTATTGATACACACTTGATAACTTTCACACATTGCCATAAAGTGTAGTGAGTATACTAAGGGAACTACATATTTCAAGATAAATTTGAGTGTGTTGTGCAACTCAAAAATCAATTGGAGCTTGTTTTGCCTCTAATTGCACTATTTCAATGACTATGAAGACAATTTTTTCCTTCTATGCCAATTTGTTGTCTTTACGTTTGATCTTTAATAAAAGCAAACCAAATCGTGCTAAATCCCAAAAGTGATCCATTGGAAATTATGATCAATGTTTTTGAAAACAATAAGATTTTGCTTTAGCATAGAGCTTATAAAAAAGGGATAAAAGTTATGCTTTATTATGTTTGTTGCAAGTTGAGGATATGCTGGATGGTTCCAACTGTTCATTATGGTCATATATGATGCACTACATGTTGTTTTTGAATCGTCTATGCAATATTGTGTAGGGTGTTGAAATATTTCCTCTCATAAATATAAAGGCTCAAAATTTAGCTAGTGGAGATGGTGTTGAGGTAGCTCTTGGTTTGAGTTCTAGTGTGTACCTGTTAAAATCCTCTTGTAGCTCTAATTTGAGTATGTTAGGTTTACCAAGAGCACCCCAAGCCACTAGAAATTAAATTCCAAGGGATGCTCTAAGAAAGTAGTCATGCAAGAGAACACACGAGTAATAGCAAAAAAGATAACATATATTAGAATTTCAAAAATTTCTTACTAACGACAAGTACAAAGATGATGGCATTGTCCGCACATGTGCTCTCAAGGTGGAGCTTAAATAGTGATCTAGTGAGGTCTAGATTGGGAGTTATAAGGTAGAGGTATGCTGGCTCAATTCAATCATTAGGGTAGTGTAGATGCCATGTATATATAGACTCATGGAGAGATGTAGTGTCTTGCACACAAGTAGACATGGGCAGTAGAATGTGGGTAGTCATCTCCCACATAGTCTTTATATGCGGATTAGGTCTGTTCAACTCACCTAACAAATATGAAAAAATTAAGAGTTTGATAGGAATATGAATGATTTAAGGGTTTGATAGGGAATTTGCCATATAACTTCACGTTGGGGTGTTGTCCTAGACCCCCAATGGGGACCACTAGCCCACTAGGATCCCCTAGCTAGGGGGATGACTAGGCCCCTTGGACCCCCAATCAAGGTTGCTCCTTGCTACCCTAGATCCCACAATTTGGAACCTAGACATTGCTCATATCCAAGAACATGGTTCATAAATTTATCCATCAACCATACCATTACTCCTCCTGTTCACTTATTTAGAGAAGCAAAGAATTATTGGCACATTCTTTTCACACTATAGCAGGCAAGAAATCAGTTTCACACTTGTCACCTACAAAAGCAAGCAGAGAATGAGCATATGCAAGAAAGGGATATTATGGAAATTTTTCTCACAAAGGTCAAATTTTCAAAGGAATTCTTAATAAGTCTAGATGAAACTTTTTCAATAGTTCAATTTTGGAAACTTTTTGAAATGGTATCCCTTATTCTTATGAGAGTTTTGCTTCTAGTTTTTGGTTTACAATGAACGTAAAGCCAAATCCCTTAACAATCTTAAATTTCATTTCTATTTTGCTATATAAAGATCAACGAGAGGTCCACTGTGCATGTTGTAGACCAATTGTTTGTAGCTAGATAAGGGCAAGTGTAATGGTATCTTTTCAACTATGAAAAAATATATAGATGTTGCTCAATCAAATAACAGAGACAAATATGTGAATACATATCATAAGGAAGGTAGTTGTACAAACACTGTAACCCAAATGATTATATAATGCAAAATTTTTTAAATTTTTTTGTTAAAGAGGCAAGAATGACTATTTCATATAGTTATGTTTTAAGAAAAAAGTACGTAAACTTAGTGATAAACTCAAGAATAATATTTACTATACAATGTAGTCATGCTATATGGACTCATGATCAGTTGAGTTCTACTAAACCTGTAGGAGACTTTGAGATGCTTGTATTGGCTAACAAAAACCTACGTATATGTTTGGCACAAAAACATAAAATCACTATCACAAGTGCTATGATAGCACATTTGAAGGCCAAAATGAGCTTAGGTCAAAATTTTGATACCATAGAGCGAAATCATTTTGAAATGTTAATCAGCCTAAGTTTGCTCACCAAATTTCTTGTGATTCTGAGATTGTGATTGAAGGTGTGTTGAGGAGGCCCTAGATGAAGCGGTGACGTGCTAAGATAACAGTTGTTGGAGTTTGAGGTCTTCAAAAGCACACAAACAATAGAAGGAAGAAGAGGAAGCTTGGAGCACAAGAAGGAATACTAATCTATTACCAAGTGAATGTACAAAGGATTGGGTGGGACACATGTTAAGTACATATGCTGCACACCTAACAACCTCAAGCTAGAAGCTATGTGGTAAATCTTGACCTTTGAACATACACGTGATCATTTTGATGAGATACTTGTTCTTTATTTTAGCAACTACATTGAAGCAAACTAGAAAAGTTTAGATGAACAAAGCATGTACGTCAAAGCTTTGCATTTGAGATACCCGAAGAATCTTGAATTCCACATGCTGAATGATTCACACATAGATGAGCATATAAATCCTACAAAATAAAATGACAAAAGCAATAATAATATCACCACTTGAGAGATAATGAATGACACATCTGTCAACAACAAATTGACAGCCAAGCGTATCATGGCTAAAGCAAAAATTGGCAGTAGAGTTTCTTGATGCTTGGCACATATAGGATAAGAGTATTTATTATCACATGTGAGAGTATTCCATATAGGGGCAATCTCAAGTGAATTGAAGAAACTCGACTGCAAGGTAATATGTTTGGTTGGCCCACTATCAAAGTACCAAACACCTTAGTCCACTACATACATATAGTGCTCATGAGAAGGTGGTTCATAGCTGCAAACAATAGTAAATGCTCGTTGTTCATTTTTGAGTGAGAATAACATAATTGATTCTAGGTGTAGAAAACTATGTAACAACCATTCCAAGTCTTTTTTGCTTCGGCTCTTTTGCCACCAATTTGGCACAACTCTTCCTAACATCATCATTTCCCTTATAGTATTTGGAAAAAAACCTTCTCTGTCTTTTCCTCTCTATCCTCTTTCTTTGACTATGTAGCATTAGCAAATTTTTGCTTACTAGTAACATATAAGCTCCATTTACCTTTTCGCTTTTGACTAGGTAAGAAAGCTTTTTCTACAACATGCACAATTGATCTTTCCTACCTAGATTGATCTTTTTGCAACAAAATAGAGACTAACTCCTCAATGTGGAAGCATTTGGATTTCCATTCATCATAAGTCGAAGAGTAGAAGAAAAACTCTAATATGGATCTGGAAGATTATTAAGAATAGTCTCCCCAAGTGAACTATCTGACAAGAATTCATGAGATCAAATCTTTGATCTTTGTCAAAAAATTAATGATAAAATCTGATTTGTTTATGTGCTCATTCTCCTACTATTTCTAGATATAAGGAATAGGAGCCTCATCTTTTGCATAGTATAAAGTTGTAAGTCTATACCAAGCATCCTTTGTTGTCTTTGCAAGAGTGAATATGAGGGATAATAGCAATGATTGGGAGACAAATCTATCAATGCATATGCTTTATCATCTCTACTATCTGAAGTTGCTCTATAGCAGGTGGAAGAGGAACTGCAACAAAAACAAAAAATTGAAGATCATGACCTTAAAAAACATCTGAATCACCTTCAATAGCTACATTTGTAGGTGTAGTGGGATGCTTTCCAACACCCTACAAAATATTTCATAACCCTTTTCCAAACCAATACATGGCACATCATTTATGCCCACAATGGGTGATTAGCTCCCTCCAACTTATCCTCAACATCCAACATACAAAATACAATTTCACCCATGACTAGTGACTAAATATCTTGATGCAAAAACTTGACTATATCTCAAAACATTGAATAGTAACACCTTGTGGAGCTATGCCAACCTGTAGCAGATTTTGAGCTACTGGCATTGGAGAACTAAAACCTATATATATGTTTGGTGCAAAAGGCAAAACTTGAACACACAAAAGGATGCCACATAGTGAAGTTGTTTTCATGTCCTATTGCCCTGAGTATGCTAAAAAAGTTTTGCGTGATTCAGAGATCGTGACTAGAGGGGTGTCAATCATGCCCTAGATCAAGCAAGGACTTGCTCTAATACCAATTGTTGGTCTTTGTAGTCCATAGAAGCACATGAACAAAACAAGAAAGAAGAAGCATGGAGCACAACACAATACATAACATTTGACCAAGTGAATGCACAAAGATAAATGATGCATTAGGGTTATATGTATATATAGAAGCCATGGAAAAAAAACCTTCAAAAGAGGGAAAAAGTTCTCAGGAAGTCCTTAGTGTGTTCATATACATGACTATTAAAATATATCATCAAGCTTTACTCCATACAATGCTTTGGTACACATATGTGCATATTGATCCTTTGTAATGACATGATCCCCATTGATATACTCAGACGTGAACTTCTCTCTAATGAATTGGGAGTGCACTTGTACATGCTTGGACCTTGTAGCGAAGACTAGGTTTTTAGCTAAGCATATGCTACTTCTATTGTCACAAAAATTTAGGTACTTCCTTAAATTGCACATCAAGTTCAATAAGCCATGGGGACTCCCAACAAACACTAGATTTGCTGGTTCGATCGCTCCCTACCACATTGTTCAAGCAAAAAAAGGAAGGTGGTTGAAGAAGGGACTTGAAAGTGATTATTATTTGGTTTCATTCAGACCTAAAGGATTCTCAAAAGGTATCAATATAGTTTCAAAAAGTAGCGATACTCCAAGAAACACTATATTAAAAAACATTTGCATCACCAAGAAGGAGTCTTATAATCATCAAGTCCTAGCTTTGAGGAAGAAAAATCCCATGAGTATCGATGATATGAACATGATGGTTAACTAGAAAGCTAATGCCATGGGTTAGGGTAGTAACCAACAGTATAGCCAATGGGCAGGCTACATAGTTCGCATGTAGATTTGTATCATTCTAATATAGAAAAATAAATCAATCATTCCATCTATTAAGTCTTCCACTATTAAGGGTTCAACATGTTTATGAATGGGGAGAAGCTTAATTTTGTTTTGTTAGTTTCATTATTGTATGTAGTTATTTGCTTTTTAAATATGATACTAAAATAAACGAATTCTAGCATTTTAAGGTATATCCTTTGGTTACTAGGTTAAAATAATGTTATAGAGGTATTTCTAGGTGAATCGTGGTGTTATTACATGCATAACCATTAAATATGTGAAGGGATACATTTAATCCATACTACCACGATAAATAGATTTTCTGCATAAAAAAATCATAGTTGAATTGAACATATAAATCATAGAGCAAGTTTTAAACAATAAATATGACAATACAAAGAAACAAGACCATAACACAAGGAGAGTGGGAGTGAATTTGAGGATTCTTGACTCTTGACTCTGTCAACATCTCCTTGTGTGCATGATTTCATGAAGCTTAAATAGATAATGATGAGTTATACACTTATCATATATTAATATATCTTAAAACTTCGTAAATATATGCATTTTTAGACAGTATGCGATAGAAATCTAGTAAGGGGATTTATACTCATGCCTAAATGCAATCACAAGTGCAACCTATTTTTTGCGAAAATCAAAGGACAAGTGAAAAATATTTACTTGAAGAAAATAAAACTACAAGACTTAATTCTTGTGTCTTTGAAGCTTTTCTTTTTAGTGGAAAAGTAAAACATAACTTATCAGATGCGCATATATTATTATACTCTTAATAGAGTAACTATTAAAATATAAGTTATCCATCAAATATATTTAAAATTAAATGTTTGATATACGTAAACTATATAGTCGTTGCACGATGAGGAGACGGTGGCGGAGTTCCATCTGATTGATCCAAATCTACAAATAATGGTATTTGATATTAATAAACTGATTATCTACATACACAAAAAATTCACATATACATATTTACACATATAGACATATTCAAATGTACACATTTACACATACACACATATACACAACTACACATTGTTGTGGGATAAATGCATGTATTTTGTATGAATGAGTGTATATGCATGCATGTGTGTGTACGTATATATGTGGATATGTATATGTGTGTTTATGTTATATGTATGTATAGGTATACATATATGTATGCATATATGTTTGCATGTATATGTGTATGTGGGTATGTGTATGTGTATGTGTGTGTATATATGTGTATGTATTCTGATTTTTTTTTCTGTTTGAGATTAAATTAACAGGAGATATTGTATGGTGGAAAAAATAAGAGGTGACTTAACATACGACCTGAGCCATGGCAGTTTTTTCGTAGACAGCTACGGCTTCAGAACTCATTTCCTCAGTAGAAGGTACACAAATTAATAGTTTATATTAATAATTTTTATATATTTTAGTAATTATTTACATTTAATTTATGTATTTTTTTCTTAAATAAACAGGCTGCTGCAAAGAAGAGAGTGGAGTCGGGCCACACGTCGCACCTAGGCCAAATGGGCCATAATGGTTTTGTAGCTACACTTGTAAGTATATGTGTTATTGTGAGTATATTTTTTATTTTAGTTAAAATGCAAGAAACTAATCTTTTTTATTTGTTTCAATGCAGCAGAAGGATTATGGCGGATATCCTACAGAACATGAGATCGAGTATGCTATTTTGGATATCGGCATGTGAGCGAGTATATGCGAGATCCTCTTGATGCCTTTGTAAGTATTATTAAATTTTATATACTTATTTTATTTTTATGAATGATTTAATTATTTTATTTATTTATGTTTGTTATATGTAATACAGGAGTATTATGGAGAGACAGATATGGTTGAGCTGGAGAGACAAACACAGGAGGGACGATCTCGATCGTCACAGGGTGATCATGACGATGAGGATGAGGATGATCAGGATGATTATGATACTGCTGCTGATGATGATGATGATGATGATTAGGATTTTAGTTTATTATGACATTTGATTATATGTATTTACATTGATATATATATATATTCTTTTTATCTATATATTTTTCATTTCAGTTATGTTTTGAATTGTGTGTATGGTATTAAGTAATGAAGAGTTTTGTTATATTGATTGTTATTATTGTTTATATTAAGCATTTGTTTTAATACTTTAATTATATAATTCATTCATATGTGTGTACCTAAGTGTGTATGTATGTGTGTGTATATGTATGTATGTGCATGTGCATGTGTAAGTGTATATGTGTGTACGAGTATGTGCATGTGCATGTGCATGTGTATGTGTGTGTATATGTATGTGCATGTATATGTGTAACTCTATGTGTATATGTGTGTATATATGTGCATGTATATGTGTATATGTAGGTATGTGCATGTGTGTGTGCATGTGTATATGTGTTTTAATACTCTAATTATATAATTCATTCATATGTGTGTACTAAGTGCATATGTATGCGTGTGTATATGTATGTATGTGCATGTGTATGTGTGTGTACATGTATGTATGTGCATGTGCATATGTAAGTGTATATGTGTGTATGAGTATGTGCATGTGCATGTGTATGTGTTTGTATATGTAGGTGCATGTATATGTGTAACTCTTTGTGTATATGTGTGTATGTGCATGTATATGTGTACATGTAGGTATGTGCATGTGTATATGTGTTTTAATACTTTAATTATATAATTCATTCATATGTGTGTACCTAAGTGTATATGTATGTGTGTGTATATGTATGAATGTGCATGTGTATGTGTGTGTATATGTATGTATGTGCATGTGCATGTGTAAGTGTATATGTGTGTATGAGTATGTGCATGTGCAATTTTATAGCGACAAAAATGTGTCGCCTGAACCGTAGGTATACGTCCGTATTCCTTGTAGTGGTGATGCAAATGTTTTTCAAGATCATGATCTTCAATTTTGTGTTTTTGTTGCGGTTCCTCTTGCACCTGCTATAGAACAACTTCATTGGAATAGTAGAGATGATTAAGCATATGCATTCATATATTTGTCTCCTAAACATGCCATTATCCCTCATATTCACTCTTGCAGAGACAGCAAAGGATGCTGACCTCTCTTGATTAGGTTGATCTTTATATAGAAAAATAGAAATGAGATTTAAGAATGTTAAGGAATTCGGCTTTACCTTCATTATCAACCAAAGACTAGAAGCAAAACTCTCATAAGAATAAGCAATACCATTTGAAAAAGTTTCCAAAATTCAACTATTGGAAAAGTTCCATTTAGACTAATTAAGAATTCCTTTAGAAATTTGACCTTTGTAAGAAAAGTTTTCGGAATATCCCTTCCTTGCATATGCTAATTCTCCAATGGTTTTTGTAGGTAACAAGTGTGAAACTAATTTCTTCCCTCATTTAGTGTGGGAAGAATGTGCAATTAATTCTTTGCTTCTCTAAATAAGTGAATAGGAGGAGTAATGGTATGGTTTTTAAATATATTTATGAACCATATTTCTTCATATGATCAATGTCTACCCATCATAAAAGCATGCATTACCCAATTGATGGGAATTTGAACTTGCATATTGGATGAAGGTCAAATTGGACCATCTAAGGTATTGTAAGTGAAGGGCGTTCCCAAGGTTCCCGAATATGGGATCAGGGGCACCAAGGAGCAACCTTGATTGGGGGTCCAAGGTGCCTACTTGTCCCCCTAGCTACGGGATCCTAGGGGGCTACTGTTCCCCATTTGGGGTCTAGGACAACAACCCCCAATGGGAAATTACATGGAATATTCTCTATCAAACTCTTAAATCATTCATATTCCTATCAAACTCTTAAATTGTTCATATTTGTTAGGTGAGTTGAAAAAACCTAATCCACATATAGGGATTATGTGGGCGATGACTACCCACATTCTACTGCCCGTGTCTACTTCTCTCGAAGAGACTTCATCTCTCCATGAGCCTATATATACATGGCATCTGCACTACCCTAATTATTGAATTGAGCCAGCATACCTCTACCTTGTAACTCCCAATCTAGAGCTCTCTAGATCACTATTTAAGCTCCACCTTGAGATGACATGGGTGGACAATGCCATCATCTCTATACTTGTTGTTAGTAATAAATTTTTGAAATTCTAAGATATGTTATCTTCTTTGCTACTACTCGTGTTGTCTTGCATGACTACTTTCTTAGAACATCTCTTTGAAGTTAATTTCTAGTGGCTTGGGGTTCTCTTGGTAAACCTAACATTGTCAAATTAGAGCTACAAGAGGATTCTAACAAGAACATGTAGAACTCAAACCAAGGGCTACCTCAACACCATTCCACTAGCTAAATTTTGAGCATTCATATTTACGAGAGGACATATTTCAACATCCTACACAATATTGCATAGACGATTAAAAAAAAAACATGTAGTGCATCATGTATGCCCATAATGAATAGTTGGAACCATCTAGCATATCCTCATTTTGCAAGAAACATAATAAACCATATTCTTTATCCCTTTTTCATAAGCTCTATGCTCAAGCCAAATTTAATTGTTTGTCAAAAATATTGATCATAATTTCCAATGGATCTCCATTGGGGTTTAGCAAGATTTGGTTTGTTTTTATTAAAGATCAAAAGTCAAGACAACAAATTGGCATAGAAGGCTAAAATTGTCTTCATAGTCATTGAAATAGTGTAATTAGAGGCTAAACAAGCTCGAATTGATTTTTGAGTTGCACAAGACACTCAAATTTATCTTGAAATATGTAGTCCCCTTAGTATACTCACTAGATTTTATGGCAATGTGTGAAAGTTCTCGAGTGTGTATCAATAACATGCCTCAGCTTGAAATTCAAATATCTTATTTCAGACCTATGATCTGGAGTTGTGGGATCCCTTGTATCCTGTCCAGTTTAGTTTTCCATACCTATCAATCCCAAGTTGTTGGAATTCTTGTAACAATTTAATATTGTTGTATTACTTCCCCTGCATGGGTGATCTTGTAATGAGAAGCATATTTTCAAAGTCTTTTTCAAGTCTAGTTAGAGGGCACAATGTAATGTTCTCCTAACATTTTTGAAAGATTGAGTATACAAGTGGTTAAACCCTTCTTATAAAAGTGTTGAAGGGTTTTTATGAATTGATGATGTCGTTGATGATGTCAACAATCCAAAAAAAAGAATTTTGAATATTAGAATTAAGCAAGTAGAGAGTCCATCTTAGGTTTCTTTACATTTCGCACAAGACTAAAAAATGATTTCTTCAAAATATGAACCAATAATAAGATATAGAAAGTCACACAGACTATAGAGTTCATGATGGTTTTCTTTGTGTCAATAAAAATAGCCTTGAACCCTTAAAAAATGTAGGGGTGGACGAATAATGGATTTGTAACTGTTTTTTGGATGGTTGATTCTAGATCTAAATGCCTCGCTAAAACTATTAAGACCATGTCAAAATTGGGTGACATGCCCAATATCATTCTAAAGAAACACATTTGTATCATCAATAAGAGTCTAATAACCATTGGTTCCTAGCTGTGAGGGAGAGAGAGAGAGAGAGAGAGAGAGAGAGATATCCCAAATATGCACTAGCTACACTTGATTATAAAGAAGGAAGGTAAATCCATCAATTTGGAAGCAAAAAGAAATGAAGCATGTGGGCTACATTATCTTATAGAGTGCTTAAGGCAGATAGCTAGGGAGAGCTGGTCATTAGTATTAATCCAAGTAGAAGCATTCCCAAGGAGCATGGAAACAATTTCTCTTAATTTAGAGCCACTATAAAGATCCTTGATAGATTGGAGAATAAAATCCCATTCAAACCTATCATACAATTTCTCAAAATCAATATTGCATGTGTGAATGTTTTGGGAAGACTCATTTGCGAACTCAATTCCCTCCCAAACATCAATGATAGCCTCAAGGATGGATCTATGTTCTTACAGATCATCTTAATGAGAACTTGTTTCAAGAACCTCAACAATGCTCTTAACCAAAGAGTCTCATGCCAAAATGGGAAAAGAGTTACCAACAAAACATCTTTAAGGTTTTTGAAGAAACCATTAGTAAGGCTATCAATCCTAGGGTTTTTGATTGTTGAGAGGGTTTTAGTCAATACAAGGATATCTTAGCCAATCACGAGAGTATTCACAAGGTGCATAGTTTCATGTGGATTTTTTCTTGGATCTAACTCTAAGTATGTGGCTATGAAATCATGCCTTTGAGAATAAATCAAACTAGAAAACCTAAGAAGTTAGTTGAAATGTTTGATGATCAACTCACAAGTTTCCCCATCCAAAGAGCATTTTCACAATTGTCAATCATTCATGAAAGATATTCTTTTGCTTTGTTTCTTCTTGACGACTCTCCACATGGAATTGGGATGCACTACAACATATCGAGGGTATACCGAGGTTGCTACCCAGGCAAATGAACGGGCGTGAAATCTTCACGATGTCGGTGTTACAGTCGGTATATGCGTCGGAAAGAAAGCGCCGGTATGGCGCCGGTATGGTCATCGGTATATGCGTCAGTATAACCGTCAGAAATACCGACGGATATACCGACGCTTATACCGACGTCCCCGCTCGGTGTACCGGCGCATATACCGAGGACCATACTAGACGTACCGACGCATATACCGACGACCATACCTGCACAAATGTTTTTGGGCAAAGTGTGTTGTCTTTTGCTACAGCATGATGTTGTTTAGCAAAAGACAATACACTCTGCCCAACTGAGTACATGTGTTATGTACTCTAATGGTAATCAAAACATAAACTTATATGAACAAAAATGAACAATGATTCATGTACAGAAAGTCGTATATTCCATAAATGGCACTTACATATAGGAATCGAATACAAAATTATGGTACATCATTGCCACATAGGAGTGTAATACAGAATTGTGGCAATGTGACAAAACACTTCCATATAGGAATCGAATACAAAATTATGGTTCATGATTGTCGTATGCGAGTGTGATACAAAATTGTGGCATTGATCAAAATATTTACACCTACAATCCTGCAACAAAGCATATGTATAAAATAAAACCAATTAACATGACATTTATAAACAACAACTAGAAACACGAAACCAAGATATAACTTTACCTAATCAAGAATATTCTCCCATGAGACGATTGCACCGCGCCCCTCTAAGTCTTGTAAGAGTGCAGTCAATCCATGTCGATATCCATACGATTCTTCTACTCGTGTTGGAGGACGACCCACTGCCAACTCCTATAGTAAATATGCAAAATGTTAGATGAATATACATAATATACTTAACACAAACAACTTCAATAATTAACATCATACTTACAAATTGGTAGCGCATACTGTCGTATCTGTCGCTACCTAAATGTCACGTTCCAACCGTATCTAAGCGAGTGGCCGCCGCATCTCTTTGTTGTCGATACCGATCAGGAGTATGTTGATGCTCATCCTGAATCGATTCCCATTCTTCGGCGTCTAGCCATACAGGCTTCGGTAAGCCTACTTTGAAAGCATCGTGAGCTTCCGATCGTTGATGCGACATCACCTCGCGTGCTGTATGTTGTATCCAATCGGAACTCACAACAGGATTGCCAGGTGCTGGCCGGTACTCTATATATATGCATTGTGTGATATGATTTTTAGAGTCTCTATCCTGTTCGGTCCATTTTAACATTACTGAATGACCGAATTCGATCGAGCAGAGTTGTCATATACGTTGTCGCATTGACTTCCCCACTGCATGCATAACGGGAGCTCCATTACGGATATGATATATCTTTGATTCGTTGTGATCGTGTGCACACCATGGTGTACGTGGAGATCCCATCTGATGCAATATGAAGATCTCATCTCATCCAATGTATATATATGCATGCTTAAGCTTGTATACATATACATTCATGTATACGTATGCTTGTATACATATGCATTCACGTATACATATGCTTGTATACATATGCATTCACGTATACATATGCTTGTATATATATACGTGCATACATATATATATACATATGCTTCCTTGTATATGCTTGTATGCATATGCTTGCTTGTATAAATACATGTACATATGCTTGCTTGCTTACATATGCATGCTTGTATACATATGGATGCATGTATGCATATGCTTACTTGCTTACATCTGCATGCTTGCTTACATATGCATGCTTGTATACATATGCTTGCTTACATATGCATGCATGTATACATATGCATGCATGTATACATATGCATGCATGCTTGTATACATATGCATGCTTGCTTACATATGCATGCATCTATGCATATGCATTCATGCATGTATGCATATGCATGCATGTATGCATATGCATGCATGTATGCATATGCATGCATGTATGCATGTATGCATACGCATACATGCATGCATGCATACATGCATGCATGCATGCATGTATGCATGTGTATGCATGTATGCATGTGTATGCATGTATGCATGTGTATGCATGTATGCATGTGTATGCATGTATGCATATGCATTCATGAATGCATGTATGCATGTGTATGCATGCATGTATGCATGTGTATGCATGCATGTATGCATGCATGTATGCATATGCATTCATGTATGCATATGCATTCATGTATGCATATGCATTCAAGTATGCATATGCATGTATGCATGTATGCATGCATGGATGCATGTATGCATATGCATGCATGCATGTATGCATATGCATGCATGCATGTATGCATATGCATGCATGCATGCACATGCATGTATTCATATGCATGCATGTATGCATATGCATGCATGCATGCACATGCATGTATTCATATGCATGCATGCACATGCATGTATGCATATGCATGCATGCACATGCATGTATGCATATGCATGCATGCATGTATGCATATGCATTCATGCATGTATGCATGTGCATTCATGCATGTATGCATATGCATGCATGTATGCATATGCATGCATGTATGCATATGCATGTATGCATGTATGCATGTATGCATGTATGCATATGCATGTATGCATATGCATGTATGCATATGCATTCATGCATGTGCATTCATGCATGTATGCATATGCATGCATGTATCCATATGCATGAATGTATCCATATGCATGCATGTATCCATATGCATGCATGTATCCATATGCATGCATGTATCCGTATGCATGAATGCATGTATGCATACATGCATGCATGCATGCATGTATGCATGTGCATTCATGCATGTATGCATGTGCATTCGTGCATGTATGCATGTGCATTCGTGCATATATGCATGTGCATTCATGCATGTATGCATGTGTATGCATGCATGTATGCATGTGTATGCATGTATGTATGCATATGCATTCATGTATGCATATGCATTCATGTATGCATATGCATTCATGTATGCATATGCATGTATGCATGTATGCATGCATGCATGCATGTATGCATATGCATGCATGCATGTATGCATGTGCATTCATGCATGTATGCATATGCATGCATGTATGCATGTATGCATGCATGCATGCATGCATGTATGCATGTGCATTCATGCATGTATGCATATGCATGCATGTATGCATATGCATGTATGCATGTATGCATGCATGCATGTATGCATGTATGCATGAATGCATGCATGCATGCATGTATGCATGTGCATTCATGCATGTATGCATGTGTGTGCATGCATGTATGCATGTGTGTGCATGCATGCATATGCATGTATGCATGCATGCATATGCATGTATGCATGTATGCATATGCATGTATGCATATGCATGTATGCATGTATGCATATGCATGCATGCATGTGGTATGCATATGCATGCATGCATGTGGTATGTATATGCATGCATGCATGTATGCATATGCATGCATGCATGTATGCATATGCATGCATGCATGTATGCATATGCATGCATGTATGCATATGCATTCATGTATGCATATGCATGTATGCATATGCATGCGTGCATGTATGCATGCATGCATGTATGCATGCATGCATGTATGCATATGCATGCATGCATGTATGCATGTGCATTCATGCATGTATGCATATGCATGCATGTATGCATATGCATATCCCTCTCTCTCTCACTCTCTCTCTCTCTCTCAAACAAAAATAAAGAGAGAAGATATTAGAAAACAAAAATATAAAGAGAGAAGATATTAGAAAACAAAAATATAAAGAAAGATAAAAGAGTGATATATGTTTTACTTACATTGATGTAATTTTTGTAATTCCACTTGAAGTGTTTCTTCTTCGAATTTCCAAAGCTTTGATGTCAAATTCTCTTGCAAAACCAAACAAAGAACATATAAGTAAAACCAAACCTTCAGATCTATAAAGATAGAGGTCTGTATAAAGAGAGAGAGAGAGAGGGAGAGAGAAAGAGGGAGAGAGACGAGGAGAGAGTGAGAGAGAGAGAGGGAGAGAGAGAGAGAGAGATAGTGAGAGAGAGGGAGGGAGAGAGAGAGAGAGGCAAGGGAGGAGAGAGAGAGAGAGGGAGAGAAAGAGAGAGAGGGAAGGGATGGAGAGAGGGAGAGAGAGAGAGAGAGGATGACAAACAGAGTTCTGCTCTGCTATTGGCGCGCGCGAACCCGAAAGGAGAAGTTCTACATTCGAAACGCTCAGAATGATGAATTTCGGGTTCAGGCCCAGTTAAAAAGAGAGCGTCGGTATACGCGTCGGTAGTTCCAGCAAAGTACCGACGCATATACCGACGCTTATACTGACGTTGTGATTCCGAACCGACGCGGCTGTGATTCCGAGGCAATGCAGCTTTCCCAAATTTCCCGGGGGCTATACCGACGTCGACAGCTACACGTTGGTACACTGACTGTCGGTATTCCCTTGATATGTTGTAGTGATGGAACAAAACAACTTTCCTATTCTTCTCATCATTGGTAAATTGAAATAAAGACTTAGGAAATAATTTCTTGTGATGATAGATTCCCAATGCACGCAATAAAATTCCCAATGATTGACACAATAAAGTCATAAGTTTGAGCCTTATGCGATAAATCAGTAAACTCCTCAGGCAATAAACTCAAGGTGAGTGAAAATTTTAGAAACATTTGCTGCATAGAAAAACTCGATACTATGAACCGAAGAGAGAGAGAGAGACAGAGAGAGAGAGAAAGAGAGAGAGATAGGATACATAGAGAGATAGAAAG
This sequence comes from Ceratopteris richardii, assembly GCA_020310875.1. Lineage (NCBI taxonomy): Eukaryota > Viridiplantae > Streptophyta > Polypodiopsida > Polypodiales > Pteridaceae > Ceratopteris > Ceratopteris richardii. Next base: position 28,257,194 of record CM035433.1, read on the forward strand.
AGAGAGAGAGAAAGAGACAATGTATGAGAGAGAGAGACCAATGGCCTGCATAGTAAGTTGTCATAGCCCACTCTCTACTCTTGAGTTCACCCTAATTCCCTATCACAAGAAGAATTGATCTTCTCAATTATATTCATTTACGACTCTTTCGCATTAAATGTTACCATTAGATCCCATAACATGGTAAATATAACTTCTATCATCTTCATGGGCTTTTCCTTGGGCTCGCTTGGTTTATGTAGGTTAAGCAATGAATAGAAACTTTATATGCATTGCTTAAATACCAAGAGGATTCGATACTCTAGATTCAAGAAAAATTTTGAAATGAATCAGATACATTTTTGTTACATTTTTGTTACACTGCCTCTCATTGAGTGTAATAGAAAGAAATAAAGAAAGATAGTTTTGAGCACTCACGTTGAAGAACAACACGAAAAAACACACAAATTTCTGGTGTGCTTCTAACAAATTTAAGTCGACTCTTGTTTTGGTTTGGGTTTTAGTTTTAAAAAAATTATGGTAAACAAAAAAAAACATTTCTATGATGAATCTTGTTTTGGTACCCCCAAAAATGACATTCAAAGTCAATGTATATAATAACATGACTTTGCATTGATGTTGTTTCACTGCAATGTAGAGAATGGAAACGAAATTCTGCTTCTTTGATACCCATTTATAAGAAAGAAAGGAAGAAACTAATATTGAAGATCCGCAATTTAGAATTGTCAATTAGAAGGTATTCGCGTGCACATGACGACAAAGAAACGTTTCTTAACATTTATGTTTTAGCAAACATTAAAAGATATCGAATAGTGAAATGAATGTGTTGAACAGCAGAAAAGCATCATGTATAATTAATCAAGGTTATACATATTCATGTCGGTTTAAAGTGAGGCACATGGATTCCTATAGACGATGTCCAAACGATTTTCTTGTTTATTGTTGTAGTACGCTGAATTGTATTTAAAATACATACACATTCATATCAACACAAGTGTCGAGAGATGTCCATGGCAACCAGCAGGGTTGAACCCCACCATCAGCTCAAGAGGCAGGGGCTGGCACATGCGGACTTTTTCTGTTAATATTAATCAATATAGAGAATAAATGAGAGCTTTTCCTGAGTAAACTTACTTTTCTCATCCCACAGGTGTCATATCTCCCAATGGCTGATGAAACTATGTCTCATCAGATATTGTATACCTTAAAATGCGTGCTGTTGAGAATTGATGGCTACGTGCAATCTGGTTCTCTATCCAATGACAATAACAGAACATGTGAGGAAGGATACGCTCTATCCAATGTAATTGAGAAATTGTTGTAAAATATGTGATGACTGGACGTGAGAGATTTTAATCATTGCTGCAAGGCTTCAAAAAATAATTTCTTTGTTGCTTTCTGCGCTGGAGAGAACCGCGACATAAATTTCTGATCAGAATGCATTCTTTTTCACCATCTTTTTTTTCTTTTGTTGACTGAAGAGCTGAGAAGCCATGTAGAAATTTTGCTAATCAAGATCTTGAATGTCTGACTAAAAATCAGGAATTTGGATTCTTTATTCTATGATTTTTTTCTGTTTTGCGGATTAATTTGGTAAACTCTTTGTTGCGAACAATGTCTGGGGTGGAAGGTGCGATAACCTCTTTCCAAGGTGTAGGTTGAGGTAAGAGATAAGTTCCTTGATTGATTCTAAGATCTTAATTAGAAGTTTTCTTTTGTAATGACCTTGACTTATTTACAGTAAGTAAATTGCATTATTTTTTACCTACTTGGTATGAGGGAAAAAAGAAAGCTCAGCTTCTCTGGTTCCTATTAGGCTTATGGACTATGCTATCATGTCTTATCAATTAGGATAGACTTAGAAAAATGGTGATTTAAATTAATTTAATTGAGTTCCTAATTCTACCAATTTTATGAAAATTTGCTCCATCTCTCGTTTAAATAAAAAGATGTTCAAATATGTAAAACTTGATAGAGATGCAATGCAAAAATATTTTAATGCAATTCTTAGAACTTTACCTCACCACTACTTAGTTTAAGGCGTCAATTCTATACATTGCATATCTTTTCTGAGCCGCATATCCTCTCTGACGTTCTAGGTCAAAGATTAGAGTTGGAAAGTTACCAAATAGACATGAAAAGAATATTTGAAAAAGGTGAACAGCATTCCTAGGATATTTAATGTTGGCGAAAGGGGAAGGTATAATGTTGCAACCCTTCAGCAATAATTCATTGTGCGAAAAGAATGGCCACTGTGCGAAAAACGTTTCTCTGGAAGGAATCTAACAAACGCTGCTCTTTTACTTTGTGTCGTTGCCAGAAGCAACATAATATATAGTTTGAATAAGATGTATATGGTATACCTCTCTCTCAATCTCTCTCTCACTCTCTCTCTCTCAGACTAAAAGGGAGCTGCTTGAATAATGAGCACTTCCTGACTATGCAACCTAAGAGGGCCTTTCATTGAAACGAGCTATATATAGAGAGATTGAATGAAGAGAAAAAGACGAAAGAGATTGAAAGCAAAGGGAGAGGCAATCAAACTTTTTTTTTTTGAGAGTACAATGAAATGGAAACACACTCATACACTGGACCTCATAAGGTAGAGGCACCCATCTTATGTCCACCCAAGACTTGAACTCAGGACTTCCTCCCAAAGGCTCAAGGCATCAAACCACTAAGCATCTTACTCTAGTTTTCCTTGTCCACCACAATCCAACTACTCAACTACACCTAGTGCTTCATCTTTCCAACCTACCAAACCACCTACCCTACAAAATTTAACAATGGATGCCTAACAAAAGCGACCATGAATCACCTCCTAGAATTTTGGTAAACCTGGACATACAAAAGTGAGGTGTCGATTGTGAATTTTTAACTTCAAATCAGCTGTAGCTCAATTACATAACATGGAGACCCATATTGAAGAAATTGCTCCTCTTTGGACAGAGGCAAATCAGCCATAAGGCGTCTGAGCCACACAAACTCAACAGTAGCTGTGAAAGCTGCCCTATAATTATCCTCACAACTGGAAGTGGCCACAACAAGCTGCTTCTTACTCAACCAAGATATACATGAGCTACCAAGCATGAAGCAAAATCCACTAGTGCACACGCGAGTGTCATAGAAACCATTCCAATCAGAGTCAAAAAAAGCATGCAAATCTAGCGGTAGTGATCCCTCCTTGGGATAAAACAAACCAAGTAGCCAGGTATCACTTAAATAGCGAAAGATGCGGTTAACCACCTGCCAATGCTTGACTCGTGGGCAATGCATAAACGTGCTCATCTGTGAGACAGCAAACTGAATATATGGTCAAGTAATGCATAAGTAAATCAGGCATCCAACAGCCTGCTAAATAGAGGACAACATCAAATGCCTCTCCAGCATCATGAAGACTCAATCGTAAACCTTTCTCCATAGGAGTGGCAATAGGCTTACAGTCTTCAAGGCCAAAATGATACAATAATGTGTCAATATATTTCGTTTGAATCAAACCCAATCCACCATTAACTTGCATAAACTGAATGCCTAAATAGTGATGCAAGTGCCCCAAATCAGACATCTCAAATGAGGCATGCAAATCAACCTTAAAATCAGCAATATGATTCTCAATAGGACCAGTGAGCAGCATGTCGTCAACATAGACAACAATGATCAAAAGCACATCATTAGCACGCTTTACATATAAGGTGCTCTCAATTGGGCTGTTCTCAAAACCATGTGCAATCAGATACTAGGCATGTATCTTCTCATACCAAGCCTGTGGTGCTTGCTTTAAACCATATAATGCCTTCTTTAACCTGCACACCTAGTTTTCATGCCCTTTCTGCACAAAGCCAAGGGGCTAAAAAACATACACTTCTTCATGTAGGTCACCATTCAAAAATGCAGTTTTAATATCCAACTGATGTACATTCCAACCACGATGGGCTGCAAGTGCACAGATGCTCTGAACAGTAGTCATACGGCATGTAGGTGCAAAGGTCTCATCAAAATTAATGCCTTTTTCCTTTGCATAACCCTTTGCAACAAGCCTAACCTTATACCTGTCAATTGTTCCATCAGGCTTACACTTCAGCTTGTAAACCCACTGGGTGCCAATGGCCTTCTTGCCAAGACGCAAGTCACATAAAGACCAAGTACCATTCTTCATTATAGCATCATATTCAGATTGCATAACAGTCATCCAATTTTTTGAATTCTGTGCTTCATCAAATGAAACAGGCTCATTCTCATCACAGCGACTATATGCAGCCATAGCATAGAAATCTCATGCAAAAGAGCTAGTATGAGAGCCAGATCGAGCATGATATGACATAGGTGCATCTAATTTGTTGTCACGTAAAGCCTACACCAGCCATTTTGGCATAGTTTTTTCCTCCTCAATGTCAACTCTCTCATCAACAAGTGCATCATGTAAATCTGCATCAGAAATGGGATAATCTATATCATCACATGAAACCTGCGAAGGCTGAGAAGTTGCCTCATTATGACCAACACTAGACTGTCCACCTATAAACTGTGGCAGCAAAGTATCATACATGTCTTTGGAGCTAACAGATGTCTCCTTAGTACATGAAAGCAATGGCTGAATAACATCTTCCACAAAAACAACATCACGGCTAACTAGAATGCTTTTAGTGTGTGGATGATACAGACAATAGCCTTTACTTTCAGAATTGTACCCAACAAAAATACATTTTACTACTTTATAATCCAATTTTTTTTTATGTTGTTCATGCATTAATGCATATGCCAAACAACCAAAAACACGCAGATGAGCAATAGATGGCTTGCGATCATGGAAAGCCTCATATGGAGTGATAGACTTGAATGCTTTAGCGGGACACCTGTTACGTACATATGCTCCACACATGGTAGCCTCAAGCCAAAAACTATGTGGTAAAGCCTGACTCTTGACCATACACCTCGCCATCTCCATGAGTGACCTGCTCTTTCATTCAGCAACACCATTCTGTTGAGGTGTATTGGGCACTGTAAACTGGTGTTCTATCCCACGTTCAATGATAAATGCATTAAAATTAGAAGACATATATTCCCCGCCTCGATTAGAATGAAGGGTGCCCATTCTTCATGCTAACAGATTTTCAGCCAAAACCAAAAAATGTTTGAAGCACATGAACACTTTGGACTTAGCCTTCAATGGATATACCCATGCATGCCTGGAAAAATCATCGATGAAAGTCAAGAAGTAAAGATAATTTCCAAAAGAAGGTGTCTGCATAGGATAACAGGCATCGCTATGTACAAGCTGCAATTTTTGAGTAGCTCGTGCTGAACCATCTTTTCAAAAGGAAAAATGTTTCATTGTGCCCAAAATAGAGCCTTCATAAACATGTTTTCTAGGTGCCTCAAGTTTGGGCAAAGAGGTTACCATTTCAGATTTCTACATGTGTAGCAAACTAGCAAAATTCAGATGACCAAGGCATGCATGCCAAAGCTTTGCATCTGACATAGCCTAAGAATCATGTACTGCACATGCCAAATCATTTACAGATCTTTCATAGTCTATGAGCTTATACAGCCCATGACATAAAATGCCACAAGCAATAATCACATCGCCATTTGATAGATCATGAACTGTACATTTGTCATCAACAAATTTCACAACGAAGCTAATCTTGGCTAATGCATAAACTGGTAACAGATTTTTCTTGATCCCTGGCACGAACAAAGCATCTGAAAAAGTGAAAGAACTACCATCAGCAGTAGTCAAAATGATCTTATCAACTCACATAACTGGATAAGAGGAGTTGTTGGCACATGTAACAATATTCCCTATAGGGGCATGCTCGAGAGAAGAGAAGAAACTACATTGCGAGGTAATATGTTTGGTCACCCCACTGCCAAAGTATCAAACATCTAAGTCTACTACAGGCATGCACTAATCATGAGAAGATGGATCAAAACTGTAAAACAATAGTAAACACGCATTCTTCTTCTTGCACAAGATTAGTAGACTCTATTTTTGGTGTAGAGGCTTCTACAACAACCATTCCAGCCTCTTTTTTCTTTGCGTCTTTAGCAGCCACTTTTGGACAGGTCTTTATGATATGATCATTTCCTTTACAGTACTTGTAGAAAAATTTCCGCTTTTTTTATTTCTTTTCATCTTTGTCTTCCCTCTTTGAATGTGCAAAATTAGCAGATTTTTGCTTACTAGTTGAAGAGCCGCGTTTTCCTTTGCCCTTTTGACTAGCCACGAAAGCTTGATCTGCAACACGCATAATCGACCTCTTCTGCCTGGACTGATCTTTGTGCAACAGAACAAAGACTAACTCCTCAAATGACAAGGCATTTGGATTGCCTTTCATCATCAACTGAATAGTAAAAGCAAAACTCCGATATGAATCAAGATGACCATTTAGAACGGTCTGCACAAGTGAGCTATCTAGTATAACCTCATCAGCAGAAATCAATTGTTCCTTCAAGTCTTTCACCTTTGTTAGAAAATTGTCCATAGAATCACCTTCATTCATGTGCTCACTCTCCAATTGTTTTCGGACGTAAGCAACACGAGCCTCATTCCTAGATTCGTACAATGTGGAAAGTGTATCCCAAGCATCCTTAGCTATTCTACAAGAGCAAATGTGAGGAATAATGACACCTTTGATACACAAAGCTAGCAATGCATGTGCCTGGGAATCTTTACCATCCGAACAAATTTGCTCTACAGTAGGTGCAGCAGAAATTGGAGCATGAACAGGAATATGCAGAATATCATCATCTTCAACACCTTCTACATCACCTTCCCTGCAGTTCTAATTATTGCACGTGTGATAGGATGTTTTTCAACACCTTGCACAATGTTCCACACTCCTTTTGCAACCAATACATGTCGCATCATATAAGCCCACAATGGGTAGTTGGTACCATCCAACTTATCCTCAACAACCAACATACGAAATACATCACTACTTTTAGCCATGGTCGATGACTAAAATACCTTGATGTAGAAAATTGACTATATCTCAAAAAGTTGAACGGAACTGCCCAAATGAGTTCTGGTAAGCCTGTAGCAGACTTTGAGACGCTGTCGGGTCGTGAGAGATGCTCGGATGGTGGATCAAGTCATCCGCCTAAATCATTCGGCACACGCGGGGTGTCTGTAGCAAACTCAGGCTTATGGAATTAAGGGCTCTAATGACACAACCATTTAAATTACCTATTTCTATGACTAAAACTAAGGTCTTTAAATAGTTTAAATAGCTATGGTCCGTAAGGATGGGCAGCCTCGTATCTAGCAACAGCTTCCTGATATGAGATTAAAACTAGTGACTCTTCTGTTACGCGTTCCATCATGGTTTCTTCTACTAAACTATCAGGTAAGCTAGAGGGTTCTGGTCTGTCTAGAGTTGGCGGAACATTTTCAATATTTTCAATATTTTCAATAGTACTGTGCTGAGACTCATGAACTAACTTAGAAGACATCAAGGAAAGTAATGGAAAACTAATGAAACAATATGATGCTAAACTATTTGAATAAATGAATTAATAAGCTAATACAAATGTAAAGTCTAGATAATTGGATAAATGTCTAGTCAATTGGATAGTTGACTAAATCGGGAAGATAAGGTTTAGATGGATCTTTAAGCTGCCGCTTCACTTCAATTGTCTTCACTTCAATTAATTGTAATCTTCAATGTTTCTGCAATAAAACATTCGAGTATTAGTAATATTACAAAAAATCAATAAAACATAAAAGACATACTTCACATACATTAAAGCATACTCATGCTCATGGATTCTAACATACATTCTTGCACATGCTAACATTTAATTTAGGCATACTAACATGTTCTTAAGCACTTAATCATATGCGAATGAACACAATAATGCACACATTAACCTATGCTCATTCATTCATTTTCAAACATATATTTATCCCCATGCATATGTACATATATGCATACTAACCATAGCATTAACTATTATATATAGACACACACACTAACATATTAACCACAACATCTAACAGATGCTTATACATTCTTTTGTAAATGATAGCACACATATGCTCATGCATCACATAAATATGCTATCCTACAAGCATAAATGCATACATACTGACTTCTATTCACATACATAATGCCAAATGTCATCTTAAACTAAATTAAGAAATAATCCAATCATTAAACTAATTAAGTACTTAATTTTATGAAACAAGTTTTTAAAATAATTTAAGTATAAATTCATTATTCATTCTTAAAACCCAATAATCTAATCTTAATCTCTCTTTAATCCGATCTCTCTCTCTCTCTCTTTCTAATTCTACCACGCGTTCAATAGCCAAGGATCTGCCTCTCTCTGTTTTTCTCAGAATGCACGTGATGTGCGCATGAGCGTTGCCAAGAGGAAGGGACAGAGAGAGATAATCTCTCTCACTACAAATGCGTGCATAAGTTTCTCTCTCCCTGACTATTGCTTCGCTCTCTACCATGTGCCATAATCTTTCTCTCTCTCTCTCTCTCTCTCTCTCTCTCTCTCTCTCTCTCTCTCTCTCTCTCTCTCTCTCTCTCTCTCTCTCTCTCTCTCTCTCTCTCTCTCTCTCTCTCTCTCTCTCTCTCTCTCTCTCTCTCTCTCTCTCTCTCTCTCTGCGTGACGTTGCCGCGCGCAGTCCGTGGAGGGGAAGGGAGAGAATAATTGTTCTCTCTCCTCTCTCTGCAAACGTACTCTGTACGTGCAGCGTCACCAGAACTCCCCTCTTCTCAGATCACGCCGCCATCACCAGACTAGAGAGAAGAAGGACAAAAAATCCTACGATTTCTACAGAGAATGGAAAATTAACATAAGCATAAAATAGAGGAAAGGATACCTGCAATAAAACATTAAGGAAAACTAGAGCACATCACACATATATATATACACACAACTCATTTGTAAACCATTCCTTTGATTTTACTTTATTTCCTCATCCTCACTTTTCCCCATTAACATTCACCACACTTTAATTAACTTTTCTCACACAACCTCTCTTTTAATTACGCTCACACTCACCACTCTTTGTACACACCTTTTTTACACTTTAAATGCATATTTTTTTTTCTACCACTCTTTTAACTTGCACTCACAATTACCACACTTTGAAACTATTCACTTTAACCACTTTAGTTACACACTTAACCCACACCACACTTTAAACAGCACTCACATACACCGCTCATTAATTATCCACTTCAATTATTATTTTTATTCTATTACCTTAATTTTCGTAATTAAATAAATCATTTCATTTAACCTTAGTTTAAGTTTTAATTAATTCAAACCTTAGTATTAAATTTCACATACACTATTTAATTAATAAATTAAACCATAATTTAATTTTGTAAGTTAACCAATGTTTAATTCTAGATAAATTTCATTAAATATTAATTGTTTCAACCCTTCAAACTAAGGCTAATCTTCATTCCTGCACACTAAACCCCTTAAAACCCTTTGGAAATCATTGATAACCCATTAAAATCTTTATGATCCCTTGTAAACCCTAACATGAACCCATTAGAATCTTTTGAGACCCTTCAGATGAACCTAATTGACATAAAATTATATGAACTTAGAAAACCCTAGGGTTAAATACCCATGAATCAAGCATGTATAAATATGAAATACTCATTAATTGAGTAATTAGGATAAACCCTAATTTGAACATATTTTCTTCATCATTTCTTGTACCTGCAAACACTTCAAAAGTAGTTAATTCAATCCAGAACAACTGATCAACAGTGAAAAAGAGGTTTAGAATTCACCAATTAAGTTGCTTTCATTTTCTCTGGTCATCAACTGGAAGATGTAAATCTTCCCGACAACGCTTATATTGGCGTCTGCAAAATCAAGTAAAGAGCACAAGGAAGAAGAAGAAGCTTGGAGCACGACACACAATATTGAATGTATTACTAGAGAATGTACAAAGATAAGTAGCCCATTAGGGCAGTAAGCATATATACAAGCCGGGGGGAAGAAAACCTCCTAAAGAGGGAAAAAGTGCCCTCACGGTCCTAGTGTGGTCACACACATCACTACCTAAATATATCAACAAGGACTTAAGTACCTTGGGTAACGATATCTCTCTTCATTCTCTACTTTGCATGCAAGGTACTATAAATAACAAACTCCTTAAAATTCTACATGACGATGGTAGTTCACATGACTTCATTTCACATTGATTAGTACAAGAACTTAAACTAAAAATGTTTCCTTCCTTGTATAAAGTAAAAGCTTCATTTCAAGGTAATTGTTATAATGTAACACAAGAAGTGCAAGATGTTACGATTAGCATAGGCCCATATGTTGATTCACGAACATTTTTAATTGCAGCTTTGTAATCTTACGATGTTATACTAGGTATGACTTTTCGTCATCATTATAACCCACACATTGACTACCATACACATACCTTTAACTTTGAATTTAAAGGTCCAATCATTACTTTGTCTCCACGGCATGATTTCCAACCATTTCCATTGATTAGTCATACTCAAGTAAAACGTGAATTTAGGAAAGGATTCAATTCATGCATTGTTTTTATCAATGGCATCAATGATTATACTCATACACTTCTTGATGCAAATAAACCTTTCCGACTCATGACTCCTTATAAGGATTGTTTTATGTCTAAGTATCCCTCTTAACTACCATAATCTCGAGGATCCTTTAACCATAGCATAGACCTAGTCCCTGGTAGTTCTCCTCCTCTTAAAGCACCTTATAGACATGGCCCACTACACCAAAAGGAAATAGAAAACCAAGTAAAAGGCCTACTACAAAAAGGACTTATAAGGCCTAGTTCTTCCCCATTTGGAGCACCAGTTCTCTTAGTAGAGAAGAATAATAAACTTATCGAATGTGCATTGATTATAGAGCCCTTAACAAGATCACAATAAAGAATAGATACTCTATTACTCAAATAGATGATCTTTTAGATAAATTACGAGGAGCTCGTTTCTTTACTAAAATTGATCTAAAATCAGGATACCATCAGATTCATATGACGCAAAATGATATTTTTAAGATTGCATTCAGAACTCAAACGAGCCATTATGAATTTATGGTAATGCTCTTTGGACTTACTAATGCCCTTGCTACATATTTTGCACAAATGATGAACAACATTTTTCTTGGTTACCAAGCTTTTGTTCTTGTATTTTTCAAAGATATACTTGTTTACAATAAGAATGACTTTGAGCATGAGAAGCATCTTAAAACAGTTTTTCATGTACTACGAGACAACACACTTTACGCTAATCCTGAAAGGAGCTACTTTTTTCAACGTAAGCTAGAATATCTAGAATATATTTTTTCAAGTGAAGGTGTGCATGTCGATCCAAAAAAGATTAAAGTTATAGTAGAATGGCCTACACCACAATCACCAATGATGTTCACTCTTTTCTTGAGTTGGCTAGTTTCTATAGGAAGTTTGTCTTGAATAATCTCTGTGCATGCGATTCATCTAGGTCACCATTGTATGGCATATAAACAGTGCCAAATTCTTTGAATAGAAATTATAAATCCGCTTCTCACACTTTCAAACTGAACATATGATAGAATCGAAAAATCATTCAATGAAGGTACATACTTCATATCCTCGAAAACAAACAATCGTATCCTGCCATCCAAACAATCAAATTTTTTGGGACTATTTTGAAAGATGCATTAATAGTTTTAAAAGATGTGCGGACAAAAACTGTCCATTCAATTCAAGTTCTTGTTCTTACCTTATCTAAAGTAAGAACAAAAACCTACATTGAATGGACACTTTTTGTTCGCCCATCCTTTAAAATTATTTTTCCATCCTTGAAAATGTGTGTATATGAGTGTGTATGTTTATATGTGTGTGTATGTTTATATGTGTATATGCATTCATGTATATTATGTGTATGTTTATATATGCATGTATTTATATATGTATATTTATGCATATATATATATATATATATATATATATATATATAGAAAATTGAAAATTATACCTTAATAGTGTCGAAACAGATACATTACTCCATCCAAAACAATTTTGAAGATTGAGAATAAGTAAGCTTGCACTTACTCGTTTCAAACGACTTCCTTCATATACATGCTTTAGATATTCCTCTCGAAGATAGTTCTCATTTTTAGAAATATCAATGCTCTCACTGCCATTTTGATGCCAATCCTCAATAAAATCTGCCATGCCATCATCTTCATCATTGTCACACAAATCTTGTGCTTTATCGTCTTTTGAATATATATCTTTCATGCGTTGGAATATAGATCTTTCATACAAGCTTTTGATAAATGAGGTCTTACTGGCAATTGTGAGTGGTGTGGAGGAATATCATCAACATCATACGTTGGACACATATAAATAAAATTCATTAGTATTCCATAAATTGAATAAAAAGTAAACTTTAAATATAAAAGTAAGTATATAAGTTATTAAATATGGATAGAAAATTTTTATTCTCTCTAGCTAAAAGGTGCTCTTGGAGGTCTACGCCATCCATAATTCACTAATATCTCATCACCAACATGTAATGTAGTAATAGCATTGACAACTATGTATCTTGATACATCTCTACTCATGTATGGTGATTCATGACTATTTTCACGCTCCGCAAATGTGAAATTAGTCCTTGAACTATTATGTAACCCTCGACTACTATTTATTAAACCCACTATATTTCCATGTGTGTAAGGTCTTCCATCAATATATAATCTTTCATTTTCTGCATGTAAAATCCTTCTACTAGTAAGGGATGTTGCATTCAAGCATATTCCATAAGTACCCATGCTTTGAACATAACATGAAACTCGATGCCAATCTCCCCATCCATATATAGGACCACAAGATGACATAAGAGTGACTTCAGATTTCGGAGGCACATACAAATCCTCTACAATAAAGAGACCACGACCAGCATTAGTAATAGTGGATGGAGAAATCATATAGTGATTACCCCCAAAAGTTGAAAACCTCTGCATCTAAAGGAAGTGGTCCTTTATTCCATCCTCCATATCTTGTTCTATCATATGTTTGTACTAAAGAACGATCACGAGCTTGCAATGGATAATCTCCAGCCGTTTCAGTCTCTAAACCAGGAGGTAGAGGATTTCTAGAAACCTCTGCTTGTAATTGATGAACAGCAAGTGCATGACGTGTACGAGGTATATTAACATTATGAGAAAAATTATCATCATCATCATCATCGAGCAAGTATTCCTTTATATCAACAGTGATTTGATTATGTATATGCTTTTTAAATAAAACAATGACATTAATATATATAAAAAATACATACCCAAGCATTATCACATTGACCAAGTGATGGTGCATGCTAAAAAGTACCATACTCTGCCTCATGTTCAATACATTCCAATCGTGGTCTTCGATACGTGCCATAACAAGAGTTACACCAACATATAATATGCTCTTGATAGTAAAATTCATCATAATTCCTATCGGAGGACACATGTGAAGTCATTGCATGGGTAGGAGGTGGTGGAGTACCCTTTGATTGATCAGAATCTGAACATAATAAGAAAAAAATTTATATATAAGTTATGTATCCATCAAATATATTTAAAATTAAATTATTGATATACTTACAGTATATAGTCATTGTACGATGAGGAGACGGTGGTGGAGTTCCATCTCATTGATGAGAATCTACAAATAATGGTAATTGATATTAATAATCTGATTATCTACATACACAAAAAATTCACATATACATATTTACACATACACACATATTCACATATACACATTTACACATACACACATATACACAACTACACATTATTGTGGGATAAATGCATGTATTTTGTATGAATGAGTTTATATGCATGCATGTGTGTGTATGTATATATGTGGATATGTATATGTGTGTTTATGTTAAATGTATGTATATGTGTATATGTATGTTGATATATTTAGGTAGTGATGTGTGTGAACACTCTAGGACCGTCGGGGCACTTTTTTCCCTCTTTAGGAGGTTTTTTTCCCCCGGCTTGTATATACGCCTATTGCCCTAATGGGCTACTTATCTTTGTACATTCTCTAGTAATACATTCAGTCTTGTGTGTTGTGCTCCAAGCTTCTTCTTCTTCCTTGTGCTGTTCGCGTGCTTCCGCAGACGTCTAACTCCAACAATTGGTACCAGAGCAGGTCGTTGCTTCTTCTAGGGCGCCGTCGACACTCCTCCATTTGCAGTCTCAGATTCGCACAAAATTTGGTGAGCATACTCAGGGTGTTTCCGAGATCAAAACCGCTTCGCTTTGTGGTGCCGAAATCACGATCTGAGCTCGTTTCGGCCTCCGAACGCACTATCGCAGTGCTTGTGCAGGCTATTTCGTCATTTTGTGCCAAAGGTATATACCAGTTTCTGTTCGCCAGTTTAAGCGTCTCGAAGTCTGCTACAGGTCTAGCAGAACTCGTCTGGGCAGTTTTGTTCAACTTTTTGAGATACAGTCAATTTTTTGCATCAAGGTATTTTAGTCACCGGCCATGGCTGAAAGAAGTGATGTATTCCGTATGTTGGCTGTTGAGGAGAAGTTGGATGGTACCAACTACCCATTATGGGCTTATATGATGCGACATGTACTGGTTGCAAAAGGATTGTGGAACATTGTGCAGGGTGTTGAAAGACGTCCTGTTACACCTATAACGACAGGTACTGCAAATACAGGTGTTGGAGCTGATGAAGATGGTGTCGAAGATGATATTCCGCAGATTCCTGTTCGTGCTGCTATTTCTATTGCACCTACTGCAGAGCAGATTCGTTGGGATGGCAGAGATACCCAGGCACATGCATTGATAGCTTTGTCTGTCAAACGTGCCATTATTCCTCACATTCGCTCTTGCAGAACAGCAAAGGATGCTCGGGATACACTTACCACTTTGTACCAGGCTAGGAATGAGGCTCGTGTTGCTTACCTCCGAAAACAGTTGGAGAGTGAGCACATGAATGAAGGTGATTCGATGGACAGTTTTCTTACAAAGATCAAAGACCTGAAGGAACAATTGATTTCTGCTGATGAGGTTATACCAGATAGCTCACTTGTGCAGACCGTTCTGAATGGCCTTCCTGATTCATATCAGAGTTTTGCCTCTACTCTTCGATTGATGATGAAAGGCAATCCGAATGCCTTGTCATTTGAGGAATTAGTCTCTATTCTGTTGCAGGAAGATCAGTCCAGGCAGAACAGGTCCATTATGCGTGTTGCAGATCAAGCTTTCCTGGCTAGTCAGAAGGGCAAAGGAAAATGGAGCTCTTCTACTAGTAAGCAGAAATCTGCAAATGTTGCACAATCGAAGAACCAGGATAAAGATGAGAAGAAATCAGAAAAGCAGAAATTGTTCTGCAAGTACTGTAAAGGAAATGATCATATTATAAAGAACTGTCCAAAACTGGCTGCTAAAGAGGCAAAGAAGAAAGAGGCTGGAATGGTTGTTGCAGAGGCCTCTACACCAAAAACAGAGTCTGCAAATCTTGTGCAGGAAGAAGAATGGGCGTTTACTACTGTCTGCAGTTTTGACCCATCTTCTCATGATCAGTGCATGTCTGCAGTAGACTCAGATGTTTGGTACTTTGACAGTGGGGCAACCAAACATATTACCTCGCACCACAGTTTCTTCTCTTCACTCGAGCCTGCCCCTACAGGGAATACTGTCACATGCGCCAATAACTCCTCTTATCCTGTTATGGGAGTTGGCAAGATCATTCTGACTACTGCTGATGGTAGTTCTTTCACTTTGTCAGATGCTTTATTTGTGCCAGGGATCAAAAAGAACCTGTTATCAGTCTCTGCATTAGCCAAGATTGGCTTGGTTGTGAAATTCGTTGATGATAGGTGTACAGTCCATGATCTCTCAAATGGCGATGTGATTATTGCTTCTGGCATTTTATGTCGTGGGCTGTATAAGCTCATAGACTATGAAAAATCTGTGAATGATTCGGCATGTGCAGTTCATGATTCTCAGGCTATGTTAGATGCAAAGCTTTGGCATGCACGCTTTGGTCATCTGAATTTTGCTAGTTTGTTACGCCTGCAGAAATCTGAAATGGTGTCCTCTTTGCCCAAACTTGAGGCACCTAGAAAACATGTTTGTGAAGGCTGTATTTTGGGCAAAATGCAGCGTTCTTCCTTTCCAAAAGATGGTTCAGTTTGGGCTATGCAGAAATTGCAGCTTGTACATAGTGATGTCTGTGGTCCTATGCAGACAACCTCTTTTGGAAATTACCTTTACTTCGTGACTTTCATTGATGATTTTTCCAGGCATGCATGGGTATATCCACTCAAAGCAAAGTCCGAAGTGTTCATGTGCTTCAAACAGTTTTTGGCTTTGGCTGAAAATCTGTCAGCATGTAAAATGGGCACCCTCCGTTCTGATCGAGGGGGGGAATATATGTCTTCAGATTTTAATGCATTTCTGACTGAACGTGGGATAAAACACCAGTGTACAGTGCCGTATACACCTCAACAGAATGGAGTTGCTGAACGAAAGAACAGGTCACTCATGGAGATGGCGAGGTGCATGGTCAAAAGTCAGGCTTTACCACATAGTTTCTGGCTTGAGGCTGTCATGTATGCAGCATATGTACTGAACAGGTGTCCCACGAAAGCGTTGCAGTCTATCACTCCATATGAGGCTTGGCATGACCGCAAGCCATCTGTTGTTTCATCTGCGTGTTTTTGGTTGTTTGGCATATGCATTAGTGCCTGAACAACATCGCAGAAAATTGGATGATAAGGTAGTAAAATGTATTTTTGTTGGGTACAGTTCTGAAAGTAAAGGCTATCGTCTGTATCATCCACAGACTAAACGCATTCTAGTTAGCCGTGATGTTGTCTTTGTGGAAGATGCTATTCAGCCATTGCTTTCATGTACTAAGGAGACATCTATTAGCTCCAAAGACATGTATGATACTTTGATGCCTCTTTTTACAGGTGGACAGGCTAGCGCTGGTCCTAATGAGGCAACTTCTCAACCTTTGCAGGTTTCATATGATGATGCAGATCATTCCATTTCTGATGCAGATTTACATGATGCACTTGTTGATGAGAGAGCTGATATTGAACAGGCAAAAACTATGCCAAAATGGTTGGTGCAGACTTTGCGTGACAGCAAATTAGATGCACCTTTGTCATATCGTACTCGTTCAGGCTCTCATAGTACCTCCTTTGCATCAGATTGCTATGCTATGGCTGCATCTAGTCTCTCTGATGAGAATGAGCCTGTTTCTTTTGATGAAGCACAAAACTCAGAAAATTGGATGGCTGCTATGCAATCTGAATATGATGCTATAATGAAGAATGGTACATGGTCTTTATGTGACTTGCCTCCTGGCAAGAAGGCCATTGGCACTAAGTGGGTATACAAGCTGAAGCGTAAACCTGATGGTACAGTTGACAGGTATAAGGCTAGGCTTGTTGCAAAGGGTTATGCGCAGGAAAGAGGCATTGATTTTGATGAGACCTTTGCACCTACATGCCGTATGACTACTGTTCGGAGCATTTGTGCACTTGCAGCCCATCATGGTTGGAATGTACATCAGTTGGACATTAAAACAGCATTTCTGAATGGTGACTTGCATGAAGAAGTGTATGTTTTTCAGCCCCGTGGCTTTGTGCAGAAAGGGCATGAAAACCAGGTGTGCAGGTTAAAGAAGGCGTTATATGGTTTAAAGCAAGCACCACGTGCTTGGTATGAGAAAATACATGCCTATGTGATTGCACATGGTTTTGAGAACAGTCCAACTGAAAGCACCTTATATGTTAAGCGTGCTAATGATGTGCTTTTGATCATTGTTGTCTATGTAGACGACATGCTGCTCACAGGTCCTCTTGAGAAGCATATTGCTGATTTCAAGGCTGATTTGCATGCCTCATTTGAGATGTCTGATTTGGGGCATTTGCATCACTATTTGGGCATTCAGTTTATGCAAGTTGATGGTGGAATGGCTTTGTGTCAAACGAAATATATTGACACATTATTGTAGCGTTTTGGCCTTGAAGACTGTAAGCCTATTGCCACTCCTATGGAGACAGGTTTACGATTGAGTCTTCATGATGCTGGAGATGCATTTGATGCTGTTCTCTATCAGCAGGCTGTTGGATGCTTGATTTACTTATGCATTACTCAGCCAGATATTCAGTTTGCTGTCTCACAGATGAGCAGGTTTATGCATTGCCCAAGAGTGACGCATTGGAAAGCGGTTAAGCGCATCTTTCGCTACTTGAGTGGTACTCGGCTACTTGGGTTGTTTTATCCTAAGGGGGGATCACTACCGCCAGATTTGCATGCTTTTTCTGACTCAGATTGGGCTGGTTGCTATGACACTCATGTGTCCACCAGTGGTTTTTGCTTCATGCTTGGTAGCTCATGTATATCATGGTTGAGCAAGAAGCAGCCTACTGTGGCCACTTCCAGTTGTGAGGCTGAGTATAGGGAAGCTTTCACAGCGACTGTTGAGTGTGTGTGGCTCAGACGCCTTATGGCTGATTTGGGTGTTGGCCAGTCTTCTGCCACCACCATCTTCACTGACAGTCAGAGCGCATTGGTAGTTGCGAGGAACCCTGTGTTCCATGCTCGCACTAAGCACATTGAGGTGCATTATCACTATGTCAGGGAGAGGTTCTCTGTTGGGGAGATCAGCTTGGCATATGTGCCCACGCAGGAGAACATTGCAGACCTTTTCACGAAGGCTCTGCCTAGGGCGAAGTTTGAAGCTTTCCGCAAAGCTTTGGGCTTACTTCCTTTTGTGGAGTGATTTCCACATAGCTCGGCACTTCCTTATACATGAGTGCCAGCTCCTTGTTCACCGCATCACTCCCAGGGGGGATTTGTTGATATATTTAGGTAGTGATGTGTGTGAACACTCTAGGACCGCCGGGGCACTTTTTTCCCTCTTTAGGAGGTTTTTTTCCCCCGGCTTGTATATACGCCTATTGCCCTAATGGGCTACTTATCTTTGTACATTCTCTAGTAATACATTCAGTCTTGTGTGTTGTGCTCCAAGCTTCTTCTTCTTCCTTGTGCTGTTCGCGTGCTTCCGCAGACGTCTAACTCCAACAATGTATACATATATATATGCGTATATTTTTGCATGTATATGTGTATGTGGGTATGTGTATGTGTATGTGTGTGTATATATGTGTATGTATTGTGATTTCTTTTCTATTTGAGATTAAATTAACAGGAGATATTGTATGGTGGAAAAAAATAAGAGGCAACCTAGCATACCACCTGAGACGTGGCAGTTTTTTCGTGCACAACTACGTCTTCAAGAGTCATTTCCTCAGCAGAAGGTACACAAATTAATAGTTAATATTTATAATTTTATATATTTTAGTAATTTTTTACATTTAATTTATGTATTTTTTCCTTAAAGAAAAGGCCGCTGCAAAGAAGAGAGTGGAGTCGAGCTACACATCGCACCTACGCCAAATGGGCCATAATGGCTTTGTAACTACATTTGTAAGTATATATGTTATTGTGAGTACATTTTTTTAGTTTAGTTAAATTGCAAGCAACTAATCTTTTTTATTTGTTTCAATGCAGCGAAAGGATTATGGATGATATCCTACGAAACATGAGATCGAATATGCTACACATTTTGGGTATCGGCATTTGAGCGAGTATATGCGAGATCATCCTGATGCCTTTGTGAGTATTATTAAATTTTATATAATTATTTTATTTTTATGAATGGTTTAATTGTTTTATTTATTTATGTTTGTTATATGTAACACAGGAGTATTATGGAGAGACAGATATGGATGAGGTAGAGAGAGACACATAGGTGGGAGGATCTCGATCGTCAGAGGGTGATCATGACGATGAGGATGAGGATGATCAGGATGATCATGATACTGCTGATGATGATGATGATCATCATGATGATGATGATTAGGATTTTAGTTGATTATGACATTGGATTATATGTATTTACATTGATATATATATATATATATATATATATATATATATATATATATATATATATATATATATATATATATATATATATATATATATATATATATATGTGTGTGTGTGTGTGTGTGTGTGTGTGTATATATATATATACATATATATATATATATATATATGTATATATATATATATATATATATATATATATATATATATATATATATATATATATATATATATATATATATATATATATATATATGTGTGTGTGTGTGTGTGTATATATATATATATATATATATATATATATATATATATATATATATATATATATATATATATATATATATATATTTTTTTTTTTTTATCTATATATTTTTCATTTCAGTTATGTTTTGAATTGTGTGTATGGTATTAAGTAATGAAGAGTTTTGTTCTATTGATTTTTTTTTTTTATTAAGCATGTGATTTAATACTTTAATTATATAATTCATTCATATGTGTGTACCTAAGTGTATATGTATGTGTGTTTATATGTCTGTATGTGCATGTGTATGTGATGTATGCATGTGCATGTGCATGTGTAAGTGTACATGTGTGTATAAGTATGTGCATGTGCATGTGTATGTGTGTGTATGTGTATGTGCATGTATATGTGTAACTCTATGTGTATATGTGTGTATGTGCATGTATATGTGTATATGTAGGTATGTGCATGTGTGTGTGCATGTGTATATGTGTTTTAATACTTTAGTTATACAATTCATTCATATGTGTACCTAAGTGTATATGTATGCGTGTGTATATGTATGTATGTGCATGTGTATGTGTGTGTATATGTATGTATGTGCATGTGCATGTGTAAGTGTATATGTGTGTATGAGTATGTGCATGTGCATGTGTATGTGTGTGTATATGTATGTGCATGTATATGTGTAACTCTATGTGTATATGTGTGTATGTGCATGTATATGTGTATATGTAGGTATGTTCATGTGTGTGTGCATGTGTATATGTGTTTTAATACTTTAATTATATAATTCATTCATATGTGTGTACCTAAGTGTATATGTATGTGTGTGTATATGTATGTGGTTACATGTGTATGTGTGTGTATATGTATGTATGTGCATGTGCATGTGTAAGTGTATATGTGTGTATGTGTATGTGCATGTGCATGTGTATGTGTGTGTATATGTATGTGCATGTATATCTGTAACTCTATGTGTATATGTGTGTATGTGCATGTATATGTGTATATGTAGGTATGTGCATGTGCATGTGTATGTGTGTATGAGTATGTGCATGTAAGTGTATATGTGTGTATGAGTATGTGCATGTGCATGTGTATGTGTGTGTATATGTATGTGCATGTATATGTGTTACTCTATGTGGATATGTGTGTATGTGCATGTATATGTGTATATGTAGGTATGTGCATGTGTGTGTGCATGTGTATATGTGTGTGTACGTATGAGCATATATATGTGTATATATGTGTATAATGTATGTATATGCATGTGTACATGTATGAAACATGCATGTGTATGTAGATGCATTTCCATTTGCATCCATGTGCATGTTGTGAATGTGCATGCATGTGGATGTGCATATACATGTATTTGTGTATATGTTAATGTGTGTGTATATATATATATATATATATATATATATATATATATATATATATATATATATATATATATATATATATATATATATATATATATATATATATGCAATAATGCATGCATATAAGTCTTTTTATGTGGTTGTAGAAATGTTTGTGCATATGCATGTGTATATGTGTGTATGTTATAAGTGTATGTGCACATGTATCTGTGTGTATATATGTGTGTGTATGTGCATGTGTATATGTGTGAAAGTGCATCTTCATCATGTATAAGTGTATAACTGCATATCAATAAGTGTGAGTATGCTATCTAATGAAAATAACACAATTCAAATGATATAAAAAGAATAGAAATTGTACTTACAATAGTTAGCCATACTTTTTGCTTGGTTAGCTTCTTGAATAACCTGCAATAAAGAGAGAAAGAGGAGAGAGAGAGAGAGAGACAGAAAATTCAAAGAGACAAAGATGTAGAAAGAGAGAATCAGAGACAGAGGGAGACAATAAGAGAGAGCTTAGCCAAAACAACAATTCTGCATATACTTGTTTCAGCTCGTAAGCGTAGTGCAACTGCGAACGTTGGAGAGCTCTTCGATCAGATGCGTGAAAATGCCGATCGAAGAGCCTCCAACGTTTTAATTTTTTTCCGTCAACAGGCTGTCGTGTAAGCAATGCTACACGTCGAAAAATCATTGGAGTTGGCATTGCATAAGCAACATGTTTTATCATCGCTTATGCGACACAACAAAGTGTCGCTTATATGATGCAACAAAGCGTCGCTTATGGGACGCAACAAAGCATCGCTTATGCGATGCTATTTTAAACGGTCATGTTAGCGACACTCTATGCGAGCGTCGTAGACCCCATCGTGCCACACGTCAAAAAAAAACATCGTTTGGCTCGTCGTTTAATTGACAGTGCGCACACAATGCTTATTGCGAT
This sequence comes from Ceratopteris richardii, assembly GCA_020310875.1. NCBI lineage: Eukaryota > Viridiplantae > Streptophyta > Polypodiopsida > Polypodiales > Pteridaceae > Ceratopteris > Ceratopteris richardii. Next base: position 28,279,708 of record CM035433.1, read on the forward strand.
GCATTTTGCAATTTTATAGTGACGAAATTGTGTCACCTTAACCGTCGCTATATGCCCATATTCCTTGTAGTGTATGTATATGTATGTGTGTATATACGTATGTGTATGCATGTGTATGTGTATATACATGTTTGTATATGTGTGTATCTATATGTCTGCATGTATATGTAAGTATGTATATGTGTGTGTATGTGTATGTGTATGTAGGTGTATATGTGAGTGTGTGTATGTGTGTAAGCATGTAAGGATGTATCTATGCATATGCATGTGCATTATGTATGCATATGTATGCATGTGCATTATGTATGCATATGTATGCATGTGCATTATGTATGCATATGTATGCATGTGTGTGTATGTGTATGTATGCATGTATGTATGTATGCATATGCATTATGTATGCATATGCATTATGTATGCATATGCATTATGTATGCATATGCATTATGTATGCATATGCATTATGTATGCATATGCACATGCATATGTATTATGTATGCATACGCATTATGTATGCATATGCATTATGATGCATATGCATTATGTATGCATATACATTATGTATGCATATGCATATGCATTATGTATGCATATGCATATGCATTATGTATGCATATGCATATGCATTATGTATGCATATGCATATGCATTATGTATGCATATGCATATGCATTATGTATGCATATGCATATGCATTATGTATGCATATGCATTATGTATGCATATGCATTATGCATGCATGTATGTGTATGTGTGTGTGTGTATGTGTCTCTATGTCTGTGTATGTGTCCATGTGTGTATGTGTGTGTTTGTCTATGTGTGTAAATCGATGCGTATATGTGTGTGTGTATGTGCGCATATGTGTGTGTATGTTTCTATGTGTGTATGTGTGTGTATATGTCTGTGTGTATGTGTGTATATGTGCGTGTATGTGTGTGTACGTGTGTATGCATAGCATGTATGTATGTGTGTGTATATGTGTGTGTATATGTGTGTGTATGTGTGTGTATGTGTCTATGAGTGTATGTGTGTGTATGTGTGTGTGTGTCTATGTATGTATGTGTGTGTGTCTATGTGTGTGTCTATGTTTGTATATACATGTGTATGTGTATATATGTGTGTGTGTATGCATGTGTATGTGTGTCTGTAAAGCTATGTGTATGTGTGTGTATGTGTGTGTATTTGTGTACGTGTCTATGTGTGTGTATCTATGTGTGTATGTGTGTGTCTATGTGTGCGAATATGTGTGTATGTGTATATATGTGTGTGTATGCATGTGTATGTGTGTGCGAAAATGTGTGTGGATGTGTGTTTGTGTGTAGTAAGTGTGTATGTGTCTATGTATGTGTGTGTATGTGTGTATGCATAGCATGTATGTATGCATATGACTATGCATTATGTATGCAAATGTACACGTGTGTGTATGTGTGTGTATGCATGTAAGCATGTATGTATGCATATACATATGCATCATGTATGTATGTATGTGTATGTGTGTGTATGTGTGTGTATGTGTGTGTGTATGTGCCTCTATGTGTGTGTATGCATATATGTGTGTGTATGTCTCTATGTGTGTGTATGCAAATATGTGCTTGTATGTGTCTGTGTGTGTATGTGTGTGTGTGTGTCTATGTGTGTCTATGTGTGTCTATGTGTGTCTATGTGTGTATGTGTATGTGTGTGTCTATGTGTGTATATACGTGTGTATCTGTTTATATGTGTCTATATGCATGTGTATCTGTGTGTGTAAATGTGTGTGGATGTGTGTATATGTGTGTGTATGTGTCTATGTGTGTATGTGTGTGTATAAATGTGTGTGTGTGTGTATTTGTGTGTGTGTGTGTAAGTGTGTATGTGTCTATCTGTGTATCTGTGTATGTGTGTGTGTATGTGTGTGTGTCTATGTGTGTATGTGTCTGTGTCTATGTGTGTATGTGTGTGTTTATGTGTGTATATATGTGTGTGTCTATGCATGTGTATGTGTGTGTGTAAATATGTATGTGTATATGTGTGAATGTGTGTGTATGTGTGTGTTTGTGTCTATGTGTGTATGTGTGTGTGTATGCATGTAACCATGTATGTATGCATATGCATGTGCATTATTTATGCATGTGTGTGTATGTGTGTGTATGCATGTATATGTATGTGTATGTATCTGTCTCGATGTCTGTGTATGCATATATGTGTGTGTATGTGTCTATGTATGTGTGTTGCTGTGTGTATGTGTGTGTGTGTCTATGTGTGTATGTGCGTGTGTCTATGTGTGTATATGTGTGTCTATGTGTGTATATATGTGTGTATCTATATATATGTCTATGTATACATGTCTATGTGTGTGTGTGTGTAAATGTGCGTGGATATGTGTATGTGTGTGTGTGTGTGTGTAAATGTATATGTGTTTATGTGTGTGTATGTGTGTGTATCTATGTGTGTATCTGTGTGTCTATTTGTGTATATATGTGTGTGTATGCATGTGTACATGTGTGCATAAATTTGTGTGTATATGTGTGTTTATATGTGTGTATATGTGTGTGTATGTGTGTGTATGTGTGTGTATGTGTCTATGAGTGTATGTGTGTGTATGTGTGTGTATGTGTGTGTATGTGTGTGTATGTGTGTGTGTCTATGTATGTATGTGTGTGTGTCTATGTGTGTGTCTATGTTTGTATATACATGTGTATGTGTATATATGTGTGTGTATGCATGTGTATGTGTGTCTATAAAGCTATGTGTATGTGTTTGTATGTGTGTGTATTTGTGTACGTGTCTATGTGTGTGTATCTATGTGTGTATGTGTGTGTCGATGTGTGCGTACATGTGTATGTGTATATATGTGTGTGTATGCATGTGTATGTGTGTGCGAAAATGTGTGGATGTGTGTTTGTGTGTGTGTGTAAGTGTGTATGTGTCTATGTATGTATGTGTGTGTATATGTGTGTGTGTCTATGTAAGTATGTGTGTGTGTCTATGTGTGTATGTGTGTGTCTATGTGTGTATATATATGTGTGTGTATGTGTGTCTATGTAAATCTGTGTCTGTGTGTGTATCTATGTGTATGTGTGTGTATGTGACTATCTGTATATGTGTGTGTATGTGTGTGTGTGTATGCATGTGTGTATGTGTATGTGTATGTGTGTGTGTGTCTGTGTGTGTATGTGTGTTTGTGTCTATGTGTCTATGTGTGTGTCTATGTGTGTATATATGTCTATGTCTATGCGTGTGTATGTGTGTTTAAATCCATGTGTATGTGCATTTATTTGTGTCTATGTGGGTGTATGTGTGTATGTGTGTGTTTTCGTGTCTATGTGTGTATCCGTGTGTGTTTATGTGTGTATGTGTGTGCCTATGTGTGTGTGTCTATGTGTCTATGTGTGTGTGTGTGTAAATGTGTGTGTATGCATGTGTATATGTGGGTGTATGTATCTATGTGCATATATATGTGTGTGTGTGTGTGTCTATGTGTGTATGTGTGTGTTTCTATGTGTGTATGCATGTGTATGTGTGTGTGTATCTATGTGTGTATGTGTGTGTGTCTATGTGTGTTTGTGTGTCTATGTGTGTATGTGTGTGTCTATGTGTGTATACATCTGTGTATACATGTGTGTCTATGCATGTGTATGTGTGTGTGTAAATCTATGTGTATGTGTGTGTGTCTATGTGTGTATATGTGTCTATGTGTGAATGTGTGTGTGTCTCTGTGTACGTGTGTGTGTCTATGTGTGTATGTGTGTGTCTATGTGTGTATGTCCGTCTTTGTGTAAATGTGTGTGTATGCGTGTGTCTATGTGTGTGTGTGTATGTTTTTATGTGTGTATATATGTGTGTGTATGCATGTGTATGTGTGTGTGTATGTGTGTGTATATGTTTGTATGTGTATATGTGTGTATGTGTGTGTGTATGTGTGTGTGTATGTGTGCGTGTGTGTCTATGTGTGTATCTATGTGTGTGTATGTGTGTGTGTGTGTCTATGTGTGTATCTATGTGTGTCTATGGGTGTATGTGTCTGTATGTTTGTGTGTCTATGTGTATATGTGTGTTTCTATGTGTGTATATGTGTGTCTATGTGTGTATCTGTGTGTCTATGTGTGTATATGTGTGTGTGTATATGTGTGTGCGTATGCATGTGTATATGTGTGTGTGTAAATTTGTATATGTGTGAGCATTCCTTTGTGCCTCTCTGATCATTGCTAGTTAGGAGGTTGTGTGAGCGTGCTATCTCTCTCTCTCTCTCTCTCTCTCTCTCTCTCTCTCTCTCGTCTCAATCCCAGCACAAATGTGATGGGAGAAATCAAATTTTTTTTTTTTAACATTCCACAGCATCACTTATGAGATGCTCTAAAATCTCAACACATTGTTTATGCGATGCTCAAGCATCGTAATCCGTTTTCCAATGTCGGTAGGACCTTCGCTACATAGCGATGCTATTTGCGATGGTACAAATTAGTGTCGCATAAGCGACATTCTGCATTGCTTATGCGACAAACCTGTTTTTCTAAATTAAAAAGAGGTTCATCTCTTATAGCACGCTTTCATCACATGAGCGATGAAACCTGCTTTTTTTCAATGGGGGCATCGCTACACTCCCTGTTTCTAGTGGTGATGGTTGCATACCTTGATGTTGTGTTAAATAAAAATAACCCTACATCACATAATGGACTACAAAGCATGGAGCTCCTCAAATCGTATTATGTACCTTTACGCAAGAAGAGACGTTAGATACAATGACACGATCTCATTGAATGTGGCTATACATTCTTCAACCATCTCTCTCCCTCTCTCTCTCTCTTTCTCTGAGGCTTCATCAACCAAGGAACAATGCTCAAGACAAGTACAAATGCATGCAATTGTGTGCAACACGATTCATTCACACAGACACATATAGATGGGGGGGGGGGGGGGGGGGGGGGGGGGGGGGGGGGGGGGGGGGGGGGGGGGGGTTTATGGGCACATAAGGGGAGGTTGCCTAAAGTACTAAAATTTCCTCTCTTTTTACGAAGTCGGAAGTTGAGATTTGCAAAGATTGGTTGAAGGACCTTAATTTGCACGTTACCACCCCAACAAGCGACCCCCTATAGCGAATTTTTATGTGACACAGTGTTGTCAATAATGGTCCCTTTGCGTCGTCAATGAGGGCCTCACGTGTGTGCAGCAATCAAAAGGATGGGTTCTTAGCCGATTATGAGACGTTTTGCAAATATCACACATGCAGTCTTAAATCACCATATATACAATGTCACTGCGTATGTATGGTTTATTTTTGTATCCGATGTTATAAATATATGTGTATACGATGGTCAGGAGCAAATGTCTATAGGACACTTCAGCATCATGTACGCGATGTTGATACTTGTAGAAAATAAGAAACATATCATGCATCGATGAGTCATTCTAAGCTTGTCTGAGTCAAAAGTGAATAAACCATTAGATGTGTGCAAACCCTCTCTCTCTATGCATATCTCTATCCCTGTTTCACTCTTTCTTTCTCTCTCTATCTCTTGCTACCGATCTCTCTGTTTTCCATCTCTCTTTCTATCTCCGGATATATTTCTTTTTTCCAGCTTATTAAAAGAACTTAATCAGCCAAAAATTATTACTACTTATTATAAGTAAGTTTTTCATTTTCTTATGCATTCTAAATTTTCTTCATAAATTAATATACACATGCATATATACATAATACATACATAAATTAACATGCATCCATAGATGCATATGAATATATATATATATATATATATATATATATATATATATATATATATATATATATATATATATATACATATGAAAAGAGAGAAAGAGAGAGATAAATACATATATACATACATACATACATACGCACACACATGCATGTATGCACATACACACGCCCACGTGCACACACACATATGTATATATATATATATATATATATATATATATATATATATATATATATATATATATATATATATATATAAAGGGTGTCTACCTGTATATTTATAGGGTGTGTCTATGTGTGTGTGTGAATATAAATACAAGGGTGTGCATATCTAGACAATTATGTTCTTATATATACTAGTATGTATAGTAAAATATATATATTGAAGGAGTATATATATATATATATATATATATATATATATATATATATATATATATATATATATATATATATATATATATATATATCTGTGTGTATATGTATGTCTGTTTTGTATATATCCGTGTATATATATATATATATATAGAGAGAGAGATAGATAGAGAGAGAGATAGATAGAGAGAGAAAATGCATGTGCATCTTCTCTCTTCTTTCTCTCTCCCCTCTCCTTCTTCCTTTCTCTCTCTATTACTTTTTCTCTCTCTTTCTCTTTCTCTGTCCCTCTCTTTCGGATTACATGTGTGCAATGTCTAGATGCATCCTCCTACAAGAATGACGCTCACAAACGATGAAAACTTTTAGTTTTTTATCTTTGTAATAACTTTTGTAACAATTTTTTAGCATAATGTGTTTTGCATCAGCATAAAGAATGTGATCGGAGCATGATGTTTTTTATGACATTATCAGTTCTTGTTAAACTCGCTTGCCTTCGGGCACTCTTTGGTAATGTTAGCTTTGGGCAGTTCAACCCCTATTTTGTGGGATACAATGGGTCTCATGAGTACTATGTTGATTCACTTGTGAAGTTGTTTTTTCAATTAATTCAAACAAAGAGAGGTTAAACTTTAGCCAAAGTTTCTTCTTGAGTAGGCTCCAATGAACCTCCTATTTTTAGGAGCTACTGCTCTGCTCTACTGGAGGTTGAAAGAGCGTCGACTGAGATCGTGAGTCAATACACGGAGATCGATGTATGGATATTCCCCCCAGCCGCGTGGTTCTTTTTGTATTTACTCTCTCACTCTCTATAGAAGTGAGCTCCCCCCACATGGCTTCACACATGGGTGCCACATGGCACTCATGTGTGAGCCCATCTAAACAAAGCTAAGAGGTGGTTCACACCTCTTCTTAGGGGTAACTCCATATAACATCATTGCTTCTCAACCTCCTCATGCTGAGAAACACTAAGCCTATAAGGTGGTCTACAAATAGGGTTAGTGTTAGTAACAACCTCTATGGCATGGTCAATGTCCCCTCTGTCACGTGGTAGCCCTCTAGGTAAGTCAGTGGGAAAAACATCTCTGTACTCAAACATAAGATCCTTAAAAGTTTTACCCACACACTCTTGCAAAAAAGAATAGTAGAAAGTCCTGTTCATATTTACATTCAAAGCATGAAAATATACATCAGATGAGCTGTCTCTACAATTCTCCATATCATGACTATACAATAAAAACATGTCCTGTACATGCTGAGAATAACACAGACTATACAATTCTAGTGATGAAATGAGTGGTGCACTAGGTACATCTCTCTCTCCCTGAATACAAACTTTAATTCCATTCTTTTCAAATTCAAGTGTGTTATTTTGATAGCTGCGTTTAAGTGTATCTCCCAACTCCCATAGCCAGTCTCTTCCTAAGACTAGATCTGTCCTCTCCATGTTCATAATTTGGAAGTCCATATAATCCAATTTGACTTCCAAATTGGATACCATAGTATCCCATATTCTTTTATCTTGCCCTTGCATCATAGATACAATGTATTTATGTGCACTCGGCTGCTGGGGAATCTTTCAATTCTTGACCAAAGCATAGTTTATGAAGTAATGAGTAGTAGAGTCATCTATCATGACCCGCACCTTGGTCCCGTATACACTACCATGCAGTTTAACTAGGTCATGTGGTCCAAACTGCGGTGACCACAATGACTGAGTCAAACAACAGGTGTGCTCTATATCCTCGTGCATCACCTCCACTCCCTTGTAGCTAAAGCTGCCATGAATAGGAAGGGTCTGCACTAGGTGGACCGCCTTTTTGCCCTTTTCAGGGGCCGTACTAGACTCTGGTCCCTTTTTCTTTTTTTCCCCCTTCTTGAGTGGAGAGTTCCACTGTGAATGGCTAGGAGATAGGCACCTAAAACATAGGTTCTCTCTTTTGGCCTTCTCAAACGGGTCTGTGGATAATCTAGGCCCTTGTGATCTTTGTTTTTTAATAAAAACTTTGTTTTTCCCAAAAGGCAGCTTCTTCTTGAATTTAGTTGTACTAAGAGGCTTGAGGGGCTGATCCGTCTCCATAGGAGTATATTGAGGATGGTCATGGTCCTCATATATCTGTGAATACTTGATCGCCTCCTCAAAAGTCTTAGGTGCATTCCTTCTCACTTCCCTCGTTATGGCTTTATCCAAGCCCCTAACAAACCCTCTGGTCTTCTCAAAATCATCTAAGCCCTTAAGTTTCAAAATGATCTCTCTATAGTGGGATAGGTAAACTAAAAGAGGCTTTCCTCTCTGAGTAATCCTATCCCACTCGTCCCAATTCCTCTCCTCCTCATTCTCAGGAAGAAACTCTTTTAGAAAAAGAGTCTCAAACTGAGTCCAATCAGTAGGGATAGAGTTCGCCTCCTTAAGACTCATCCACCACTTATAAGCACGCGGGCCGAGGGAGAGACTCACCTCTAGCACACGATACTCAGGTGGGGTGCCCTTCAATTGATGCAAATCATGCCACTTCTGTAAAAAATTGTAGATTGCATCCTTATTCCTGTCTCGGTCATCCCCCGTAAAGGTAGGTGACTTTAAGTCTTTTAGGAGGGGAGCTTCCCTAGAGCTTTTTCCTTTGTGTTTACTAGGAAGAGAAGTCTCTTTCCTAGTAATCTCTAGAGGAATTGGAGGAGTCTCTCTTTCCTTCCTAACTAGGAAAGAGGTCACACTAGTCTCAAGTGAGATCATTTGAGACTTAAGCTGCTGTATAAGAGATGTGATGCTACCCAAATCTTTCTCTAGTTTAAGGGTTTGCTCTTTCAAGCCTATGAATTGGTCACGAGTGACAAATTCATTTATAGTGTTCTTCATAATTGTATTCTTCCTATGAAGGCTCTTTCTCTTCTAAATTTTTTTCTATTTCTTGCCCAAATTCTACTTCTTCCATTCTAGAATCACGGTCCTCTAGTTGCTCTTTAGATGGAGAAGTGGTCTCAACTACTTATTTGCCTTTGGTTTCCATGTTTAAGTTCCCTTCCCCCGTTTGCTAACTAGAGTCTACGAAAATGAATGGAAGTAAAGCTCAAATATGCAAGAAGAAGAGAAATATATCACAAGAGCACTTCCCTGTTACAAAGAAAAGCTGCAGAAGCGAAATCCAAGTGGTCCTTGATGTTTCAAGTCGTTTATTTTGAATCCTCGCCAGGCCCAAAAGAAAATTGGAAATGTCCGCTTGGTCCGAGGAGGTTCTAATCACCATAAACCATCCAAAACAATGCCAAAAGCACATGGGAAAAGCCCCAATCAGGAAAATTGAGTGAAACTGAACAATTTCAGAGATGTAACAATCCTCTCCAGTCGACAAATTTCTGCCCAGCACCTGTACTTCAAGAATTTGAGACTATCCCAAGTGAAAAAAGTGGATTTGGAGTCCGGATGATGAAAAACTAGGCACGGGAGTGGATGCCTAGTTCTTGTTGAAGCACTACAGAGAGATTTTGGTGGGGCAAATCTCATCCAAATCCAACGTCAATGGTATCTAAGCGAAGCTTAGGAGTGTAGCTTCAAAACCTAACCAAGATTCTTAAAATCGGATATCGTATGAAGAAGCTATGGTATGGAGAAGTTTGGTAGGTCAAGGGTAGAAAGTGAAAAAACTCATGTTCTTGGAGTAGTGACTTTGAGAAACTCAAAACTGAGTGACTGAAGCCTTTTTGAATCACCAAATCTTGAGTAGGATCCAATGAACCTCCTATTTTTAGGAGCTACTGCTCTACACTCTACTCGAGGTTGAAAGAGCGCCGACTGAGATCGTGAGTCAATACATGGAGATCGATGTATGGATATTCCCCCCAGCCACGTGGTTCTTTTTGTATTTACTCTCTCACTCTCTATAGAAGTGAGCTCCCCCCACATGGCTTCAGACATGGGTGCCACATGGCACTCATGTGTGAGCCCATCTAAACAAAGCTAAGAGGTGGTTCACACCTCTTCTTAGGGGTTACTCCATATAACATTTCTCTTTGCAAAAAATGGCTCTTTGAGGCATGTTGATCTTTGAAGGGACTTCAACAACACGTCTATGTCTTTTGGTTTCTGTTTGCTCATTGAAAGTTAATTGACCATCATACATGTACCCATAATTAGGATATCTATGAGTCCTGATTAATCGTGTGTCTAATGATTCAAAAATTATAATCTGATCACCCATAAAACGTAGACAGACTCGGAAAGTTAATGTATGCACTTATATGTTAGAATAAAATTGTGCCTTGTCCATGCACATCAGCCTAAGGGCTTGGGCCTTCTGCCATTTGAGGTGGGGGGAGGGTTCAAATCCTATCTAGGATAGGATATATGTGCGCCTAAGGCTAGTGTAATGCCTTTGGGCAGTATTAAAATCGCTTGTGTTTGGGTAATCTTTAGTAGTTATAACTTTGGGTAGTTTAAGCGTTGCTTTGTGGGATACAATGGGTTCCATGAGTATTATATTTTTCTTTAATAAAGGATGTTCGGCCTTAGCCTACTCTCCCAAACTTGTATTAATTAAAAGAAAAGTACAAGTGAAGGGGACTAGTGCCCAGGGGACCCCCGAATCCCATAGAGCCCTCAGGGGTAGATTTTAAAGAGTTTAGCATTTGGATGGCATTACAAAGAAGGTAATTACCCTCTCATCACCCTCATGTGAGGCCCACTTGGGATTAAGCTTGTTGTTGATCAAAAGAAGCACTTGATGATGCTTGAGGTGGAAATTTCTTACAGTTAGCGATTCTTTTGCCGAGGAGGAACAACAATTTCACTTCTTGGGAGAGTTGCCAAAGTTATAAGCACATCTTTCTTAGCAAATCTTCCATAGGACCTCCCCTCTTATGGTATTCTACAGAGTGGCGGAGCTGTCGATCGCTTCTCCTAGTAGAGCTTGTTTCCAACTAATATGTTTTTGAAGTCTAATTTTCTTTCCAACAATCTGTGAGAGCGTGTTGGAGTTGTGACAAGTAAAGAAGATTTGAGCAATAACATCAATGGACCGGTAGCTAAGCTTGCACAAGGGAGGCAACCCACAAGTTTTCCTAGCCTTTAGATTGGTCCAGATTCCATGATGAAGATTAGTACTATGTTGATTCACTTGTAAACCTGCTCTTTCAATTAATTCAAACAAAGAGAGATTAAACTTTGGCCAAACTTTCTGTTTGAAAAAAACAAGGGTGCCTTGATCATACACATACTATGTTTTGTTGCCATCTCAAACATTGATGTTTAAGTTTTCGAACAAAGCACGCTTCGTGAAGGAGTTGTCTTTCTTTCCTTGTTAAGCTCTTTTTTCAAAGACAAAAAGGCATGTTGGTTTTTCTTGGTCCAATGTTCAATTGGGTGAGGATTTGAGGAAAGCAAGACTCAATAGATGCTGCATTTCGTAGAATCTCATCCATCAATGGGGCCCTCCCACCATAACGCAACGAATCGACCTCACCGTCTGAGACCATTACCCAATGGTGCTCACCTTCCCCCCTCTATCTAAAAGTTGCAAAGCACCCTCATTTTACGCCTGTCTGTTTGTCTTCTCACTCCCCTCTATCTAGTAAGAAATCACTAACGCTTAGCTTGAGGTCTACATGGACTGCACCTCTCTAGCCAAGTGTTGGAGAAACGTGGTGGAAAAGTCTCGTCAGATCTTGATTAGGACCATAAAGGTTCTCAAAACCATCTGTAGAAGACGTAGAGGAAACTTATACCGCCGGCTCTAGAGACTCGAAGAAGACGTTAATAAAGGGAAGATTCAATCTCAAAAGGGACTCCAAAACATCAAAGGAAGATTAAGATACGAGGAGGAGACCAAAAGGAAAAATCTTCAAATTTATTTTAAGGAATGGCGAGCTGGTAAGGAAGATAGACCTTCCAAAGAGATGTGCAATATTCTCACAACAAAGCAAGTTAGAGACGAGATCCCGCTACTGCTTGTCAAGAATGGGATGGAATGTAATACAGAGGAAGAGAACATTGGCATTATAGAAGCACACTTCATGAGTCTCTTGGGTGGTGCTTGGCCCCTCTCCTCCCATAGGCGGGATTGCATGTCCACCATCTCTCGGACTTCCTTGCATAGAATCCCATGCAACTTGAGTGCTCTTCTTGATGCCACCAATTCTGAACAAGAGATCCTTGAAGTTATTGATTCGCTTTCAAACGGCAAGATCCCGGGGCCTAATGGGCTTAGTAAAGAGTTCTTTAAATCATTCAAATATGTGGTGGCCACCCCCTTGCCTCTTGTTTGGCTTGAGGCACTCGAGCTTGGTTCCCTTCCCGCTTGTCTCAACAATGGCATCATCAAAATTATTCATAAAAAAAGGGAGAGGAACAAAATTGAGAACTAGAGACCTATCACAATGCTTCAAACCAGATATAAGATTCTTGCTAAAGTCATTTCCAATAGGATATCCTGCCATTTAGACCAGTGGCTTAGCAAAGACCAAAAAGGCTTCATTAAGGGAAGGTCTATGTTGGAAGCCATCATTGATATCTGGGAAGGTCTGGACTTCGCTGAAGAATCTAATCAGGACATTGGCTTCCTCAAGATTGACTATGACGAAGCCTACGGGAGATTGGAATGGGACTATATTTTACAATCGCTGAAAGACCTCGGGTGTAGTCAGAGATTCCTCAAGATGATCTCCACTCTCCTTGGTAATGCTTCGACCGAAGTCAATGTCAACTGGAAACTTTCAAAGGCAATCAAACTGAAACAATCCATCATGCAAGGTTGCCCGTTGGCGCAGCTGCTCTTTGCCATCGCCATGAAAGGACTTAGCCGACTTGTAGAGCACCAGTTGGTGCTTGGTCACATAAGGGGCATCACTTTGCCACATAACTCTAGGCAAATGACCATGAGGCTATTTGTGGATGACACAGATGCCTTTGTTCATAATGACGATACCAGCCTGAAAACCTTTTGGTGGTGCCCCAACACTTTCTGTGAGGCCTCTCGGTCTAGAATTAACCATTTCAAGACTACCTTCAGGGCTATCAAAGGGAATCAACCCAATCTCCTCATTGTGCAGGGAAAGCATTCAATCGGGTCAATTCATTCACATTCTTGGTATCCCCATGGGATTCGGTGTTACTCTCGAACAAAGGTGGGCTTGGATTCTCACCAGACTTAATAATAAACTTAACTATTGGAGGGGTTTGCAAATTAATCTTGCTGGCCGGGCCATGGTGATCAACACGTTCATCATATCCTCAATCATATACTTTCCCTCTTTTTGGAGACCGAAGGATCAAGAATTAGCCAAATTGGAAAGTACTTGTAGTAAATTTCTATGGACTGGGAACCATAAGAGGAGGGGTCTGCCTAAAATCAAATGGTCCATATGCACTGGCTGAAAGGAGAGTGAAGGTCTGGGTATTATGGACATTGGCAGCATGGCCAATCAACTTGCGGCAAAGTGGATGATTAAGGCCTAGTGCAATAGAGATTCCTCTTGGGCCACATTAATTTTCAGAATTACAAACACGATTTCTCTGGTGGGCTACCCTGGACACAATTCCTCACCCTCTTATTCTCTCTGATTCTCATCTCACCCAAAGGATCGATCCTGGTTAGATCCTTGTGGTTGAGTTGAAACACATTCAAATCTCACGTCAGAATCAGTGAAGATTGGAAGTGGGCTGCAGGTATAAGACAAAATGACTTCCTGATCCAAGGCATGAGAAACGTGGAGCCTTGGAATGTCTTAAGTGCCAAGAGACTCTAGAATAAGGGATTCAAACAATGGAACCACCTTTGGAAATAGGACATGAACAGATGAGTGGACTTTGAGAACCTTGACCCTAGTGCTGCAGTCATGTATGAGGAATGAAATGTTTTATTGAGTAGATGCTATGCTTGGGACCGCTCTAAAATCTGACTACTTATGGGACAGGACACTCCGGACCTAATGGGCCTCAAATGGTATAATGTTAATCGCCTCTCCAAGCTTCGATATGTCGAATCTCGCAATGACATTCACATGAGTCTCAACAAGAAATGGTATCTCAATTGGACCCGAATTCGTTGGGATATGAAATTTATGTCTATCTGGCACCCTCTCATTGAAAGAAAAAAATTGGTCCCCCGATGGAAAATTTTACACCGTGGAATATGGACTAATGCAAAAGCTAAAAAGATCTGTGGTGTTCCCCCTTGGTGCAAGCGATGTTTCCGTAGCAAAGAGGATATTGGCCACCTATTCTTTGCTTGCCCTAAATCCCTTCGGTTATGGAGGGTCGTTAATCGCTCTTTGGGTCTCCAAGAACAAACCAATTGGAAGCAAGCCCTTATTAGTGAAGCGATCAGTTGCTCTCTGGCATTGTGGAATGCGATCACGGGAGAGATCCTTTGGAAGATTTGGCAGGAAGGATGCACTCACAACTTTAGCAATACCCCCAACGACTGGCCGCTCGAGAAGTCCCTATTCCTTCTTGGCAAAAGAATTGCTAACTGTAAGAAAAACCCCACCTTCAGACATCACAAAGAGCTACAGTATGTCAACAATACGCTTAAAACCAAGTGGGCTCTGCATGATGGGGATGCGAGGTTTACCAACCTCCTCTATAACTTCATGTAAGCTTTGCAAGGTCATCCATGAAGGCTCGGAAAGAAAATTAGACTTCAGAAACATATGAGCTGGCAGTCAAAGGGAAGCTCCTATGGAAGATCTGGTGCGAAAGATGTGCTCATAACTTTGGTCACTCCCCCAAAGAGTGCTCAATCGAGAATTCACTATTCCTCCTTAATTGTAAGAAACCCTCTTTAGGCATCATCTAGTGCTCCTTTTGATCAACAACTAGCTTGAAGCCATGTGGGTCCTGCATCTGGGTGATGAGACGGTGACTTACCTGCATAATGCCATCTAAACTCTGTAAAAGCTACTCTCACTCTGTTTGATTCGGGAGATCCGGTGGGCACTAGACCCCTTCTCTTGTACTTTTCTTTTAATTAATTCAAATCTAGAAGAGTAGGCTAAGGCCGAAAGTCTTTTATTAAAAAAAAAGGGCATGTTGATCTTTGAAGGGACTTCAACAACACGTCAAATGTCGGGGTTCTAACTAGAAAGAGATGCACAGTCGCACGCGCACGCACACATGTACATATATACAAACACGCATGCGCACACACACACATGTATATATAGAAAGATAGAAAGAGAAAGAGAGGCAGAGAGATCATTATACTCTGTGACCTGTACATGTACTCCTATGTGCCTGAATAGGAGAGAGATCATTATACTCTGTGACCTGTACATGTACTCCTATGTGCCTGAATAGGAGACAAGAGAAAGCGATATATTATTGTCTGCTTACTTGAAGCAAGGTTTACTTGACGGTTTATGGCTTTCATTGACCAACACTAAAAAACAACGGTGCACAGATCATCGTGGCCGTCGACATAATACAGAGGTTTTCGCCAGCTTGCAGAAATACGACACTCGGCTGGAAGCGAAAGTTGTAATATTTTATAACATATACTGTTCCTCCATATGATGATTCACTTGTCGCCAGATATACGCTGTTCGCTCACAGGAGCATCTCCGTTAAAAACGAGGACTTTGTCTTGAATTTAAAGATATATTAGTGCTTGGAAATGACTCAAGTAAGCTTCACTTTCTTGGACTTATCTTAAATAATATAAAAGCCGTGACTATTACTGACGCACGTAAACTATAATATTTTAATAAAAAGAAGTTCGGCCTTAGCCTATTCTCCCAGACTTTAATTAAAATAAAGAAAAATTACAAGTGAAAGGGGCTAATGCCCATGGGACCCCCCAAATCCCACAATGGAGGGGAGGAGTATGGAAAGCTAGAGAACATTTCCAATGAGGCGGATAAATCTATCATCACCCTCATGTGGGACCCATTTGGGTTTCAGCTTGTTGTTTTCGAGGAGATAAATATAGTGATGTCTAAACGGTGGAGATCTCTTATCTCGGGAGATTCTTTTACCTAGAAGAAATAGGGATTTCTCGATCGACCATTCCTTAGGATTTTGGCCAAAATTGAGAGCACATCGCTCCCGCCAAATCTTCCAAAGAGTCTCAGCCCTAATGGCATTCCACAGCCTCGATGAGTAGCCGACCGCCTCACCCAACACCTCCTGTTGCCAATTGATTTGGTTCCTGAGTCTCAATATCCATGTCACGTGATGCCAGATAACACGGGACTTGGGGCAATTGAAGAATAGGCCGTGAGCTAAATCTTCGATGCATCGGTGGCAACGCTTGCACCATGGCGGCACACCACAGATTTTGTTAGCCCTTGCATTGGACCAGATTTCCTTATGCAAGATCTGCCACATGACAACGGACTTTTTGATCTCAATTAGGGGGTGCCAAATAGACATGAACTTTAGCTCCCATCAAAGTTTGGTCCAAGAAAGGCACCACCTCTTGTTAAGGGTGTGATGAATATCTAAGATCTCTTTGAAGCTGGGGATTCTGGAAATTTTCTTACCATTGCTCCATTTGAGGCCCTCCAGGCAAGGAAGATCCTATCCGCAAAGGAGGCGGGTAGTTAAGCGGTCCCACACTAAACACCTGCCTTGAACAAGAGTCCATTCCTCGAGGGTAATTCTAAGTCTCGGGTCTAAGTCTTTGAACCTAATCCACTGGTTTGTCCCTTGTTTCCAGAGCTATTTCCACTTTTTGAACCCCTTGTTCCATAATCACTTTGCAGTTTGGATGTTCCAAGGCTCTACTCCTCTAATGTCGCTGATCGAGAACCAGATAGAGTCATTTTGTCTTATCCCAGCTGCTCACTTCCACTCGTCACTGATTCTGATGAATTGTTTGGCCTTGTTCCAACTCTTCCATAAAGAACACACAAGGCTAGAACCTTTAGGGGACATTAGGTGGGGGGAGAACAAAAGCGTGAGAATCCCTATGTCCTTCCAACCAGGACGGCCAACTAAGGTAAGGTCTTTCAAGTTTCCGAATAACAATTTATCCCAAGAGGACTCACCATTGCTCCAAGCCTTTAAAAGCCACTTAACCGCCAGCTTGTCAGCCAACCCAATGATATCCAAAATACCCAAGCCCCCTGAGTCTTTCGAGCTAATGCAAGTTTCCCAATTGATTTTGGGAATCACCCTCCTATTGGGGTCCCCAGTCCAAAGGAAGTTTTTGCAGATTCTTTCCACTTTGGCCAATTCTTTCTCCTTCGGTCTCCAACACGAGATAAAGTAAATAGTCTTTGAAAGCATAAATGTATTAACAACCATAGCACGCCCTGCCAAATTGACTTGCATACCTTTCCAATGATTTAGTTTGCTATTCAGCTTGGCCAGCATCTAACTCCATCGTTAGTCCATTGTGATGTCGAAGCCCATCGGGATGCCAAGGATACGGAAGACTTGACCTCTAGGGATAACTTGACACCCCTCATCTAACAACAGTTGGGGTGGGGGTCTGCAGATTGCTCTGAAAGCAGTTTTAACATGGTTGATTTTTGAACCTGACGCCATAGAAAAGGTGTCGAGGCAACTCCAGAACACCTCAATGTTGTTCATATTGTTATGCACAAAGGCATTCATGTCATCGGCAAAGAGTCTAGCAATCATTTGGCCATGATTTAGAGGTAAGGAAAGACCCTTGAGATTGCCAGAGTCCATGTGATGCTTTAACAGGTGACTAAGGCCGTCTGAGGCAATAGCGAAGAGTAGAGGAGCCAGAGGGCAGCCTTGCCTGATAGATCTTTTTAAATGTATGGGCTCATAGAGTTTACCGTTGATATTTATTCTAGTTGAAGCATTTCGGAGAAGAGTCGAAACCATTTTCGTGAACTTTTGGCTGCATCCAAGGTCTTTCAGTGATTGGAGAATAAAGTCCCATTCCAATCTGTCATATGCTTTGTCGAAGTCGATCATAATGAATACCAGATCTTGTGCAGACTCCTCAGCAAATGCAAGGCCTTCCCAAATGTCGACAATTGCTTCAAGTATAGATCTACCTTTGATAAAACCTTTCTTGTCCTCACAAAGCCATGACTTTAAATGACAAGAGATTCTCTTGGCGATATCTTTGGCAAGGGCACCGAAGAAGAGAGCCTCTTGCCACAGCAGACGCAGTGGGGTGGCCACCTCATGCTTTAAGGAGTGGGGTGGCCAGCTCATGCTTTAAGGAGTTGAAAAACTCATTGGTGAGGCCATCAGGACTATCACTGCGTAAGTACAAGGGTTATAAATGGCGTTTACTGATAATAGACGTGGACATTAGACAAAGGCATGAGTTATGAGTGTATAACGGTTGCAGACTATTTAAACATGAGTTGGACATTAGACAAAAGCATGAGATGGACATTAGACAAAAGCATGAGTTATGAGTTGTATGGTTTGAGAAAAATGAGCAGTCCAGTGTAATATCCTACTTAGACAGGATTCCGCCAAACATTCTGTTGCTTGCTAAGGTTGCCACTTCAACTAAAGGCATGCTATTGATAGTTCTTGGTAATTCAGTTTAGCAGAACTTTGTCGTGTTAAAATGTTGAACTTCCCTTTACGAACCCTTTTCATCTCTCGGCCCTCCTCGAGAGGGGATTTCAGAATCAGCCTGTTAGAATGATGGCATGGCGATTTCTGAACAGAATTACAAGGAAGTCTTCATGATTCCAGAAATCTTCCAGCGGTTCGCATTCGTTGAATATCAGGATTCGTTGAAAGCGCTAAGTCACATGGCATAGCCTTTAAGAATTGTCGTTTGTTATGTGCTCGGTAATCTCGTTTACATAGGTATTTGGTACTAAAATTTGTTTTAAGCTCCCATCTAGGATCTCCATAAAACTCAAATCCTTTTTCTTTGTCACAAGCTTCTTAGGACACAATATATGAAGGGAACTAAAAGAGGGCATTTGTTGGAGGACCAGAACGGCATGCAATGTGTAGAGCCAAGGAGACAAAAAATGCACACACACACACACATATATATATATATATATATATATATATATATATATATATATATATATATATATATATATATATATATATATATATATATATATAGAGAGAGAGAGAGAGAGAGAGAGAGAGTTTTCCCAAATACAACTTCAAATGATGCATGCATAGTAGTTGTATCTGGTGTTATATTCTATAGAGTTGACGAGAGAATAAGTTTTCTTCAAAAAATTTCAGGATTCTAAATCAACGAAGCATACGTAGAGTCTAAAAGCATGTTATTCGTTGCTTCACTTTGACCATTAGTTTTAGGATGAAATGCAAAAATAAAATCAATTTGTGATCGTGAGTTTTTCAGTAATGCAGCGTAAAAACTATTACAAAAGTCTATATCATAATCTTCAAAAAATATATATTTAGGAAATTCATTATATAAAGAATACATTAATTAGTATTTTAAGGTACAGGAATTTCCTTTCTACCTAGAACAATATTATGGATATTATCCAGATCTATTTGTTCCTGTCTAGATCATATCATGATGTGAAGGTATGATGGGAAGTCTGTTAAAATACTTGCTATAAATTTTCTGCCACGGTTGTCTATGACTGGGTAAGGGAATTAGAAGACCAAATTCCTTACCATGATATTGTTTAATGGATTTTTTTCATAACCAAACCCTTAAAATATTTTTTTAATGCTTAAACTCTCTTAAAAGTATAAGATCCAATATAAAAAAGAGCCTCCAACATCATGTGATTGTGCATTCCATGCATGTTCATAACCAAATTAGATGCATGAGTGGTAAAAATGCAATTATAGAAAAGAAGTAAAGAGAACATATTTTTTATTTATATTGGAAAGTTTGGATCATCCGAAAGAAAAATAACTTAGGGCATGACTGCCTATATTAAACTTTTTAGGTTTGTATTGAAGCATACGAGGATACTTTTGAATGAACAAGGGCCAATTTGTATATCTATCGAAAATAAAGCATTGATTTAATAAATTGTTTATAACTTTTTGATCCCATTTTATTAAAGAAGGATGAAACTTATGAATAAAATTAGGCCCATTTAATCTGACTATCAAACTCTCCTTTGTCATATATATACTTAACTATTTTTCAAAATCTTTAATTTTGTACTTTCAAACGGGTTTGGAAGATTTTCTTTGCATCAAAACTACAATATGCTTGAATCACTAGCATCAATATTGTTATTATAAAGCATATAAGTTGCTCCAAATTGAGTATTTATAAAAAGTTTCAATTGAAAGAGCATGCTTGAGCGTTTCAAATCATTTTTTTGTTGTTCCCATTCGAAAATAGTCCTTAACCTAAATTACAAATTCAATGGATGCACTATTTATAGAATTTTAATAAAACTTAAAAATCAAATAACAATTAGCGAGTCTAAAAACAAAGATCACACTTTATTGGTAGATTTAGGAACTAACTAATCTTTAAAAAAAAAACTTTTTCTTTTTTTTCAGTCAGCATGATCTCTTTAACTAGAAACTATATGACCCAAGTATTCAAGTTATTTTTGAACGAAGAATTTGGGTGTTGGTCACTCTTCTGCCACCACCATCTTCACTGACAGTCAGAGCGCATTGGCAATTGTGAGGAACCCTGTGTTCCATGCTCGCACTAAGCACATTGAGGTGCATTATCACTATGTCAGGGAGAGGTTCTCTGCTGGGGAGATCAGCTTGGCATATGTGCCCACGTAGGAGAACATTGCAGACCTTTTTACGAAGGCTCTGCCCAGGGAGAAGTTTGAAGCTTTCCGCAAAGCTTTGGGCTTAGTTCCTTCTGTAGAGTGACTTCCACATAGCTTGGCACTTCGTTATACATGAGTGCCAACTACTTGTTCACCGCATCACTCCCAAGGGGGATTTGTTGATATATTTAGGTAGTGATGTGTGTGAACACTCTAGGACCGCGGGGCACTTTTTTCCCTCTTTAGGAGGTTTTTTTCCCCCGACTTGTATATACACCTATTGCCCTAATCGGCTACTTATCTTTGTACATTCTCTAGTAATACATTCTGGATTGTGTGTTTGTGCTCCAAGCTTCTTCTTCTTCCTTGTGCTGTTCGCGTGCTTCCACAAACATCTAACTCCAACATTGAGGTAGATCGTTTTTTGAGTTTTAGTGTGTTCCTGTTAAATCCCTCTTGTAGCTCTAATTTGAATATGTTAGGTTTACCAAGAGCACCCCGAGCCAATAGAAATTAACTTCAAAGGGATGTTCTTAGAAAGTGGTCATGCAAGAGAACACACGACTAGTAGCAAAGAAGATAAAATTTATTGCTAACAACAAGTACAAAGATGATGGCATCCTCCACCCGTGTGCTCTCAAGTTGGAGCTTAAATAGTGATCTAGAGAGCTTTAGATTGGGAGTCACAAGGTAGAGGTATGCTGGCTCGATTCAATAATTAAGGAAGTGAGGATGCCATGTATATAGATGCTCATGGAGAGATGTAGCCTCTTGCACACAAGTAGACATGGGTAGTAGAATGTGGGTAGTCATCACCCACATAGTCCCCATATGCAAATTAGGTCTGTTCAGCTCACCTAACAAGTAGAAACATTTTAAGAGTTTGATAGGAATATGAATGATTTAATGGTTTAATAGGGAATATTCAATGTAATGTCACGTTGGGGGTGCTGTCCTGGACTGACAACCGGGACCATTAGCCCCCTAGGATCCCCTAGCTAGGGGGGATGACTAAGCCCCTTAGACCCCCCAATCAAGGTTGCTCCTTGTTGCCCCGGATCCCACAATTGGGAGCCATGGGAACACCCTTTACTTACAATACCTTAGATGGTCCAATTTGACCTTAATCCAATATGCAAGCGCAAATTCCCATCAATTGGGTAATGCATGCTTTCATGAGGGGTAGAAATTGATCTTATCCAAAAGGATGGTTCATAAATTTATCCATTAACCATACCATTACTCCTCCGATTCACTTATTTAGAGAAGCAAACAATGATTGGCACATTCTTGTCACAGTATATGAGGCAAGAAATTAGTTTTACACTTGTTACCTGCAAAAGCCATTGGAGAATGAGCATATGCAAGAAAGGGATATTATGGAAACTTTTCTTACAAAGGGCAAATTTTTAAAGGAATTCTTAATTAGTCTAGATGGAAGTTTTTAGATAGTTCAATTTTGCTTTTTGACATGGTATCCCTTATTCTTATGAGATTTTTTCTTCTAATCTTTGGTTTACAATGAAGGTAAAGCCAAATTCCTTAACAATCTTAAATTTGGTTTGTATTTTTCTATATAAAGATCAACCGATCCAAGAGATGTCCATTGTACATGTTGTAGACCAATCCTTTGTAGCTAGATAAGGGCAAGTGTCAAGGTATCTTTTCATCTACAAAAAAAATATATAGATGTTGCTCAATCAAATAATAGAGACAAATATGTGAATAAATACATAGGGAAAGTAGTTGTACAAATATCGTAATCTAAATGGTTATATAATCGAGAATTGTTTGAAAGTTTCTGTTAAAAAGGCGAGAATGGCTATTTCATATAGTTATGATTTTAGGAAAAAAGTATGTAAACTTAATGTTAAACGGAAGAATAATATTTACTATAAAATGTGGTCATGCTATATGGACTCTTGATTAGTTGAGTTGAACTAAACCTGTAGCAAACTTTGAGATGCTTGTATTGGCGAACCAAAACCTATAGGTATGTTTGGCAGAGAAAGATGAAATCACCATCACAACTACTAAACACGTTTGAAGGCCAAAACGAGCTCAGGTCAAAATTTCGATACCATAGAGCAAAATCATTTTGAAATGTTAATCATCCTGAGTCTGCTCACCAAATTTCATGCGATTTTGAAACTATGACTAAAGGGGTGTCGAGGAGGCCCTAGATGAAGTGTCAACTTGCTTTGATACCGATTGTTGGAGCTTGAGCTCTTCAAAAGCACACAAACAACATAAGGAAGAAGAAGAAGCTTGGAGGAAAACAATACTAAATGTATTACCAAGCGAATGTACAAAGGATTGGGTGGGGCACATGTTAAGTACATATGCTGCACACCTAACAACCTCAAGCTAGAAGCTATGTGGTAAAGCTTGACCTTTGACCATACACCTCACCATTTCCATGAGATACTTGTTCCTTCTTTTAACAACTATGTTGAAGCAACCTAGCAAAACTTAGATGAAAATGGCGTGCATGCCAAAGCTTTGCATTAGAGATACCCTAAGAATCCTAAATTCCACATGCTAAATGTTTCACAATAGATGAGCTTATAAATGCCACAACATAAAATGCCAAAAACAATAATAATATCACCACTTGAGAGATAATGAATGACACATTTTTCATCAACAAATTGATAGCGGAGCTAATCATGGCTAATGCAAAAATTGGCGATAGAGTTTTCTCGATCCTAGGTACATATACGATAAGAGTATTTATTATCACAGGTGAGAGTATTCCCTATAGCAATAGGCTGAAATGAACTAAAGAAACTCGTCTGCAAGTTAGTATGTTTGGTTGCCCAACTATCAAAGCACAAAACACCTTAGTCTACTACATACATATTGTGCCCATGAGAAGGTGGTTCATAGCTGCAAACAATAGTAAATGACCATTCTTAATTTTGAGTGAGATTAACATAATTGATTCTAGGTGTAAAAAACTATGTAGCAGCCATTCCAAGTCCTTTTTTCTTCGGCTCTTTTGCCACCAATTTAGAACAACTCTTTATGACATCATCATTTGCCTTATAGTATTTGGAAAACACCTTTTTTTCTTTTCATTTCTATCTTCTTTCTTTGACTATGTAGCATTAGGAAACTTTTTCTTACTAGTATATAAGATCCATTTACCTTTTCACTATTGACTAGCTAAGAAAGTTTTTTCTATAACATGCACAATTGACTTGTCCTACCTAGATTGATCTTTGTGCAACAAAACAGAGACTAACTCCTCAATATGAGAGCATTTGGATTTCCGTTCATGATTAGTCGAAGAGTAGAAGAAAAGCTCTAATATGGATCTAGAAGATTATTAAGAACAATATGCCCAAGTGAACTATCTAGCAAGAATTCATGAGCCAAAATCAAATCTTTGATCTTTGTCAGAAAATTAATGATAGAATCTCCTTTGTTTATATGCTCACTCTCTTACTGTTTCCAGAGATAAGAAACATAAGCCTCATTTTTTGCGTGGTATAAAGTTGTAAATCTATCCCAAGCATCCTTCACTGTATTTGCAAGAGTGAATATGAGGGATAATGGCATGTTTAGGAGACAAATCTATCAATGCATATGCTTTCTCTTCTCTACTATCCCAGTGAAGTTGCTCTATAGTAGGTGCAAGAGGAAACACAACAAAAACACAAATTTGAAGATCATGATCTTCAAAAACATCTGAATCACCTTTAATAGTTACATTTGTAGGTGTTATGGGATGCTTTTCAACACCCTACAAAATATTCCATAACCCTTTTCCAAACCAATACATGGCACATCATTTATGCCCAAAATGGGTAATTGGCTCCCTCAATTTTATTTTTGTTACAAAAGGATTTTATATTCCTTACCTGACATCACGAGTCTGGAACTTACGATCTCATAAGCCTATGCTTGTGCCAATTCCGCTGTGATGGGAGTACAAGCTATGATACTTATATTCTGGAAACAAATGTTAGCAAAAGAATGCAGAATTGAGCAGGTACCGGGAGTTGAACACAGGTCTACGGGATTCAAGGCAGACGTCAAGCCATGATGCCCTGCATCGGCTGGTTGCCATTACCAATAGAAAACATACAAGATCCCAATATGAGACCCACTACGTGGAGACTCTTCTGAGAGTCGAACAGAGCAAGACCACTGCAAAATGAAATCATCAGCGATCCGCTGGCATTCAAAATAGTAAGGGTCTATTGCAGAAATCTTTGCCATATCGAGATTACCGCCACGCATTCGTAACAGGTAGTTACCTTGTGGGATTTTGAGTAATAATTGATGGAGGGTGTTGTGGAGAGTTTTTTTTACAGAAACTTCTTAGATAGTGTCAAGCAGCTTGTGATCACATGCCATCCAGCACGAAGGCCTCTGGTCTATCCACTATAGCATACGCCGATCGCAACTTCTTCTGTTATTCAAAAACATTATTAGAAGCAAACGGAGTGCATCAAGAGGATACAACGGCCATATTTGAGCCGCTGCCAACCTGAAGCAAGAAAGGTGAATTTCTGCTCCAGTGGAAGACGGACGTTGCTGCAGCCACGCTACCGCTATATCTTAGGTTGCAAAATGTGTTTCTATACACTTCTCAAGATGCGGAACTGGATACCATGGGATTCAAAGTGACGTTCATAGGGAGGGACACTTGCTTTATTAAAAGGCCGATGGCTAGTGGCGATCAAATAATCGATCTTATTGCATTTGATGTTCTATTGATGTGTTTGTACCACTGCTTAGAGAAGCAAAAAGCTTGCTTTGGATGCTGTAAAAGAGAAGTACAACAAGAGGAATTGATCCTTCATGCTTCCGTGAAAGCAGCAAACACCCTAATCACTCGGCCAAAGTGCGTTCTTCATTTATGAACGGTGGAATTACTCTCATGGAAACCATGAGAATAGACCTTGGTGTCTTTCCAAAGTTTATATATAAAAAGGACAAGGACTTCGGACGTGCTTGTTCTGGCACGAAGGCTTAAATTGTTGCATTATTTGTAAATTCCAACGGAATCGAATGTATAGTTTGAAGTCCTTTGGTGATCAAAGTCAAATCAAATTTAAATTAAACCCAAAGTCTATGAAGGTTGGCTCTTCCCAAGGATCAAGGGAAGGACATAGCTAATTGGGAGATAAGTATTTTCCAAAGTTGATGATTGCTTTTAATATTTGTTTTGCTCTATGCTTTCTTGTAGGATGCATTTTTATCATTAAAGTATGGTAGTAAACTTCATTATTGATAATCTTGATGCAAATTGTGGAAACCTACATGAAAGAGCATAAAGATATTGAAACACTCATTAAACGCATGCATCTACAAAAGATTGTTGGTGCATCTCTCCTTTCAAAAGAATGTTTTCAGGCACCATGCATATTTTCTTCTTGCTTGCAAAAGGAATAGGATGCACTCAAGTCTGTGCACATGTATATTTATAACTTTTTGTAAGATAGAAGATAAGATTGTTTGTGCGTGGATGTTTGGATGCACACATGTCAAGCTCAAGAATTGCTTGAATTAGGTTTGATGCATGAAAGGAGAATGGCAACACGTGCATGCACTCACATGCATTTGCATACAAGAACAGATATTTTTATATGCATGATTGTTGGTTAAGTAATTGAATGCTTTTTATTAAGCACTTTTCTGAGGATAAGAAAAGTATGCTTGGTTTTGTTTAAGCTAATTAGATCTTAAAAAAGAAACCCAAGTCAAATTAATCTTTTCTTTTTAGACAGATTATTCCAGTAAAACTAAGGATTCCAAGATAAATCATTAGACTGGAAAACAAAAGATTCCAAGATGAATCATTGGCTTAGTATTACTTGATTCCTTGACAGGAATCTAAAGTTCTTGAAAGAAAAAAAAAATCTCCCTCGATGTGAGACTAGAATCTTTCAAGTAAGTTTGATAGCAAGTAGTTCCCAGCAATTCCCAAACCACCAGTCTTGGTAATTAAGTCCAAATATAGATATAACCTAAAGGTATATCAAAGATTCTTAGCTTCGGAATCTGAGAAGCATCACTGTATGCTTGGACTTAGTAGGGAAAAGATCTCTAAAAGCCCATGGGCAAGCAAAAAATATGCTTTTATTAGTTCAAGAGATCTTATAGATAAAGACTAAGTATTTATTTTAGTCACAAAGTCAACCAGATTTGATCAAGCTTGGCCATGATTGCCCAAGAACATGCGATTTGAACTACTTTCTAGATTGCCCAAGCATGTGCAATGAAATTCCTTTTGGAAATTATTCACTCAAGTTCCATTTATTCAATGGAAAATTGTGAAAAGAGTAAGTTGTTCCAAGTCTAAACAGAAAGAAGAAATTCCAAGAATGTAGTCTGCAACCATGAAGATGGTACTTAAGTCTATGGAAGGTAAAACATAAATATTTGTACAAATCCAGAGAGCATGATTGGATGCTTAGACTTAAGCAATAGAGAGATTCCTGTAGAGACCTGGCCAGGATAGGTACCTAAAGCATGAGTAAAGAAAGTAATCTAAAGACAAGAAGTTAAAAGCTCTTGTCACTACAAATTGGGCAAGAATAAACCAATTAAACTTGAATGTGTGAATATTCAAGTACTTGGAATTCACATTGGTTTTCATTTGAAAACCCTAACAAAGAAGGATGGATATTCCATCAAAAGGTTTTTAAGTTCCCAATGGAAAGCACAAGATCGTGACACGATCATGTGAAGGGATCAAAACCTAGAAAATCTAGTTAGAGATAATGCTTGAAACTTCAAAATTATCATAAAGAATTGAAGCAACAAGGTACTCTATCAAGATATATTTAGACTTTAGGATAAATATCACCTACACATTAATGTGAGTACAAAATAGGGTGGTATGGGACACCAAATTTTATACTCAGATTGATGTAGGAAAGATGGTATGGGACATCGGACCGTAGGATGATAATTATCTTTTAGTCCTAGTTTGGATCTTGAAGTTAGGTTTGATCCTCAAGGGAATTAAGACTTCAAAGAAAGTTTAATTCGTAAAGGACGAAAGTAGTATCTCAAGATACTCCAAGATAACTTCAAGATCAATGAAAATTGAAGATATGAAGTAAGTAACTTCCAAGATCTTCTTAGAACACTTCAAGCTTAAGTTGGTCAGAAATATTTTTGGAAAAGTTGGACTTTGAGTTGATCGTTTCAACCAAGGATTGGATTGACTAAGTCAAGCACCAAGTTCCTAGTATAACTTGGTAAATTCACTCTTTTGACTCACATAAATGCACAAGGATTGCATTCCTAGTAAGGAGTCAAAAAGATTGAATGACCTGAACTTAGTCTCAAGAGAAGCATTATTTGAATACTAAACTCATCAATAGAACCTCAGTGGGTCGACACACTGATGTTGGTTCCCACATTAGTATCTTGTGGTTGGATGATGTTTTTTTTATTTGTTTTGAATCTTTTTGAGAATCTGGATTATTTCTCTTAAAGATAGAAAAAATGCTTCAATAACATGTTGAAACATATCTTTGAGAAGTTAAAGTCCTGTGTCATCTAGACTTTGACTCATAGAAAGTTTACATATCTTCAAAGTTTGAATTGGTTGTACCAAGATTTAGTTTTTCTTTTCGTTTTCTAAATCTTTTGGAATTGGGTCAGATATTGTATCTAATTCCTTTTGCAAAAGACCAGGGCTAGCCAGTTAGAACTAGTTAACTAAATTGAACATCCTAGATAGATGTTATGTACAAGAACCTTTTCAATCTTCAAAAGATAATAAGTCTAAGTGGCCTTATTTATTTGAGTTTGCCTCACGTTATAGCATAAATGATTTTCTAGAGTACAGGACACTCTAGAACAATGAAGTTAGGAATTGCACATAAGATTGACCATTCTCACAAACTTTTAGCTAAAGTCTTTGAGAAAAGTGTCCTCGGTCGGACAAATTTTCATTTTGAATTTGAATTGGTCAAAGTTATAACATGGTTGACTCAAAGAAAATGGTAAACTTTCTCCTACAGTTTACATAGGATTTTTAAACTCATTAGGACAAAGTAGTCCTTTGTCGGGTCAAGAATAAAGTAACTATTAGATTGGAGTTAACCATTATATAAACATCCAAGTTAGATGTTTGGGACAACCAAACTTCAAGTTTTCCAAAAAAACTTGAAGTGAATCAAGAGTTCTCAAAGTCTTGCGAGGGATAAGAATCACACTTTCATTACTAAGCCCATGCACTAGTCATGCCCAACCATGGAAGAGTAACTTGAATCCATCCAATTCACATGTTTGTGGCTAGACCACACACCGAGAAACTATGAACTGACCAGGGATGTTTTTAGATCCATCCTTATTATTCTTTGACTAGTTTGTACTTTATCTAGTTCATCAAAGTGCAAAATAGGATAGTGTTTTGAATCATTTGGGCAGGGATGCCACCACAGAGATCAGACATGTTCTTCCAATTCTAGAACATGACTATGTTCTTCTAGTTTTAGAACATGAGGCTCGGGGGATGCCTATAGTATGTATATAGCTCTATTTTTGAGGATGAAAATCTTTTCCAAGGGGGGAAGAATGTAATATTAAAGTAAGTATATGATCTAAGGATCTGGCTGATTCACACAGATCTAAAATCGGACACCGTTTGGTCACTCGTCTGTAGGACCAAAGATCTAAAGAATAGACTTAAGCATAAGTTCATGTGCTCTCATATTCAAGTAATCCAATTAGCTTAGTGGTTAAGTCTCATGGTTGTGAAGGAGGAGGTCTTGGGTTCAACTCCCATGGAGAGCATGGGGAGAGAGTTTTTCCCAAAGAGCTCTTGAGCCTTCTAACTCAAGTTAATGGGAGTTAGCTTGAATCTAGGGAGAGTTAACTTAAGAGGTGAGTATAACAACCACTAGTGGACTCTAGTGGAAGGTATGAGATGAGTGGAGGAGATTGCACATGCACTTGTGGACTCTAGTTATATTTGTGGTGCTCCTTGATTCAAGCAGCTATATGGACAAGCATAAGGTTGAGAGGAGAGTCATCTCTGTAGCACGTGGTGGTCGTAATCCTTAGGTTGTTGCATAGACCTTAAGGATTCTCAAAAGGTATCAATATAGTCTCAAAAAGTAGCGACACTCCAAGAATCACTATATAAAAAAACATGTGTCAGCAAGTAGGAGTCTTATAATCATCAAGTCCTAGCTATGAGGAAGAGAAATCCCATGAGTATGGATGTTATGAACATGATGGTATGGGTTAGGGCAGTAAAGAGCAGTATAGCCAATGGGCGCGCAACATAATTTGAGTATAGATTTGTATCATTCTAGGATACAAACATAAAACAATAATTCCATCTATTAAGTCTTCCACTATTAAGGGTTCAACATGTTTTCTGAATGGGGAGAAGCTTAATCTTTTATGATAATTTCATGATTGGATGTAGTTATTTACTTTTTAAATATGAACCTAAAATAAAGGAATACTAGCACTTTAAGGTATATCCTTTGACTACCAAGTTAAAATAATGTTATAGAGGTATTTCTAGGTGAAGCGTGGTGCTATTACATGCATAACCAAAAATATGTGAAGGGATACATTTATTCCATACTACCACAATAAATAGATTTTTGTATAAAAAAACATAGTTGAATCGAACATATAAATCATCAAGCAAGTGCTAAAAAAAAAATATTACAGTACAAAGAAACAAAGCCATAACACAAGGAAAGTAAGAGTGAATTTGAGGATTCTTGCCTCTTTACTTTGTCAACATCTCCTTGTGTGCATGATTTCATGAAGCTTCAATAGATAATGATGAGTTATACACTTATCATATATTAATATATCTAGAAACTTCGTAAATATATGCATTTTTAGACAGTATGAGATAGAAATGTAGTAAAGGGATTTATACTCATGCCTAAATGCAATCATAAGTGTAACCTTTTTTTTCTAAAAATCAAAGGACAAGTGAAATATTTATTTGAAAAAAATAAAACTACAAGACTTAATTCTTTTGTCTTTGAAGCTTCTCTTTTTAGTGGAAAGTAAAGTATAACTTATCAGATGCGCATATATTATTGTGCGTTTAATAAACTAACTATTAAAAATGCTATTCAGTACTCATGAAGATGAATTTTTCGATAAACTAAAAATATTTTTATTTTGATAACTAAAATTAATAGTAAAGCTTTTATCAATAAATGCACATACGAAAGAGTGCAATATATAAAACTTATTGTAGATATCAAAGTAGTGCTTGTGAATTTAGATTAACAAATATCTTTGCCACGTTTTCAAAAATGATAAATAGGATATTTTTAGAACGTCAAGATTTTCTTATTCTTTTCTTTGATGACATTTGATTTTTAAGTGAGAGTGATGATGATATTAACAGGAATTCTGATGTAGTTCTTAATTTCTTATGCAAAAACACAATGTAATCTAATTATTACAAGAATGTTACCGGAATCAACTGCAATTCTGTTTGTAGTTACTTCAAATGATTGTAAATGAAGTAAGGAAGTAATACCTGAGCTTCCTTCAATGACTGAACTCTATCTAAAGTTTGAGAAAAAACTTCATCAGTTTTGGATGCCTTTACTATTAGACACAGTACTCTATATACATGTCCAGTTTCACATAACTCTTATGATTATTTTGTAGTTGAGACAAGTAGCTTCAAAATAACCTATCCGTCATGAAAACCTTTACACTATACTGTGAGATCTAACTTGTAGAAGTACAGTAAAATGTGTGTTGAGAAAACTGTAAATGTTAACTAACTTTCACAATAACATGAAAATACTCATATTTCTTCACACAAGAAGAATGCGCTCAAATTCTTCTACACAAACATGTGTTTTCTATTAGAGAAGATGTGTACAGAATGGCTTGGCCTCACTTCGCTCATAGCCATGGAAAACGCTCCTATGCTGAGTAGTTCTTCCTTACCATCTCTCTTACAGATGAATACCTGATAGTTCAGGTTCTACTTTTCATCTCTACATACACGCACTTCCATCTACTCTATGCGCTCTCTCTCTCTCTATTTCTCACCTTATTTATTATGATCTTCTAATTCATTTATATACGTATTTGTTCAAAGATTCAAAACTTGTAATTCTGGAAGTTTCTAAGTACTATATTACAAGCGTGAATTTGTCTCTTCAATAAAGCTTGATTTTTTGAATGCTTTGTTCCTGGTTCTCTTCGTCTTCCTTCATCCTTCATATGTCTTCATGTCTTTTATGTCTAATTAGTGAGGGATTCTTCAACAAATTGCTCCGCTATCAAATCCATGGTTAAATGTACTTCTTCTTGTCCTATTTGGATACGGATGTCTTGTACGTTAATGTCGTTCCCTCCTGTCTGTCGGACCATCTCCATCGCTATTTCTTTTGCTTGAGGGTGAGGCTTAATGGATCACCAATCGATCATGGCACACTGCAAGAGTCCTACTGTGACTTGCATGCTTCGTTACTGTCATGCACGTTACTTGCTATAGTCGCTCTGCTTGTTGTATTCGCTGTCCTTGCAAACTCGGCAAATAAGGCGAATTCGGGAGGGTTCATAGCCTTTTATGCGCCGCCTTCCTGTGTAAAAAATTGTGAGTCTTTGTCATGATGGGTGATCATGTATTGCTCTTCTTGCTGTATTCGCTCTACTCCCAAACTCCGCAAATAGGCTGAATTCGACAGGGTTCGCAGCCTTTTATGTCCCACTTTCTTGTGTAACATATTGCAAGTCTTCATCATGATGGGTGATCATAGGATCATCACTCCTGAATC
This sequence comes from Ceratopteris richardii, assembly GCA_020310875.1. NCBI lineage: Eukaryota > Viridiplantae > Streptophyta > Polypodiopsida > Polypodiales > Pteridaceae > Ceratopteris > Ceratopteris richardii. The sequence goes on from CM035433.1 coordinate 28,312,171, forward strand.
TGCACTAATTACTCACTCTCGAAATAAGAAACGCATCGTGATAGTGATCAAGGGATCATAACTTCCAAATCTGCACTATTTATTGGCTTGCAAAATAAGAAACGCATCCTGATTTGCAATGCCGCCGCCACCACCCTCATAATTGTTGTACGTTTGCATGAAAAATAGTTACTATGCACCGTGCATGCAAAATAGTTACTACGCATCCTCCATGAGTTCTTGATCATGTGAATTTATGATTCATTATTATTATTATTATTATTATTTTATATGTTTTTATTAGGAGCGTTGATAGGGTCGGAGTTTAGACCCATTGACAACCGTCGGTAGCACTTCTCTTGTGAGTGTAGCAAGCCAGAATGTACCTGATCCGCACATTTCATGAATCTAGAATGGACTAGTCCACCATAATTTCAACTTTCCCGTCTTGCGTTTCATCTTCAAAGGAAAATACAAAACTAAATCTCTAGGGTGAAAAATGCAAGCTCGCAAATTCCCATCATGCCATCGCTTCTACTGCTATTGTACTTCCTGAAGCAAAAGAAAACTCATATAGCGAACTTCATCCAACTAGCACAACTGATCCATGCGATACGCAAAAGATTCATCCTGTATCAAATGCTTTTGTATTGCTATTCGGAAACTTGGGACTGCAAGCTCAAATGGAAGAATAGCCTCCTGCCCACACAACAACTTAAAGGGCATGCTTCCCACCGACACTTTCTAAGAGGTGTGATAGGCCCAGAGCACCATGGGAAGAATAATCTACCATTGATCAGTAGTATCCAAGAGCATTTTTTGGAGCATTCGTAGGAGCATCTTCTTCATGCTTTTGGCTAAACCATTAGCTCGAGAGTAGTATGGGAACTAAACCAATGTTAAATACGAAATCCTGTTGTGAGCTTTGCAATCAATTGATTCAAAAAATGTGTTCCACGGTCCAAAACTAAGTCCCACCGAAGACCATACCTTGGAAATATGTCATTTTGGAGCTTCTTAGCCACAACGGATGTAGTGGGGTGTTTAGTTGCCCATGCTTCTGTCCATAGGGTGCAGTACTCCATACAGGTAAGTATATAAAGGGCACTAGTATTCGCCGCTGGGGGTTTAATTGGTCCGATGAAATCTAGTCTCCACTTTTGAAAAGGTTCCAACGACAAAATAGGCTAGAGTGGAAAGTGATGAGCATCCCTAGGTTCACCGGTTTGCTGACAAGGATCACAATTTTGAACCACCGCTTGCACGTCAACACACATAGTGGGCCACCAAAGTCCAGACTATTCAATTTTTTGAACCATAATAAGATGACCGAAGTGACCACCGACTTCACCTGCATGTGCTTCTAAAATAACAGCCTGTACTTCGTGTGGGGGGACAGAGCAAAGCCAAACTCCCGTCGGGTCTTTGTGATAAAGTTGCTCCATGTTCATGGAAAAATGTTGGCTGCGTAACCCAAGTTTCTTTCGGGCTACCGATCATAAATGAGATGGCGTGACACCATTTGTAAGAAAGCTCACCATTTCGTCATACTAGGTTGGAGTAGTCTGTCGAACATCTTCCATTTCGGCCACCGTGAAAACTTCAGCATCGGGAACAGAAAATCCTTCGATGGTACATGTGCTAACTTATTGAGCAGAATAGCAATATGCGCGAGTCCAATTAATGTCTACCATTCCAATGGATTTGCCCGAGAAACCTGAGCACTTCCTTTGGATTCTTCGGAGCTGGTGTATCTCAGATAACTTTAACTTTATCTAGATCAACCGCAATTCCATTTTCCAAAATAATGTGTCTGAGAAATTTTCCACATTTCACCACGAAAGTTGACTTTAACGGATTTAAACAAAGGCGTATATTGCGACATGATTCGAAACATAACTGTAAATGTTCCAAATGCGACACTGTCCTGCCAGAGATAGAGAAATCATCCAAAAATATACGCATAAAAGATGTTAAGTAAGGTGCAAAGATTTGTTGCATACAGTGTTGAAAGGTACTAGGAGCGTTCCGGAGTCCGAACCACATGACTGTACAGGCAAAGATGCCCCAATTGGTAATAAATGCTATCTTAGGTATATCTACATCAACCATGTGCACCTGATTGTAGCCAGTGAATCCGTCCAAAAAAGAATACATTTCTCGCCCTGCAACTTCATCGAGCATATTGTCCAGAAAGGCTAATAATGAAAATGGATGTGGAACTATGGCGGCATTCAATTTTCAGTAATCCACACAGATTCATAGTTGTTTGTTTTTCTTCATGACGATCACTATTGGTGATATCGATTCCGGATTTTCAATAGGAACAATATAACCTACCTTAAGTACGCAATCCAATTTGATTTTAACCTCTTCCATGAAATGGGGATTCATCCAATAACATTGGTGCATTACGGGAGTGGCATCCAGTTTAAGTAAAATGCGATGATGATATAATTTCATATCCAATCCTTGCATATCTGAATATGACGAGGCAAACACATTAGTGTACTACTTTAACAATACAATCAGGACGGACCAAAATTTCGGAGCTGATTCGGAATAGATGAGAATTGGCTTCAGGTCCTCCTCGCTTCCCAAATTGATCACTTCCATAGCATCTTCCTCAATGCGAATGTTGTGAATCTCCATAGGATCCTTGAGAGAAAATTCCTGTAGTTTAGTCTTAGTATTGTCGAACACTTTGGGATCTACTACAGTTGTCAAACTATCCACTTCCATGCTAAAAACTCAGTTGACATCGAGCACTCCCACAGACGGTATAAGTCTTTATTAGTGTCCAAAAATTTAGTTTCTTCATCCTCTTCTAAGCCTTCTAATATATGAGAGGGTTCCACCCAGATTGGTTTGCGCTCTGGGAGGAAGTACTGTTCGTCATCCAATGAAACCGTAAATTTGGAATGTCCCTTTCGAAAAGTGATAGTTTTCTCATCCTAGTTTTGTGGAACTTTGGCATTCCGGAGCCATGGTCGTCCTAGAAGTAGATTGTAATCTAAATTCTGCCCCTTTAGTTCCAAAATGATAAAGGTAATTTTAAATAATACTTGTGCAATCCAGATTGGAATATCCTTCATCAACCCCACCGGTTGGACATGAGATTGATCCGCCATTCGAACAAAAAATGGGCTGGCTCAAACTCGTGCCACCCCATCTGCCTGCACGTTGCTAGAGAAGCTATGTTGATACTCCAACCTCCATCGATTAATACCTTCGGAATAGCACGGTTACGATGGTAAACTGTAATGGTAGGTATGACATAGTCTACAAACATTTCTGGAGTGTCCTTTGACATTGAGACTATTGGTTCCGGAGTGGCTGCTGTATGCTATGTCGACAATAGTTGTTGTAATAACTGCTTGCGAAAAGTGGGCACTAGCTCCAACAAAGCTCCAACAAAGCTCCATACGAGTGGCTAATTCAATAAAGTGGTCTAGCATACAAATCTGATCAAGTGTAAAGAGACATATTTTTTCCTTTAGATCTAGCATACAACTACCGCATAATAGATCTAAATTCTTTAGTGTAAAGGTCTACCGAGCTCTTCTGAACCATATATTGCAAAGTAATGTATAATTCCGAAATACTTTTGGCCATCCAAAATCGCACTAGGAATGCTTCTTTCAATGCATTGTATGTACTGAAATGATCAGAAGGGAACTCAATGAGCCATTTCACCGCATTTCTAGCCAAGGTGGCCTGAAATACATGTAATTTATGATCATCATCCTGCAGATGCATGTGATTGCAATTATACTGGTTTTCAAACGTTGGTATATGCACATCAGGATCATCCCCTACTTTACCGTAAATATGTGTGTAATTCAATCTTGGCAGTTGATATCGCTAAGCCATTGGATCCCACAATTCGGATTGCGGCATTGGAATGAGAGCTAGGTCCAAGCCTGGGAGTGCGAATGACTTCTTCTGCTGAAACCTTCTTCCTCAGGGTATTTTCCTTCCTGTAGGAGGTGTTGCTGGTCGATTTTTTCACCTTCCCTATGCCCCGCTATTTTTGCTAGCTTCTTGTCCTTCCACTCAGCTACCCAATCTTGTAGTAATCGAGGGGGTATGACTGCTTGTTCTACCCAATATGTCAATTCCTCTAGGATATTCACTACCTCCGAAAGAGGAAGATCCTTTAAGCCTTCTACAATCTGTTGAACAAATTCTTGTAAAGGTTCATGACGATATTTTGTTGCGTGATATTCCCTTCCACTCCACAACGGCATGAAACTTGTGATAGCACTTCCTTAACTAGAACCCCATCCCATCGTGGTCACCAAATGTTTCTCCTCTGTTCACCATAAGACTAACAATACACAAAGAATAGGTTCGGGGATGGGGATTCATGAATCTTTCTATCTGTAAACATGCATGTTTGTTCCATTGTTTCAATATGACTTAGCGCGGATAGACATTTCATAGAGAATTCAGAATCTTAATGACCCAAAATAATAGTTATCTGATTCAGAAATAAATATGGTATTTCATTATAGCATCGTAGTGACAATGGTGCTCCGCTCTGTATCTTCCAGTTTATGCACTGCACTATATATCTTCGAGTTCGGAATCCGAAAGAACCCGTTTTCGTATATCCTCAAAAATAGGAATGAACTTCACACCGTTCCAAACCTCTGTATTCTGGAAACTCTTGACATCTCCATTATTACAAAGTAGAAATTACAAATAATAGTCCGTCCACACCAGCTGCTAACAATGGCCTTGAAGATCTCCTCCTTGAGTGATTGCTGCTCTTGAGAAGATTGATCACCTTGAGTGATGATTTGACATGAATCAAGGTTGTTCTTCTATAGCTTACAAGCTATTCCATGAAAAGGACAAAACAAAAGCAACGATTGCTATGCGAAACAAAAACTATCGCTAACTTTAGATCTGGAAAATTGGTGCTTAGTTTTTCGCAAAAAGCATGTTTGACAAACACGTTCGCCGCCTACTAGAGAGAGCGATTGAACCCAGACCTATGCTTTCGAAGGCGTTTTTTAAATCTAAGAAGTCCGTGGTCTTTCTGGTAGGGATAAACAATACATCTTATGACTGCACTGTTGGACTATTAGGACATTATTTCCAATAGAAACTACCCTCTACACACATAACTATCTAGCTCTGTTATCACCAAAATAGTGAGTGAGATATGGCTACATAAATCTGGAAGAAATTAGTCAAGCAAGCAGATAATGGCTTATTCAGATTCCTAAAGAGCTCTCACATGCATGATATTAACAATTTGAAGTACATGGTGTATTTATATAACTTGGAAGATATTCCCTAAAAGGTAGAAGACTATTTTCCTAGGAGTCATCACACCCAAGCGTGATAAGTGATTGATTGAGAGATATGAGGGAGATTCAAACTCAACCTAAATGCACAAGTTCTGGTGCTTGGATCCTTACTTTTTGATGCTCTGATTGTCAGCATGTTGGAACTTGATTTCAAAGATGTACATGGCATCGTTTCTTCCATATTTTATCATATTTATTTGAAGCAAGCTATGCTTGGTGAATCGATCGAGTACTTGGCTGCTATGTATAATGTAGTTATAAACAAAACTCGTTGTGAGAATTGGAAGCAAAGGAGTGCGATCAACCTCAACAGATCCCCTAGATAACGATTGATTAAGAAATCCCTTTTCTATCTTTGTAGAAGGATAGGTGACCCACCCCCCCCACTTAGAAACCATGGGAAGTTCATTTTAGAAAACAACAAGGGGAAATGGAAGTGGGTCCCCATGAAGGCTGTGAAAAGATTATTAACCTTCTTTTGGTAATTCCTTCGAATATTTCTCTAGGTTATAATTGAAGCAAAGTTTCCTAAAAGATCAATTTATCAAGAAATGATTCTCTGATTGAGTTTGATTCAGTAAGATAAAAAATGAAACTAGGTCATATTGTTACAAGTTAGGAAAATGAATCCAAAAAAGAGAGCCGGCAATGTATTGTGACACAATTGAGAATACTACATCAATAAAGAAGAAAATCGTCTCAATATCATCTACATCAATCCATGGGCCTCACTTTAAACTCACATGGATATGTATAATTATTTTACGGTTCTTTGAAACATTATTTTATTGTTCTATATCGACAATTCTCTCATCACCCCATGATATCAACATAGCTTCGTTACCTATTTTCGTGGTGTCCATTATAAACATTATTACATTTCTTCTTCCCCTTGCTATGAGATGATAGACTCCTTTTAGATACATTATTTTTTAACTTCACTAGGTAGCCTTTTCCCCCATCCATCCTATAGAAATAAGTTTTTTAGTGATTGTAGGGACATCAAGTAACCCCGATAAGCAAATGGCTTTGTGCTCTCCTTCAAACCTGATGGCTCCAAAATGTTTGATCATATGTTGTGAGTTATCACCTGTTTCAATACATTCTTTTTTCTTTGGTACATAAAACTCGAATTGAACGGCGATATAAGGAAGAAGGTGTATATCGAAGGCAAAGGAAATGCATTCACGAAACTTTGAAGAAGTTTGGATTGTTTGATTGCAAGCTCATTTCTAGTCCATCAAAACTGAATGAGAAATAAAGTGCTTATGGAGGAGAACAAGTTCAACCGTTGGATCTCTTTTGTACGCTCTGCTCCAACGGCATGATGTAGAACATGTTGGTGCAGTATCTCAATGTATATAGACACCTAGAGTTCCTCATGTTGTTGTAGAAAAAAGGATACTTAGGTACCTCAAAGAATCAATCAGGGATGTGATCTATATTCCATTTTAGGATGGATTACATTTAGAATCTTGTTGTGATTGTATTGGGCAAGTTCAAAGGATGATAAGGGTGGAACTAGTGGAATTTATCATCATGCTAGGAAAAAGATCATCTCACCGAGTTTAGAGCAAAAAAATGTATAGTGGTTCTTCCCTCAAATGAATCTGAGTAAGGAGGTTTATAACAATTCTCATGTGAGATTATGTGGTTTAAAAATTTCTTTTATTGATCATGATGCATAAATTAAAAACTACATAAACTAGCAACCTTCTCCAATCAACAATTAGGGCATGCTTGGCACAAGATCATGTGTTCCATGCAAGGCCCAAGCAAATGGAGGCTTAATCAGAGAGATATCCATTCAAAATTTTGTAAAGGTAGAGCATGTTTGTTAAAAGCACCAATATGTGGATATGTTTATCAAATCATCGGATTTACTAAAACTACAAACCCTCAAGGCATGCTTAGGGATGAAGCATCAACAGTTAAAAAGGACTTAATTGGAAATCTTAAAAGTGAAACAATAAAGACGAGGAATCAACTTAGGAGAAGCACCAATATGAATGAGTTTTACTTTGGAAGATTATCCACGAAAACGTGTGCCTATGTTGATTGGTGGTTCTTTCTGAAAATGTCTAAGAAATATAAAACTTCTACAAGCCTAATTTGAATTCATGCACACATCTTCCACAAGTTTTCATTTTATATTTTCAAGTAATTCACTGTAGAAAGTATATCCACCACTAGCTTGGCTATATTTCTCATAATTTTGATCCCCTCTATCTAGAGGTGTAGTTAGTTATTTCCGATTCTATGTAGATTGGAATATATTGTTGATTTTCCACATTTAGTGTATTCATTTTTCTATAAATTAAGGATCATTTGAAATCTCATCTAGTTCCCAAAGATACGCCAAAATATTTAGTTTGTACTCTCCAATCAAGTTTGTTAAGATATATCTCTAGATATAGGTAAAGAGTTTTGTAGACACATAATATGTAATGGAATCAATGGTTCTCTAAGTACCGGGATTCAATTTCTTTTATTTAAGTCAATAGATAATAGGGTTTATATGAATCATGGAAAATTGAACATTGATTCTTTGGTTACTTTCAAGAAAAAAAATCAACCAAGGATCTTGAATCTATATATGAGGGGCTAGTGGAGACCATGCATCTTCGAAAGCTGCATAGGGATGTCTAAAACTTCCCTCATAATTCCTCTTCAAGCCTTCTCCTTGAGAACAATCTCGATTGAATCAGAGAAATGGGATTGCATGTTTAATTTAAAAGTAAAAGTCATGTCACTTGAATGATTCTAAAGCATTGTTGGAAGTTTTCTATCATTGCTTCAAGCGTTGCTCTTCCTGCTCTAAACGCATCACGAGCTTCCGACCATCGATGAGACATCACCTCGCATGCCATATGCTGAATCTATTCCAAACTCACAATAGGATTCCCAGGTGCTGGCCGGTACTCTTCATATATCGATTGTGTGATATTGTTTTTAGAATCCCTATCATGTTCGCTCAATTTTAGCATTATAGAATGTCCAAACTCGATGGAGCAAAGTTGTCGAATGTGCTCACGCATTGACTTCCCGACTGCATCCATGACTGGAGCTCCATTACGTATATGATATATTTTGGAGTCGTCATGGTCATGCGCTCCCCAAGGTGTACGTGGAGATCCCATCTGATCCAATGTGAAGATCCCATCTGATCCAATGTGTGTATGCATATGCATGTGTGTATGCATATGCATGTGCATGTGTATGCATATGCATGTGTATGCATATGCGTATGCATGTGTATGCATATGCATATGCATATGCATATGAATTTGTGTGTATGCATATGCATGTTTGTATGCATACGCATTGTGTGTATGCATATGCATGTGTGTATGCATATGCATGTTTGTATGCATGTGCATGTGTGTATGCATATGCATGTGCATGTGTATGCATATGCATGTGCATGCATATGCATTTGTGTGTATGCATCTGCATGTTTGTATGCATACGCATTGTGTGTATGCATATGCATGTGTGTATGCATATGCATGTGTGTATGCATATGCATGTGTGTATGCATATGCATTGTGTGTATGCATATGCATATGCATATGCATTTGTGTATGCATATGCATTCGTGTGCATGCATATGCATTGTGTGTATGCATCTGCATGTGTGTATGTGTGTATGCATATGCATTTGTGTGTATGCGTATGCATGTTTGTATGCATACGCATTGTGTGTATGCATATGCATGTGTGTATGCATATGCATGTTTGTATGCATATGCATGTGTGTATGCATATGCATTGTGTGTATGCATATGCATTGTGTGTATGCATATGCATTGTGTGTATGCATATGCATTGTGTGTATGCATGCGCATATGCATATGCATTTGTGTATGCATATGCATTTGTGTGTATTCATATGCATTGTGTGTATGCATATGCATGTGTGTATGTGTGTATGCATATGCATTTGTGTGTATGCATATGCATGTTCATGTGTATCCATATGCACGTGTATGCATATGCATTTGTGTGTATACATATGCATGTTTGTAAGCATATGCATTCATAGTGGCTCTAAGTTTAGAGAAATAAATTCCATGCGCCTTGGGGATGCTTCTACTTGGATTAACATTAATCACTAGCTCTCCCCATCTATCTTTCTTAAGCATTCTATTAGGTAATGTAGCCCACATGCTCCATTTCGTTTTCCTTTCAAATTGATGGATTTACCTACCTTATTTATAATCAAGTGTAGCTAGTGCATATTTGGGATCTCTCTCTCTCTCTCTCTCTCTCTCTCTCTCTCTCTCTCTCTCTCTCTCTCTCTCTCTCTCTCTCTCTCTCTCTCTCTCTCTCTCTCTCTCTCTCTCTCTATCTCCCTCATAACTAGAAACCAATGGTTAGTAGACTCTTATTCATGATACAAATTGTCTTTCATTATAATGCTATTGGGCATGTGGCCCATTTCTGACATTGTCTTTACATTTTTAGTGAGGCATTTAGCTCTAGAATAGACCATCCAAAAAACACTTACAAGTCCATTATTGGTCCAACCCTACATTTTCTAAGGGTTCAAGGCTATTTTCATTGACACAAACAAAATCCTCATGAACTCTACCTTTCGTGTGACTCTCTATATCTTATTATTGGTTCATAATTTGTAAAAAATAATTTTTAGTCTTGTCCGAAGTGTACAAAAACCCAAGATGGACTATCTACTTGCTTGATTCTAATATTCAAAAATCTTATTTTGGATTGTTGACATCATCAATGACATCATCAATTCATGAAAACCCTTAAACACTTATATAAGGAGGGTTCAACCACTTCTATACTCAGTATTTCAAAAATGTCAAGAGACCATTGGAGTGTGCGGTCTATCTAGACTTGAAGAAGACTTTGAAAATACGCTTCTGATTACAAGATCACCCATGCAAGGGAAGTAATACAAGAATATAGAATTGTTACAAGAAGTCGGACAACTTGGGACTAACAGGTATGGAAAACTAAACTAGACAAGATGCGAGGGATCCCACAACTCGGGAACATAGGTATGAACTAAGATATCTGAATTACAAGAACTCCTTACTTTTTGAGGCATGTTATTGATACACACTCGAGAGCTTTCACACATTGCCATAAAAAGTAGTGAGTATACTAAGGGAACTAACTATTTTGAGATGAATTTGAGTGTCTTGTGCAACTAAAAAATCAATTCGAGCTTTGCTTAGCCTCTAAGAACACTATTTCAGTGACTATGAAGACAATTTTTTCGTTCTATACTGAATCGTTGTCTTGACTTTTGATCTTGAATAAAAATAAACCAAATCCTACTGACTCCCATGGTGATCCATTGAAAGTTATGATCAATAATTTTAACAAACAATCAAATTTTGCTTAAGCATAGAGCTTATAAAAAAGGGATAAAAAATATGGTTTATTATGTTTGTTGTGAGTTGAGGATATGTTGGATGGTTCCAGCTATTCATTATGGTTATATATGAAGCACTACGTGTTGTTTTTGAATGGCCTATGGAATATTGTGTAGGGTTTTGAAATATATCCTCTCATAAATATAGATGCTAAAAATTTAGCTAATGGTGATGGTGTTGAGTGTTGATATATTTAGGTAGTGATGTGTGTGAACACTCTAGGATCGCGGGGCACTTTTTTCCCTCTTTAGGAGGTTCTTTTCCGCCGACTTGTATATACACCTATTGCCCTAATGGGCTACTTATCTTTGTACATTCTCTAGTAATACATTCAGGATTGTGTGTTTGTGCTCCAAGCTTCTTCTTCTTCCTTGTGCTGTTCATGTGCTTTTGCAGACGTCTAACTCCAACAATTGGTATCAGAGCAGGTCGTCCCTTCATCTAGGGTGCCGTCGACACTCCTCCGTTTGCAGTCTTAGATTCGCACAAAATTTGGTGAGCATACTCTAGGTGTCTAAAGATCAAAACAGCTTCGAACTGTGGTGCCGAAATCACAATCTGAGCTCGTTTCGGCCTTTGAACGCACTATCATAGCGCTTGTGCAGGCTATTTCGTCTTTTTGTGCCAAAGGTATATACGAGTTTCTGTTCGCCAGTTTAAGCGACTTGAAGTCTGCTACAGGTCTAGCAGAACTTGTCTGGGCAGTTCTGTTCAACTTTTTGAGATACAATCAATTTTCTGCATCAAGGTATTTTAGTCACCGGCCATGGCTGAAAGCAGTGATGTATTCTGTATCTTGGCTATTGAGGATAAGTTGGATGGTACCAACTACCCATTATGGGCTTATATGATGCGACATGCATTGGTTGCAAAAGGATTGTGGAACATTGTGCAAGGTGTTGAAAGACGTCCTATTACACCTTTGACTAAAAATAGTGCAAATATAGGTGCTGGAGCTGATGAAGATGGTGTCAAAGATGATATTCCACAGATTCCTGTTTGTGCTACTGTTTCTCTTGCACCTACTACAGAGGAGATTCGTTGGGATGGCAGAGATGCCCAGGCACATGCATTGATATCTTTGTCTGTCAAATGTGGCATTATTCCTCATATTCGCTCTTGTAGAAGAGCAAAGGATGATTGGGATATACTTACCACATTGTACCAGGCTAGGAATGAGGCTCGTGTTGCTTACCTCCGAAAACAGTTGGAGAGTGAGCACATGAATGAAGGTGATTCTATGGACAATTTTCTCACAAAGATCAAAGACCTGAAGGAACAATTGATTTCTGCTGATGAGGTTACACCAGATAGCTGACTTATGCAGACCGTTCTGAATGGTCTTCCTGATTCATATCAGAGTTTTGCCTCTACTCTTCGGTTGATGATGAAAGGCAATCCAAATGCCTTGTCATTTGAGGAGTTAGTCTCTGTTCTATTGCAGGAGGATCAGTCCAGGCAGAATAGGTCCATTATGTGTGTTGCAGATCAAGCTTTTTTGGCTAGTCAGAAGGGCAAAGGAAACTGGAGCTCTTCTACTAATAAGCAAAAATCTACAAATGCTGCACATTCAAAGAACCAGGATAAAGATGAGAAGAAATCAGAAAAGCAGAAATTGTTTTGCAAGTACTCTAAAGGGAATGATCATATCATAAAGAACTGTCCAAAACTGGCTGCAAAAGAGGCAAAGAAAAAGGAGGCTGGAATGGTTGTTGCAGAAGCCTCTACACCCAAAATAGAGTCTGCTAATCTTGTGGAGGAAGAAGAATGGGCATTTACTACTAATTGCAGTTTTGACCCATCTTCTCATGAGCAGTGCATGTCTATAGTAGAATCATATGTTTGGTACTTTCACAGTGGGGCGACCAAACATATTACCTCGCAGCGCAATTTCTTCTCTTCACTCGAGTCTGCCCTTATAGGGAATACTGTTACATGTGCCAACAACTCCTCTTATCCTGTCATGGGAGTTGGTAAGATCATTCTGACTATTGTTGATGGTAGTTCTTTCACTTTATTAGATGCTTTATTTGTGCCAGGGATCAAGAAGAATCTATTATCAGTTTCTGCATTAGCCAAGATTGGCTTGGTTGTGAAATTTGTTGATGACAGATGTACAGTTCGTGATTTGTTGAATGGCGATGTTATTATTGCTTCTGGCCTTTTATGTCGTGGGCTGTATAAGCTCATAGACTATGAAAGATCTCTGAATGATTCGGCATGTGCAGTTCATGATTCTGTGGCTATGTCAGATGGAAAGCTTTGGCATGCACACTTTGATCATCTGAATTTTGCTAGTTTGCTACGCCTGCAGAAATCTAATATGGTGTCTTCTTTGCCCAAGCTTGAGGTACCTGGAAAACATGTATGTGAAGGCTGTATTTTGGGCAAAATGCAGCGTTCCTCCTTTGCAAAAGATGGTTCAATTTGGGCTACGCAGAAATTGCAGCTTGTACATAGTGATGTTTGTGGTCCTATGCAGACACCTTCTTTTGGAAATTACCTTTACTTCGTGACTTTCATTGATGATTTTTCCAGGCATGCATGGGTATATCCACTCAAAGCAAAGTCCTAAGTGTTCATGTGCTTTAAATAGTTTTTGGTTTTGGCTAAAAATCTGTCAGCATGTAAAATGAGCACCCTCCGTTCTGATCGAGGGGGGGAATATATATCTTCTAAATTTAATGCATTTTTGGCTGAACGTGGGATAAAACACCAGTTTACAGTGCCGTATACACCTCAACAGAATGGAGTTGCTGAATGAAAGAACAGGTCACTCATGGAGATGGCGAGGTGCATGGTCAAGAGTCACGCTTTACCACATAGTTTCTAGCTTGAGGTTGTCATGTGTGCAGGATATGTATCGAACAGGTGTCCCACTAAAGCGCTGCAATCTATCACTCCATATGAGGCTTGACATGACCCCAAGCCATCTGTTGCTCATCTACGTGTTTTTGGTTGTTTGGCATATGCACTAGTGCCTAAACAACATCGCAGAAAATTGGATGATAAGGTAGTAAAATGTATTTTTGTTGGGTACAGTTCTGAAAGTAAAGGCTATCGTCTGTATCATCCACAGACTAAACGCATTTTGGTTAGCGGTGATGTTGTATTTGTGGAAGATGCTATTCAGCCATTGCTTTCATGTACTAAGGAGACATCTGTTAGCTCCAAAGACATGTATGATACTTTGATGCCTCTTTTTACAGGTGGATAGTCTAGTGCTGGTCCTAATGAGGCAACTTCTCAGCCTTTGCAAGTTTCATATGATGATGCAGATCATTTCATTTCTGATCCAGATGTACATGATGCACTTGATGAGAGAGCTGATATTGAGCAGGCAAAAACTATGCCAAAATGGCTGGTGTAGACTTTGCATGACAGCAAATTAGATGCACCTTTGTCATATCGTACTCGTTCAGGCTCTCATAGTACCTCCTTTGCATCATACTGCTATGCTATGGCTTTGTCTAGTCTCTGTGATGAGAATGAGCCTGTTTCTTTTGATGAAGCAGAGAATTCAAAAAATTGGATGGGTGCTATGCAATCTAAATATGATGCTATAATGAAGAATGGTACATGGTCTTTATGTGACTTGCCTCCTGGCAAGAAGGCCATTGGAACTAAGTGGGTATACAAGCTGAAGCATAAACCTGATGGTACATTTGATAGGTATAAGGCTAGGCTTGTTGCAAAGGGTTATGCGTAGGAAAGAGGCATTGATTTTGATGAGACCTTTGCACCCACATGTCGTATGACTACTGTTCGGAGCATTTGTGCACTTGCAGCCCATCATGGTTGGAATGTACATCAGTTGGACATTAAAACAACATTTGTGAATGGTGACTTGCATGAAGAAGTGTATGTTTTTCAGCCCCCTGGCTTTGTGTAGAAAGGGCATGAAAACGAGGTGTGCAGGTTAAAGAAGGCATTATATGGTTTAAAGCAAGCACAGCCTGCTTGGTATGAGAAGATACATGCCTATCTGGTTGCACATGGTTTTGATAACATTCCAACTAAAAGCACCTTATATGTTAAGCGTGCTAATGATGTGCTTTTGATCATTGTTGTCTATTTTGACGACATGTTGCTCACTGGTCCTATTGAGAGGCATATTGCTGATTTTAAGGCTGATTTGCATGCCTCATTTGAGATGTCTGATTTGGTGCATTTGCATCACTATTTGGGCATTCAGTTTATGCAAGTTGATGGTGGAATGGCTTTGTGTCAAATGAAATATATTGACACATTATTGCAATGTTTTGGCCTTGAAGATTGTAAGCCTATTGCTACTCCTATTGAGACAGGTTTATGATTGAGTCTTCATGATGCTAGAGATGCATTTGATGTTGTTCTCTATCAGCAGGTTGTTGGATGCTTGATTTACTTATGCATCACTTGACCAGATATTCAGTTTGCTGTCTCACAGATGAGCAGATTTATGCATTGCCCAAGAGTCAAGCATTGATAGGCGGTTAAGCGCATCTTTCGCTACTTGAGTGGTACTCGACTACTTGGGTTGTTTTATCCCAAGGGGGGATCACTACCGCCAAATTTGCATGCTTTTTTTTACTCTGATTGGGCTGGTTGCTATGACACTCGTGTGTCCACTAGTGGCTTTTGCTTCATGCTTGGTAGCTCATGTATATCTTGTTTGAGCAAGAACCAGCCTACTATGGCCACTTCCAGTCGTGAGGCTGAGTATAGGGCAGCTTTCACAGCTACTGTTGAGTGTGTGTGGCTCAGACGCCTTATGGCGATGAGATTACGGTGACATTCCTGTAACAGGCTGGTGAAGTTTCGGTGATATTTCGGTGAGTTTAAAACACAGCTTTTGGCACATCTAAGTGGTGAAAAGAATATCTAAGAGCAAGCAAACAAAGAATTGTAAAGATTGAAGTAAATCAGATTGGAATTGAAGCCTGAAGAAAAAGAAAATTTTTTCATAAAGTGAATTTTCAGATTTCACTAAACACTGTTATAAAGTTTTCAATTTCAGAAAGGTTGCTAAGCTACTGATGATTATAGAGTTGTTCTAATATCACTCTACCTTAGTTCTTGTGGTGTGATGAATTCCGCATCCGTAGTTCATGTCGCATCAATGTGGTATCAGAGCAAAAAGGTCCTCAAGAGTAAACAGAAGTGCAGATATAAGGAAAGCTGAAGAATTCTTTGTTGGAAAGGTGAAAGTTGAAGTGATCAACAACAAACGGCATCAAAAAAGCATTCCGAAGTTATTCTCAAGGATAAAAGTTTATGAAAGGTAAAATTTATTAACATTACACTCACAGGTAGTAACAGAAACAAGAAGACCATGGCAGATCATATTTCTATTGACAAATTGGATAGAGATAATTATCCAACATGGGTAATGTGAATGGAAGCCTTACTTATGAGTAAGGACTTTCTTATATATGTGACAGGAGAAGAAAAGACACTCAACCAAAGAAAGAAGAGTTAGAAGCCTTGAAGCTGTGGCAGAAGAAAGATGCAATGGCAAGAGCTTATATCTACAGTACCATTACAGATCATCTACTACCACATATTAAAGGTTTGGAAAAAGCAGAAGAAATATGGAATGCATTGGAAGATCATTTCCAAAACACTACCAAAGCTAGGAAGGCTAGCTTATTGTCAGAGTTTACAACTTTCAAGAAAAAGCAAAGTCAAAGCATTAGTGATTATGTCACTAAGATGAAGGACTTGGCAGAGAGTCTTGGATCTATTGATGAGGATATTGAAGACCATAGGTTAATAGCACAATTACTTGTCGGATTGAGAGGAGATGAAAGGTGGAAACCTTTTGTACTCTCAACTGCAATTTCATTAAATCATTTTGTACTAGATTTAAATCAGTTGCTTGGACTAATGCTTACATTTGAGCAAGATTTGAAGACAAATGGAGATAAAGAACATAGTTTTGCTATGTATGCAAAGAGTAAGAAGAAAGGTGATAAAGAAAAGGATGAAGAAGAGATGACTAGTCAAGCAAATTACGCAAGAGGAAGAGGTAATGTCAGAAGTAAAAGTAGAGGTAATACAAAAGGAAGACGTAATCAAAATAACAACAAGAAGACTTGTTGGATCTATGGATTAAGCAATCATTTGGCTCATGATTGCTAGCATAATTCTCAAGGATCAAGTCGGAATCAGAATAACAATAGCAGAGGCAGAAGCGGAAGATATCAAAGAGGTAGAAAAATCCAAAGAGGTAGATATGGTAGAGGTGGAGCAAGAAGTTGGGGACAGAATCAATCTTATAACACCACCTACTACAACTATGCAAATGATACACAGAACGACAATCATACAACATTGATGATGAATTCAATAAGTTTGTCCGTGAATGAAGATCTAAAGGTATTCTATATTGATTGTGGTTTTTGAAATCATTTGTCAGGAAACATAGAATTGTTATCAAAATTGGAAGGAGGTATTTCAAATCATAGAGTACAAACAGGTCATAACACAAAACATAATGTGCGTTCAATTGGAAAAGTAAAGTGTAAGAATGGAGCTGATCTGCTAACAAATGTTTTGTATGTTCCAACAATCCCAAAGAATCTTATCAGCGTAGGATAGATAGTAGAAAAAGGTCTTCAAGTGAGGTTTACGAACAAAGAAGTATTTGTTGCAGATCCATAGAATGGATACAATCAAATTGTCTATGGTAAAAAGGAAGGTAGACTTTTTACTCTTTAAGTTCAAGGGAATGTTGGTCAAGGCTTGATCACACATGGTGATGAAGTATTTATAGAATTAGACCTCTCTCATAAGAGGTTAGGACACTTTAATGAAAAAGGAATCAAAACTATGGTGGAAAAACAATCCGTAAGAGTATTACCAAATATGAAGAATCAACATATGATTCACAAATGTGAAGCCTGTCAAATGGGAAAAGCACACAGGTTACCATTTCAAAAGAAGGATTACAAACACGATGGTTTGCTAGAACTCATACATAGAGATGTATGGGGACCAACAAAAGAAGGATCTATCAGTGGCTCAAGGTATTATGTTCTTTTTACTGATGATGCAACAAGATGGATAACTCTTTACATTTTGAAAGGGAAGTCAAAAGTGTTTGGAGCTTTTTGGCATTTTCATGCATATGCTGAAAGACTTACAAGATAAAAACTCAAAAGGCTAAGGTCTGATGGAGGAGGAGAATATTTTTCTCAAGAAGTCAATGATTATCTGTGGAATGCAGGTATCAAAAGAGAAATAACTTGCAAGTATACACCGCAACAAAATGGAATAGCAGAAAGGAGAAACCGAACTCTAGTTGAGTTTGTCAGAGCTATGTTAAAGGAGAAGAATTGTCCAAATTATCTTTGGGCTGAGGCTATAAATACAGCCACATATCTTGTAAACACATTACCATGTGTAGCTTTAAATGGAATGGCCCCTTATGAAGCTTGGTGGGGTAAGAAACAGAAGATACCTTTCTTGTGATACATATATGCCATGATCTTTATAAGTGCCTTCCATTTCAATAAAGTATGACAACTTTCCAAGGTCAATGATCTTGAACTCTTTCTCAAGTAATCTCTTTACCTCCTTCATTCCTTCATATGAAGTACTTGTGATTATAATGTCATCTACATAAATACAAATGTAGATTGTACCTTCCTGTGTTCTTTTGATGAGTAGACTTGGATCTGCTTTTGAACTTTGATATCCAAGATCATTGAGATACTTCACCCGTCTATAGTTCCATGCTCTTCGAGCTTGCCTCAATCCATACAATGCTCTTCTCAACCTGCAAACAAAATTTGGATACCTGGAATCTATAAACCCTTGAGGTTGTTCCATGTATACCTCATCTGATATGTATCCATTCAAGAATGCATTCTTTATATCCAATTGACTTAGGGTCCCTCCTTTTGAAGCTGCAATAGCAATGATTGTCCTTATAGTTGAAATCTTAGCTACAGGACTGAATGTCTCATCATAATCTATGCCATAGGTTTGGGCATAGCCTTTCACCACCAGTCTAGCTTTGTATCTAGCTATACTCGCATCTGCAGGCTTCTTCACTTTATAAACCCATTTATTTCCAATTACTTTCTTACCATTTGGTTTAGGAACAAGTTCCCATGTCTTGTTCTCCTCTAATGCATTGAATTCTTCCTTCATGGCTTCTTCCCATTGCTTATTACCTTTAGCTTCATCATAGTTCTGAGGATCTTCATCATCTTTGACCATATATGCATAGTTCTTCTGAGTTATGTAAGAAGTATCATAAGAATACCTTTCTCGTTGCCTTCTAGTCCTTCTTGACCTCCTTGGTTCACATTCTTCATATGTGTCTGGATACACCTCTTCATCAAATATAGGTGCTTCTTCATTCCTTCTTCCTTAATCCACTTCTGGATGTACTTGCTTGCATATAGTCTTCATCTCTATTTACCTGCACAATTGATTTTCCTTTCTCACATCTTCTTACCTCTTCTTCAAATTCTTCAACTCTATGACTTTGATCTGGAAACCAACTTTTCTGTTCATCAAATGTAACATCTCTTGAAACAAGAAATTGTTTGGTTAGAGGATTCCACAACTTGTAACCCATCTTCTTTTCATCATAACCAATGAACACATATTTTTTTGCCTTTGGTTCAAGTTTATGCCTAAGTTATGATGGCACATAAGCATATGCAATTTACCCAAACACTTTACAATGATCTAATGTTGGTTTCTTACCCCACCAAGCTTCATATGGAGTCATTCCATTGAGAGCTACACACGGTAATCTATTCACAAGATATGTAGCTCTATTTACAGCCTCAGCCCAAAGATAATTTGGACAATTCTTCTCCTTTAGCATAGCTCTAGCAAACTCAACCAAAGTCCTGTTTCTTCTTTTTGCTACACCATTTTGCTGTGGTGTATACCTGCAGGTTATTTCTCTCTTAATACTTGCATTCCAAAGATAATCATTGAGCTCTTGGGAGAAGTATTCTCCCCCTCTATCAGACCTCAGTCTCTTAAGCTTTTGACCTGTGACTCTCTCTGCATATGCATGGAAATGCTTGAAGGCTCCAAACACTTCTGATCTTTCCTTCAAAACATACAGAGTTATCCATCTTGTAGCATCATCAATAAAAAGAACATAGTACCTTGAGCCACTGATAGATCCTTCTTTTGTTGGTCCCCATACATCTGTATGAATGAGCTGTAGTAATCCATCATGTTTGAATCCTTTCTTTTGAAATGGTAACCTGTGTGCTTTTCCCATTTGACATGCTTCACATTTATAAAACATATGTTGACTCTGCACATTTGGTATTCCTAGTACAGACTGATTTGCAACCATAGCTTTAATTCCTCTTTCATTGAAGTGACCTAATCTCTTATGCCAGAGATCAAGTTTTGTAATCAATCCTTCACCATGTGTGAGCAAAGCTTGACCAATGTTTCCTTGAACTCTTAAAGTAAAGATTCTACCTTCTTTCTTACCACAAACAATCTGATTATATCCATTCTCTGGATCTTCAGCAAATACTCCTTCATTTGTAAACCTGACTTGAAAACCTTTTTCAACTATCTGTCCCACACTAATCAAGTTTTTAGGTATTGTAGGAACATACAAAACATTGGTTAGCAAATCTACTGCACTCTTGCATTTCACTTTTCCAATTGAATGTACACTATGTCTTGTATTATCACATGTTTGAATTGTATGACTAGAAATGCCTTTTTCCAATTCTGACATCAATTCTATGTTTCCTGACAAATGATTAGAACATCTAGAGTCAATGTAAAATACATTTAGATTTATCTGATGTGCTGATTGAGTTCATCATCAATGATGTATGGCCTTCATTCTGTGTGTCATTTGCATAATTGTAATAGGTGGTGTTGTAAAAAACTTAAAGAACTAAAGTGAACTAACTTTACAAATATAATACACTTGTGAATTTGTCCCTTCACATAGACATGTGGTTTTCTTCTAAAGCTTTGACCTTCAAATATATGTCCAATTAGTGATTGTTTCTCGAACACTTTATAGATATCTTCTACCAATGTTCAACGAGATTATACCAAATCTTGTGGCTAAGGAGGCTGCTCAACTAAGAGAAGGCAACAAAGGTATGGAAACTCATAGCAAAATTTTATATGTAGGTCGAGATAGAGGAAGGAAGTCAATAGGATTCTCGAGAGGAAGAGGAAGAAGCTACAACAACACATCCTAGATTACCATTACACTTTAAAATCTTGCTTATTCTCACTCATCTATTTTTTGGTCTTAAGGTGTGTATGCTAAGGTTCATGTGTTGGAAGATCCAGTAAACCTCTAATTAATTGTTATTGAGGCCCCCCTACTTCCAACCCTTTCTTCTTCATATACTATCCATTTCTTCTAATTTGTGGCTTGTTAGAAATCAAATATAGTTTTTCAAAGATGCCTCAAAGCTTGGTTTTATCTTTCCATATTCATAGAGCAAGTTTTTGGAGTGAAAAGTGATCAATCTATGTGTCTAGAAAACGTAGTGATTTGTGTGGCTCAGAAGTATTCATTTTTTGAGTAAAATCAATGAGTGAGATAACCTACATTAACAAGTCCTTATGTCTTTTTTGATTGATACAAAGATATTTGGTTCATTCTCTAGAAACGCGAGGAAATAATATTTTAAGTTAATAAAATTATATGTGAGTATACCTATGAGGCCATTCATGCTTCAAGGCTGCTAGGAATGATTTGCAATTCTCCCATTAGTGATATAAAAGAAACTTCAATACACAAAGATGTTCCAAGGGGATCAAAGGAAGATATTGAAGGCATTTGAAGAACAAGACTTGTTGGTTCAAATTCAAAGTCAATAAACAAAAAAAGGGAAAGCCTCTATGTTTTGATACTCTTAGAGTATAGAGATAAAGCACTTATCTCATATATATCTTCTTGCATCAAAGATCTTTATAACAGTGCATTCAAGAACATCATGTTCAACTATAGCACCTAGAAAAATCAACCATGGAAGTCTTGGATGTCTAAATTTTCATGGGAAAGGGTTTATGGGTACATGTTAGTGGAGAAAATGCTCGTCGTAGAGCTATGGTGTACTCCATAATGGGAATAAGTTGGATGGTACCAATTATCCATTATGGGCATATATGATGCATCATGTATTGGTTGCAAAGGACTATGGAATACTATGTAGGGTGTTGAAAAACATCCTACTACATCTTCAAATACAACTACTAAAGGTTATGTAGATGGTGTTGAAGATGATTTTCTTTAGGTTTCTATTCTTACTTAGGTTCCTCTTGCACCTACTATAGAAAAACTTCATTGGGATGGGAGAGATGCTCAGGCATATGCATTCATAGCCGTATCTGTCAAACATGGCATTATTCCTCACATTCACTCCTACCAAATAGCAAAGGATGCTTGGGA
This sequence comes from Ceratopteris richardii, assembly GCA_020310875.1. NCBI lineage: Eukaryota > Viridiplantae > Streptophyta > Polypodiopsida > Polypodiales > Pteridaceae > Ceratopteris > Ceratopteris richardii. The sequence continues at coordinate 28,334,277 of CM035433.1, forward strand.
TACACTTACCACTTTATACCAAGCAAGTAATGAGGCTCATGTTGCTTACCTTTGAAAGAGTTCGAGAGTGAGCACATGAATGAAGGACACTCCATGGAAATTTTTCTGACAAAGATCAAAGATTTGAAGAAGTATTTGATTTCTATTGATGAAGTCTTGCTAGATACTTCACTTGTGTAGACTGTTCTTAATGTTCTTCGAGATTCATATCAAATTTTTGCTTCTACTCTTTGATCTATGATGAAAAGAAATCCAAACACCTTAATATTTGAGGAGTTATTCTTTCTTTTGTTGTCCAAAAGTAGAAATTGTTTTGCAAATATTGTAAAGGAAATGATTATGTCATAAAGAGTTGTCCAAAACTGGCTCCAAAAGAAGCAAAGAAAAAAGAGGTTGGAATGGTTGTTGCACAGACCTCTACACCCAAATCAGAGTCTATAAATCTTGTGTAGAACAAAGAATGGGCATTTACTAATGTTTGCAATTATAACCCATCTTCTCATGAATAGTGTATATTTGTAGGAGACTCAGATGTTTGGTACTTTGATAATGGGGCAACCAAATATATTATCTTGTAGCATAGTTTCTTCACTTCATTTGAGCGTGCCCCTACATGGAATACTATCACATGCACCAGAAACGCCTCTTTTCCTATGATGGGAGTTAGTAATCTAAGTCTACTGATAGTAGTTCTTTTACATTTTCGGATGCTTTATTTGCACCAAGGATCAAGAAAAATCTATTAATAGTTTTAGCATTTGTGAGATTGGCTTCATTGTGAGATTTTTTTATGATAGATGTATAGTTCATGATTTATCAAATGGTGATGTCATTATTGCTTCTGGCATTCTATATCATGGCTGTATAAGCTCACACATTATGCAAAAAATATGAATGATTCAGCATGTGTAATTCAAGATTTTTAGGCTATGTCACATGCAAAGCTTTGGAATGCATGCTTTGGTCATCTAAGTTTTGCTAGTTTGCTACACCTGTAGTAATCTAAAATGTTATCATCTCTGCTAAAACGTGATGTGCCTCATAAACATGTTTGTGAAGGTTGTATTTTGGACACAATGTAGTGTTCCTCCTTCCCAAAAGATGGTTTAATACAACCTACTCAAAAATCATAGCTTGTTCACAGTGATGTTTGTGGTCTTATGTTGTGCGCCTAAGTTGTAGAGCCTTAGGAACCTATGTCAACTCAGACTATACCTCATTCACCCACAAGTACATATAATGGTAGATTAATACACATTTAATCATCAATCCACAAAATTAGACATATCAAGTGTATGAAGACATGTGCACACATGATCGTAAGTGAAGTGACAATACTACAATGCATGTAACTCAAATCAGCTACCTTTTCTACTCTTTAATCCTCTGGAAATGCATGCCGCAATAGTTGTAACAATAGTAAGCACAAATTTGGACTTTTCTCTCAGCTCAAAACTCCAAATAGGATAAAAAAACAGGTTGTTTTTCAGGCTCTTGATGAGACACATCTAATGGTACTATTCTCAATGAAATCTGACAAATGTCCTTTGAGTTATGAGCGAAATAGTGAGTGGGGGGAAACACTACTTCAGATTCATAGCTCACCAAGCTTCATGCACATTCATGAAAGCAAGTGGGAATGGGGTAGACCACACTCATGAACACACATTTCATGCATGAAACACACACGCAAGCTCTTGGAGAAGAAGATACTCAGCAAACAAGAGGCAAATTCCAAAATTTCAGCTTTATTCCTCAGAATGGCAAAAAGTCCTTACAAAGAGTTATCAAGTGACTTATATACATGTGCCCTCGAAATGTTCCTTTCACACAAGAGACGAGCACTTTTATTGGAAAATACTAAATCCTACTATGTTACAAGGATCATGCTACAACATTTGGGATTTATGCATCTAGAGGACTCCTCTAGTGCATTTACATGGTGCATAATGTATTCCATAGAAACTTGAAGAAGAAAATTTTGTGCCCAAAGTTTGAAAATTATTGAGGCTTGCTTTTCGATGCTTCTTTCCTGTGCAACACTCTCCCCCCTCTTTGTCTCTCTCATCCCTTGACAAGCTTTGTTGCTTGTCTCTAGCCTTGCGTCCGTTGTTGAATTAGTTCCTTGCATCATTGCACGCCAACAATTGTTGATGAAGACTTTAGGATTTTTAGAGAATTTGTAACCTTATCTGAATCTTCAATCCTAAGCTTATATTTGCCTCTTGATATTCCTCTTATCCACAACTCTATGCTAGCTTGTTAATTTTGGTTTCCATGTGTGCACTCTTCGATAGACATTGCATCTCTTGCAGTCAGACATTCGTTTAAAAGGTCCTATTCTTAGGTCTTCTTTTACATCCTATGAGTCCTGATGCATTCTCTTTAGCCTATTTATTTCTTTCCACCGCATGCACCAAGTGGTCAAAGAAGCCTTTAGGACTTTGAGAAAATTTGTTACCTTATCTGAGCATTATTCTTGTGCTTCCATCATCCCCTTGGTATTCCTTACATTCACACATGAGGAATGTTGTATTCATTTGGGTTGTTATGCACACACCCATTGGTAAGCATTGCATTTCTCTCTGTCTGGGTGATGCTTCAAAGTTCTTGTTATAAATCTTTGTTTACAATGCCGGATCTCCTTCTTTCGCATTGGAGCATGATGTTTGCGCCTACGGGGCTTTGGATAGAGGGTGATTTACCTTCATTGAACAAGCTTTGAATGGCGATGTGAGTGGGTTTGAATGGGAGTCTGCTCTCTTTGATTCAGCAGATTAGCTTCAGGCATCATTAGTTCCTTCCATTATGTTGATTTTACACCATTATTCGGTGTCTGTCTATGATCTGCAAATAAACTCAATTCGTAGGCCGCCAGTCGAGCATTTAAATTGGAAGATAATTTTATGAAAATTTCTTAGTCCATTTCAAAAAATCATGTGAAAAATGCTTCTTCGAAGGTTTTCATGCAAGGACTCAGTAGAAACATTAAGTACGAATATATAGCCATTATAATAAGTCTACTAAGCATTATAGATAGATCCAAAATTAAGGCATCTGTCCCTTGGTTGATGCCAATGAAGTTCAAAAATATGTATTGGGCATGTTTCAATACCTTCAACACTATTAGCAGCATGCTCAATACTTTATTCATCAATTTTATTGCTAAATCTCGAACAGTGGCGTATCTTGAAAGCCAAAACTCTATAGTTCATACCTTATATTCTTCTGTTGGTAAGTAATTATGGGAAGGACTTGATAAAAGAGGATAGTTTAGCCACTAATTGTTTGTTTGTCCTTGATGTTGTTCATCCCAAAATTGCATCCACGATCTTCTTCGTGGCATCGGGCAAAAAGATGGATTTACCTATAATAAGTATGGTGTGGATTCCCAATGCACCCGAAGAGTTGGATTTTTCTCCAAAAACTTATGTCTCCATATTGGATCAGCTTCATCAAATTGTTCTTGCTATATGAGAAAGCATCATCCCAGAAATTCAATTGTTAGTCTAGCTCTTTGTGTGTAATTTGTTTGATATAATGCCTCATCTTCTCCTTGACCAATCCATAAGGAAACGGGTATTCTCTTGGCATTCTTGACAATTCAAAATGTATTCATGCACATCTTGTTGCATGTCCAACTAGTATACCCCTAGTCTTTTCAAATCTCTTGTGGATCCATGAATGCCCTTATGCATTTTCCATCAGTGCACATGAGCTTCTTCGAGTATATTTTCTTGTTATGCATCTTCTACACACCTTAGCAATACACCATTAGGTTCCTTGTAATATCGACTACTGGCCACAATATGTAGATTCCTATTGTGTGGTCCATGTGTGAGGATTGGTATCAATTTTTTTGCCCATTTAGGACACACTTCTAGGTTGAATAGATATGTATCAGGTAGATCATCTTCCACTCCAATAGGTGGTTCTCCATGTGTCATCCTTGATAAATGGTCAACTCTTACATGTGTATTCCCTTTTTTGATGACCACTTCAAAATCAAATTCCATGAGTAGTAGGAACCATCTCACTAGCCTTCCCGTATTGCAGGGCTTATTGACCAGATACAATAGTGCCTAATGGTCAATAAAAAAATTGAATTTATTGGCTAGGAGGTAATGTCAAAATTTCTTGACTGCATACACCATTCCTAGGACTTCTCTTTCAGTAGTAGTGTAGTTTCTTTCTGCTTGATTCAGTTATTTACTAGCATACACAACAAGGTGATCTTATTTTCCTTCATCCATCGGTTGAGCTAGTATGCATCCAACGGAAAAATTCAATGCATCTACATGGATATGGAATGGCTTATTCCAATTGGGTACTTTCAAGTTAGGTGTTGAGGTTAATTGTCACTTCAATTCATTAAATGCATTCTCGCATTCCTCCATCCAAGTGAATTGTGTCAACAACCCATACAATGGTTTTGCACTAATGGCATACATGTGGATGAACCGACAATAATATCCACAATGTCCCATAAAAGCTTGGACTTCCTTTGCATTTCTTGGTCTAGGCAGATCCAAGATAAACTTTATTTTATGCTCGTCGGTGGAGATACCATTCTTGTATGTAATATGTCCCAAAACCTTTCCTTACCTTACCATAAAGACACATTTCTTCGAATTCACGTGCACTCTATATTGCTTGCATTTCTCGAATATCTTCTAGAGTTTGGGAGTGTGTTCTGTCCTTCTACAGGAGTATGTGCATAAGTCATCAAGGTAAACTTCCATGCTTTTTCTGAGAAATTTTTTGAATACATGACACATCAATCTTTGGAAAGTTGTAGGAGCATTCATGAGCCCAAATGCCATCACTCGAAAAGCATACACTCCCCATTCAGTAGCAAATGCTATCTTATGTTGATCTTCTATAGCAATGGCTACTTGGTTATAACCTGAGAATCCATCAAGGAAGTTAGAGACCTCCTTACCTGCTACTCTTTCCAAGAGGTAGTTGGTTATGGGTAATGGGTAACTATCACGAATTGTAGCTGCATTAACCTTTCTCAAATTGATGCATACCCCAAGTTTGCCATTCCTTTTTGGTACTACTACCAAGGGTGATACCCATTCTGTATGTTGTATCTCGTAAATGAATTGTGCAGCTAATAGTTTTTCAATTTCCTCCTTGATTTTGATAGAATAAACATCATTATATGTGTATGGTCTTTGTTTTGAGGACTTGGCCTCAAGGGTCATTGGAATTCTATGGGAGAAAATGGAAGGATCCACTCCCTTGAGGTCTTTTTAGGTCCATGCAAATACATCTCTGTATTCTCTCATTAATTCTATCAATCCCTTCTCCTCTTCTAGTGATACATCCTTTCCTATGTAGGTACCTCTCTCCTCTTCTTCTTCCATAGTTATTATCACATTTTTCGTTTGTTCCTTATTATCATATGCTTCCCCTTCTTGAGATTCTCTTTTTTGTCATTTGAATTGCTATTTTTTCTTCTTCTACTTCATATTTCTTGAAATGCTTTGGAAACTCAAAAAGATCTAGTGGTTGTTCTGGTCGAACTGGAACTTCCTCTTTGTCTTGTTTCTCTTAGTGCTTTTCTATGGTTAACACTCTTGGTACTTTGACTTCTTTTTCAGGCTTAATCTCTCTTTAGGATTGTTCCTCTTAATCAAATTCTAGTTCTTCCATTTCAATACTCTCGTAATCATCTCTCCATTCCTTTTTGAATAATTTGCCATCTTCCATTTCTTGGAGGATTACCATGTAAAGATTTACATCGTAACCTTCTTCATCTTTAGACTCATTCATGGTCAGCACTTCCTCATTTATACACACATCTAGGGTGGCTAATATTTCCATCCATCCATGCAGTTTGAATGCTTCATCAGGAAATTTTTGAGGCATGTATGTTGTTATAGGTCTGTAATTCTTGTGCCCTGTTGGCCATGATTGTGTTGTCATCTCTTCCCTTTTCACTTCCTTACACATCCATAATTGGACATCTTCCTTCATCCACAATTGGTCACTATATCCTACCCTATGAATGGATAAGTCATCTTCTTCCTTATGTACTGGGTTCCATTGTAATGGGGGTACATCTCTATAGGCGAACATATGTAAATTTATCTTGGCAGTTGTTCCCTTGTGTTGCAGGTACAACACAACTTTTAGTTTTCTCATGAATGGTCATCCCAAAATCATTTCGTAGTTGTTCGCTTTTCTGAACTAGAAAATGGCTAAAGTATGGTTGATTATTTGATCGCTTCTATCACATTGATTTGGGTAGTGGTGGAAACCTTGTTGGGGTTCTTAGAGCAATCTCTAAACAAATGTTCCTTGCCACAATCACAACAATAGCCTTCCCATAACCTTGGGGTGGTGGGTTGTATGACAAAGTGCATTCCCTTATAAAATGACCTTCTCCACACCTATAGCTTGGTCCTCTAGGGGCAGGTGGTCTAGTGGGTGGTCAAACTAAAGATGGGACCATAAGCGCTGTGTACATGAGGTTAGCATATTCCAGTCCATAGGGATCTTTATATCCCTCATATCCATAGTATTTATAATCATAAGTCTCACCATATTCCATTAGGCTTGCATCATAAGATTAATACTATCCTTGGTTCTAATTGAAACCTTGATTAGTAGTTTTTGAACTGTTGGATGGTGTTGTTGGTACTATGCATCTTCCTAGGTTTTCCTCTAGTTGGACATACTTAAATGGTACTACATTTTATGGATGGGGTGGTTTTTTTTTTCATAGTACCGATTGTGGTTGGCCATATCCTTCCTATTCATATGGTCTAGGTGCTAACTATGGTTGTGGGTAAGATTTATATCTAGGAGCCTCTCTGCCTTGTTCCCTAGAAGGATATCCATAGAATCTATATTGAGGTGGTGCTAGTGGCCTTGGCTACCTATTAAATGGGCAGTTCTCGATGTTGTGGTTGGTGTACTTTTGCTCAATGTGACAATATAAGTTGATTCCTTGAGTTGGTTGCCTATTGTATGGGTAAGGTTGTGACACCCCTAAACCTCCTCTCGTGCAGACATGGGATGGGCGATCTCCTCCACACAGTATGCATCTTTGTAACATTGGTACTCTCAAAGGGTGATTCTAGTAGTTCCTCTATCCTTGTACTCCCAATCTTTTTGCTACCAACTCTGCTAGCTCCTCCAGATGAATTGAACTAGAGGTCACAATGCTCCTTGTGTCCTTATATTTAGTCAAATTTTGTGTGGTTTTCAGATCGTCTACTAAATTGTCTTCCATATCTATGCACTTTTAAAGACACTCACCCAATGTTTGCAATCCATAAACTAAGGTTCTCAAGTTTCTGTTGGTTAGTCCATCTAGAAATAAGGATATCATTTTTTGTTGTGAAGGTCTCTCTGTCACAAGGCATCGATCAACATACTGATTAAATCTTCTACCTGCATTTTTCACTGTTTCATTAGGAGCTTCTTTAAAACTATGGATTAAGGATGACAAATTATGCTTAATCCGTTGCTTGATGAATTCTCCAATAAATTATTTTAAGAATTGTTTGATATGGCCAAAGTGATTTGGATCCAAGGGTTGGAACAAAGTCAAGGACATTCACATGAGGGTTAGTCCAAAGGATTCATATTGCACAAATAATTCATCCACTTGCTCTGCTCACAGTACTTGTTTGAATTTTGTGATGTGGTCATAAGTTTCTCCTATTCCATCAAAAGGATTCCGCATACATTGGGCGACTTGGATTGGTGTCAGTCTCCTTCTTGGCTCTAGGGATTGAATTATGATGGGAACTGCAGGTCTCACTAGATGCATTCCCAATCCTAACCCTTGAGGTGGTCTTGCCCTAAAGGTTGGCCTATTCACATTTCCTCTCTCTTGGCTAGCTTGGCTGTTGAAATTTATTATTCTCATAGTAAATTGTATGTGAGGTCTGATGGGAACACTGCGTTGGCTAGTTTTTCCTAATGTCATGTTTTATGTACCATGATGGGTTCCAAATGGGTTTTCTAAGGTAGTTGCTTGCTCTCCAGGAGGGAATACAATAAATCCCATATAGTTCAACCATGACCTATCCACTTCTTCTACTGGCCAATATCCCGTTTGATTCTAGTCTAGGTGTGTGACTCTAGATGCGTCTTCCAGATCCTTCAGCTCATATATAGTTATTGGATTGATGCCCTCTCCTTGTGTAGGTGAATCGGTTTGTAGGAGTAAGTCTCATCATGTACTAAGTACAAATCCAACAAATAGTCATCCTGAGGTATTAGGTCCCCTCTTAGTAGTTGAGTTACCACCGACTTTCCCCTTGGGGTAGTCACTATGTCTCCAATGTCGACTCTCTTAGAAATTCCTTGTCAACCTAACTCTCCTCTATCATTAATCTGGTTAGGATTTTCTATCATGACGTAGATCTGGCCTCTCTTGTCCATGAAGACACCACCTTCATACTTGACTACAGGTCTCAAGACTATTTCTGAGTTTGTAGTGTTTACCATTCTTGCTACTGATGTATTTAGACCATTGAGATAAATGAGTAGTCCTTGTAGGTTGGTGGACACATATTGTAGGGAAGTCTGATATTCTCCCTCTATAGTAGACACTAAACCTTCCCTAGGTAGTGAGCTATGCATGTCTTTGGAAGCCATGGGTATTTCCTCGTCTGAGTTATTGGATGTGTTAATGTAGATAGAGTGATCACTAGGTTGGACTGCACTTCGTGTAGAAGATATGACACTTCTTTTACTGCCTAATACTCGTCCAAACCTCAATTTCATTCACCACCTAGAATTTATGTCTTCTCTAGGCTCTATTGGCTCTCTTGCTTTTCCCAATTCCTTTTTTTCCCTCACTTTCTTCTTTTAGGCTACTTAGGTTTCCCATGATACATGATACCTCTCCAAGTCGATACTGCCTTTTCACGATACACAATACCACCAAAGCTCATGATACCTGATGTCACTTAGGATGATACGATACTTAGTCCACTTTATGACACATGATACAAATTGATAATGATACACGATACTAATCTTGTGTGATACGATACATGTCTTCAATAGATACATGATACCATATGTAGACAATACACGATACATAACGTATGCAATATGCGATACCACTCTGCATGATACGATATTTCTTGACTCATGATACACGATATCTCAATTTGACGATACATGATACCTTAGCGGTATCACGATACTCAAGGAGGCAATTCGCAATATGTGATACTTGGCAAGTATCGTGATACTAGGAAGTTTTGGTATTCCGATACCTAAACTCAACCGACTACGATACTTCAGCCAAAATTGATCTAAATTTTAAACTTTTTTGTGCAAATTGTGCCTCACACTCTCCTCTTTTCTCTTGGCCCACTGTGGATGATAAATCTCACTCCAAACCCTCTATGCTATCCCACAATACCGATGCAGTGTCACCTCATGTTTGTGAGTGCTCTTTTGATTTTCAGAGATTATGGGATCAAATTCCTCACCTTCAAGAGTATGTCTTCCAAGTCTTGCCCTTGACAATCCGCTAATTTGTGCGCTCTCCATGATACTTCACCCATGATACCGATCGTTGCTCGCTCCATGATACCAGTGTTTCCAACAATGACTTCTTACACAACTCAATTGTTTATTTTAGGTATTTGACATGCGCTAAGTTTGAACTAAAAAAGAACTAAATTTCTAGGGTTTTCTTGGTGTAATTTACCTACCCTAAGTCTAACTCTCTCTCTTCCCTAACCCTAAATCTTTCTCACTCCCTCACTCCTAACTCTATGAACTCATTACATACACCACTACAGTGTGAAGTAACAAGTGCAAAAGTGTTTTTCCACTATCTAAAATTACCTATACTCACATGACTCAGTCACTCAGTAGCAATCACCATCACCTATGCACTTTGATTGGACTAGTTCCCCTGCAACGGTGCCGAAAACATGTGTACCTAAGTCATAGAGCCTTAGGAACCTGTGTCAATTGATACTATACCTCAATTGCCACACAAGTGCATATAGCGGTGGATAAATACCCATTTAATTATCAATGCACAAAATTGGACATATCGAGTGTATGAAGACATGTGCACACATGATGGTAAGTGAAGTTACAATACTATGATGCATGTAACTTAGTTTAGCTACCTCTCCTACTCTTTAATCCTCTAGAAATGCATGCCACGATACTTGTAATAGTAGTAAGCACAAATTTGGACTTTTCTCTCTGCTCAAAATTCCAAATATGATGAATAGTGATTTATATAGGTGGACAGTCTAGTGTTGGTCCAAATGAGGTAATTTCTCACCCTTTGTAGGTTCCACATGATGATGCAATCATTCCATTTTTTATGGAGATTTAGAAAAACTATGCACTCGTTCAGGCACTCATACTGCTTCTTTTGCATCAGATTTCTATGACATGGCTACCTTTAGTCTTTGTGATGATAATGAGCCTATTTTATTTGATGAAGCACAAATTTTTGAAAATTAGATGGATGTTATGCAAATAGAATATGATGCATTATGAAGAATGGAACTTGGTCTTTATGTGACCAGCCTCCTTGGAAGAGGCACATTGGCAATAAGTAAGTATACAAGCTAAAGTGTAAGAGTGATGGAACAGTTGATATGTATACGGGTAGGATTGTTGCAAAAGGTTTTGCTTAAGAAAGAGGCATTGATTTTGATGAGACCTTTGCTCCTACATGCCAAATGACTACTATTCATAGCATTTGTGCACTTGTAGCTCATCATTGTTTGAATGTACCTTAGCTAGACATTAAAACTGCATTTCTAAATGGTGACTTGCATGAAGAACTGTATGTTTTTTAGCCTCATGGTTTTGTGGAGAAACGCATGAAAACAAATTTTTCAAGTTAAAAAAGGCATTATATGGTTTGAAGCAAGCACCACGTGCTTGGTATGAAATGATACATGCCTACTTGATTGCACATGGTTTTGAGAATAGCCCAACTAAGAGCACTTTATATGTTAAGCATGAAAATGGTGTGCTTCTAATCATTCTTATATATGTTGATGACATGTTGCTCACTCTTCCTAATGAGAAGCATACTACTGATTTTAAGCCTAATTTGCATGCCTCATTTGAGATGTTAGATTTGGGGCATTTGCATCATTATATAGAAATTCAGTTTATAAAAGTTGATGGAGAAATAGCTCTGTGTCAAACAAAATATATTGACACATTATTGTGGTATTTTGGCCTTGAAAATTTCAAAGTTATTGGCATCCCTATGGAAATAGGGTGAGAGTTGAATCTTCATGATGTTGGGGATGCACTTGATGTTGTTCTCTATCAATAGACTATTGGATGCTTTATTTATTTATGCATTAATCAGCAAGATATTTAGTTTTTTATCTCACAGATGAGCAAGTGTTTGCATTGCCTAGGTTCCAAGCATTAGCAAGTGGTTAAGCACATCTTTCTCTACTTGAGTGGTACCCGTATACTTGGATTGTTTTATTCCAAGGGGGGGATCACCATCACCAAATTTTCATGCTTTATCTAACTTTTATTGGGTTGCTTGCTATGATACTCATGTGTCCACCAGTTGTTTTTTTGTCTCATGATTGGTAGCTCATGTATATCTTCATTGAGAGAGAAGGAGCCTACTTTGGTCACTTTTAGTTGTGAGGTTGAGTATAGGATAGCTTTCAGACCGACTATTGAGCGTGTGTAGCTCAAACGCCTTATGGTTGATCTGGGTGTTGGTCACTCTTCTACTAGCACCATCTTTACTGATAATTAGAGCACATTGGCAACTATGAGCAACCTTGTGTTCCATGCTCATACTAAGCAGATTGAGGTTCATTGTCATTATGTTAGGGAGAGGTTCTCTATAGGAGAGATCTGTTTGGCATATGCACCCACATAGGAGAACGTTGTAGATCTTTTCACAAAGGCTCTGCCTAGGGAGAAGTTTGAAGCTTTCTGCAAAGCTTTGGGCTTACTTCCTTTTGTGGATTTATACCACATAGCTTGGCACTTCCTTACACATGAGTGCCAACTTCTTGTTCACCACATCCGTGTTAGTGGGGATTTGTTGATATATTTTGGTAATGATGTATTTGAACACACTATGACTGTCAGGGCACTGTTTTCCCTCTTTAGAAGGTTTTTTTCCCCTCGATTGTATATATGCCTATAACTCTAATGGGTAACTTATCTTTGATCATTCACTTAGTAATACATTCAATATTGTGTGTTGTGCTCCAAACTTCTTCTTCTTCTTCCTTGTGTTGTTTGCGTGCTTCTGCAGACCTCAAATTCCAACAAGGGGATGAACCTTTCAATTGTTCTTATAGTCTCAAATCTCTTCAAGATCTATTTCATGTTCCCATAAGTGCATATAACTTATTTTTAATGGTTTAGATGTTCAAAAGTAGTTCTGAAGTCAATTTTAATGGAAATTAACAACTCCTTTACGATCTACGCATGTTCACAAGCTTAAATCTCAATGAAAATACCTACCAAAAGCTCTCTATAGTCAATGCAAGACCATAATCGGCTTATATTATCTACGCCTTATTTTCTAAAACGTATATAAAAAAGTCAAACATGCTTCATAAGCAGATATTAGACAAGAGATTTCAGATAATAAGATAAATTCATGTAGAGGGACTGGTACAAATTGAAGTGGTGTGATGGCAAGGTATCATGGTGGATTCCCTTTTGTGAGAACTTCATGATGATGCCCTCAAAGTAGAAAAACGAGCTCAAAATGATGAGCATGATTTGCCCCATAGACTTGCAGAATACATAGAACTACACAATACATAGAGAGTTCGAACTCATATTTCCTAAGTTTTACATTTGCGATCGACACTACTTGTTTTATTGAAGAACATATAGAAAAGTGTTATGTGGCCATTTGGCCTTTCAAATTGACACTAACGGCAACACGAAATTCTCCAACTTCACAACTATGACTTTTGACAAGCAATGTAAGGCATGCTAGCTTAGAAAGTCCTAAAGTCTCCTATGCAAGAAGGGACCACATGTGAACAAGTAGGAAGACAAGTTTATCCAAGAATGCATTTGGCAACTAACTAAGGAGACCTCAATGGTGAGATGAGGTATAATTTAACCTTCATAAATTATCATTCTGAAATTATGTGAATATTTTGAACGTGAATTTTTAATTCATATGTGTGGACATGAAACGAATTTACATCAAAGTGCTTGGGCAATCCCTCGCTCATGGAATGGGAGAATCCCTCTCTCAAGAAATTTCAAACATTTTAAGTTTGGATGGGATAAAAAGAATGTTCTAATGTTGACATACACGAAAGAGAAAATGGGTACTAGAAGGAAAGAATAGGTACATGGTAGACTTATAAATCCTTTCTTGAATGACATGCATGTTCCAAATTTCACATCATAAATGCATGCCAAAGTTTTAATATCCAGGCTTCCACACATTAGAAAATATGAAATGCTAAGAAATGAAATCTTCCCATCTTATAATACTCAAGTGCGTCTTTTGTGTACATGTTACATAGTATTTGATCCAAGCTATAGAATATAGTGGTATTCTTTTTAGGTACTTTTAAAGAAAGAAAGAAAATTAAGCCTAATAGCTACAAGAAAAGGGAGTCGAACTGATGCACATAAAGTATTATAAAAGAACAAGGAGTGGAAATCTTCACTCATGCCCCGAAATAGATTTTTTTCTTTCATTTGATTGTTTTTGCTTAGATGAGGCCAAACCATCACTTAGGTAATTCTAAATAGGACTTTGCTTAAGGGATGACAAAGAACAATGCTTTAGAATTATTCAACTGACATCCCTTTCTTTTTCAAAAACAAAACATGCAATCCACTTTCTCTTATTTAATCCAAATTGCTCTTAATGAGAAGGCTTGAATCAATTCCTAATTGGTTCGTCTTTAAACATGCCTTGAAGTTTCATAGTTTTAGTCCATCCAATCATTTGATAAAGATATCTACATATTAGTGCTTTGTATTAACATGATCTACCTTTACAAAATTTTTAATGAATATCTCTCTGATTAACTGATAGTGTACCTCCATATGCTTGGACCTTGCATGGAACACATTGTCTTGTGCCAAGTATACCCTACTTGTTGATTGTAGAAGATAGTTATTTCTTAACTTATGCATCAAGATCAATAAAAGAAATTTTTAAGCCACATGATCTCACATGAGAATTTTTATAAAGCTCCTTACTCGGACTCATTTGAGGGGAGAGCCACTATACATTTTTCCTCTAACATCCATCAGATGGTCTTATTCCTAGCATGATGAAAATTCCACTAGTTCCACTCCTATCATCCTTTCAACTAGCCCAATAGAATCACAATAAGATTCTACATATAATCCATCATAAAAGTGGAAAATAGATATAATCCATCATAAAATGGAAAATAGATCATATCCCTTATTGATCCGCTGAGGTACCTAAGTATCTTTTTTTCTACAACAACATGAGGATCTCTAGGTGTGTATATAAATTGAGATAGTACACCAGCATGTTCTAAATCATGCCATTTGAGCACAACATACAAAAGAGATGCAACAATTGAACTACACAAGGCATCCATCTACACTTGTTCTCCTTCATGAGCACTTTATTTCTCATTCAGTTCTAATTGAATAGAAATCAGCTTTCAATCAAACAATCCAAACTTCTTTGAAAGGTCATGAATGTTTTTCCTTTTCTTTCGATGTATACCTTCTTCCTTATACAGCCCTTCAATGCGAGTTTTATGTACCAAAGAAAAAACAATGTATTGAAATAGGTGATAACGCACAACATATGATCAAGCTATGCTTCTACAAAGATAGACAAGGGGTTTCTTAACGGACCATTCTCTAGGTGATTGGTTGAAGTTGATCGCTCTCCGTTGCTTCCAATTCTTTCAAAGAGTTTTGTTTATAACTATGCTATACATAGCAGCCAAGCATTTGATCAATTCACCAAGAATAACTAGCTTCGAATTAACATGATGAAATATGGAAGAAATGATGTCACATACTTTTGGAAATCAAAATGCAACATCTTGACAATCAGAGCATTAGAAAGCAAGGATCCAAGCAGTAGAACTCGTGCATTTAGATTGAATTTGAATCTCCCTCAGATCTCTCAAGCAATCACCTATCACACTTGGGTGTGATGACTCCTACTTTTGAAGAAAAGAGTTTCCTACCTATTAGGGAATCTTTTCCAAGTTATATAAACACACCCTGTACTTCAAATTTTTAATATCTTGCATGTGAGATCTCTTTAGGAATCTGAATAAGCTAGTATCTGCCTACTTGAGTGATTTCTTCCAACTTTAGATAGCCATATCTCAGTCTCTATTTTGGTAATAAAGGAGTTAGATAGCTATGTGTGTAGAGCACAATTTCTTCTTCATATACTACCAATTTCTTCTCATGTACGGATTGTTAGAAATCAAAAACAGTATTTTCAAGATGCCTCAAAGCTTTGGTCTTATCTCTGCATATTCTTAAAGCCAATTTTTGGAGTGAAAAGTGTATAATCTATGTGTCTAGCGAAGGTAGTGAGTAGTATGTCTTGGATGCATTCATTATTTTAGTAGAAGCAAGTATTATAAGTGAGATAACTTGCATTAACAAGTGCTTATAGTCCATTCTGATTGATAGAAAGATCTTTGGTTCATTCCATAGGGACTCGAGGAAATAATCATTTGAGCTAGCAAAGCTATCTGTGAGTATACCTATTAGGCCATTTATGCTTCAATGCTGCTAAGGATGGTTTGCAGTTCTCCCATTAGTGGTATCACAGTAACTTCAATATGCAAAAACGTTCAAATAGGACCAAAGGAAGATATTGAAGGCATTGGAAGAAGAGGATTTGTTGGTTTGAATTCAAAGTCACATAAACAACAAAGGGAGAGCCTCTCACTAGAGAAGTAAGGAATTAATCACATGTTTTTTGAAAATATTGGAGTATAGAGGTAAACATCTCATTTCATATCACTATTCTTGCATCAAAGATATTTCTAATAGTCTGTTCAAGAACATCATGTTCAAATATAGCACCTATATTGAAAAGCTAGATAAAAATAACAGTCAACCATGCAAGTTTTGGATGTCTAGCTTTTTCATGGGAAAGGGTTTATGGGTACTTGATATTGGAGCAGATGTTAAGCCTAGAGTTGGGGGAGAATCTAACTATTGATCAATTGAGAATATTCAAAGAATAACTTGAGAGAGATAAGAGGGTTATTTTCGTCCTCTCTCCGCATTTCAATAATGCAATGATAGGATTCATTTAAGATTTAGAGAGGTTATAGTCTACATCAACCATGGCTAGGAAGATCCAATCAAGAAATGAGCTCAACAATATGAGGAAGACGTCTATTAGCAACATAAATGACTACATTCTGAAGATCAAAGAGGTGAGTGGTGCATTGGGATCCATTCACATAGATGATGATGCCCTAGTTGCGTATATATTAAATCGACTTACAGATGATTAGAAGTGGAAGGATTTCACCACTTTTTTATATTTCAAGTGCAATCTTTTTACCTTTGAGCAATACGTGGACTTGATGGTCACTAGCGAGATAAATATTGGAGGCTCAAAGACAAAGGACCATGAGGCCCAAGCATTTTATGTAAGTAACGGAAGAGACAAAGGAAGGAATCAAGGAAAAGGCAAAGTAAAACAAGGAAAAGGAGAAAATGGAGACTCAGATCAAAAGCAAAGGAAAAAATCTTCTTCATCAAGAGGAAGAGGAGGAAGGTACAATCTGACTACAAACAATAACAATACAGATGGATGTTACACATGTCGCAAGTATGGTCACTATGCAAGACATTGCTACCAAAGAGAGAAAGGAAAATCATCATATAGAGGGAAAGTTATTTATACTTCTAGTTCATATGAGAATGCTAACGTTTTATCCATGATATAGATGAGTGATAACATGTCAGGAGGATCAAATATATGGTATATTGATAGTGGATGCATCAATCACATGAGCATCAAGAAGGACTTCTTTCCAAATATATAGGTACCATCAAATAAAGTCAATGTAGAGATAGATGATGATATTGTGCATGCTATTACACATAGGTGATGTCATGCTAGATGGTTCCCATCAAGCTAAACTTTTGAAAGATGTTCATATTCCCACAATTACAAAGAATCATGCTTCTATGGGACAAATGGAGGAAAGAAGATTGCAAGTTATGTTGAATGGAAAATGATGCACTGTGGAGAACCTTTGAGAGGGATACAAAGTGGTGGCCAGAGGTAGAAAGGAGGGAAGACTATTCACATTCGATGTGAAGCCAAACGTTGTCCACACAACCTACACATATGCAAATAGGAAGGTAGCAGGATTGGATCTTTGGGATAAGAGGTATGGGCATATCAATACTCAAAAGGTTGAAAGACATGGAGAAGAAGAGATTAATATTTGGAATACCAAATCTTCATATTTAGAAGCTCATGGATTCATGTGAAGCTTGTCATTTTGTTAAGAAAACTTGATTATTTCTTTAAAGGAGCAATTATGTGAGTTACCATCCACTCGATTTGTTTCACATAGATGTTTGGGGAACCAACAAAGAAGAATTCAAATGGAGGTAATAAATACCTTGTAACCTTCATTGACTATTGCACAAGGATGATTTGGCTTTGCATGAGACATAAATTTGATGTATTTTTTTAGTTCAAGAAGTTCAAGGCTTTTGTAGAGAAGGAATGTAATAGGTATATCAAATTTCTAAGGTCAAACGGAGAAGGAGATTATTTCTCCCATAATGTTTTAGAATCCAATGGTATTAAGAAACAAATTAAATGTAGGTACATATCTCAACAAAATGGTCTAGATGAAGGATATGGGCCGAATTTATATTGGGCACATGCATCAACCACTACCATATACATTATGAATAGAGCACCCACATCAGGTATTCATACTTCAAAACCATATGAAGCTTGGCTTTTGGCACTCAAGACCAAGGCGAAACAAGAGGGACCAAGCACAAAACAAGAGGAAGTATGTAGACCAAGATGTGAAAATCCAATTTGAAGATCAAGCGACTCAATACAAAACAATGATTTTTATCACTAATCCTTTGTACAAAAAACTCAACTTTGTAAAAATATGCTCCACTTTGTGCAATACAAGGACTCTCTAGGCAGAGCTCCTCGATGTGGTACTCACCAGCCCTAGGGTGGCACTAAATTTTGCATCGTTGTTGGGGAGTGTAGCTCGAGGATGAGCATGTGATTGTAAGACCATAGATTATTGACGTTGGAATATTTTCTAGGTAAAATTGCATTGATTTTGTTCATTATTTTACATTTTTTGTTCAATTAAACCTCCATCATCACCTCCATCCATCTTCATCCTTACCGAAAAATATCAGATTTTGGCATATCTACAACTTTCCCTTCATTCCTCTCTTTTTCATTTTGGTGTATGTGTGTGTGTGTGTGTGTGCGTGAGAGAGAGAGAGAGAGATTTTGTGTGCTTTGTTGTTTTGTGTGTTTTTAGTGCTTTCTTGGAGGTTTCAAATTCATCATCATCTCCACCATTGCAAACAAGAGCAATCATGTAGAGTGTCTCTCATTGGTTCTTACAGAGTTTGCAAGCATCAAAGCAGGGTTTGGGAGATCCTTTTGGGCAAGAGCGTGTGTCGAAGAAAGTGATTAGAGGCTTGAAAACCATTAACACCCTTTTTCAATACTATCCTAAGCTAAGTTGCATGGTTCTAGGATTAGGACTTAGGGTTATGATAAGAATCCTCTAAGACTAAGAAACTCTAAAGCAATCAAGTCCAATATTTACAAATAATTGATAAGCACCACAAACCCTAAGGGTAAAAAGCATAATCACACATTTCAATATTCAATTCAGTTAGTGCAAGTATTCATGATAACAGTACATCAAGACAAGATCCTAACAAAGGGAACAAAGAATGAACAAGTCACTGATAATTGAACAACCATCAACATGTGTGTCTACTCTAAAGGAAAGTAAAAAGGAATTTGGGCTTAATTCATGAGCCCTAGATCAGGTAAACACCTCAAAAAAGTGTGTCAACAAATCCCTACTTCATTTGAAGCTAGTATCAATCATGTAGCTAGGTCCTTGTCCAAGCTATTAGGTGATCACTCATCCAGTGTCAGCTTAGAGATGATTGAGATAGATATTTCATATAGTATGGAGAGGCCTACTATAATTTCAAGGCTAGTTACCTAGAGAACCTAGAGCTATCTTACAAAACACAGTTGGAGTATGTAAGAATCAACTGATTAGGTGCTCTCATGTATAGGATGGTTTGAGGAGATGAGTGATCCAATTGAGGAATCCAAAGCACACATTTGCAATAAAACATCTTGTGGTAAAACATGAAGAAGGGTCATATATAGACAAGCGGGGAACTATGAATATGTTTATCACCTTCTTAGATAGAATAGTTGACTTTGCAACAATCCATCCTGAGTCGAAAAGAGGAGATTTAGAAGAGGAACATCTAGAAGATAACCCAAGTACCCAAAGAGGCAAATGTATGATGACAAGAGTAATTGCAACATGCAAGATAACCAAAGGTAAGGCTAGCATAGAAATGTATGTAAACAAGGCAAGAGAAGAGGCTTTTTCGCGGTTTAGATGAGAACAACCTAACTCCAAGGTGGAAATTTGGGTACATGAGCTGAGGGACCCTGAGAATCCGTAAAATCATCCATTTAAATAGCAATTCAGATCACATGTATGTAGTGTCGAAGTACAACAAACAAAAACATACACAGAAAGGAGAAAAAGTGTTTTGCTTACAAACATAGCCACCTCTTAGAAAGGAACTTGTACAATATCCTTTAATCCACTAGGAGCATAGAAAGAAAGATCTATTTAAGCCCTCGAGATAAGTTTTGTACACAATTCGGGCAGGGAAGACCAAAATCAATATTCCATCAACTCAAGAGAGAAAGACATAGAGAGCATAGAACCCATAGAGACATAGATGAATTCCCTTCACTTATAAAAAGATAGCATGCAAGAATAGGGAGACCTCGTAGGTAGATAAGACAACCAAGGATGCCTCTGATGTGAGCACTAAGCAGACTTCAAACAATTCTTGAGAGAATAACAAATAGAGGATTTTTTCACACAAATTGAGGCATTTGGCTTAACTATGAAAAGCACACCCCTTGCTTGGTTTCATCCCTTGAGCTGAGGAAATTATCTTGAGATCTCACAGTTGATGCATACATTCATCACTAAGATCTCTAGAATTGGAATAAGACATAATACATCATCCTTGATTCATACCTTCAAAAAGAATCCTTAAGACACAACCAATCTAGCATGACATAGGTTTAGGCAACACATTGAGAGATGTCCTACTCTAGAGTTTGCTACTCAAGCTAAGCAAGTATCATTGTTCTTAGATGCACTTGTAATTGGAAAACGTAGATCATATGTGTACCTAAAAGAGCAAAACACCCTAGATCATTGCTTGAGAATGTGCACCAACATTGAGGATAACCTAGGAGAAGAGTTAGAAATCTCAAAGCTATACAAGGTATCAAACTATTCAGCTAGTGTATCTTCATAGCCTTCATCATCCAAAGAGAAACTTGCAGAGTTAGTAACTCAAAAGCTAGGTGGAAATCTCTTGAATGGAAAACCATAGTGAGTGGTCACTGTGAAATGTTTTTATGCATATGGAGGTGATCACATGGATAACATATGCCCTATGCAATCCTAAAACACAGGAAACCCTAAAACTCAATATTGAATAATAGAAAGAAAATACACCAATCATTTGTTGGAGTTTGAGGTCTACGGAAGCACGCAAAGAGCAGAAGGAAGAAGAAGCTTGCAACAAGCACACAATATTGAAAGTATTACCAAGTGAATGTACAAAGATAAGTGACTGGTTTGGGTTATACACATATATAAAAGCAAGGGTGGAAAACCTCCTAAAGAGGTAAAAAAGGGCCTCGGTGGTCCTAGTGTGTTCACACACATCACTACTAAAATATATCAACAAATCCCTGTAGGAAAGATGCACTAAACAAGGAGCTAGCACTCATGTATATGGAAGTGCCAAGCTATGTGGAATCAATCCACAAAAGAAAGTAAGTCCAAAGCTTTGTAGATAGCATCAAACGTCTCCCTAGGCAAGGCTTTTGTGAAAAGGTCTGCAATGTTCAACAATCATTGTGAAAGCTTCCCTATAGTCAATCCTACAACTAGAAGTGGCCACACTAGGTTGCTTCTTTCTCAACCAAGATACGCATGAGCTACCAAGAATGAAGTAAAAACCAATGGTGGACACATGAATTCAAATTCATAGGTTGCTTCTTTTGAAAATGAATTAGAATATTGACTTAAATAAGTCAATACTCTAGTTCATTTTCAAAAGTATATCTATAGTATGATCCTACATACTAAATTCTATGTGTAAATGCATTACATATAATCAAAGAAAATTAGACTAGAAAAAAGATTCTTGTTGTTGATGTGACTGCTGCAAACGGATCCTCTTCATTAGCAATTGGTACTCATTCTCCACATTATGAGCAAAGGCAATAGCTTCATGAAGCGATGTCGGCTGGCATGAGCAAAGCTTTGCTTGAACCTCCTTATATATCCTATCATCATACTTCTTCTTCATAGTATCATTGGACACATCTTCAAGCAAGCGAAGAGTTACTAAGTATTGGTAGAACCAGTCCGTATAGGTTGCAAATGTATCTCCTTCCATCCATGTAAATTTAGCCCACAATTGTCGAACATGTAGGTTGAACTTTAAGGGTAGAAAAGAATCCTTAAACTCTGCTTGAAAGGCCTTCCATGTGCTTGGACAATATGCACTATGACAAAGATCATTCCACCAAAGCTGAGCTCTTCCTACCAAATAATCGGTAGCAAACTTGACTTTCTTATTTTTTGAATATAACTCATTAGAATAGAAATCGTCGAATAGAGAGATCCATGACAGGAAAAATGGGCCATCCTTTCGTCCATCGAATTGGAGCATAGCATAGCGTGCTTTTATTATGGAATCATGCAAGTAAATCGATTTTTAATGTTTTAAATATCTAGAAGGTTTTAATGTGGTTGTGTTTGATTTAGCAGGTGAAGAAGCATGAGGGCGTGGATACAAGTGGATGCGCATAAATAAATAAATTCGAAGACTAAATCGAAAACTTCTAGAATAGTTATATTTAGGTCTATCTTGTTGTAAAAGTAGTGGTTTGCTTTAGAAAGTGACGCCTTAGAGTAAGTCGCAAGTGTAAACCCAGGTATAAACACAGGTATAAACGCAGGCGTAAACGCAGGCGTAAACGCAGGCGTAAACGCAGGTGTAAACGCAGGTGTAAATGCAGATTCTGGTTCTGGAACTAAAACTAAAGCTGAGACACAGAGAGAGAGAGACAGAAACAAAAGCAGAAGCAGAAGCAAATGTGGATTGGGATTCGGATTTGCGAACAGCGGATCCGGATCGTGAACAGAGAACGCAAACAATCCCCTCGGCAAACAATCTCTTCCAGAGTGATATGTGCCAGGATCTAATACGACTATTATCAAGATATTCAGTGCACGCACACACAGAGGCAGAAAGAAGATGAAATAGGAATCATACATAGAGAGACAGTCAACGCGATAATGGGTGCAATCTCCCCCCATGTACTCTGATGGACGAGTCTCTCATAGTACACATATTTATAGGTTTATTTCTATTACATCCTGAAAATAGAAGTTACATGAGGGCTGTCACTTTCAGAAGCATTTTTTTAGGTAAAACCACTTTATTTACAAAAGGCATCACTTTCTAAAGCGAACCGCTACTTTTACAACAAGATAAACCTAAATAAAACTATTCTAGAAGTCGTCGATTTAGTCTTTGAATTTATTTATTTATGCATATCCACTTGTATCCATGCCCTCATGCTTCTTCACCTGCTGGATCAAACACAACCACATTAAAACCTTCTAGACATTTACAACATTAAAAATCCATTTAACCTTCCATGATTCCATAATATACAACAAGCTCCCCCTCAATCCAGACATCTTGGCTTGCTTTTCTTCATCAATCCTCTTGAATGTCGTGCAATCCAATCATAGCTTTACACCTACAAAGCTTAGTACCATCAAGTGCTTTGGTTAGAAAATTTGGACATTGCATATATGTGGATACATAATCTCTTGCTCAATAACTTCTCTCTAACATAGTAATAGTGTACTTCTATATGCTTGGTTCTTGCATGATAGATAGGATTGGCTGCAAGATGCAAAGAACTTGTGTTGTCACCAAATATCATAGGTGAATGAGTGTGAAGTCCCAAATGTGAATAGAGCAATCTAATCCATTTGACTTCTTGTCTAGCATTGGCTAATCCCCTATACTGAGTCTCTATTGAAGATAGAGCAACAGTAGGGTGCTTCGTGGAAGACCATGAGATGGGCTTATCACCTGCATAAGAAAGATAACTAGAGGTGCTCCTTCTGTCATCCTTACAACCTGCCCAATCTGCATCTGAGTAAATCTTGATGTCCAAATCTGATGTGTATGGAAAGTATAAACCTTGATTTTGAGTACCCTGAGATATTTCAAAATCCTTTTGGTAGCTTCCTAGTGAGGTGTTGTAGGTTTGTGCATGAATTGGCTTAAAACACTTACTCCATAAGCTATGTCAATCCTTGTCAAGGTTGTATAGTTTAAACTTCCAATTATGCTTTGATATCCTGCAATGTCTTCAAGTAAATCACCTTCATGAGCACTCAATTTATGTTTTACCTCCATAGGGGTGCTAGCTATCTTGGCATTCTCCAAGTTGAACTTCTTCAACTTGTCCTGCACATACTTCCTTTGAGTAATGTAAATTCCAAAATTTTTATAGACCAATTCAAGTACAAGAAAATACTTTAGAAGCCCTAGATCACTGATTTTGGGTGGCCACAGTCTAGTGCCTAGATCACATAGGCTAGGCATGGCCTTCCCTTGTTTTTGTGTGGTCAAACATGAGAAAACCACTTAAATTTCGTGGGTTTCTTTTGAGAATGGTTTAGAAAAACTTGAAAATCATTTAGAGCCTTTGGATTGCTTGAAAGATCCAACGGCTATGGCTAAATGGACAAAGTCAAGGTAACTTTCATCTTGAACCCTTGGATGGGAGTGAGAACAAGCGGCTTCAATCATACTAATTATGGCAAACTGCGCGAACAATTATCAGCCGCCGGATCTTCCCTCAAATCTAACGTTCATATTTGAGTTAGATGGAGAAACTGCGCCTTAATTTGTGGCCTTTGGATTGGGCAAGATCCCATGGTTGAGATTCATCCATCACTTCAGATTGGCATCCTCTCACAATCTCCGTCGGATATATCACTCAATCCAACGATCCACGCCTGCTCTGATTTTTGTCTCAGCCCCATTCGCGCTCACGCGTTGGATTCATCTAGATCTAATGGCCAGAAAATTTGCAGAGACTACAAAAGGTCTTGTCCCCACTCCCCACAAAATCTGACATACTCTCTCTCTCTTACTTTTCAAGTATTTGAAGTACACCGTCGATTTAAGCCATCCAAAGGTCATGGATGCAGACGCTTTTTGACTTCAAAGTTGATGGTTCAAGAAATAATATTTTACTCCCAATACCACTAGTGTTTTGATGTGCATTATTTTACTCATATTTTAAGCTTCTTAATCCCTAAAAATTAGCGATCCTTACAAGGCCCATGCAAGGTTCACCTTTTTTCCTAATGCACAAGTCTAGCTTTATACCTATTTATGGATCCATCTAAGTTTCTCTTGATTTTGTAAATCCATCTAAAACCAATTACCTTCACTGATGCCTTCCTTGGTACTAGCTCCCAAGTATCATTCTCTTGGAGTGCTTCTATTTCTTTATCCATAGCTTCCTTCCATTTTGCCTTGGTCTTTGCCTCTTCATATGAAGTAGGTTCTTCAAGTGATAAATCCTTAGCAAGATAAATGGAATGCTTAGTAGCTAATGAAGTGTCATATCCATATCTGATTGGCTTCTTGCTCTCCCTTTGTGATCTCCTTAGGGCTTGGTTGGATGATTCAGATAAGTCTTCCAACCTCTTCATCTTTGCCTTGCCCTTTGATTCCCATGCCTTGAACTCTTCTAGGTTGATAATTTCCTCATCATCTGATTTGATGTCTTAAATTTGGCTTAGCTCCTCCTTGGTGAGGCTTTGAAACTCCTCTTCCAAGTCATATGGCAACTTGACCTTCCTGCATTCACTTTCAAACTAAGAATCATTCTCATCAAACACAACATCTCTATTGACCATAAATCCTTTGTTGGATGGATTATAAAACCTATATCCTTTCTGATTTAAATCATACCCTATGAAGATGCACTTCTCTACCTTAGGGTCTAGGTTATCTCTTATTTGAGATGGGACATGCACATAAGCAACACATCCAAATATTGTACAATGATCAAGTGATGGCCTCCTACCATGCCATGCTTCATATGGGGTCATCCCATCAAGGGATTTGGATGGCAACCTGTTAATAAGATAAGTGGCAATAGATACACAAGGCTTCCCATTTATCATCTGCCTTGATGCCATTGATTACTTGTCTCACTATTTGCTCCTCTTCAATCTCCTCTCCTATGATTTCCAATTGGTCAGCTACATCTTTGACTTTGGTCACATACTCTAAAACACTGCTTAGGTTGCTTCCTTTGAGTGGTAAACTCAATCCATAGTTGATTTTATCCTAGCTCTTGTGTTGGAAGAAAAATATGATGACAATGTCTCCCAAGTCTCTTGGGAAGTTTTACAGCTCCTGATGTGAGGAAGAAGGAAGTCAGAGATAGATTTAAGTAAATATGACCTTGCTAACGCATCTTTGGCACACCATGAGTAGAGTCTTTCAAGCTCCTCTCTTGTAGGTTGTCCTTTTCTTGTGAAAATAGGCATCTCCTCATCTCCTGATATGTATCCATAGAGACTCCTTCCTTGTAAATGTTTCTTCATCCTTAAGGACCATGCTTGGTAGTTGTTCTTCTCCAACTTATCAATAAAAGAAGAGAAACCATCTCCCATTTTACCTCAACTTGCTCGGATACCACTGTTGGAAGAGATGGATGGATACCACAAGAGAATGAGTTGGTACTGCTAATCCTTGCTTTGTACCTGCCCTGTTCCACTTCAGATTTGTGTTGTAGGATCCTTTAGCCTCCTAGTGACACTAAATAAGTGTCTATGTACTTTTGAGATTATGTTTCAAACAATTGATCAAAATACATAACTTTGTGCAACAAATCAACGATTACGACCACCACATGCTAGAGAGATGACTCTCCTCCCAACCAAATGCCTCTATATATAGCTCTCTCCAGGGGACTGCCTTCTTGGGCAGGTGGATACTAACCATCCAAGTGTCAGCCATGTAACTACATGTGTGCCAAGTGTCCCAGTTAACTCGAGTTAACTCAAGTGGATGCTTCTAGAAGGCTTTAGAGCTCTTTGGGCAAAACACTCTCCCCATGTACCCCATGGGGGTTGAACCCAAGACCTCCTCCTTCACATCCTTGAGACTTAACCACTAAGCTAAGTGGATCACTTGTTCACAAGAGCACAAGACCTCCTAGTAAGTCTAAACTCGAGATCTTTGGTCATACACACGGATGGCCAAACGGTATCCGATTTCAGATCTGTCTGAACCGGCCAGACCCTTGGATCATAGACTTACTTTATTACATTCTTTCCCCCTTGGAAAATATTTTCGTCCTCGAAAATAGAGCTATATACATACTGTAGGCAACCCCCGAGCCTCATGTTCTAAAACTGGAAGAACATGGTCATGTTCTAGAACTCGAAGAACATGTCTCATCTCTGTGGTGGCATCCTTGCCCAAATGACTCAAAACACTATCCAGGTTTGCACTTTGATAAACGGGACAAAGTACAAACTAGTGAAGAATAATAAGGGTGGATCTAATGACATCCCTGGCTAATTCACAGTTTCTGGATGTGCGATCTAGGCACAAACATGTGAACTAGGTGGATTCAAATTACTAGTCCATTTCTAGGCATAACTGGTGCATGGGCTTAGTAATGAAGGTGGGATTCTTATCCCTCGCAAGACTTTGAGAATTCTTGATTCACTTGAATTTGTTTTGGAGAACTTGAAGTTTGGTTGTCCCATACATCTAACTTTAGATGTCTGTACAATGGTTTACTTTTATCTAACAGTTACTTGATTTTTTTTCACCCGACTAGAGGACTACTTTGTCCTTATGAGTTTAAAAATCCTTTGTAAACTGTAGGAGAAAGTTTACCATTTCGGTGGAATCAACCATACTAACTTCACCAATTCAAATTCAAAATGAAAATTTGTCCAACTTAGGACACTTTTCTCAAAGACTTTAACTGAAAGTTCTTGGGAATTGTCAATCTAATGAGCAATTCCTAACTTCTTTATTCTAGAGTATACTGGACTCTAGGAAATTTTTTATGCTATAACTTGAAGCAAAATCAAATGAATAAGTCTACTTAGACTTATCATCTTTTGAAGATTGAAAAGGTTCTTGTACATAACATCTATCTAGGATGTTCAAGTTAGTTATCTAATTCTAACCGGCTATCCCTGGTCTTTTGCAAAAGGAATCAGATACCATATCTGAGTCAATTCCAAAAGATTTGGAAAGCGGAAAGAGATAACTAAGACTTTGTACAACCAATTCAAACTTCGCACATACAAATTTGCTATGAGTCAAAGTCTAGTTGACTCAGGACTTTAACTTCTCAACGATCTATTTCAATAAGATATTGAAGCATTGACTTTATCTTTAAGAGAAATAAGCTAGCTTCTCAAAAAGATTCAAAGCAAATAAAAAACATCATCCAACCACAAGATACTAGTGTGGTAACCAACATCAGTGTGTCGACCCACTGAGGTTATGCTGATGAGTTTTGTATTCAAATAATGCTTCACTTGAGACTAAGTTCAGGTCACATTCAATCTTTTTGACTCCGTGAATGCAATTCTTGTGCATTTCTTTGAGTCTAAAAGAGTGAATTTTATCAAGTTACACTAGGAACTTGATGCTTGACTTAGTCAATTAAATCTTTAGTTGAAAAGATCAACTCAAAATCAAAGTCCAACTTCTTTCAGAAAATTTATCAAATATTTCTGATCAATAACACTTAAACTTGAAGTGTTCTATGAAGATCTTGGAAGTTACTTACTTCATATCTTCAGTTTCCTTGATCTTGAAGTTACCTAGAAGTATCGTAAGATACTACTTTCATCCTTTACGAATTAAACTTTTCCTTGAAGTCTTAATTCCCTTGAGGATGAAACCTAACTTCAAAATCCAAACTAGGACTAAAAAATAATCATCATCCTACGGTCCGATGTCCCATTCCACCTTTCCTACATCAATCTGAGTATAAAATCTGGTGTCCCATACCACCCTATTTTATATTCACATTAATGTGTGGGTGATTCTTATCCAAAAGTCTAAACATCTCTTGATAGAGTACCTTATTTCTTCAATTCTTTAACAAGAATTGGAAGTTTCAGGCATTACCTCTAACTAGATTTTTCTAGGTTTTGATTCCTTCACATGATCGTCTCACAATCATGTGCTTTACCTTGGGAACTTGAAAACCTCTTAACAGAATATCAATTCTTCTTTACTGGGGTTTTCAAATGAAAACCAATCAGAATTCCAAGTACTTGAATTTTCTTGAATTCAAGTTCAATTGGTTTACCCTTGACCAATTTTGTAGCGACAAGAGCTTTTGACTTCTTGTCTTTAGATTCCTTTCTTTACTGTTGCTTTAGGTACCTACCCCGGGGACTTTATTTAGGAATCTCTTTACTGCTTAAGTCTTAAGCATCCGCTCATGCTTTCTGGATTTGTACCAAAATCTCTTTAAGGATAGGTAAACACTTATGTTTTACCTTCCACAGACTTAATTACCATTTTCCCGGTTGCAGACTACATTCTTGGAATTTCTTTACTCTGTTCAGACTTGGAACAACTTACTCTTTTTCACAGTTTTCCATCGAATAAATGGAACTTGAGTGAATAATTCCCAAAAGGAATTTTATTGCCAATACTTGGGCAATCTACAAAGTAGTTCTAATCGCACATTACTTGGACAATCATGGCCAAGATTGATCAAGTCTGGTTGATCTTGCGATAAAAATAAAGACTTAGTCTTTACTTGGACCTGCAGGATTTTTAGAGATCTTTCTCAAGTCCAAGCATACACTTATGCCTCTCAGATTCCAAAGCTAAGAATCTTTGATATACCTTTAGGTTATATCACAAATAGGACTTGAAATACCACTTCTAGTGGTTAGGGATTTACTGGGAACTACTTACTCTATAACTTTTCTTGAAAGATGCTAGTCTCACGTCTGGGGAGATTTTTCTTTCAAGAACTTTTTGATTCCTATCAAGTAATACTAGGCTATAATTTGAAGCAAATGATTCATCTTGGAATTTTTTGCTTTCCAGTCTAATGATTCATCTTGGAATTGTTTGTAAAAAGAACATTTGAAAGAACTTCTTTCAAATAATATCCAAAAAATTTACTGATTCAATTGTATTTATTTCCTGAGTATCAAACTAGAGACGAAATATCACATTTGCCAGTATGAAAGTTTAAGTTGAACTTTCATTTATGTGATATCGACTTCTATTCTTGAGTTTGATACAAAACTCATTATTATTGGTCAATCTTCAGATGTTACTAGAGTCCTTTAAACATATTTCACCAATCAAAATTATGTTTAAAGTCCAAGCATCTATTGATGATTGATCCAATAGTAATGCAACTATGAACACTTTGAACTTTATAACTTGTTTAGGAGAAGTTCATGGATTCAAAATCCATTTCTTGGAACTTTCTATTCCTAAATGAAAAGTTCACACTTGCTTCAAGTTTTTTAGGAACTTATATTATTTCCTAAAAATTGCTTAGCTAGTTGCATCATTTACCAGAGATGCAACTATAGAACTTAACATCCTTTTATTGATAAAGGATCAATTGATGTTGAGGTTTAATCTTTTGATTTCCATCACCCCTTGGGATGAAATCAAATGAAAATTTATAAAAGCTTGGTACCTTTATATCTTGGCAAAACATTTATATCCTAAAGAGGTTTTGCCTTCATCATTCCTTGGACCTATCATATAATATGAATTTATGTGTATTTTTGGGAAGAGTTCATGAATCATTTAAGATCCTCTACTTGGAACATCTTCCTTCCCAAAACTAAATTCATCTTGAACATAGTAGGAGAATGATCTCACATGAAATAGAAGGCTTGACTATTTCATATCTCTATTCCAAAAAGTCACTTACCGAGGTTTCATCATGAGATATAAATCTTGAAACCACAAGAAACTTCTTTAAAACTTTCGAAATCTTCTAAATAGAAGAGTGCTCATGGAACTTTGGAAATATAGTTGATGCTCTCATCCAACCTTGGGATGCTTGAGAAGTTATATAAAATATATAACTAATCAACTAAAGCTTTATCTGCATGACTTTCTAAGTACATGCAGGACTTAGAGTCATCATACATCACAAAAGAGTTGCAAGTAATTAAATTTTCTTGGTCATCAAGGAAATTTATTACTTAACTTTCTCTTAGTGCTTACTCATACCTAGCAAGACATCTAACATACTTAATTCTCATTAAGTATTTATGTTTGATAGTAGAGTATCGACTTGGGAAGAAATTGACTAATTACTTGAGTTGCAAACTAGAACTAGTATGTCTTTGCAACTAACTAGTCCTTGGTCTTCCCTAATGTCAAACTGCGAGCTTTACAAAGTAAGCTAAATACTAAGAGAGTACATTTTCATATCTACTTGCAAACATCATTCCATTCTTCCATGCAAATGCATGTATCTACATGCAAAAGCATATGTTCACATGCGTATGCATGCATGTTCTTTTGAATGCTCAAAAAATAATACAACAATCATGCATGAGCTTGATGCACGATTTTTTCTTGTACTAAGAATGTATATCATGCAATCCTGATGCATGTATATCCTTTCCTTTGTCCTAATGCACTATGATATAAAAACATACCCTTGAAGTACAATAGAAAACTTACTCAATGGAAAGGAAATATGTATTTAAACTACCAAAATACATTCTTTGATGCACAAGGATCTTTTTGAAATCAAGTCTTTCCTTAATGCAAACTAATGCTCGGAATGAGAAATGGATTAATTCATTATTCTAATCTAGACTTAATCAATTGAAATCTTGGCTATTTCAACGTGCATCTAGGATTAAGTGTAGAATAATGAAAACAAGATAAATCAAGCATTAAGATCAAGCAGAAATTGGAAAATACTTAGCTTTGATCAAAGCTTCGTCCATCCCTTGATCCTTTGGAAGAGTGATTCATCCTCTTGATCCTTGCGAGGAGCTATTCACCATTCTTGAAGCTTCCTCATCAAGAAATAGTCTTGGATGACTTGGTCCGTCGAGATCGACTAACTTAGGCCTCCGGATCTTCACTCCACAGCTCCAATTCCTTCAAGCTTTGCTCAATCTTTGATTCTCCTTGATTGTTTCTTTCGCTAAGGAAAAGTGCTCCCAAAACTTAATAGATCTCGGATCAAACACCGAATAAAGTGATCTGCAGGAATTGTGCCTCGGGTTGCAGCAGTCGTGGGCCAATCTTCAGTGGCCACTTGACACTAGAATTTTTCTGCAGCAAAAAGAATATTCGAAGGTTATAAGCGCCTTGGCTACGTCAACATATTGGCAGAATTCCCGCCCGGGTTCGAATCCCTGATCCGTACAGCAGAAATGCAAATTTTGGTGCTTTTAGCACTGTGCTCATTCTTCTTCAGCGCGAATTGTACTGAACATGATTACTCCCATTGAAATTTGAGTATCGCAAGCGCCCGTGGGGTTCTGGTTAGGCTAGAGCTCTCTTAACGGGAGGTTGCAAGATCAAATCCCGCCGCTGTTCGTCTGTAGATCATTCCTCTTTTGCTCTTTGATGAGGTCTTCTACAGCGCAAAACTTAGACATACAAAGATTCCCGCATGACATTAAAGTCACGAACGGCCGTCTGGCCTTGTGGATAGGCGATTAGCTTCTGTAGACAGACGTCAAGAGATCGAACCCGTCGTCGACCACAGCATGAAAATTCTTTTGCTAATCTCTTCTCCTTATGCTACGCCCGCCAAGAGAATGACGATTCGGGATGGTTTGATGCACGCCGGAGAGAAAGGGACTCCACGCATAGGCAGTTGAGAACATGGAAGCATGAGGAAGATGATGAGCCTATCAAGGTCACCATGAAAGCTTGCCTAGAGCTCTGATACCAATGCAACAAATCAACGATTACGACCACCACATGCTAGAGAGATGACTCTCCTCCCAACCAAATGCCTCTATATATAGCTCTCTCCAGGGGACTGCCTTCTTGGGCAGGTGGATACTAACCATCCAAGTGTCAGCCATGTAACTACATGTGCGCCAAGTGTCCCAGTTAACTCGAGTTAACTCAAGTGGATGCTTCTAGAAGGCTTTAGAGCTCTTTGGGCAAAACACTCTCCCCATGTACCCCATGGGGGTTGAACCCAAGACCTCCTCCTTCACATCCTTGAGACTTAACCACTAAGCTAAGTGGATCACTTGTTCACAAGAGCACAAGACCTCCTAGTAAGTCTAAACTCGAGATCTTTGGTCATACACATGGATGACCAAACGGTATCCGATTTTAGATCTGTCTAAACCGGCCAGACCCTTGGATCATAGACTTACTTTATTACACTTTGCAACTAGCTAGTGATCAAAAACTTGCTATTTTGGTCTTGGCACTTGCTCCATCTTTTGCTTAGTGCTCACAATAAAGTAGCAATTAGGAAAATTCCTTTTGATGGTATCTAATTAGCTTAGATGGCTAATGATTCCAAGTGGAATCACTTAAAATGATAAACGTGAGCAATCACTTTGGCAAATGGATGCTTACCCCCAATTTTTAAGGAACGACACAGAGAATGACCAGTGAGCACCTCGAGGCAAATTTCTCCCCATTGGCTAACGCAAACTTCTTCAAATTTTGGTAGCTCAAAGTAGACTTTGATCTGGTTCCAACAAGCTATAGAATATAAAAAATGATGGAGAGATCACTTAGATATGGTCATCACAAATACATTGTTCTGAGTGAACATAGCAGAGATGAAGACAGATGTGATCAATGATGTAATGTATTATGAAACAATGTTGTACATGATCATTGGCATAGAAATGATGCCCAATGATAGTGCTCTAGGTGAGCTAAGATGTAAGTTACTTAGCGACTCCAAAAGATCATCAATAAGCTTAGAAATTAGGGCTCACTAGCCACGAGATTACAAGTCCCTCTTATAGATGTTTTGCCTCCAAGTTTGAATTTGAATTCAAGCTTGGCTTTACCTAAAAGTTCTCCTCCAAGATAGGAGACATTCCACCGAATTGAATTCGTTACTTTATCTCTCCTAACTTTACGAGATGTAGGAAGTCACAATATTCTCTCAAGATAAAATCACTTTTACAAGTGGTTAAAGATCCAACTATTACAAGCAAAGGTTCATGTGATCCATCAATTAGTGTCTCATATCTTCATCAATGTCTAGCTAAGTGTGAAGGCTTGGCATTTCCATGAACAAAGGGTAAATGGAGGTCATCTACTAGTGAGCATAAATCTGCTAATGTTCAGGAGTCAAAGAAGGAAGACAAAGATGAGAAGAAAACAAAAAATAAAAAATAGTTATAAAGGGAATGAACATTTCATAAAGAGATTTCCAAAACTAGATGCAAAAGAGACAAAGAAGAAAGACGCTAGAATGGTTGTAGAGGTCTCTATACCAAAAATAGAGCCTGCTCATCTTGTGAAAAATGAAGAATGGGTGTTTACTTATGTATGAAGTTATGATCCATCTTCTCATGAGTGGTGTATGTCTGCAATAGACTCAGATGTTTGATACTTTGATAGTTGGGCAACCAAACATATTACCTCACAATATAGTTTCTTTAGTTCACTTGAGCCAGGCTCTATAGGGTATGCTATCAACTATACAAACAGTTCCTCATATCCTATAATGGGAGCTGGTAAGATCATTTTAACTACTATTGATGGTAGTTCTTTGACAATGTTAGATGCATTGTATATGCTCAGGAAGAGAATGTCATTATTGCTTTTGGCATCTTATGCCATCGGTTCCATAAGCTCATAGGCTATGCAAAATGCGTGAATGATTTAGTGTTTCTAGTTCAATATTCTCATGCTATCTCATATGCAAATCTTTGGCATGCACGATTTGTTCATCTGAATTATGCTAGTTTGCTATGTGTACAAATATCTGATATAGTGTCCTCTCCACCCAAACTTAATTCACCTTGTAAACATGTATGTGAAGGATGTCTTTTGGGCAAAATGCAGTGTGCTCCTTCCCTAAACATGGTTTAGTTAGAGCTTGTCATAAATTGTAGCTTGCTCATAGTGATGTTCGTGGTCCTATCCAGACACCTTCTTTTATGAACTACCTATACTTTGTGACCTTCATGGATGATGTGTTTCTAGGCATGCATGAGTTTAACCATTAAAAGAAAAGTCCGAAGTTTTTATGTGCTTCAAATAGTTTTTGGTTATGGATAAAAATCTGTCAACATGTAACTTGGGCACCCTCCATTTTGATCGAGGGGGGATACATGTCTTTTGATTTTAATGAAGTTTTGGCTGAGTATGGGATAAAACATCAATGTATAGTGCCATATACCACTCAAAAAATGGAGTTCCGAAAAGAAAGAACATGCCTCTCATGGAGATGGCGAGGCGTATGGTCAAAATTCAAGCTTTACCACATAGCTTCTTGCTTGAGGTTGTGATGTGTGCACCATATGTACTTAATAGCTGTCCCACGAAAGCACTCCAATTTATCACTCCATATGAGGCTTGGCATGGTCAAAAGCCATGTGTTGCTCATCTTCATGCCTTTGGTTGTCTAGCATATGCATTAGTGTCCCAACAACAATGCAGGAAATTGGATGATAAAGTAGTGAAATGTATTTTATTTGGGTACAGTTTTGATAGCAAATGCTATCACCTCTATCAACCATAGACTAAATGCATTCTTGTTCAATAGGATGTTGTTTTGTGGAAGATGCAATTTAGAAATTACTTTCTTGCCTCTTTTTAGAGGTGGATGGTCAATCCAAATGGGAAATTTCTTAGCCTTTAGAGGCTCCACATGATGATGCAAATCATTCCATTTCTAATGAAAATTTGTATGATGCAATTGGATATGAGAAGGGTGATATACACGAGGCAAAAATTATTCCTAAATGGCTTGGTGCATACTTTGCGAGATACCAAATTAGATGTACCTTTGTCATATCATACTCCTTCAAGATATCATAGTTCTTCTTTTACATCGGATTTCCATGCAATGGCTGCCTCTAGTATGTATGATGAGAATGAGCCTCTTTCTTTTCATGAAGCACAAAATTCAGAAAAGTGGATGGTTGCTATGCAATCAAAATATGATGCTCAAGACAGAGGCATTAAGTTTGATAAGACCTTTGCATCCACATGCCGAATGACCACCAATCATAGCATCTATGCACTCTTGGCTCCTCATGGTTGGAATGTACATCCATTGGACATCAAAATTTCATTTTTGAATGGTTAAGTATATGAAGAAGTGTATGTATTTCAGCCCCGTGGTTTTGTGGTAAAAGGGCATGAAAACAAAGTGTGCAGGCTGAAAAAAGCATTATATGGTTTGACACAAGCAAATAATGCTAGATATGAAAAGATACAAGCCTACTTGATTGCACATGGTTTTGAGAATGGTTTGATCATTGTTATGTATGTTGGTGACATGTAGCTCACTAGCCATAAAGAGAAGAATATTGCTAAATTTAAGGATAATTTTCATGCCTCTTTTGAGATGTGAGGTCTCATGAATTCGCATCAATATTTGGGCATTCAATTTATGCAAGTTGATGGGGTAATAGATTTTTGTCAACAAAATATATTGACACATTATTTTAGTCTTTTGGCCTTATATATTGCAAACCTGTTGCCAATCCTATGGAAAGAGGTTTATGGATAAGCCTTCATGATGTTGAAGATGCATTTGATGTTATTCTCTATAAACAGTTTGTTGCATGCTTTATTTACTTATGCATAACTCGTCCTAACATTTAGTTTGTTTTCTCTTAGATCAGTAGGTTTATGCATTGCCTAGGTGTCAAGCATTGGCAGGAAAATAAACACATATTTTGCTACTTGAGTGATACCCAACTACTTGGGTTGTTTTATCCCACAGGGGGGGGGGGGGGGAACTTTACTGATAGATTTACATGCCAATTCTATCTTTTGATTGGGTTGGTTTCTATGACACTCATGTTTCCACTATTGGTTTTCGCTTCATTCTTGGTAGCTTATGCATATCTTGGTTGAGCAAGAAGTGTTGGAGTTTGAGGTCTGCAAAAGCATGCAAACAACACAAGGAAGAAGAAGAAGCTTGGAGCACAACACTCAATACTGAATGTATTACCACTAGAATATATAAAGATAAGAGGCTCAATGGGGTAATAGGCATATATGCCAAGGAAAAAAACCTCCTCAAGAGGAAAAAAAGTGCCGTGGTGGTCCTAGTGTGTTCACACACATCACTACCTAAATATATCAACAAATCCCCCCTTGGAGTGATGCAGTGAACAAGGAGTTGGCACTCATGTATAAGGAAGTGCCAAGCTATGTGGAATCAATCCACAAAAGGAAGTAAGCCCAAAGATTTGTGGAAAGTTTCAAACTTCTCCCTAGTGCCCCGGTGGTCCTAGTGTGTTCACACACATCACTACCTAAATATATCAACAAATCCCCCCTTGGAGTGATGTAGTGAACAAGGAGCTGGCACTCATGTATAAGGAAGTGCCAAGCTATGTGGAATCAATCCACAAAAGGAAGTAAGCCCAAAGATTTGTGGAAAGTTTCAAACTTCTCCCTAGGCAGAGCCTTCGTGAAAAGGTTTGCAATGTTCTCATGCATGGGCACATATGCCAAGCTGATCTCTCCAATAGAGAACCTCTCCTTGACAATATGATAATGCACCTTAATGTGCTTTGTGCGAGCATGAAACATAGGGTTCCTCACAACTGCCAATGCACTCTGACTATTAGTGAAGAAGGTGGTGGCAAAAGACTGACCAACACCCAAATTAGCCATAAGGCATTTGAGCCATACACACTCAGCTGTCTCTATGAAAGCTTCCCCATACTCAGCCTCAAAACTCAAAGTGGCCATAGTAGGATGCTTCTTGCTCAACCAAGATAAACATGAGCTCCCAAGCATGAACCATAAGCCACTAGTAGACACATGAGTGTCATAGCAACCAGCCCATTCTGAGTTAGAAAAAGCATGTAAATCTGGTGGTAGTGATCCCCCCTTGGGATAAAACAAGCTAAGAAGCCAGGTACCACTCAAGTAGCAAAAAATGCACTTAACCACTTGCCAATTCTTGACACGTGGGCAATGCATAGACCTACTTATCTATGAGGCAGCAAACTAAATATCTATCCGAGTAATGCATAAGTAAATCAAGCATCCAACAGCCTGCTGATAGAGAATAGCAAGAAATGCATCTCCAGCATCATGAACACTCAATCGTAAACTTGTCTCCATACGAGTGGCAATACACTCACATTCCTCAAGGCCAAAATGTTGCAATAATGTGTCAATATACTTTGTTTGACAGAAAGCTATTCCACCATCAACTTGCATAAATTGAATGCCCAAATAATGATGCAAGTTCCCCAAATGTGACATTTCAAATTGGGCATGCAAATCTTCCTTAGAATCAGCAATATGCTTCTCAATAGGACCAGTGAGCACCATGTCATCAACATAGACCACAATGATCAGAAGCACATCTTTTGCATGCTTAATGTATAAGGTTCTCTTAGTTGGATTGTTCTCAAAACCATGTGCAATCAGATAGGCATGTATCTTTTCATACCAAGCACGTGGTGCTTGCTCCAAACCATATAATGCCTTCTTTAACCTACACACCTAGTTCTAATGCCCTTTCTCCACAAAGCCACAAGGTTGAAAAATGTACACTTCTTCGTGCAAGTCACCATTCAAAAATGTAGTTGTAATGTTCAATTGATATACCTTCCAACCATGATGAGCTACAAGTGCACAGATGCTATGAATAGTAGCCATTCGACATGTAGGTGCAAAGGTCTCATCAAAAGCAATGCCTCTTTCCTACGCATAACCCTTTGCAACAAGCCTAGCCTTATACCTATCAGTTGTTCCATCAGGCTTACATTGTAGCTTGTATACCCACTTATGTCAATTCCCTTCTTGCGAGGAGGCAAGTCACATAAAGACCAGGTACCATTTTTCATGATAGCATCATATTCTCACTGCATAGCAACCATCCAATTTTTAGGATTTTGTGCTTCATCAAACGAAACAGGCTCATGCTCATCAAAGAGACTAGAGGTAGCCATAGCATAGCAATCTAATGCAAAAGAGGCACTTTGAGAGCCTAAAGGGGTATGATATGATAGAGGTGCATCAAATTTTTTGTCACACATAGTCTACACCAACCATTTTGGCATAGTTCTTTTCCTCCTCAATAATAGCTCTCTCATCAACAAGTACATCATGTAAATATACATCAAAAATGGAATGATCTACATCATCACATGAAACCTGTAAGGTTAACAAGTTGCCTCATTGGGACAGCATTAGAGTGTCCACTTGTAAAACGAGGTAGCAAAGTATCATACATGTCTTTGGAGCTAACACATGTCTCCGTCGTACATGAAAGAAATGGTCGAATAGCATCTTCAACAAGAATAACATCATGGCTAACTAGAATGCATTTAGTCTGTGGATAATACAAATGATAGCCTTTACTTTCATGATTGTACCTAACAAAAATACATTTCAATCCTTTATCATCTAATTTCATGTGATGTTCTTCGGGCATTAATGCATATGCCAGACAACCAAAAACATGCAGATGAGCAATACATGGCTTGCAACCATGCCGAGCCTCATATGGATTGATATGTTGTAGCACTTTAGTGGGACACCTATTAAGTACATATACTGCACATATAACATCATCAAGCCAGAACCTATGTGGTAAAGCCTAAAGTTTGACCATACACCTCGCCATCTCCATGAGTGACTTGTTCTTCCATTCAGCAACTCCATTCTGTTGAGGTGTATATGGCACTATACACTGGTGTTTTATCCCACGTCTGTAATAAAGTAAGTTTATGATCTAGGGATCAGGCTGGTTCAGACGGATCTGAAATCGGACCCCGTTTGGTCATCTGTGTATATGACCAAAGATCTCGAGTTTAGACTTAGTAGGAGGTCTTGTGCTCTTGTGAACAAGAGATCCACTTAGCTTAGTGGATAAGTCTCACGGATGTGAAGGAGGAGGTCTTGGGCTCAATCCCCATGGGAGACATGGGGAGAGTATTTTGCCCAAAGAGCTCTAGAGCCTTCTAGAAGCATCCACTTGAGTAAACTCGAGTTAACTGGGACACTTGGCGCACATGCAGTTACATGACCGACACATGGATGGTTAATATCCACCTTCCCAAGAAGGCAGTCTCCTAGAGAGAACTATATATAGAGGCATTTGGTTGGGAGGAGATTCATCTCGCTAGCACGTGGTGGTCATAATCTGTAGTTCTGTTGCAATGTTCAACCAGAAATGCATTAAATTCACAAGACATATATTATTCCTCCCCCCTCCCCCCCGATCAGAACGGAGGGTGCCCATTTTATATGTTGACAGATTTTCAGCCAAAACCAAAAACCGTTTGAAGCACATAAACACTTTGGACTTTGCTTTCAATGTATATACCCATGCCTAGAAAGAGCATGGATAAAAGTCAGAAAGTAAAGATAGTTCCCAAAAGAAGGTGTCTACATAGGACCACAGACACCACTATGAACAAGCTATAATTTCTTAGTAGCTTGAACTAAACCATCTTTTGGGAAGGAGGAACACTGAATTTCACCCAAAATACAGCCTTCACATACATGTTTACTAGGTGCCTCAAGTTTGGGCAAAGAGGACACCATTTTAGATTTCTAGAGGCATAGCAAACTAGCAAAATTTAGATGACCAAAGTGTGCATGCCAAAGCTTTGCATCTGACATAGCCCGAGGATCATGTACTGCACATGCTAAATCATTCATAGATTTTTCATAGTCTATGATCTTATACAGCCCAGGACATAAATTCCAAAAGCAATAATCAGATCGCCATTTGATATATCATGAATTGTACATCTATCATCAACAAATTTCACAACCAAGTCAATCTTGGCTAAAGTTGAAATTGATAATAGGTTCTTCTTGATCCTTGGCACAAATAAAGCATTGGGCAATGTAAAAGAATTACCATCACTAGTAGTCATCATGATCTTACCAACTCCTATCATAGGATAAGAGCAGTTTTTGGCACATGTGATAGTATTCCTTATAGGGGTGAGCTCAGGTGAAATGAAGAAACTGCATTGCAAAGTGATATGTTTGGTTTTCCCACTATCAAAGTACCAAACATTTGAGTCTACTGCAAACATACACTGCTCATCATAAGATGGGTCAAAACTGCAAATAGTAGTAAATGCCCAATCTTCATTCTGCATAAGATTAATAGACTCTATTTTTAGTGTATAGGCCTCTACAACAACCTTTCCTACCTCCTTTTTCTTTGCCTCTTTTTTCTTTGCCTCTTTTGCAGCCGGATTTGGACAGTTCTTTATGACATGATCGTTTCCTTTATAGTACTTGCAATAGAATTTCTACTTTTTTTATTTCTTCTTATCTTTGTCTTCCTTCTTTGAATGTGCAACATTTGCAGATTTCTACTTACTAGTAGATGAGCTCCATTTACCTTTGCCCTTTTGACTAGCTAGGGAAGCTTGATCTGCAACATGTATAATGGACCTGTTTTGTCTAGACTAATCTTCTTGCAATAGAATTGAGACTAACTCTTCAAATGTCAAGGCATTTGGATTTCCTTTCATCATCAAACAAAGAGTAGAAGCAAAACTTTGATATGAATCAGGAAGACCATTCAGAAAAGTCTACACAAGTGAACTATATGGTATAACTTCATAAGCAAAAATCAATTGGTCCTTCAAGTCTTTGATCTTTGTCAGAAAATTATCCATACAATCACTTTCATTCATGTGCTCACTCT
The DNA here is from genome assembly GCA_020310875.1 of Ceratopteris richardii. NCBI lineage: Eukaryota > Viridiplantae > Streptophyta > Polypodiopsida > Polypodiales > Pteridaceae > Ceratopteris > Ceratopteris richardii. The sequence continues at coordinate 28,375,513 of CM035433.1, forward strand.
TCACCTGTTTTCGGAGGTAAGTAACACAATCGTCATTCCTTGTCTGATATAAAGTGGTAAGTGTATCCCAAGCATCCTTTTCTATTATGCAAGAGTGAATGTGAGGAATAATAGCATGTTTGATAGACATAGCTATCAATGCATGTGTATGAGCATCTATGCCATCCCAATGAATTTGCTCTATTGTAGGTGTAGCAGGAACCATAGCGCGAATAGGAATCTAAAGAATATCGACATCTTCAATGCCATCTGCATCAGATTCAAGACCTAAATGTGTAGGTGTAATAGGACATTATTCAACACCCTGCACAATATTCCATAGTCGTTTTGTGACCAATACATGATGCATAAAATAAGCCTATAATGGGTACTTTTTACCATCCAACTTATCCTCAATAGCCAACATATGAAATACATCATTGCTTTCAGCCATGGCCACTCACTAAAATACCCTAATGCAGAAAAATGATTGTATCTCAAAATGTTAAACAGAACTACCATGTCGATTTTTTCTAGACATGTAGTAGACTTCGAGATGCTTATTCTAGCAAACCAAAACCTATATATATCTTTCGCACAAAAAGATGAAATAGCCTACATTAGCACTACAATAGTGCATTTGAAGGTTGAAACGAGCTTAGATCGCAATTTCACCACCACAAAACGAAGGCGTTTTGACCTCCTAATCTCCGTGAGTATGTTTACTAATTTTCATTGTCGACGGGAACTTGCGTGCTTAAGGGTGCACACAAGGTGCCAAGAAAGTGACCTTAGTTGTGTATGTTTGTAAGAGGGTGTGGTTGCAAGGTCTAAAAAAGATGTACAGAGGTCAGGGTCAGCAAAGTTTCCATGGCTCATAACTGATGTTTTTGAACTGTAAGTTCCTTATGTTTTACCAAAAATTGTAATATGGGGCATGCTAAGACCATGCTACAAGAGAACTAGATCTTACACACACCACTAATCACAGCACCTCATTCACATAGTCCAGCTTATATTATCTGCCATTCAAGGGAACTTTAGATACTCACGAACGTATCCATTAACCTGGAGCATTGAAACTCCATAATTTCTCTCAAAAAAAAGAAAACATAACAAGACATGCTATTTGAATGAGCATTAAACCAGAATTACAGTTCAAGTGATAATAGCGTCACTTAACTAGGAGCTTCAGGAGGCCATTAATTCTAGTGAATCTGAAGGTTGATATATCGTATCTTTCTTGGATATATTCTATATTCTAGTATGCTAGTTGATTTTTAACGATAACTTTGATTACACGAGCAAGGCACGTTCTCTAATAGATTGTTTTACGTGGGATACTGACAGAGTCCCCTCTCCTGCTCATACTATATAATAGAAACTAAAACAAAACTTCGTTATCTCTAGTGATACTCCATCCGACGCAAAGCCAATTTGAGTGGATATTATGACTGTACAAAATACTCGAGAAAAAAAAAAACCTCAATCACAGCACCTTCAGAGAGGGTTCATTGGCCTGGTTAAGACCGCCACAAGTAGTTTAATGTCCAGTTTGGGCCTTTTAAGGAGCATTTTCTCAGCCGAACAGATCCTGTCACTGGGATACCAAGCTGACCCACATGTGAATCGTGATTATCACCTTTAAATACAAGGATCCTGATTCCAGAATGACTCTAGGGGTCAAGCTTATTTACTTAAGAATTCAGCCAACAATACAACGTCCATTATCTACCTGGATAAATTGAAACTAACCACACACATATGCTGATAGTAAGCGAGCTGTTTTGACATAATCGTTTAAATAAGAAACCGCATGACATGAAAAGCAGAGTGAAAGTGTTCGGTCATTCTAACAGTTAACAAGAGCAGTTATCACACATTCCTATAGATAATAATAACCAGAGCAGTGAAACAGGCGTTAACAAACATAGAATGACTAATCCCTCCCATTCCAGCTCTCTTGCAGTGCTCTTTGTCTCTCACTTACATGGAATGAACAGAGTTTAGTGGTGGAATCGAAGCTTCACACTATCAAAAAACAACCCATGAATTATTCATCAAAGATGAATCAACACATTGATAGATCACGGAACAACTATTCATCATCAAGTGCGATGTAACCAACTGCTATGCTACTATATTCAAATAGAAACAAGATTAGAGTATTGCTTTAAATACTCAGAAGGGCTACATCTCTTATCCCGTCTGTTGGGGGATTCTTGTGCAGAAAGGGACTTGAGTGTTTGTAGGAGAAGGAAGAAGGATAAGAAGAAAGATACAGATACCACAAGCTTCTGTGGATTGAGTATAAAGATAGAAGTACAATAATGATGTACAACACAATCCAAATACTCTCTATGTGCAATCTCAAAGAGTGCACAATCCACAAAGTTACAAAATACCCAAGGTTCTTTCTGTCGTCATTCTTCTCTGCACTAGACCTCCACCTTCTCCAAGAGCTTGCACTTGTGCACACCTTGCACTCAAGCTTCCAATAGGGGGACGAATGGACACCTTCTGTCGATGCACACACAGCTTCAATGGGACCTTCTGACCTTTGATTGCATCGCTTAACACTCGTCTGCACACAGCTAAGTCACACTTCTTGCACACTTTGCACTTGTTTCTCTGCATCACACACTCACTATATCTCCCTTGCTCTTGTCTCTCCTAGTGTAGACTATGCTCACCTTGCTTAGTCTAACCAAGAATAATGCCTTCTCTTGAGTTGAGTGTCAGTTCATGTATGCTCCTAACTGATAGAGTATCTTGGTGCTCACTTTGATGTCCCAAGATTGTCTCCAAATGTGGGTAGGCAACGAATCTCTGTTTTGTCCTATAGTGACTTTAGGACAATAAAAAAATTTTAAATGGGGGGGCCACACTTTCACTTTTGTCTACGTTTCCTCTTCACATGACTTCATATTTTGCCTTTCAATTCTTCAAATGTGTACCTAAGGGAGGGTTCACCTGAACCTTTCAAACATTTAAAAACACTTTTGAACCTTAAAGAAATCACAAAAAGACAATCTACAACTTGCATCCACTTTCTACAAAACATAACCTTTGTGAACAATTAATTATGCACTACCTTTGCACCTTGACACCCGAACTTTGAATGCTTTGACTTTTCCCATGTTGACTTTGACCTTGAAGATATTGACTTTTGAGAACTTTGACTTTGACCATTTGACTTTGACCAATATTACCTTTATGGGCTCAACAGTTGCTCACCATCTAATGGGCTCTCCGTCCCCAAGAGTTATAGCCAAAACGCAAAATCTTCAAAAGGACACTTGAGCAGCTACCAAGTCCACCATGAGCAGTAAAGAACAAGCACCACAGAAGAACCAAAAGTGGAAATATTGCATTGAAGAACAGATGAGGGACAATGGACGGTAAGAAGAAAGTGGATGGAGGATTGAGGGGAATAGGGTAAGTAGGGGTAAGGGTGTGGCTAGTCAGAAGGATAAAGGGAGGGGTAGGGAGTAGGATTATGGGCTCGACAGAGGACCAAAAAGGATAAAATAGTAAAGCTATAGAGGGTGCATATGGGAAAATGTGAAACATGAGGTAAAATAAGGTGAGAATAGACCATGTGGACCATGTGCACAATGAAAAACATGTGATAAATGTGCTCAAAACATATAAGTTTTGACCAAACATCAAAGAAAAGTTAGGAATTTGGAAAAAAAACAAGTCAAAAAATGAGTCGAGAGGTGCCAGAAGTCATGAAAATGACCCCAAATTTGAAAAAAAAAGGCCATTGCAAGCGCAATCTAAAGCCAAAAGCATTGCACCAAGAAAAAAAAAAAAAATATATATATATATATATATATATATATAATCTCTTTGATGTAAATTTTTATTTTATAGCCATCTATGGGGTTGGGCAAAATTAAAAAAATGAAAAAATGAAAAATAAAATAAAATCAATAAATAAATAAAATAAAAATAAAAAATAAAAACTGAAAAAGAAAAAAGAAAAAAGGGGGAGGGGGTTTTTTCTTTTTCTTTTTTTTCGAAAAGAGACAAAAGAAAAGAAAATCAGCTGTAAAGGCCTCTTTCTATTTGAAAATACCAAAAATAGATAAAAATATAAATAAAATCCTAAAAAACTTAAAAAAAATCCCAAATAAATTAGAAACAATTCTCAAAGAAATCCCTAAATTTCTACGCTATTTTCACATTCAAAACCAGAGAGAGCTTCCTTTTTTCAAGAAGATATTGAGAATTGGCTTCAAGCAAGCAACTCTTCCTCTTGTTTTGGAATTTTTCTAAATAATTCTTGTACAAAAGAAGTTTATGAAGAAAAGGAGGGTAAAGTTCATGTTGATGGATTGGGAGAACCACTCACAGACCACAGAAGGGGGAGAAAGACACCCCTCAAATACAATTTGGTCGAGGATATGACAATCACAAGGAAGGAAGTTACTGAAGCTAAGGACAAGGTAAAACATACTAGCGATGAATGTTATTTTCCTATTCAAGAAATCCCTACAGCATGGATGTAGGATAGAGAGGACTACATTGAAATTGAAAACATTCTTGCTTATGCAACAATGCAGGAGATATTATTGGGGGAGAATTGGGTTGAAGATGCACATGTAGATACATTGGTGGATAGAAACCCAATCAAAGAAGTTCAATTAGGCACTCAGGAGAATAATCGTCCAATTTTAGTGGCCACTTGACTGTGGAGACACTCTGAGCTACTTGAAAAGGTAAAATATTTCTTGACCCACTATGCAGATGTTTTTGCATGGCAGTATAAAGACTTAGAAGGAGTGCTGCCAATTATGGAGAGCACATAATTCCTCATCTTGAAGGAGCTAAACCAATAAGAGGAAAGAGTTATAGACTTAACCCAAAATATGCTAAAGCTGTTTATTTGGAAATACAGAAGATGGAGGATGTAGGAATCATCATTTGTGTGGAACACTTAGAATGGCTTTCACTAATGGTTATAGTATCGAAGAAGAATACCAACAAAATCAGAATTTGCATTGAGTTTAGAGCACTCAACAAGGTAGCCATTCCAGATAGATTCCCCATGCCTTTTGTAGAGCAAGTCATTGAGGAAGTGGCTAGACACGCATTATACAACTTCATGGACGACTTTAGTGGATACAATCAAAATATCCATCCATCCAGATGATCAGGAAAAGACCACTTTTATCACACCATGGGGCACATATGTATACATAAAAATGCCATTTGGACTCAGAAATGCTCCGACCACCTTTAACACAACTGTCAACCTTATTTCTGGACCCTTATTGTTGGAAACACTTCAAATTTTCATGGATGGCTTTTCTTCATTTTCAGGCTCTCACAAGGAGACCCCTTTGAATTGCTTGGATAATCACTTGAGACAATTGCATAATGTTTTTAAAAGATGTAGGGAGACTAAACTAAAGTTGAACCCAAATAAATGTCATTTCCTCGTGACACAAGAAACTCTCTTGGGACATGTGGCATCGGCTAAAGCTATGGCTCCGGACCCTAATAAAATTATTTCTATACTAAAGTTACCTAAACCCAGATCTCCTAAAGAGATTCAAAGCTTCTTGGGGCATACTCGGTACCACAAAAGATTTATTAAAATGTATGCAATGATAGACAAGCCACTGGCTAGACGTATAGGTAAAGAAGTTCCCTTTAAGTGGGAGGAAGAAGAAGAAAATGTTTGTCACACATTAAGGTCCAAATTGGTAGCTGCACCAGTTCCTATCACACGAAATTGGTGCAAACTTTTTCATGTACATGTAGATGCCAACGCTTATGCAGTGTGTGCAATTTTGACTCGACATAGTGATGAATACAACCTTGATATACCTATTCAGTATGCCAGTCAAATTTCAACAAAGGCTTAAAAACGTTTTAGCGCACAGAAAGGGAGGCCCTGGCAATGGTTTTCGCTGTAAAAAAGTTTCTTCATTACTTTCTAGGAGTGAAATTTGTTATCATAACTGATCCTCAACTGCTCAGATATTTACTGAATAAGCCACAAGGAATTGGTAGGGTATGGAGGTGGCTACTTTTGTTCTAGGAATTTGATTTTTCTGTAGTCCATAAACCAGTTAGAAAATATCATGGTAGACCACCTATCTAAGATTAACTCTATGGATCAAGCAATTGGAGTAAATGATGAGTTTCCAGATGCTAATTTATTCACTGTACAAGCACAAGGTTGGTATAATGACATCAATAATTTTCTTAAAAATTGGATTGTATCCAAAAAAGGCAAGTGCTATGCAAAGAAAGAGGCTACTAATCAAAAGCAGACCTTTTACCTTCATTGAGGGAAAATTATATAGAGAGGGAAAGGACAACAGGTTTAGAAAGTGCATGGAAGAAGAAGAAGAAGTGAGGAAAATCCTTAAATATGCACATGAAGCAGTAGGTGGTGGGAACCTTCTAGGACACATTATGAGCCCGAGAATCCTTGATGCTGGCTTATGGTGGCCCACATTATTCAGAGATGCAGAGGAATGGGGAAGATCATGTGATGTCTGTTAGAGGTGTGGAACAAAGCAAAAAGAGCAGAGGCACAACCCCTTGGTTGTTTCCACTTCATGGAAGCCATTTGAGAAGTGGGGTTTAGATTTTGTCAGGCCCATCTACCCTGCATTAATTCGAAAGAGAGAAAAGTATCTATTGATCACTAGTGACTATGCAACAAAGTGGGCTGAAGCTATTGCCTTTCCTGATTGCACCGCACAAATAGTGGCTGATTTCCTTTATGGTAACATCATTTGTAGATTTGGATGTCCTCTTGAAATTTGTACAGACCAGGGTGCTCATTTTGTGAACAAGGTCCTATACGAATTTTTTAACAAAACTCTACATAGGACCTCTTGTGCCTATTATCCAAGAGCTAATGGATAGGTAGAATCCACCAATAAGGTCTTAAGTGCCATGTTAAGGAAGGAATTTATGTTACAACCCACTTCTTGGGGCATAACTTATCAAGGTACCCTCTAGGCATATAGATTAGCTTACAAAGAAGCAATAGGGTACTCCCCATTCCAGTTGGTTTCTGGGGTATTGCCTATTGAACCCTTCTAATTCCTACATGGGCCACCAAAACTAGCATTCATACAGGGAAAGAACGATTGTGGTGTCTCTTAGAGGCTTAAAGCACTACACAAAGTGGAAGAGATATGTCTATATGGTGAACAACAATTGGTAGCGACTCAAATGAAGAGGAAGGAGGTGCATGATCAGAATCTGTGGAACCATGACTTACAAACAAGCATGTTAGTTCTTCTCCATAGACCTCGAATCCACACACAAGTAAGGGGAAAATGGCTTCCACACTAGGAAGGACCTTATATTAAGGCGATGCTGAATTTGGGTGTGATGGAGTTAGAGACTGTGAAGGAGAGATACTACCACTGGTCAATATATCCAGGCTCAAGGCCTATCATCAGGAGAAGTGAAGATTTTTAGATCACCTCGAACTTGCAAAATCTGTCCAGGTTATAGATAGCCTTCTCGTACCATTTTTGCTTAAGTTTTGGTAGTTTTTATCCATCCAGTTTATTAAGCAAAATGACATTGAAAAAGATAAACAGTTCTAAAAGAAATTCTAGAAGTTGTTCCTCCACTTCTTGTTCCATGCAAATGCCAACTGATTGCATCATGTTGGTGTTCCCTTGGTGATCTGGACCCTCTTCTAAATATATATGTGTAAGTTTCTTTCCCCTCTATTGTACCCACATAGTTTCTTTACCCAAGTCATGGATGACACTCGCATGCCTCAGCCATGGTCTTCCAATCAAAAGGGGAAACCCTCCCTCTACCTAGGGTAGTCTTAATACCACAAAATCTAAAATGAAGAGGTTACCTTGTACTTCTAGTGGAACTTTTGCGATCACCCCTATTGGCCTTACTTTACTTTGATCTTCCAAAGTGATGGTGAAGTGGGCAGGTCTGGATGGGCATAGGCCAAGCTTCTCCATGGTATGATCAGGCATCAAATTATGCTAGATCCGCCATCCACAATGACTCCTTGTAACTTTAATCCTTTAATTGTTACTATCATTCTTGGACTCTTATAGTTTGTGAGAGGTGCTTCTTCTACACCCTTCCCTTGATCCAAGGTACTAGTCTTGGCCACTAAGGTGGATGAGGAAGCCTCATCAATAATCTGCAGTACTTCAAACCTAGATTTTGCATCCATGTTTATCAACTCAAGAATACTAACCTCTGTTTTGATTGACTTGAATAATCTTGAAGCTCCAGATTCCCTAAGATCAATTTTGTTGTTTGATTTCTCAAGTTCCTTGTCGGCCCGGTTGTATGCATTCCTAATGGCATCGTTAGTCTCTAAAAAATCTTCTTTCTGTGTTGCCTCTTCACATTTTGTTGAACTTCCTTTCTCTTGTTTTGCATCTTCATATATATTTGATTTGCTCTGATGTACCCTTTGGTCCTTGTAACTTCCAAAAGTACTTGATCCGTGGCTTGGTTCTTCTGGAATTTCCCTTTATTTCTTGTTTGTATGACCATGGAGTTGATTTCTTCTAATTGTACCACTCTAGTGGATGGTGATTATACAACATTGACTTCTTCTACAACTCCTTAATTATCTACTGAGATCAGTTGGAGATGGGGCCCAAATGTAAGTGCTTTGTTTTGTCAGCAACAATTTTTTTAATTGTCTCTGGCATCTGCACAATTCCTACAAGGGGGGCCATTTTCTAGCAAGGTGCATTTACTCTCATAATGTCCACACTTTCCACACCTGAAACAAATAATTGGCCTTCTAGGCCCATTTCCATAATTACCTCTAGGTCATTGGTTATAGTTGTTACCTTGGTTGGGGGCTACTGCCATTACATTGGTTGGGAGTTGACCACCTCCTTGTGCCCAATAAGGTTGTGCAGGCATCCCTCTTGACTGAAATTCATGGGCCTCATGACCAGCTTTCTTGCATAGCTAGCAAGTTATACTTAAAAGTGGGCACTCACTCACCATATGACCTGCTTGTTGCACATGGTGCACCATAATCCATTTTTTATGCCACCTCCCCTGAGTTCTTGCAACTCTTGTCGAAGTTGAGCCAGTTTTTCTACTTGGGCTTCCTGTTCCTTTTATAGCTTCAATGCTTCAATTTCTCGCCTCAACTGAGTTACTGCACTCTCTTCCTCTTTGTGGGGCTTAGTCCTTTTTAACCTATCAAGCTCTTTCCTTAGCTGAATTACTAGGTCTTCAGGTTCTACAAGATATGATAATTTGGAAGATCTTTGTTGTTGTCGATAAACATAACTCCTTTATTTTACATTGTGTTGATATGGGAAGTGGTTTAGCTAGCCACTTCTTGATAGAAAAATCATGGGGATGGTCTAGCAATTTGGCCATTAATGCCTTGGCTCTAGTAACAAATTTTGGGAAGGTCTCCCTAGGACCTAGTCTTAAATTTTCTAATTCTTCAATAATGTTTTCAGTTGTGTTCCCTTGTTGGAATTGTGTCCTAAATGCTTCCTTCATCAAGTCTCGTGTGGTGAAATGGTTGTCAACAAACTAACTAAACCATTTGTCTGCTAGCCCTTCTAATGTTGCACGGAAAAGAATCAAAAATGCATCTTCTCTTCCCAGCAGACCCCTTGTCTTACATAAGGCTAAGAATCTCCTAATGTGCTCATTTGGGTCTTCTTGTGCTAATCCTCTCAAGGATGGAAATTTGATATTCAATCTAGAAATTAAAGTTTCCAAATCTACCTAGGCTGCCATATTCTTCACTAATGATGTCAATGATAATGGATTGGTTGATCTTCGAATAACCTTCCTTCTTGTTGCTTTGTAAGGAAGCCTCAAGGTTTGAGACTGGGTTGCAGTCATGAGTCGTTCATACTCCTCTTAGATTAAGAGAATTCCAATGGAAGAAATATTACCTCTTAAGCCAGTACAATACTGTCGGTACCCTTGAACTCTTCTACTTTGCGAATTACTTCTCCTATGCTCAAGCCTCCTTGTGGTCCCACCAGACGTGCCAAATTTTGTTGGGGAATTCTTGTGCAGAAAGAGACTTGAGTGTTTGTAGGAGAAGGAACAAGGGTAAGAAGAAAGATATAGATACTGCAAGCTTTTGTAGATTGATTATAAAGAGAGAAGTAAAATAATGATGTACAACACAATCCAAATACTCTATGTGCGCAACCTCAAAGAGTGCACAATCAAAAAAGTTACAAAATACCCAAGTTTCTTTTTGCCGCCAACCTTGTCTACACCAGAGCTCTACCTTCTCCAAGAGCTTGCACTTATGAACATCTTGCACTCAAACTTCCAATAGGGGGAGGAATGGAAACCTTCTCTCGATGCACACACAGCTTCAATGGGACCTTGTGACCTTTGATTGCATTGCTTAACACTCCTCTACACACACCTAAGTCACAATTCTTGCACACTCTACACTTGCTTCTCTGCGTCGCACACTCACTATATGTCCCTTGCTCTTCTCTCTCCTAGTGTAGACTATGCTCACCTTGCTTACTCTAACCAAGAATAATGCCTTGCCTTGAGTTGAGTGTCGGTTCATGTATGCTCCTAACTGATAGAGTATCTTGGTGCTCACTTTGATGTCCCAAGATTGTCTCCAAATGTGGGCAGCTAACGAATCTCTGTTTTGTCCTATTTTGACTTTAGCACAATAACAAAATTTTAAATGGGGGCCATACTTTCACTTTTGTGTACGCTTCCTCTTCACATGAATTCACATGTTTCCCTTTAATTCTTCAAATATGTACCTAAGGGAGGGTTCAGCTGAACCTTCCAAACACTTTTGAACAAGTTAAAGAAATCACAAAAAGACAATCTGCAACCTGCATCCACTTTCTACAAAACATAACCTTTGTGAGCAATTGATTGTGCACTACCTGTGCACCTTGACACTCGAACTTCAAATGCTTTGACTTTGCCCATGTTGACTTCGACCTTGAACATTATGACTTTTGACTACTTTGATTTTGACCCTTTGACTTTGACTATGTTGACTTTGACCAATATTACTTTTATGGCCTCATCACCTTCCTTTCAATTCCTCTATCAGTAGCATTCACACTCTTTCATATGTTAGAAGTTCGTCAAAGGCCTCATCCCCTCTCTCAATGTCCATTCCCTCAGACCTCCACAAGAGAGAGAGAGAGAGAAAGAGAGAGAAAAAAATCTACCTTCTCTCCCTTAATATGTACTGAATGCCCCCTTCTACAATGATGAGCCCTTCTACTCCTATCCTCCACGAGAGAGCTCAATCCCCCTTAACTTGGTGATCATGAATGCCATGAGATATGCCCATCCCCCTTCTCTACGTGTCTAGTTTTCCCTCTAAAGATGGGAAAAAAATCCCCACAACCTGATCCTTTGTCCTCCCTTTCACGTGCACTTATTTTTTTGTGCTTTTTCCATTCTCCCACTGCCCCATCACATGCCACATTTCTTTGATCTTTGCAAATTCCCCATTTGCATACACGGAAATGAACATTGCATGCCTTTATCCATAACAAAATCAAATGTATGGTATGCAAAAGATGACATATTATGGACATCCATTGCAATATATTTGAGTTGCCAGGTGTCTTTATATTTCTTCTGCATGGCCTTAATAATGACTGATGAAACGTCAATATTTGTGATTTACTTGATAGCCGTCTTTCACCATATCCTCAAAAAAATACAACATTGCAAGAACCAACCATAAGCATATGTGAGTTTTTTCGGAATGTATTTCTAAAGCAAAGGTAATAAGACCCAAAGTTTTTGAGCATCTGCATGAGCTCCAAACCTAGAATGCATATCCACCACAATAAGCCACCTAAGAATGATCCATGGAGATCAAAGCTCCATGATATCGTGTGATTTGGAGACTATGATGAGCGGGGTGTCGATGATGCCCTAGATGAAGCGGCGACCTGTTCTGATACCAATTGTTGGATTTTGAGGTTTGTGAAAACATGCAAACAACACAAGGAGAAAGAAGAAGCTTGGACCACAAGACTCAATATTGAATGTATTACCACTAGAATACAAAAGGATAAGAGACCCATTAGGATAATAGATGTATATACAAGTCGGGGGAAAAAACCTCCTAAAGAGGGAAAAAAGTGCCCCAGCGATCCTAGTGTGTTCACACGCATCACTACCTGAATATATCAACAAGAAGCAACCTAGCATGGTGACTTCTAGTTCTAAGGTTGAGTATAGGGTAGCTTTCCCAACGACTATTGAGTGTGTGTGTCTTAGACACATTTAGGCTGATTTGGGTGTTGACCAATCTTTTGCCACCACCACCTTCAATGACAGTCAGAGCACATTAGCAGTTGCGAGGAACCATGTGTTCCATGCTCACACAAAGAACATTGATGTGCATTATCATTATGTCAGGGAGAGGTTCTGTACTGGAGAGATCAGTTGGGCATATATGCCTACATAAGAGAATTTTGAAGGTTTCCGCAAAGCTTTGGTCTTTCTTCCTTTTGTGGATCGATCTCTATCCACATAGCTTCACACTTCCTTATACATGAGTGCCAACTGCTTCTTCACTGCATCACGTACAAGCAAGATTTGTTGATATATTTTGGAAGTGATGTGTATGAACACATTTAAGACCATCCGGTCACTTTTTTCCCTCTTTAGCAATTTTTTTCCTCAGCTTTTATATACACATAAAACCTTAATGGGTCACTTATCTTTCTACATTCACTTGGTAATTCATTCAGTGTCTTGTTGTGCTTCAAGCTGCTTCTTCTTCTTCTTCTTCTTCTTCTTCTTCTTCTTCTTCTTCTTCTTCTTCTTCTTCTTCTTCTTCTTCTTCTTCTTCTTCTTCTTCTTCATCTTCTTCTTCTTCTTCTTCTTCTTCTTCTTCTTCTTCTTTGTGCTTGTGCACACCTCAAACTCTGACACATAGCGGTGAGGCCCACAAGCAAAATCATTACCCATACAATGATGTGTATGTTCCTAAGATAAAGGAAGAGATTTACATATTGATAGAAGCTAGATTTATCTATGAAATTGTGCATACTGAATGTATATCCCCATTGTAGTAGTGCCCAAAAATAGTGGTAAAATGCATGTGTGCATTAACTTGAAAAACTTTAATGCCACCACCATAGAGGATATTTATCCACTTCCTATCAATGATCATCTCTTAGAACATGTAGAGGACATGGAAGTTTAGGCTACAATTAAGTAGTCATATGCAAGAGAACGAGGATTACGACCACTACATGCTAGAGAGATGCCTCTCCTCCCAACCAAATGCCTCTATATATAGCTCTCTCCAGGGGACTACCTTCTTGGGCAGGTGGATACTAACCAGCCAAGTGTCAGCCATGTAACTACATGTGCGCCAAGTGTCCAGTGGATGCTTCTAGAAGGTTCTAGAGCTCTTTGGCCAAAATACTCTTCCCATGTACCTCATGGGGATTGAACCCAAGACCTCGTCCTTCACATCCTTGAGACTTAACCACTAAGCTAAGTGGTTCACTTGTTCACAAGAGCACAAGACCTCCTAGTAAGTCTAAACTCGAGATCTTTGGTCATACACACGGATGACCAAACGGTGTCCGATTTCAGATCTGTCTGAACCGGCCAGACCCTTGGATCATAGACTTACTTTATTACATTCTTCCCCCCTTGGAAAATATTTTCGTCCTCGAAAATAGAGCTATATACATACTGTAGGCAACCCCCGAGCCTCATGTTCTAAAACTGGAAGAACATGGTCATGTTCTAGAACTGGAAGAACATGTCTCATCTCTGTGGTGGCATCCCTGCCCAAATGATTCAAAACACTATCCAGGTTTGCACTTTGATAAACGGGACAAAGTACAAAATAGTGAAGAATAATAAGGGTGGATCTAATGACATCCCTGGCTAATTCACAGTTTCTGGATGTGCGATCTAGGCACAAACATGTGAATTAGGTGGATTCAAATTACTAGTCCATTTCTAGGCATAACTGGTGCATGGGCTTAGTAATGAAGGTGGGATTCTTTATCCCTCGCAAGACTTTGAGAATTCTTGATTCACTTGAATTTGTTTTGGAGAACTTGAAGTTTGGTTGTCCCATACATCTAACTTTAGATGTCTGTATGATGGTTTACTTTTATCTAACAGTTACTTGATTTTTTCACTCGACTAGAGGACTACTTTGTCTTTATGAGTTTAAAAATCCTTTGTAAACTATAGGAGAAAGTTTATCATTTCGGTGGAATCAACCATACTAACTTCACCAATTCAAATTCAAAATGAAAATTGTCCAACTTAGGACTTTTTTCAAAGACTTTTAACTGAAAGTTCTTGGGAATTGTCAATCTGATGAGCAATTCCTAACTTCCCTATTCTAGAGTATACTGGACTCCAGGAAATCATTTATGCTATAACTTGAAGCAAAATCAAATGAATAAATCTACTTAGACTTATCATCTTTTGAAGATTGAAAAGGTTCTTGTACATAACATCTATCTAGGATGTTCAAGTTAGTTATCTAATTCTAACCGGCTATCCCTGGTCTTTTGCAAAAAGAAATCAGATACCATATCTGAGTCAATTCCAAAAGATTTGGAAAGCGGAAAGAGATAACTAAGACTTTGTACAACCAATTCAAACTTCGCACATACATAAACTTGCTATGAGTCAAAGTCTAGGTGACTCAGGACTTTAACTTCTCAACGATCTATTTCAATAAGATATTGAAGCATTGTCTTTATCTTTAAGAGAAATAAGCTGGATTCTCAAAAAGATACAAAGAAAACCAAAAACATCATCCAACCACAAGATACTAGTGTGGTAACCAACATCAGTGTGTCGACCCACTGAGGTTACGCTGATGAGTTTTGTATTCAAATAATGCTTCACTTGAGACTAAGTTCAGATCACATTCAATCTTTTTGACTCCGTGATGCAATTCTTGTGCATTTCTTTGAGTCTAAAAGAGTGAATTTATCAAGTTACACTAGGAACTTGATACTTGACTTAGTCAATTGAATCTTTAGTTGAAAAGATCAACTCAAAGTAAAAGTCCAACTTCTTTCAGAAATTTATCAAATATTTCTGATCAATAACACTTAAGCTTGAAGTGTTCTAAGAAGATCTTGGAAGTTACTTACTTCATATCTTCAGTTTCCTTAATCTTGAAGTTACCTTGAAGTATCGTAAGATACTACTTTCATCCTTTACGAATTAAACTTTTCTTGAAGTCTTAATTCCCTTGAGGATGAAACCTAACTTCAAAATCCAAACTAGGACTAAAAGATAATCATCATCCCACGGTCCGATGTCCCATTCCATCTTTTCTACATCAATCTGAGTATAAAATCTGGTGTCCCATACCACCCTATTTTATATTCACATTAATGTGTGGGTGATTCTTATCCTAAAGTCTAAACATCTCTTGATAGAGTACCTTATTTCTTCAATTCTTTTACAAGAATTGGAAGTTTCAGGCATTACCTCTAACTAGATTTTCCTAGGTTTTGATTCCTTCGCATGATCACCTCATAATCATGTGCTTTGCTTTGGAAACTTGAAAACCTCTTAACAGAATATCAATTCTTCTTTACTGGGGTTTTCAAATGAAAACCAATCAAAATTCCAAGTACTTGAATTTTCTTGAATTCAAGTTCAATTGGTTTACCCTTGACCAATTTTGTAGCGACAAGAGCTTTTGACTTCTTATCTTTTAGATTCCTTTCTTTACTGTTGCTTTAGGTACCTACCCCGGGGACTTTATTTAGGAATCTCTTTACTGCTTAAGTCTTAAGCATCCGCTCATGCTTTCTGGATTTGTACCAAAATCCCTTTAAGGATAGGTAAACACTTATGTTTTACCTTCCATAGACTTAATTACCATTTTCATGGTTGCAGACTACATTCTTGGAATTTCTTTACTCTGTTCAGACTTGGAACAACTTACTTTTTTTTCACAGTTTTCCATCGAATAAATGGAACTTGAGTGAATAATTCCCAAAAGGAATTTTATTGCCAATACTGGGGCAATCTACAAAGTAGTTCTAATCGCACATTACTTGGACAATCATGGCCAAGATTGATCAAGTCTGGTTGATCTTGCGATAAAAGTAAAGACGTAGTCTTTATCTTTAAGATCTCTTTAACTATCTTTAAGCTTCTTTGCTTACCTGCAGGATTTTAGAGATCTTTCCCTTTACACAAGTCCAAGCATTTTCTAATGCTTTTCAGATTCCAAAGCTAAGAATCTTTGATATACCTTAAGGTTATATCACTTATTTGGACTTAAATACCAAAACTAGTGGTTAGGGATTTGCTGGGAACTACTTGCTATAAAACTTCTCTTGAAAGATGCTAGTCTCACATCTGGGGAGATTTTGCTTTCAAGAACATTTTGATTCCTATCAAGTAATACTAGGCTATAATTTGAAGCAAAATGATTCATCTTGGAATTTTTTGCTTTCCAGTCTAATGATTCATCTTGGAATCGTTTGTAAAAAGAATATTTGAAAGAACTTCTTTCAAATAATATCCAAAAAATTTACTGATTCAATTGTATTCATTTCTTGAGTATCAAACTAGAGACGAAATATCACATTTGGCAGTATGAAAGTTTAAGTTAAACTTCCATTTATGTGATATCGACTTCTATTCTCGAGTTTGATACAAGACTCATTATTATTGGTCAATCTTCAGATGTTACTAGAGTCCTTTAAACATATTTCACCAATCAAAATTATGTTTAAAGTCCAAGCATCTATTGATGATTGATCCAATAGTAATGTTACTGTGAGCACAACTTTGAACTTTATAACTTGTTTAGGAGAAGTTCATGGATTCAAGATCTATTTCTTGGAACTTTCTACTCCTAAATAAAAAGTTCATACTTGCTTCAAGTCTTTAGGAACTTATATTATTTCCTAAAGATTGCTTAGCTAGTTGCATCATTTACTAGAGATGCAATTATAGAACCTAACATCCTTTTATTGATATCAAGGATCAATTGATGTTGAGGTTTAACCTTTGATTTTCATCACTCCTTGAGATGAAATCAAATAAAAATTTATAAAAGCTTGGTACCTTTATATCTTGGCAAAATATTTATATCCTAAAGAGATTTTGCCTTCATCATTCCTTGGACCTATCATATAATATGAATTTATATATATTTTGGGAGGAGTTCATGAATCAATTAAGATCCTCTACTTGGAACATCTTCCTTCCCAAAACTAAATTCATCTTGAACATAGTAGGAGAATGATCTCACATGAAATAGAAGGCTTGACTATTTCGTATCTCTATTGCAAAAAGTCACTTATCGAGGTTTCATCATGAGATATAAATCTTGAAACCACAAGAAACTTCTTTAAAACTTTCGAAATCTTCTAAATAGAAGAGTGCTCATGGAACTTTGGAAATATAGTTGATGTTCTCATCCAACCTTGGGATGCTTGAGAAGTTACATAAAATATAAAACTAATCAACTAAAGCTTTATCCGCATGACTTTCTAAGTACATCCAGGACTTAGAGTCATCATACATCACAAAAGAGTTTGCAAGTAATTAAATTTTCTTGGTCATCAAGGAAATTTATTACTTAACCTTCTCTTAGTGCTTACTTATACCTAGCAAGACATCTAACATACTTAATTCTCATTAAGTATTTATGTTTGATAGTAGAGTATCGACTCGGGAAGAAATTGACTAATTACTTGAGTTGCAAACTAGAACTAGTATGTCTTTGCAACTAACTAGTCCTTGGTCTTCCCTAATGTCAAACTGCGAGCTTTACAAAGTAAGCTAAATACTAAGAGAGTACATTTTCATATCTACTTGCAAACAGCATTCCATTCTTCCATGCAAATGCATGTATCTACATGCAAAAGCATATGCTCACATGCGTATGCATGCATGTTCTTTGCATGCCCAAAAAATAATACAACAATCATGCATGAACTTGATGCACGATTTTTTCTTGTACTAAGAATGTATATCATGCAATCCTGATGCATGTATATCCTTTCCTTTGTCCTAATGCACTATGATATAAAAACATACCCTTGAAGTGCAATAGAAAACTTACTCAATGGAAAGGAAATATGTATTTAAACTACCAAAATACATTCTTTGATGCACAAGGATCTTTTTAAAATCAAGTCTTTCCTTAATGCAAACTAATGCTTGGAATGAGAAATGGATTAATTCATTATTCTAATCTAGACTTAATCAATTGAAATCTTGGCTATTTCAATGTGCATCTAGGATTAAGTGTAGAATAATGAAAACAAGATAAATCAAGCATTAAGGCCAAGCAAGAACTGGAAAATACTTAGCTCCACATAGAGCTACGTCCTTCCCTTGATCCTTTGGAAGAGCTATTCTCTCAAGACTTTGGTCCGAATTCAAAGTAGGTTTGACTTTGATTACCAAACGCCTCCGGATCTTCACTCCACAACTCCACTTCCATCAAACTTTGCTTAAAACTTTAACTTTCTTCAGCTTGAACCACCACAGATATGTACTCGGGTTCGGTTGGGGAAATAAGCAAACTCCAAAGGTTAATCAAGATGAGATGATCTCGGCTCGGGATTAGCAGAATAGAGATATGATTGAACTGTATAAGATATGCAGAGAAAGATATCACGATAAACCTTTACTTCAGTGGATAAGGCTCTGTGGTCCCTCTGCAAGGTCGCGGGATCGATTCCCGGCGTCCACCTGATGTAGGTTGAACTTTTGGATAGCGTCTGCTTCAGCGCCAACTGATCATAATAAGATACATTCTCCATGATGGTCGCGAGAACGTCTGTGGCCTTATGGATAGGCGGAATAACTTCAGACCAGAGGTCGTGTGTTCGAGCACCCGCGGACCTACAGCACAGAGAATTACCCTTTTGATCTCCTGATTGGGATCTTCTTCAGCGCAGACTCCCGTCAATGGACTGTGTTCGGATGAATCATCACGCGGATGATGATGCTCTTGTGGATAGAGCGGTGCGCTCCTAACAGGGGGGCGGGAGTTCGAATCCCTTGCTGTAACTCAGTACTGATTTCTCCTTTTAAGCTCCTTATGAAGTCTTCTTCAGCGCTGGTCATGTATAAAATCAGCTACTCTCGGAGTGACTTCGCCAACGCTTGCTAGGCCGTATGGATAGAGCAGCGTCCTCTGAACGGGGTGACGAGGGTTCGAATTTCGCTCACAGCAGAGATCATGTTTTTGGCGCTTTTAGCGTTGTGCCCCTTCTTCTTTAGCGTAATTATTCTGCACATGTATTGGCGCCATTCGACGTTGAGTACCACGAGCGCATGGGGCTTCTGGATACGCCAGAACTCCCCAAATGAGAGGTTCTGGGTTCGAATCTCCTGCGAGCTAGCGGCAGAGATGATCCCTCACATTTTGCTACTCATAAGCCCTCGCAGGGAGAGGCGTCAAGAAACGATGAGTGAATTCGTATCCGAAGATAATGAACTCCTATATGAAGATGATGATGGACTTCTCAAGGTCACCATGGAAACTCAACCTTGAGCTCTGATACCAATGTAAGGAATTGAACTCACAACCTCTTGGTTAGGAATGTGATGGGCTAACCACTTGCCCCAAAAGCCATGGTTGAGGATTACTTCCTAATCCTCTCTCTTAGGGTGTGGTTCAACCATCTCCTACCAGGATTATGTTTGTAACATAATCCTGGTAGGAGATGGTTGAACCACACCCTAAGAGAGAGGATTAGGAAGTAATCCTCAACCATGGCTTTTGGGGCAAGTGGTTAGCCCATCACATTCCTAACCAAGAGGTTGTGAGTTCAATCCCTTACATTTAGACGAGGTCTTGGGTTCAATCCCCATGAGGTACATGGGAAGAGTATTTTGCCCAAAGAGCTCTAGAACCTTCTAGAAGCATCCACTGGACACTTGGCGCACATGTAGTTACATGGCTGACACTTGGCTGGTTAGTATCCACCTCCCAAGAAGGTAGTCCCCTGGAGAGAGCTATATATAGTGGCATTTGGTTGGGAGGAGAGTCATCTCTCAAACATGTGGTGGTCGTAATCCTCGTTCTCTTGCATTGGTATCAGAGCTCAAGGTTGAGTTTCCATGGTGACCTTGAGAAGTCCATCATCATCTTCATATAGGAGTTCATTATCTTCGGATACGAATTCACTCATCGTTTCTTGACGCCTCTCCCTGCGAGGGCTTATGAGTAGCAAAATGTGAGGGATCAACTCTGCCGCTAGCTCGCAGGAGATTCGAACCCAGAACCTCTCATTTGGAGAGTTCTGGCGTATCCAGAAGCCCCATGCGCTCGCGGTACTCAACGTCGAATGGCGCCAATACATGTGCAGAATAATTCACGCTAAAGAAGAAGGGGCACAACGCTAAAAGCGCCAAAAACATGATCTCTGCTGTCAGCGACAGGATTCGAACCCTCGTCACCCCGTTCAGAGGACGCTGCTCTATCCATACGGCCTAGCAGGCGTTCGCGAAGTCACTCCGAGAGTAGCTGATTTTATACATGACCAGCGCTGAAGAAGACTTCATAAGGAGCTTAAAAGGAGAAAGCAGTACTGAGTTACAGCGAGGGATTCGAACTCCCGCCCCCCTATTAGGGGCGCACTGCTCTATCCACAAGAGCATCATCATCCGCGTGATGAAACATCCGAACACAGTCTATTGACGGGAGTCTACGCTGAAGAAGATCCCAATCAGGAGATCAAAAGGGTAATTCTTTGTGCTGTAGGTCCGCGGGTGCTCGAACACACAACCTCTGGTCTGAAGTTATTCCGCCTATCCATAAGGCCACAGCCGTTCTCGCGACCATCATGGAGAATGTATCTTATTATGATCAGTTGGCGCTGAAGCAGACGCTATCCAAAAGTTCAAGCTACATCAGGTGGACGCCGGGAATCGATCCCGCGACCTTGCAGAGGGACCATAGAGCCTTATCCACTGAAGTAAAGGTTTATCGTGATATCTTTCTCTGCATATCTTATACAGTTCAATCATATCTCTGCTCTGCTAATCCCGAGCCGAGATCATCTCATCTTGATTAACCTTTGGAGTTTGCTTATTTCCCCAACCGAACCCGAGTACATATCTGTGGTGGTTCAAGCTGAAGAAAGTTAAAGTTTTAAGCAAAGTTTGATGGAAGTGGAGTTGTGGAGTGAAGATCCGGAGGCGTTTGGTAATCAAAGTCAAACCTACTTTGAATTCGGACCAAAGTCTTGAGAGAATAGCTCTTCCAAAGGATCAAGGGAAGGACGTAGCTCTATGTGGAGCTAAGTATTTTCCAGTTCTTGCTTGGCCTTAATGCTTGATTTATCTTGTTTTCATTATTCTACACTTAATCCTAGATGCACATTGAAATAGCCAAGATTTCAATTGATTAAGTCTAGATTAGAATAATGAATTAATCCATTTTTCATTCCAAGCATTAGTTTGCATTAAGGAAAGACTTGATTTTAAAAAGATCCTTGTGCATCAAAGAATGTATTTTGGTAGTTTAAATACATATTTCCTTTCCATTGAGTAAGTTTTCTATTGCACTTCAAGGGTATGTTTTTATATCATAGTGCATTAGGACAAAGGAAAGGATATACATGCATCAGGATTGCATGATATACATTCTTAGTACAAGAAAAAATCGTGCATCAAGTTCATGCATGATTGTTGTATTATTTTTTGGGCATGCAAAGAACATGCATGCATACGCATGTGAGCATATGCTTTTGCATGTAGATACATGCATTTGCATGGAAGAATGGAATGCTGTTTGCAAGTAGATATGAAAATGTACTCTCTTAGTATTTAGCTTACTTTGTAAAGCTCGCAGTTTGACATTAGGGAAGACCAAGGACTAGTTAGTTGCAAAGACATACTAGTTCTAGTTTGCAACTCAAGTAATTAGTCAATTTCTTCCCAAGTCGATACTCTACTATCAAACATAAATACTTAATGAGAATTAAGTATGTTAGATGTCTTGCTAGGTATGAGTAAGCACTAAGAGAAAGTTAAGTAATAAATTTCCTTGATGACCAAGAAAATTTAATTACTTGCAAATTCTTTTGTGATGTATGATGACTCTAAGTCCTGGATGTACTTAGAAAGTCATGCGGATAAAGCTTTAGTCGATTAGTTATATATTTTATAACTTCTCAAGCATCCCAAGGTTGGATGAGAGCATCAACTATATTTCCAAAGTTCCATGAGCACTCTTCTATTTAGAATATTTTGAAAGTTTTAAAGAAGTTCTTGTGGTTTCAAGATTTGTATCTCATGATGAAACCTCGGTAAGTAACTTTTTGGAATAGAGATATGAAATAGTCAAGCCTTCTATTTCATGTGAGATCATTCTCCTACTATGTTCAAGATGAATTTAGCGTTGGGAAGGAAGATGTTCCAAGTAGAGGATCTTAATTGATTCATGAACTCTTCCCAAAATACATATAAATTCATATTATACGATAGGTCCAAGGAATGATGCAGGCAAAACCTCTTTAGGATATAAATGTTTTGCCAAGATATAAAGGTATCAATCTTTTATAAATTTTCATTTGATTTCATCCCAAGGGGTGATGAAAATCAAAGGTTAAACCTCAACATCAATTGATCCTTGATGTCAATAAAAGGATGTTAGGTTCCATAGTTGCATCTCTGGTAAATGATGCAACTAGCTAAGCAATCTTTAGGAAATAATATAAGTTCCTAAAGACTTGAAGCAAGTGTGAACTTTTTATTTAGGAGTAGAAAGTTCCAAGAAATGGATCTTGAATCCATGAACTTCTCCTAAACAAGTTATAAAGTTCAAAGTGTTCATAGTTGCATTACTATTGGATCAATCAATAGATGCTTGGACTTTAAACATAAATTTGATTGGTGAAATATGTTTAAAGGACTCTAGTAACATCTGAAGATTGACCAATAATAATGAGTCTTGTATCAAACTCGAGAATAGAAGTCGATATCACATAAATGGAAGTTTAACTTAAACTTTCATACTGGCAAATGTGATATTTCGTCTCTAGTTTGATACTCAAGAAATGAATACAATTGAATTCAGTAAATTTTTTTGGATATTATTTGAAAGAAGTTCTTTCAAATATTCTTTTTACAAACGATTCCAAGATGAATCATTAGACTGGAAAGCAAAAAATTCCAAGATGAATCATTTTGCTTCAAATTATAGCCTAGTATTACTTGATAGGAATCAAAAAGTTCTTGAAAGAAAAATCTCCCCAGACGTGAGACTAGCATCTTTCAAGAAAAGTTATAGAGTAAGTAGTTCCCAGTAAATCCCTAACCACCAGTTTTGGTATTTAAGTCCAAATAAGTGATATAACCTAACGGTATATCAAAGATTCTTAGCTTTGGAATCTGAGAGGCATAAGTGTATGCTTGGACTTGTGTAAAGGGAAAGATCTCTAAAATCCTGCAGGTAAGCAAAGAAGCTTAAGATAGTTTAAGAGATCTTAAAGATAAAGACTAAGTCTTTTTATCGCAAGATCAACCAGACTTGATCAATCTTGGCCATGATTGTCCAAGTAATGTGCGATTAGAACTACTTTGGAGATTGCCCAAGTATTGGCAATAAAATTCCTTTTGGGAATTATTCACTCAAGTTCCATTTATTCGATGGAAAACTGTGAAAAAGAGTAAGTTGTTCCAAGTCTGAACAGAGTAAAGAAATTCCAAGAATGTAGTCTGCAACCGTGAAAATGGTAATTAAGTCTGTGGAAGGTAAAACATAAGTGTTTACCTATCCTTAAAGGGATTTTGGTACAAATCCAGAAAGCATGAGCGGATGCTTAAGACTTAAGCAGTAAAGAGATTCCTAAATAAAGTCCCCGGGGAAGGTACCTAAAGCAACAGTAAAGAAAGGAATCTAAAGACAAGAAGTCAAAAGCTCTTGTCGCTACAAAATTGGTCAAGGGTAAACCAATTGAACTTGAATTCAAGAAAATTCAAGTACTTGGAATTTTGATTGGTTTTCATTTGAAAACCCCAGTAAAGAAGGATTGATATTCTGTCAAAGAGGTTTTCAAGTTTCCAAGGCAAAGCACATGATTCTGAGGTGATCATGCGAAGGAATCAAAACCTAGGAAAATCTAGTTAGAGGTAATGCCTGAAACTTCCAATTCTTGTAAAAGAATTGAAGAAATAAGGTACTCTATCAAGAGATGTTTAGACTTTAGGATAAGAATCACCCACACATTAATATGAATATAAAATAGGGTGGTATGGGACACCAGATTTTATACTCAGATTGATGTAGAAAAGATGGAATGGGACATCGGACCGTGGGATGATGATTATTTGTTAGTCCTAGTTTGGATTTTGAAGTTAGGTTTCATCCTCAAGGGAATTAAGACTTCAAGAAAAGTTTAATTCGTAAAGGATGAAAGTAGTATCTTACGATACTTCAAGGTAACTTCAAGATTAAGGAAACTGAAGATATGAAGTAAGTAACTTCCAAGATCTTCTTAAGACACTTCAAGCTTAAGTGTTATTGATCAGAAATATTTGATAAATTTCTGAAAGAAGTTGGACTTTTACTTTGAGTTGATCTTTTCAACTAAAGATTCAATTGACTAAGTCAAGTATCAAGTTCCTAGTGTAACTTGATAAATTCACTCTTTTAGACTCAAAGAAATGCACAAGAATTGCATCACGGAGTCAAAAAGATTGAATGTGATCTGAACTTAGTCTCAAGTGAAGCATTATTTGAATACAAAACTCATCAGCGTAACCTCAGTGGGTCGACACACTGATGTTGGTTACCACACTAGTATCTTGTGGTTGGATGATGTTTTTGGTTTTCTTTGTATCTTTTTGAGAATCCAGCTTATTTCTCTTAAAGATAAAGACAATGCTTCAATATCTTATTGAAATAGATCGTTGAGAAGTTAAAGTCCTGAGTCAACTAGACTTTGACTCATAGCAAGTTTATGTATGTGCGAAGTTTGAATTGGTTGTACAAAGTCTTAGTTATCTCTTTCCGCTTTCCAAATCTTTTGGAATTGACTCAGATATGGTATCTGATTTCTTTTTGCAAAAGACCAGGGATAGCCGGTTAGAATTAGATAACTAACTTGAACATCCTAGATAGATGTTATGTACAAGAACCTTTTCAATCTTCAAAAGATGATAAGTCTAAGTAGACTTATTCATTTGATTTTGCTTCAAGTTATAGCATAGATGATTTCCTGGAGTCCAGTATACTCTAGAATAGGGAAATTAGGAATTGCTCATCAGATTGACAATTCCCAAGAACTTTCAGTTAAAAGTCTTTGAAAAAAGTCCTAAGTTGGACAATTTTCATTTTGAATTTGAATTGGTGAAGTTAGTATGGTTGATTCCACCGAAATGGTAAACTTTCTCCTACAGTTTACAAAGGATTTTTAAACTCATAAGGACAAAGTAGTCCTCTAGTCGAGTGAAAAAATCAAGTAACTGTTAGATAAAAGTAAACCATCATACAGACATCTAAAGTTAGATGTATGGGACAACCAAACTTCAAGTTCTCCAAAACAAATTCAAGTGAATCAAGAATTCTCAAAGTCTTGCGAGGGATAAAGAATCCCACCTTCATTACTAAGCCCATGCACCAGTTATGCCTAGAAATGGACTAGTAATTTGAATCCACCTAATTCACATGTTTGTGCCTAGATCGCACATCCAGAAACTGTGAATTAGCCAGGGATGTCATTAGATCCACCCTTATTATTCTTCACTAGTTTGTACTTTG
This sequence comes from Ceratopteris richardii, assembly GCA_020310875.1. Lineage (NCBI taxonomy): Eukaryota > Viridiplantae > Streptophyta > Polypodiopsida > Polypodiales > Pteridaceae > Ceratopteris > Ceratopteris richardii. The sequence goes on from CM035433.1 coordinate 28,401,209, forward strand.
TCCCGTTTATCAAAGTGCAAACCTGGATAGTGTTTTGAATCATTTGGGCAGGGATGCCACCACAGAGATGAGACATGTTCTTCCAGTTCTAGAACATGATCATGTTCTTCCAGTTTTAGAACATGAGGCTCGGGGGTTGCCTACAGTATGTATATAGCTTTATTTTCGAGGACGAAAATATTTTCCAAGGGGGGAAGAATGTAATAAAGTAAGTCTATGATCCAAGGGTCTGGCCGGTTCAGACAGATCTGAAATCGGACACCGTTTGGTCATCCGTGTGTATGACCAAAGATCTCGAGTTTAGACTTACTAGGAGGTCTTGTGCTCTTGTGAACAAGTGAACCACTTAGCTTAGTGGTTAAGTCTCAAGGATGTGAAAGACGAGGTCTTGGGTTCAATCCCCATGAGGTACATGGGAAGAGTATTTTGCCCAAAGAGCTCTAGAACCTTCTAGAAGCATCCACTGGACACTTGGCGCACATATAGTTACATGGCTGACACTTGGCTGGTTAGTATCCACCTGCCCAAGAAGGTAGTCCCCTGGAGAGAGCTATATATAGTGGCATTTGGTTGGGAGGAGAGTCATCTCTCAAACATGTGGTGGTCGTAATCCTCGTTCTCTTGCATTTGGCATCTCTCTAGCATGTAGTGGTCGTAATCCTCGTTCTCTTACATTGGTATCAGAGCCTAGGAAGTAGGCTTGGGCAAAATGGAATGACCCAATGGCCTCTAAAAAAGGCGCTTGGGCATCCTCCATGTGAAAGGGTAGGATTTGTGGAAGGCGCGCGTCGATTTCAATGATGGACCTTACAATGATTGGGGTGTATCTCCCAATCCGTAGGTCGGATTGAGGCGTGTAATATACCGTTGGAAAGCTCTCGGAACGAACTTTCCAATGAGCTAGCTTGCAATGTGTGAATTCCTTGGGAATCCTTGGATGGAACTTGATTGAGTACATCCTGCCAGTCCCATTGCTGGTCAGGGTACATCCTGCCAGGGTACATCCAGGGTACATCCTACCAGTCCCATAGCTGGTCAGGGTACATTCCCGAGGGAGTTCAAGGGGGGAAGAATGTAACATAATCCTGGTAGGAGATGGTTGAACCACACCCTAAGAGAGAGGATTAGGAAGTAATCCTCAACCATGGCTTTTGGGGCAAGTGGTTAGCCCATCACATTCCTAACCAAGAGGTTGTGAGTTCAATTCCTTACATCATAGCCCTAGAAGTCTAGCATTAGAAAGATTTTGCCCTCGAATGGGGTATTTTTGCATTTTGTGTGATGCTATTTGGGCTCACCAATCCACCTGCTACATTTTAATAGCTAATATGTCAGGTGTTTGAGGGATTTCTAAGGAATAACTTTGAAGTATACATGGATGATTTGTGTGTTCATTCACACTTAAGAAAAAATCACATTCCACAACTCAAACAAATATTTGACAAGTGCAAAGAGTATCCAATATGTCTCAATCTAGAAAAGTGAGTATTCATGGTATGACAAGGGAAAATCCTAGGCCACATAGTCTCAAGAAATGGGAGATCGAGATGAGGACAAGGTAAGAGCCATAGCATAATTACCACGGGCTAAGGTGATAAAGCAAGCACAAGCCTTTATAGGCCATTATGGACATTATAGATTCTTTATCCACATGTATGACTAGACATGAAGCAAGTGTGGGTAAAGGAAGGTGAACATTTGAGTGTTCCATGGAATCCATCGTTGACACCCCAAAAGGACTTGGCATGTAGAAGATGATGCACCAATAAGAAATAAGGACATCAATAATCAGTATTCAATGAATTTGATTTCCTAAGCAGTCAAGGATGGCAAACCTCAATGCTTCATTTGCATGGGTGACTAAGACTTGCTTAGAGTCTCATCCTAGAATCCTTATGTGAGAATATCGAAGCTTTCTTACATTCATTAATCTACTTGACATAAAGCCATACCACCAATGAAACCTGATTCTTACTCACCAAGAATGACATGGGTGCCTAAACGGCACTATGACCAACACACCACATTCATCTCCCCATGCCCCCTTAATGGCTTGTACAAATCTTTCAACTCATCATATAATTCCATAAGGGAACCTCATACTTAGAACAACCTTATAATAATCCACACAATACATGCAGGTCACCCAAAGCATGTTGATCTCATGCACAATCCCAAGTATGCATACAGATGGTCAAGTGAGAGGCATTAAGCACAACAATTGACAGTGCATATATACATAGCATGGGCTACAGTAGGGATTTATCTAATATTGGAAAGGGACTGATTCAACTCTCTTCTTTGTAACAGCTTGTGTTTATTTAATAAAACAAAAGTACATAGATTAAAGGTAAAATATTGATAAAATATATGAGAATTATAGCTATGAGGAATATAAACAATTTTTCATACCTTCTGGTGAGGAAATGACTCTTGAAGACATAACTGTCTACAAAAATAATTCCATGTGAGCTCCTCTCTTATTTTTTTCTACCATACAATATCTCCCGTTATTCTAAGCTCAAACAAAAAAAAGATCAATATACAAAAAAAAACTTTAAATTTATAAACATGCATACACACACATACATATACACACAAACATGCATACACTTACACATATATACATACACATACATGTATGGATACATAACACATACACACACATACATATACACACACAGACATACACACGTACATATTCACACACACATACGTGAGTGTGAAAATAGTCATGAATCACCATACATGAGTAGAGATGTAGGAAGATAATTAGTTGTCAAACGTATAGAGAGAAGTAGAAACCAAGATTCAGGATCTATAGTCACATTCATCATATGTAAAATTTTTATGTGACTTCGGACCAAGAACTATTGGTTTCTAATGCTTACTTCCATTTTAAGTGAACAAATCTTAAGTAGGAGTCACATAAAACTCTCATTTTGTTTTAAACTCCTAAAAATTAAAAAATGAAATGAATAAAAACATTTATGTTATAATATTATAGAAAACTAAATTATAATAGACATGCACCGATACATACACACATACACACACATACACATGCATACACACACATACATAACACACAAACATACACATACACATATATACACATATATACACATACATACACATAGATGCATGCACATACACACACATGTACACACATACACATACACACACATACACATACATACACATACACGTACATACACGTACACACACATATACATCACCATACATGAGTAGAGATGTAAGAAGATACTTAATTGTCAATGCTATTACTTCAGTATGTGCTTGTGATGAATTATTAGTGAATTATGGGTGGTGTAGACCTCCAAGAGCACCTCTTAGAGAGCAATAGACACCGAGAGCTCTGGATCTGTGGCCACATTTATCATATGTAAAATTTAAATGTATCTCCAGACCCAGACCTCTTAGTTTCTAATGCTTACTTCCATTGTAAGTGAACAAATCACAAATGGGAGTCACATAAATCTCTCATTTTGTCTTAAACTCCTAAAAATAAACAAGTTAAAATGAATAAAAACATTTATGTTATAATATTATTTAAAATTATAATAAGTATACACAAATACATACACATATACACACATACATGCAGATACATTCACATACATGCAGATGCATTCACATACACACACATGCACACAGCATACACATACATACACATACATACACATACACATGCATGCACATACATACACATATACACACACACACATATACATATATACATGCATATACACACACAAAAACATAAATACATGCATATGTATGTCATACACATACACACACATGTGTAAATATAAGTATGTGTGTATGTGTGAATATATGTATGTGTCTATGTGTGAATATATGTATGTTTCTATGTGTCGAAATGTGTATATATGTATATGTGTATTAATATCGAATACGTTTTTTTTGCTACACAATCAGATTCTGATCAATCAAAGGGAACTCCACCACTATCTCCTAACCGTGCATGGACTTCTTACTATAAGTATATCAAACTTTTAATTCTTATATTTAATAGATACATACATGATTGATATATGTTTTTTTACTACTATATTATAATCAGATTCCGACACATGCAATGACTTCACATGTGTCATCCAATAGGAAATATGATGATTTTTACTATCAACAGCATATTATATGTTCCTCTAATCTTTGTTATGGCATGTTTTGGAGACCATGATTGGAATGTATTGAACATGAGGTAGATTATAGTATTTTACGTGTGTACCACCACCTTATTGATGTGATAATGCTTTTGTGTGTGTTGATTCCATGAATTAATGTCATTATTTTATTTTAGAATCATATTCAAATTAAAATTATACTAAATATATAGGAATACTTACTTGATGATGATGATGATGATCCTATTAATAATGCTAATATTCCTTGTACACATCATGGACATGTTGTTTACCCAAAATCCTCTACCTCCTAGTTTACAAATTGAAACGGTTGGAGATCATCCACTGCCTACTCCTGATCATCCTCTAGTACAAACATATGATAGAAGAACATATGGAGGATGGTATAGAGGACCACTTTCTTTAGATGGAAAGGCTTTTAAATTTTAGGGTAATTGCTATATGATTGCTCCCTACATTATCATTGGTGTTGTTCTTAGTCTCTTTATTGTAAAGGAATTGTATGTGCCTCCAACTCTGAACTCAATCTTATGTCATTTTGTGGTCCTATATATAGATGGGGAGATTAACATGGACTTACATGTTATTGTCAAAGCATGAGTACTTATGGATTATGTTTGAATGTAGCTTCTCTTGCAAGTACAGGGATTACACATGTAGAAAATTAAAGATTATATATTGATGGAAACCTTACACACATGGAAATATAGTAGGTCTAATAAATAGAATTCAAGGATATAATAGTTCAATGACTAATTGCACATTTTAAGAGCTCTATGTCTATGTCTATGTCTATGTCTATGTCTATGTCTATGTCTATGTCTATGTCTATGTCTATGTGCATGTGCATGTGTATGTGTATGTGTATGTGCATGTGTATGTGCATGTGCATGTGCATGTGCATGTGCATGTGCATGTGCATGTGCATGTGCATGTGCATGTGCATGTGCATGTGCATGTGCATGTGCATGTGCATGTGCATGTGCATGTGCATGTGCATGTGCATGTGCATGTGCATGTGCATGTGCATGTGCATGTGCATGTGCATGTGCATGTGCATGTGCATGTGCATGTGCAAGTGCATCTGCATCTGCATGTGCATGTGCATCTGCATGTGCATCTGCATCTGCATCTGCATGTGCATCTGCATGTGCATCTGCATGTGCATCTGCATGTGCATCTGCATCTGCATCTGCATCTGCATCTGCATCTGCATCTGCATCTGCATCTGCATGTGCATCTGCATCTGCATGTGCATGTGCATGTGCATGTGCATGTGCATGTGCATGTGCATGTGCATGTGCATGTGCATGTGCATGTGCATGTGCATGTGCATGTGCATGTGCATGTGCATGTGCATGTGCATGTGCATGTGCATGTGCATGTGCATGTGCATGTGCATGTGCATGTGCATGTGCATGTGCATGTGCATGTGCATGTGCATGTGCATGTGCATGTGCATGTGCATGTGCATGTGCATGTGCATGTGCATGTGCATGTGCATGTGCATGTGCATGTGCATGTGCATGTGCATGTGCATGTGCATGTGCATGTGCATGTGCATGTGCATGTGCATGTGCATGTGCATGTGCATGTGCATGTGTATGTGTATGTGTATGTATGTGTATGTGTATGTGTATGTGTATGTGTATGTGTATGTGTATATGTATGTATGTGTGCATATGTGTGTGTATGAATATGTGGGTGTATGTATGTGTGCATGTGAGTGTATGTGCATATGTGTGTGCATGTATGCATGTGAGTGTATGTGTGTGCATATGTGTATGTGTGTGTGTCTATGTGTATGTATATATGCATGTGTATGTGTATGTTTGTGGATGCATTAGTATGTATGTGTGTATGGAAGTGTATGTGAGTGTATGTGTGTGTCTATGTATGCATGTGTGTGCAAATGTGCTCCTCTCTTCTCTGATCTCTCCCTCTCTCTCTCACTCTCGAGCTCTCTTTCATCAGATCTCAGCATAAATGTGCTGGGATAATTCCAAATTTCTTTTTGTATGTGCAAGACATGGCTTATGCAATTTCTTGCATCGCAACTAGTTTGCGAGCATCATTAAAGCTTCACTTCTCTTCAATGCTTTGAGTTACACTCAGTAATATCATCACTTATGCGATTGAGCTTTTTTTTCTTTGACATCACTTATGTGATGCTCAAAAGGGAATAGCATCACATAAGTGATGCTACCCTCTTTTCCTTTAAATGGGGGTGTCTCTATGCCCCCTTATTCTTTTTAGTGTTACAACCCACAAAGGTGCTAGTTCAAAGACAATAGTTATGCATTATAACACAGGAGTAGTAGAGAAGATCTCTGATATAAGAGAATCTCAACAATTTTCTACTAACAACAAGTACAAAGATGATGGCATTGTCCACCCATGCGCTCTCAAGCTAGAGCTTAAATGGAGATCTAGACAACTCTAGATAGAGAGATACAAGGTAGAGGTCTGTTGGCTCGATTCGACGTCTTTGGTAGTCCAGAAGTCATGTATATATAGGATAGTGGGCAACCTTCCATGGACGGCTATTGTTTGTTGTTACCCTTTGGAGTTGTCCTCTCCAATCATTTTAGCATAAAGGATCAACTACACATCTTTAAATTGTCGATCCGGGAAGTATGCAAAGACCACAGCCCCTTCTAGTTAATGGAATCCAAGAATAAGAGGAAAATGACTGTTTTTCTGAGAAATGATGAAGATGAAGAGAAATTTCTAGCGTTTTGATTATCTTGAGCTAAACAACAGTATTTTCAATGATCTTGGTGTCTAAAGTGTGCCATTTTCTCAGCAGAACACAATTATGAAGTCAAATCTCAAAAATGATACATGTATCACACAGATGAGACAATCGCGATTCTGTGCAATTTGATAATTTCCATCTCCAGCTCTATTCTTCAGCACTTTCTCACTCAATACTCCAAGAATCACCTCTCTTCATACACACGAATCAGAAATACACAACTGAAGCTTACAAACTCCATGGATCACACATAGAATAGACTCAACAAATCAAAGAAAATCACATGAAAGAGAGAAACCTCATTTTCTGCACGAGAGCTCTTCATATTACTTGGATAGCAAAAATAATACAACCAACCCTCTCAAAATAGAGGAAATTATCTTTTATACATTTTCAAGTGTCCCTTTTCACACTTGAATTTTGTTCCTGTTCCTTTCTAATCTAAAAATATGCTATCAAAGAGCTTCCAAAAATTCTAGAAAAAATACATATGATTCTAATTTACATGAGGAAGACTCTCTTCCTCATTTTTACATCATTTGCATAAATATTTCTACAATTTTTTGACATTTTACAAATATTTCCCTTCAAAAAATACTTCTAACATTCTTCCCCTCCTAGACTTTTTGGCTCCTGACAAAAAATATTCTTGCTGATATATAATGAGTACTTCCTTCACTTTTTCTTTCTTTGATAAACCTGTGACAGTAGATCATGAATTTTTCTCTTTGTGATATTCAAATTATTCACCATCTCGAATAGAGCTTTTCTCCATTGTACAACTGCTTCTGGTTTATATATCACATCTTTCTTTAGGTATTATGTATATGCTGCTTCATAGGTTGTGAGTCTAGACTTTGTGACTACTGATAAATCTCCAAAGATTTCTAATTCTCTTTCATAAAATTCATAATCAAAGACATGCTCAAAAGTTTGAATATAGTGAGGGTTCTAACATCTGTATCTGTAAATGTTTCTATACATGCCAATATAAGTCGCACTCTGCTTAATAGAATACAAGCTGGATCATTAACATCTTTATATGTAGATATGACAGACTCTGTTGTGTCAACCATGTACTTCTTTGTTGGCCATGTTCCTGCTTTAGGTCCTACTATTTTTGGAAAGTTCAGCCATTTTGCTAAAATCTGTCCCGCATTTCTTCTTTCTCAAAACACAGTACATTCCCTTCTTCTTGCTACTGGACAATAGGCTGGGTTTATCTTTACCTAAAAAAGTGCCTCTTTCTAGATTTTCCTGCATTCTTTGTTGGCATCTAACCACCTATTCCTTCATTTAGGATTGGCTTTTTCAAATAACTCCTTTGTTACATTGATATCCTCTTCATATTCCAAATACTTGTTTGATGACAATCCTACCCTTGCAAGCTCGTAATTTTTAATACTTTCAATAATCATGCAAAAAGGTATACCTAGGCCATCTGCTGCCCAATGGTGTTGGTCTGGATTTATTCCTTTGTTGAGAGCAAAATTCACAATGTGTTCCTCATACTCATTATGCATTTTTCTAATGAATTCCATTCTAGATTTTCTATCAGTTAAAAGTTTTTGAACAAACTCCTCTGAATATTCTTCATCAGCTGCTTTGTTTGCTTGTTCATCAAAATCTTGAGTTCTGTTATCTTCTCCCCCATCATATTCCTCTGCTTGTGTGGTTACTTCCTGCTCTTTAACCCGTTTTTGTGAATCTTCTAGCTTTTTATGTAACTCCTCCACCATTATTATCAAGCTTCTATTCTGAGATGTCCACAACTCTCTTTCTCATTTCCACTCACTTCTTTCGTTTTCTATACTCAACTGCCAATCACTCCTCTCTTTTGCTATATCCAAATGTAGTTTATTATAACCTCTCATTGAACTGGTAGCATGTACACTGGCTTGCTTTTCCAATTCCTTGGTTTCCTTCAGTTCTACTTGTAGTCTTAGAATTTCTTTGTTCAATTCCTCCCTCTCATCCTGTGTTACTTGTACAATCTTGCTCTCTTCTTTTATTTGACCTTCTTCCATTAATAACCTGTTTATTTCTTCATTTGCTTTGACGATAATCTGATATGAGCTTTGAAGTGTTATGTATCTTCCTTCTATTTTCTTCAACTCCATTTCTATTTTGCTGCTATGCTCTATCTGCTTTGCACATTTTTCTTCAAGAAACTTAATTTTGTTTTGTTGTTGAACCTCCAATTCTTCCAATGAAATTATCTTGTTGGTCAAATCCTCATTTCTTTCTTGAACAGTCCTCAGCTATTCCTTTAATTGTTCCTTTTCTTTCTTTTGCTCATTAATGATTCTATTCCCTTTCACAAACTCTGATTCAGCCACCATTCTTGATATGATCATGTTTCTACTAGATGGTCTGAACTGCTCTATATTGCTCATGATTACTTTACAAGCAGACCTGATATCCTTGGGTATCCTTTCTAACGCAGCTTCTAGTTCCACTTGCTTTACTTCTATCTGCTTTTCTTCTTTGCAGTCATTCTCTTCTTCATCTTCTTCCTCATATTCTATGACCTGGTTCTTTTACTCTTCATAACCCTTTTCTTCTTTCATTTCCTCCTTGTCTGTAGCATCTTCCTCATACTCTAATGTATGATCCTCTTCCTTCTCATGATCTGATATTTCTTTCATTGTCTCCATTTCTGCTACCTTTTCCTTCTCAATTTCCTGTTGTTTCTCTTCAATGTTCTGTTCTTCCTCTTTCTGTACTTTATTATCCTAAGTTGAAGTTGATTCAATCTCTACTGAGAGTTTTACCTGGTCATTGAGTTGCTTCTCTTTTTGTACCTCTTGCTCATCTATATCCATAAGATCTAAGTCTTCTTCCTTTTCCTGATCTTTTGTAGTTGTGAACTCCTCATTATGATTTAAATCATAAAGTATATCTTCTATGCTTTGATTTATCTCCTTTTCGGTATTCCGTTCTTTAACCTCTTTGAAATCCATCTTTCCTAATACCTCCTCAGTTTCCTCAATTTGATCTTTGTCTTCTTTTTTGTGCACTGAGCTGCATATCTGAGCTTCCTTTTCTGCTTCTAGCTTTTGCTCATAAAATTTGAAATAGGTTTGTTGTGATGGTTTTGTCCATACTGCTTTAAACCCTGAGTCCACCAATCCACTATTGAACTCTTTCCTTGCTTCAACCTCTTCTTCCATCATCACTGCTTTACCTTTTAGTATCCTCTTTTCTTCTCTAGGACTAACCTGTTTTGGTGCTTCTTCCTAGGTCTGCACTCCTTGTGACTTTTGACTCATATCTTCTGGTGTTTTACTTTCTTCAGAGGCTTGTACTATCACAATTGGTGTGTTAGGTACTGAGAAATTTAAACTTTTCAAAAGGAAATTTTCAATGTCACTATCTGAATCTGAAGAAAACTGTGATGAACGAGCTATCCCTCATTTGTCCATTCTTGGTTCTTCTATAACAATGGATTCCTCCTGCTTCTTTTCTTCTGCTGACAATTTTCCTGTCTCCATCCCTTGTACAGGTTCTACTGCTTTTCCTTTATTTTTCTTGGTCAACTTCTTGTTTTGCACAGGTTTCTTCTGAACCTTCTTCTTCACTACTACTGTGGTCCTAGTTTCTGGAGGACCTTGTAACTCCTTGAAATAAGCCAACAATTCTACTTACTTTTTAACAAAAACTTCTTCAGTCTCTGCTGCCATCATCTGATCATGCAACTCTTCATAGTGTTCCACTTCTTCTTGTATCCAATCGGTTGCTTTACAAGAGTAGTCTTCCAACATTTTTTGATATTGTGCTTCATATACTGCCCTTTTATTGTTTCCTTGAGTCAAATAAGTACACAATTGTTCCTTACTTGTCTGAGGTGGATGAGGTTCACTTGAAGACTGTACTTCCTTTGGAACAGCTTCATACTCTTCCTTTGTTGCTTCCACCTATTCCAATTCTACCTTTCTGGGATCCAATCTTCTCTTCTTTACACGAATGACTTCTTCTGAGACTCCCCTTCTTTTCCTCTCTGTTCCCCTCATGCTTGGTTGGACTTCTACTTCTCTTATAGTCATCATTTTAGAAGGGCTTTTAATTCTTGACATCAAACTTCTCAAGTATTGAGCTTCTGGAGCCAATTTTAATTGATCCTCCATCCCTAAAATATGATATATGGTCCTTGTTAAGAATTGTGCTCCATTCATGAACTTCCTTTGCTCCCAATGTTTGGTTGCTTCCTTCAATTGATCATGGATGTATGGAGTAACATCCATCACTCCAAAAGGTTTGGTTCTGTTCTTATTATTCAACATGATCAATGTCACTGGTTTGTGTGGCAGGGTATATCTAGGTAATTTTGGAAAACAAAAGTATTGAAGGAACATTCTAATGGCATACTCCTCATTCTCTTTTCCTTTGAAATCAGCAAATTTAGAGTATCCTGCATAGGTTGCTTTATTCTTCTTGACAAAGTTGTTATCCAATTTGGTTCCCATTGAATAGAATTGGAAGGCTACCCTGATATGCTCTACCTTTATAGTAATATTCACTTCTTTGTTTTCTTTGTCCTTGACAGAACACCTAAAATATGCATCATTTCCCTTTCCAACCTCTAGCAGACTATTCATCACCTGTGATACTCTTTCAAAGTCTATGAAAAATAAAGGTTCATCCAAAGATATATGTAATCCTACTGCTTTCCATCTTTTGTAGTTGATTGCAATTTTCTAAAATTTATAAAATTCTTGGCACAATATTGTATATTTGTGGCCCCCAACTCCTACCGTAAAAATGTGCTCTCCAATGATATTAAAGGTTTCCTTTAATTCCTTCATTATCTTCTCTGCTTTTGGGATTTCCTGTTCTTCATCTGACTCCAGCTCCACTTTTTCAACTGTTGCTTCACTATCCAAAAACCAATGTCCTCTGGATAAATTTACTAAGTCTGCTTTGAAATCATGAATTGGGAGTTCCTTTGGATTCACCATTCTAACGAAAATATAACATCACAAAAAAGAAAACTCCACCCACATGAGTCACAAGAAACATAAATAAACTCACATTTGTCTCGAGATGTAATGAAAAAGAGTGGAAATAAAATTTCAAATGAATCCTAACTTCTTTATTTGAGTCACAAATAAAAACTCAATTGAAGTGATCATTACATGTGTAGCAAGATGTCTAGTGCTCTCTTTCCTTTTAACAGCTCTTTATTATATATTTTTTAACAATAAAAAGAAAAAAAATTAATGAAAAATAGAAACCTCCTTAATTACACTCTATATCTTGCTTGTGCAATATAACTTATATAAACAAAAAGAATTACAAAATAATTGATAATTTTTTCTCTCTCTTTTTTTTCTTTTTCTTTTTCTCTTTTTTTTTTTATTTTTCTCTTTCTTTTTTTCCTCTTTTTCTTTTTGTTTTCTTCTTTCTCTTCCTTTTTTTAATAATAATTTCCTCCACTTCTCTCTCTTCCCCTCCTATTTCTTTTCTTAGAAAGAGGATGAGGTAGAGTCAATGGAAATAATTTCCAAGATGTCATAGTTTTCTTCTTGTAAAATTCTGAATTTTTTTCAAGAATCCCATGTGTGCATCAGATGACCATTATGCCTTTTCTTTCATCTGTCACTCCTCATACTTTTGAGCTATTTTAGTAACTTGATGCTTGTTTTCTTCCATTGAATCAAATCGGATTTTTTTACCCAATAATACTTGATTCCCGTTAACTTTGTTCTAGGAATAAAACAATCTTCTTTTGATAAACTGTACTTGGAAGTTTTTGGCCTCCATATCCATTTAGTTCTGAGAAATTGTTTTGATGAGCAGTCCTTGTATGTACTTTGTTTCCACATTCTTTCTGTCTTGATGCCTAGATGCTTCTGATCATTCCACACTTTCCACCTTTCTTCTGCCTTCTCAACACCTTTTGTCTCTTCAATTTCCTCCTGTTTTTTATTGAAGTAAATTTGGTCATGAAGAGGTGGTGTTTGTGATTTCTTTGTAGCTTCTAGTGAAAAAGTAAATCCTTCCAATTCTGAGTCATAGATATCCTGTTGGTTTTCCTATTTTTCATCACTCAATAAAAACATTAAAAACCTTTTGTCATTAAATGTAAATTTAAGCTTCATATTTCCAAAATCCAAAATTACTTTACCTTGCTTGAGCCAAGGTTGTCCCAAAATCAATTTCTCATTCATCATATGATCTGGCCATTCTTCACAATCTATTTTCATATATTCTTCATTGAACTTAACTTTAATAGATGGTGAAGACAAGCTTTGTATTATCTATCCTTTTAAGGTTTTGATAAATGTTTTACTTTCATTCCTTTTTAAGTTAAACTTATCCAAAAAAATAGAATTGATCAAATTTACTTGTGCACGTGAATCTATCAACACCTTGATTCTCTCATTATGAAAATTCATTGTTATAACAGGCAAATGCTATCTTACTCTTAAAGGTGTTTCACACAAAAGGACTTCTCTAAACTCCTTGATTTTTCTTATCCTTTCTTTTGCCTCTTGTTGAGTCTCCTTTCTAATTTTTTCCTCTTCTTTTTTCCCGTTTTGAGCTTGATGTATACTTCTCCATTCAGAAACAGTTAATGGAAGATCATACCTTTTTACCCTACATCCACTTATGAAGTTTGGCATGATTTCTCCATCTATATTAGCTAATTGGATAGCTCCACTGTTACTTATTTGATTGATAATATAAGGCCCATGTCCTTTTTCCTGAAATTTCTTCTGATGTTCTTTTACTGTGTATGCTAAAACTAGATCCCCTTCTTGTAAGTCCTTTTCTTTAATATGAACATCATGATAAGCTTTTTGCCTTCTCTTATATGCATATATGCTCATGATTGCTTGAAGTCTAGAAGCTCCCAATTTTTCCAATTCCACCACTCTCTCAGATAATCCATGTCCAGTCCACTTGTATTGACTCCCCACCTTTAGTGTAGGAATAAGGAATTCTAAAGGCACAACTACATTTTGTCCATATACCAAATTAAATGGTGTGGTTCCAAGTGCAGTTTTGTATGCTACTCTATAGGCCCATAAGACATGATTAAGTTGCAAATCCCAATCATTCCTATTTGTGTTTACCAATTTTGACAACACAATGCAAAGGACTTTATTAGTACTTTCTGCTAAATCATTGGCTTGTGGGTGATATGGGGCTGACTTTCTATGACTGATCATGAAATATTCAGTTATGTTTTCTATTATTTGGTTCAAAAAATGAGTCCCTCTGTCACTTACCAATTCAATTGGTAATCCAAATCTTGTGATAATATTTTCATAAACAAATCTTGCAGTGGTCTTGAGCATCATTCCTTTTTGTAGCCCTGGCCTCTGCCCATTTAGTCAAGTAATCTATGGCTACTAGTATATATTCAGCATGGGATTGTTTTGCTGGCGGGTGTATAGGTCCAATGAAATCCAACCCCCATTTGCTAAATGCTCTTGCTGAAATAAGTGATACTAACGGCATATTGTCTCTTTTATTTGGTTGACTCACTCTTTGACAAATGTCACATCTTTTCACATATGTTCTTGCATTAGGAAATAGATTTGGCCACCAAAAACCTGAATATAATATGAGTTTAGAAGTTCTTTCACTAGAAAAATGTCCTCCTGCCACTCTAGAATGTGCCATCTCTAACATTTCCATATATTTATTTTCAGGAACACAAATTCTTAAATATCCATCCATCCCTTTCTTGTACAATTGATCTCCTATTAGTTGATACTCTTCAGAAATCATTTGTAGATTCTTTGAGTCTGCACTTGCCCTTACTAGCTTTCCTTTCTTGTTTCTTTTCAACTCTTCAATTATGTTTGCACTCCAATCTGGATTTTTCTAAAACCAGTATAAGGTTATAGTTTTTGAATTTTGCAAGGATTGGCATTCCCAACAGTTGGAAATATACTTTTTTTGCATCTTGAATCTTATTAGGCCAATGTACTCCCATCCTATTGAGATTATTTAGGGTGACTATCATGGAAGCATGAATACAGGGATTCCAACAATGAGCTCTTCTTAAGTACTCCTGCTGCTCCTCTTTTGGAGTACAATATTCCAATATACCCATATGATCGAGATGATACAAATGTCCAGCTAGCAGCACAAAATTCCTACTTTGTAATAGCAGATGTGTGTTGTTTCCAAATGTTCTGCAAGGTCCCATGGTTAGCAAAGGTACTAAAGTCATGGCCCATTCAGGAATACTTTCTATTTTGAACAGATATGCATCTGGAAAGTCATCATCTAAAGGTGAACTTGGCTCTTTTGTTTGGATTCTGGACAAATGGTCTACTCTTAAATGAGTTTTTCCTTGTCTGACCACCACCTCAAACTCAAATTCCATCAGTAGGAGAAACCATCTAACTATCCTACCGGTGTGACATGGTTTGTTTACTAAGTAGAGTAAAGCTTGGTGATCCACAAAGAATCTAAACTTGTTGGCTAAAAGATAATGTCTATATTTTTTCACAGCAAATATCATTCCCAACCCTTCCCTCTTAGTGGTTGTATACTTTTTTTCTGCTCAATTCAATTGCCTACTAGCATAAGCAACTGGAAAGTCTAGTTTTCTCCCTTCTATTGGTTGTGCTAACACACATCCTAAAGCATAATTTGAAGCATCCACATGGACATGAAAAATTTTATCCCACTATGGGGTTTTCAGATATGGTGATGTTACCAAACAAGTTTTTAAAGTCTCAAAAGCTTGGTCACACTCTTTGGTCCACTCAAATTTTAAGATTAAAGCATACAAGGGTTTTGCAATGTCTGCAAACTTGTGTACAAATTTTCTATAATAACCACATTCTCCCATGAAAGTTTGAAGTTCCTTTACATCTGTTGGTCTTGGAAGTTCCACTATGGCCTTAATTTTTCTTTCATCAGTTGAAATTCCATTTCTAGAAACTACGTGTTGAAGCTCAAAGTCAAGGACAAAGCATGGAAGCACATCAAAAGGTGGACACACAAGGAAAGGGAGCAAGTAGGGAGCTCCAAGAAGTGTATGTCAAATTTTCAGAAGAATCCCCTACAAAATAGTGATTTTCATCACTAAAACCATTGTAAATACCATTATCTATTTTTATAACTCCATTTTGTTCAAGCCGAGGAGTCCTTGAGCTTGAGGAGTATTAGAACTATCATCCTACCAATTTTCATAATTTTTAGACTCCGTTTGAGCCCTCAAATAAGCCCTGGAACCTAATTTTTAACTAGGCCGGACACTAGGTCTGGACAAGGCCAAAACTAGTCAAAAAACTATAAAAAGAGCTAGAGAGCTCATTTTTGGGGTTAGCTTATTTAGAGAATAGAGCTTTTGTAAGAGAACTCTTTGGCAATCGAAGCTTTCCATTGTTCCTCTCTTTGATCTCACCTTATGCGCATGTGTGTGTATGTGTGTGCTTACGCTTGAGCTACACCAAATTTTGGCGTCGTTGCTAGGGAGAGAGCTTCGAGGACGAGCGTTGTGATGGTAAGATCGTAGATTTGCGACGTTGGAAGGTAAAAAAACTGTCATTTTTGTTCATTTTCTGATTTTTCTTCTTCATCTTCATCATCATCATCATCTCCACCTTCTTCCATCTTCTTCTTCATAGAAATTTCTTGTTTTTTAGTGCATTTTCACCATTTTCATACCATTTTTCATGCATTATTGTGTGGGAAGGACTTAGGAAGTGCAAGGGAGAACAAGCACCTGTGTTTTTCATGATTTTCTGCTCATACGGAGCTCGCCATTGCTCGGCGCTCAAAAATTTGAAGTTCTCGCCAAAAAACGCGATTCTGTGATGAAAATCGCGATTCTGTGAAAATTCAATTTTTTTTGAAAAATCACGATTTTCTGTTTCCCGCCTAAAAGCTTGCTGAAAGAATCACGATTATGTGGTCATTCTCAGAATCGCGATTCTGTGGTTGTGCTCAAAATCGCGATTCTCACGAATCACGATTTTCAGCCAAAACACGATTCTGTGAGAACACGATTCTCTAAAACACGATTTTGTGAAAACACGATTCTCTGCTCAAAATCGCGATTCTCACCAATCACGATTTTCAGTAAAAACACGATTTTGTGAAAAAGGCGATTCTGTGAAAACATGATTATTTGCTCAAAATCGCGATTCTCTAAAAACACGATTCTGTGCTCAAAATCGCGATTTTCATAATTCACGATTTTCAGCCAAAAACACGATTTTGTGAAAACACGATTCTCAAGGCTCAAAATCGTGATTTTCAAAAAAAACACGATTCTGTGCTCAACATCGCGATTTTCAAAACACGATTCTGTGCTCAACATCACGATTTCCAAAACACGATTTTTTGCTCAAAATCGTGATTTTCAAAACACGATTTTCTGCTCAAAATCGCGATTTTCAAAACACGATTTTCTGCTCAAAATCACGATTTTCAAAACACAATTTTGTGCTCAACATCGCGATTTTCAAAACACGATTTTCTGCTCAAAATCGCGATTTTCAAAACACAATTTTGAGAAAACACGATTTTGTGAACACGATTCTCAAGGTACAAAATTGCGATTCTCTTGAAGTTCACAAAATCGCGACTTTCTTGAAGTTCACAAAATCGCGATTTTTTCCAAAAGGTCCTGTTTGCCTGTTTTGACCCCCAGGAGCCTGATTTGACATAACTTTTTCATCCAAAGTCCATTTTTTGAGCTCTATAGCTCGTTGGAAAGCTCGTTTCGAATCCTACACGACCTCAATTGTTTTTTATAAGAATAATGCGTTGATTTTCAGATAGGATATTTTGAAGTTGACCCTCAGGTGGGACCAAGAACCCAAGGGGACTCCAAAGGATTTGTGAACCATACCAAGGAGAAATTTTGGACTCTTAGCCAAAGCTTATGAACCTGAGATCTGGTAGACACCTAGGAAAGGATAGACAAAGCATTAGATCTTCTCAATCTAGTGTCAACCACACAGCCAAAGAACCTAGATCCACAGCAACAAGAATTTGAAGAGTTGTTGTACATACTTATTGACAAAATAGGAGGATATTGTGAAGGGGAAGAAGGAAACTCAACTATGAGAATACAATTTGGTAAAAATCATGCCAAGGCTATATTAGACAGTGGATCAGGAGTGGCTATCATGACTAAACAAACTTGGGAGAAATGGGGAAAAAATGAGTCAATACCCACTAAAATGAGATTACAACTTGCAGATGGACACATAGAAAAACCCCTAGGAATATGGGAAAAGGTAATTGTGGAAATATGTGGAATAGAAATAGAGCATACTTTTGCCATAGTTGAATTCCCACAATCCACTTCATATGAAATTATCATGGGAAGACCATTTATGAGACAAATGCAAATTGTGCAAGATTGGGGTAATGATTGCTTATATCTTCAAAGCAAAGGAAGGATAACTAGGGTAAATTTAAGAAATGGTCAATATTGTGATATGTCCCCTCAAGAATGGTCCAAAGTACATCAAAATCAAGAATTAAGTGAAGAATCAGGGAGTGAAGATTAGAATGAGACAGAGTCATCAATGTGGAAATGTAATGTGATAAGGAATCTCACAAATAAGAAAAGGATGTTAAAGAAAGGAGATAGGCTGGGAGAGAGGAAATCACAAGATGAAAGCTACATACCACAAGAATTTAAAGATGAAGAATTTGAGCCTTATGGTTGGAATCAAATTTTGACCACCATGGATCTAGCTAATGATGAGTATGTGGGAGTAAAATTCCAAAATGAAGATGGATATGATATCTTCCACATAGGAATACAAATGATAAAGGTGTCAAAAGCAGAGGAAGACCAGGAGGAAGGAATAATATTAAAAAGTGGAAAACCACAATATCTGGAAGAAGTAGAAGCTACAGATGCTATAAAAGACAAAATCTCAGGAAAATATAGAAAAAACAAACACAAGGAAATAGAAAAAGATCAAGAAGTAGGAAAAGATAAAAAAATAACAAACAAAGATCAACAGTTTGATGTACCTTCAAATTTCAAGACCTATGAAGTAGAAGACAGACTACTTCTAAAAATGAAACCAAAAAGAGAATTCTTCCTTTGTATGCTCTTATCAAAGTCTCCAGACTTTGTGAATTTTTGGTCTCTTCCTGAGTCTGTATATTTTGTGGTTGGTTATTGTTTGACTGTTCCATAGTCTCTTCTTCCAAATTTTTACCCATTCTCATTTTTCTTTTCCATCTCCTTTTTTGTCTGTTTTTCTTTTCTTTTGGAAAGGGAATTTTTTTATGTTCGTGTGTATGTGCCTCCTTTGTTGTTTCTTGCTGTTTAGCTTGTAATCTTGTTATAGCATTTACAGTTACCTGGTCATGGTCACTCAATTTTTCTTGCTCCATTATGTTACCTGTTTTTAAATGTGTTCTGTTGTTTTTGAGGGTTTCTTGGACAATCCTTTATTAAGTGCTCCCTGCCACAATCCTTGCAGTAGACTCCTTCTATTCTTAGTGTAGGAGGTTGTGGGCAGTCTCTAATGAAATGTTCTCCCCCACATCTATAACAAGTTATCTTTTGACTCCTTTTGAATTGAGGTTTCTGATTGGACATGTAATTATTATTTATATACATGAATGTGGTTGTGTCCATTTCAATTCTCCCATTTCCCAAATCCAGGGCTTGCAGTTCTGGTTCTCTCTGTTCATATCCTTCCCAATCTTCCTCATATCCTTCATTCCAATGATAATCCTCTCTGTAAGATGATCTAAGTCTTGAGCTTTCTTCTTCTATTGGTGTGTATTTCACTAGTACTACATTTGTTGGTAAAGGTGGTTGTTGTCCAAGTACAGGCCTTGGTTGCTCAACAAATCCAGATTCTCTTTGTAAATTATGTTTGTTCACATATTCTTTTTCTTTAATGGGTTGTTTATTGTAGAAACATTCTTCTCTGTTATGATTTGTCCATTTTCTTTCCAATGTACAATATTTGAGTGTTTTTCTATCTGGAAAATGTTGTGGTTTTTTATAAGGACATTGTTGAACCAAATGATTTTCTCCACAGTTATAGCATTTCTTATTTGTTGCTATCCTGGTATTTATCAAATTTCTCTTGGTGCTAACTTCTAGGGCTTTAGGAATGGCTTGTGCTAATTCTTCTGCTGGTGGGATTTTATCTTCATTTGTTCTAGGTTGATCAAATGCTAATAGATATTGTCCTCTGTTATCCTCCAAATCTATTGCCTCTTTCAAACATGCTTCTAGGTCAGGACATCTCCTATAATACACCAAGGTTCTTAATTGTGCACTTCTCAGTCCTTCTATGAATAGAGATACTTGTCTTGCCATGGATGGTACCTCCTCTCTGGGACATCTATCAATGTATTGCTTGAATCTCCTAGCTGCCTCTCTGACATTTTCATCTTTTTGCTGTTTAAAACTATGTATCAAGGTAGCTGTACTATGTTTTATTCCAGTTTTTGAGAATTCCCCTATGAAGGCTTCAAGGAAAGATTCAATATCTGGATACATTTCCTTTCTCAATGGAATGAACCAAGATAGTGCAAGTCCACTTAGGGTTAGACCAAATGCTTCAAATTGCACTTTGTAATCCTCTACTTCTTCTGCCCTAATTAATTGTCTAAATTCTGCAGCATGAGCATGAGGATCAGAATATCCTTCATATTGATTCTTCATGGATTAGCTACATGATAGGGCCTAAGAATTCTTCCATGATTTTGCCACTGATGTCTCCTTTTGAATGGAAAATCATTCATTCCTTTTGCTTCTCTTTCAAAAGGATTTGGGGAAGTATGTATTCTTCTACCTTGTTCTTGTTCAATATTATTGTGAGTTTCATTTTGTCTTGGCAAGTCTGATTGCCCTAGGTTTTGTTCCCAAGGTCTCTTGTCTGCACATTGCCCTAAATCATTAGAGTTTTCTGGATCCTGTGAGAAGATGTATACACATCCCTGTCTATCCTCATATCTGCCATCCATAAATTGTGCCATTGGTGTTATATTTAAGGGAACTTCTAAGTTTCTCAACCTAATGAGAAACTTATGCATCCCATCCTGATACACATAGGTTCCAAACCTGTTTGTATACATATATTTGAGAATATTTCTATAATCACTAGTTTCAGAAGGTTCATTGGTTTCATTTAGGTTTTCCATGTTATTTTCCTGCCCTAAATCTTTTTCTTGTAAATTTCCTATTACTAGCTCTCTCTGTCTTTTTTTTAACTCTTGTTTATCAAGTGTGAACAATTTATTACCATATCTTAGAATCATCCAACTAAATCATGATTATGTGAAGAGAATTGTGTTTTCCACGATCTTGTGAATAGAATCCTCTTTTCTATGATTTTGAGAAAATTCTAGATTTTCTCACGATTCTGTGAAAAAGATTTGTCTTTTTCACGATTCTTTGGATATTCCAAATTTTCCACGATTTTGTGAATGGAATCGTGTTTTCACGATTCTGTGAATAGAATCGTGTTTCTCACAATTCTGTGAATACAATCGTGATTTCCACAATCCTGTGAAGGAACTCCTGATTTTCACGATTTTGTGAATACAGTCATGATTTCCACGATCCTGTGAAGACAATCATGATTTCCACGATCCTGTGAAGGAAGTCTGATTTTCACGATTCTGTGAAGACAATTGTGATTTCCATGATTCTGTGAAGACAATCGTGATTTCCACGATCTGTGAAGGAAGTCGTGATTTCCACGATCTTGTGAAGGAAGTCGTGATTTTCATGATTCTGTGAAGACAATCATGATTTCCACGATCCTGTGAAGGAAGTCATGATTTTCACGATTTTGTTAAGAGAGTCGTGGTTTTCACGATTCTTTGAATAGGATCGTGTTTTGCCACGATTCTGTGGATAGAATCGTGTTCTGCCACGATTTTGTGGATAGAATCGTGTTTTGCCACGATTATGTGCTAGAATCGTGTTTTTCACGACTCTGTGAATAGAATCGTAATTTTCACGATTTTGTGAAGGGAATCGTGATTTTCACGATCCTGTGAAGGGAATCATGATTTTCACGATTTTGTTTCCAGACAATTGTGATTGCTCACAATCGTTAAAAACACGATTTTGTTATGAAAATCGCATTCTGGGAATCGCATTTTTGAGCTCAGAATCGCGATTTTGTGTTTGATCTCAGAATCGCGATTCTGAGCAGTCTTAAAAAATTTTTGGTCCTAGATTTTTTAAGTTTTTGTTTCTCTAATAGAAGCACCTTATTAAAATATAACATGCAATAAAAGATTTTGAACAAAAATATTATTTTTTCTCAAAAAAATTCAAAGAACTGAAAATCGTGATTTCGTATTTTTTACAATTTTCTGTGTTTTTGTGCTCTTATCATCATGTGATAACTTGAAATCATGCAAAGATTTATTGGAAGACCATTACCTTGCTTGCTTGATCAAGAAAAATCCAGGAACTTTGTAGTTGCAGGAAGTCGTGATTCTGTCAGGTTCTCTCACTCTCTCTTTCACTCAAATGAGCCTTTTTTCTGAGATTTCATGATTTTATAGCCTTCAGACAATCGCGATTTTTTGTGAATTTCTCAGAATTTTCACTTTTCACTGTATGATCCTTATCCCTTAGTAATTTTTGTGGTTTTGATTCACAATTCTTATCTTTTCAACAAAAATTACTCCGTTTATCCTACTAAAGAAAATCACGATTTTGTACCCAATTCTCAATTTAATTACTTGATGCTCAATTCTTACTGATATTTTGAAATTTGATTTTCTTTACTCCCTCAACTTTATGAAACCTCTAACAATCACTTACCTCAATACCCAAAAGTGCAAGATAAATCAAATTCTTTTTCTTACAGAAAATCGTGATCCTGTGAAGAGAATCGTGTTTTTTTCTGAACTTCGAGCTTTTGCACTTTTTGACTTTTCTTTCCACCTAGTCCCCTTCAGTGTTCTTCACCAACTCCTGATCACTTATCACCTCCAATTATACACCCTCAAACTCATTTTAAAAAGTCTTTTTGAAAAAATTTAAACAGCAACTTCCACTCTAGATATTTTTTATTTATTTTTTTTTATTTTCATAATTTTTTTTTCCACTTTTTCTCCTCCACTTCCAACAACAATCCTCCAGTCCAACTTTCTAAGAAAAAAGGAAATTTGTTTGAATTTTTTAATGGATTTTATGAATTTTTTTTAGTATTTTGTTCTAAATCAGGGTAAACACTTCACTTAGGGTTTTCTTGTTTAAAGATCCATTGATCTTTTGTTTCATGATTGGTTATACTCTTCTATTCTTACAATCTAATCAGTTTAGGAGTAAAGATTTCCAAGGAAATATGTGCTATGAAGTGCAATTATCAATTCATGCAAAGAAAAACTCAAACATTTTTTTCTTTTCAAGATGCAAATAAATCTTCTCTCAAGATTATTGCTTTGCCTTGGCTAAACAAATGGATCTTATCTATTTGCATATAGCTACTTTACTTGACTTTACTCAATGCAATCATGTCATCTTTTCCAAGATAACAAATTTTCTTGGTACTTGGTCAAAAAGCACTCTACAAATGCAAAGATAGTCACATTTTACCTTCCCTTCAACAATCTTGATTCAATTTTTAACACACCTGAACTTTACTCTTAAAAAATGATATGAGCAACTATCAATTTGCAAGAATTTCACAACTTCTTTATCTCAAAAGGTTAACTCTTGCTTTCTTTTCCCAAAAGACAAGCAAAGAAACCTATCTTTTCATGTTTCCTTTCTTGATTAAAGAGTAGTACCTTTTCAATGTGTTCAATACCATCAAGAATGGAAGATCCAACGTCCAAACTTCAATGAACCTTTTGCTTTGTTTCCCCGACAATGGTGCCAAAAAATGTTTGTTGTTTTTTTTTTTTAATATAAAGGAAGTTCGGCAATCGCCTACTCTCCCGGACTTGAATTAAATTAAGAAACAAAGGTACAAAAGAAGGGGGCTAGTGCCCACGGGACCCCCCAAATCCCACAAAGCAGGGGAAGCTTGGTTGATTCCTAGGTTGCATTACAAAGAAGGTTGATCACCCTCTCGTCGCCCTCATGCGGAACCCACTTGGATTCGAGCTTGTTGTTGATGAACAGGAGGACTTGATGGTGCCTGAAGGGGGGGGATTTCTTACTGTTGACAATCCTTTTGCCAAGGAGGAATAGAGATTTTTCAATCGACCACTCCCTGGGGGGGTCACCGAAGTTGAGAGCACACCGCTCCCGCCAAATTTTCCACAGGACTTCCCCTCTGATTGCGTTCCAGAGAGTCGCAGAGCATCCAATCGCTTCTCCTAACAGGATTTGTTTCCAACTAAGCTGTTTCTGAGCTCTGATTTTCAGTCCAACCATCTGCCAGGTTCTGTAGGAGTTGGGGCAAGTAAGGAAGATGTGTGGGACATCTTCGATTGCACGGTGGCAGCGTTTGCACCACGGAGGGATTCCACAAATTTTGCTTGCCTTATGGTTAGTCCAAATTCCTCGATGAAGAATTTGCCATAAGAGGACCGACTTCTTAATCTCTATAAGTGGGTGCCAGATACCCATGAATTTCATGTCCCACCGAAGCCGCGTCCAAGACAGGCACCACTTCTTGTTGAGGCTGATCTGGAGGTCATTCGTTTCTTTGATGTTCGGGATTTTGAGTAGACTATTTCCATTGTGCCATTTGAGACCACGCGCGTTAGGAGCATCATGTCCCATGAGAAGGCGCGTTTTGTGACGATCCCAAGCGAGGCATCTGCTTTGCAAGGTGTTCCATTCTTCGTAGGAGATGTTTATGCGAGGGTCGATATCCTCGTAGTTGATCCAACTGTTGGTGTCCTGTTTCCAGAGGTGTTTCCATTTTTTGAATCCTTTGTTCCATAACTTCTTGGCATTTTGAATGTTCCACGACTCCACACTCCGGATGCCATGTATCGGGAACCAGATAGAGTCGTTTTGTCTGATTCCGGCCGCCCACTTCCAGTCGTCACTAATTCTTGTGAAGCTTTTGACTTTATTCAAGCCCTTCCAAAGAGAGCAAACGAGATTGGAGCCTTTCGGGAAGACAGGTATCGGGGAGAATAGCAGGGTCATGATGTCAAGGTTCTTCCAGTTCGGGGACCCCTTGAGGGCCAACTCATTTTTGTTTCTGAAGATCAGCTTGGCCCACGAGGCCTCCCTATTGCACCAAGCTTTAATCATCCATTTGGCCGCCAGTTTGTTAGCCATACACCCGATGTCCAGGATGCCAAGTCCCCCGCTATCTCTAGGGCTGGTGCAGATGGCCCATTTGATTTTAGGCACCCCCCTTCTGTTATGATCACCCGTCCAAAGAAAGTTTCTGCAGATGCTATTCAATTTGGACAGGCCTTGCTCATTCGGTCTCCAGCAAGAAAGGAAATAGATGGTAGACGAGAGGAGGAACGTGTTGATAACCATCGCCCGTCCAGCGAGATTGATTTGCATGCCTCTCCAGTAATTGAGCTTGTTTTCAAGTTTGGCCAGCACCCAGTTCCATCGCTGCTCCATAGAGACGCCAAACCCCAGGGGGATTCCCAGCAGCCGAAAGATTTGGCCCTGCGAAATGATTTGACAGCCATGATCAATGAGAAGGCCAGGTTGATGTCCCACAATGGCCCTAAAGGCGGTCTTATTGTGGTTGATTTTGGATCCAGAGGCCTCACAAAAGGTATCAAGACACCTCCAGAAAGTCTCCAGGCTGGTATTATCATTGTGAACGAACGCGTTCATATCGTCAGCAAAAAGTCTCATGATGATTTGACTGTGGTCGTGAGGTAGCTGGAGGCCTTTGATATTGCCAGCCTCCACATGATGAGTCACAAGTCTACTCAGCCCCTCAGTGGCGATGGCAAAGAGAAGGGGGGCAAGAGGGCACCCTTGTCTAATTGATCTTTTAAGATGGATCGCCTTCGAAAGTTTGCCGTTAACGTTAATTTGGGTCGTTGCGTTGCCGAGAAGGGTCGCGATCATCTTGGTGAATTTCTGACTACATCCGAGGTCTAGGAGTGACTGCAGAATATAGTCCCATTCTAGCCTATCGTAGGCTTTGTCAAAGTCGATCTTGAGGAAGACCACGTCTTGATTAGACTCATTTGCAAATTGAATACCTTCCCAAATATCCATGATGGTTTCCAGGATGGACCTGCCTTTGATGAAGCCTTTTTGGTCCTCACTAAGCCAAGATCTCAGGTGGCACGCCAGTCTGTTGGCAATAACTTTGGCGACGATCTTGTATCCTGTTTGGAGCATCGTAATTGGCCTCCAGTTCTCGATTCTGTTTTTTTCCCCCTTCTTGTGAATCAGCTTGATAATTCCATTATTTATACAAGAAGGAAGAGCACCAAATTTTAGCGCTTCTTGCCAAACCATCCGAAGAGGGGTGGCAACCACCTGCTTGAAGGATTTAAAAAACTCATTAGTGAGTCCGTCGGGTCCCGGGCTTTTACCGGGAGGGAGGGCATCAATGACCTCAATGATTTCTGATTCAGAGATCGGGGCATGAAGCAGGGAGTGGAGGTTGGGTGGTATTCTCCGGGGGGAAACCCTAGAAATGGCAGCCATGCATTCCCTTCTATGGTGGGAGAGGGGGTTCGAGGTTCCCAGGAGTCTCGTGAAGTGCCCTTCGATGATGCCAAAATTATCTTCTTCCGAGTTGCATACATTGCCATGTGGGTCAAGCAGAAGGGGAATCGTCTCTCTGTTGTGTTTCCTTTTAAGGATACTGCACATCTCTTTGGTGGGTTTGTCGGCTTTTCCAGCCCACCACTCCTTGAAGAAGATTTGCAAGTTTTTCCTTTGTATTTCTTCCTCGTATCTCAATGCTGCTCTGATTTTTCGGAGACCTTTCTGGGCTTGGTGTTTTCCTTTGTTCACTTCCTCCTCGAGTCGCCAGAGTCTGTGGTATAGCGCTTCCCTACGAGCCCGCCGCACCGTCTCTAGCATCTTCTTAGTTCTGATCATGATCTTGCGAGACTTGTCGACCGCACTTCTCCAACACTTGGCCGGGGCCAAGCCAGAGGCGAACGCCACCTTCCACACATCGGTAATCTCTTGATGGACGGAGGGGAGAGAGAAGGTGGAAGCGTTGGCATGGAACCACGGAGCCTTGAGGGTCCTGTAGGGAGGTTGAAAAGTGATAACGATCGGGTAGTGATCAGAGATGGTGAGGTCGGTACGTTGCGTGATGGAAGGGTGGCCCCACAGATGAGTAAAGCTCTGAGAGATGTAGCATCTATCAAGTCTAGCTTTCCTCAGATCCCCGCCCGCTTGGAGATTCGACCAGGAAAAGCCATTTGAGTCTTTGAATTCGACCAGATCCAAGTGGAGTTTGGTCGTGTCCCACGTTTCTTTCTCCCGGCTGTCGATGACCCTGCCCTTGCCCATCCATCTGTCCATAGGGTCCTCCACCATGTTGAAGTCTCCACATATAAGCACGTTGTGTGGAAGCGAGTCAAGAGAAGTCCAAGTGTTCAGCCTCTCAAGATCCCCGTTAGGGGCGTACAAAGAAACCATAGTAACAGAGAGGGGAGCACCAAAAGAAACCGCAATCCAGCGGTGATTAACATCTTCAATGGAGTTCTCAAGCTTTTCAAACCAAGGTTGTTTAACACCGATAGCCGTTCCACCGGACCCCCGCTGGTGCTTTGTTGGGATCCACACATGGGCCGAGGAAACCTGTCTGAGCCGTTTCAGAAGGTCCTCCCCATCAATTTTAATCTCTTGAATGCATATAATGTCTGGTTTTAAGCTGATGTCGCGGAGCCATTGACCAATGATGGCCGCTCTTGAGGGGTCGGTTAGCCCCCTAGCATTTAGCGAGATGACAATCATTTTTGTATTGATCCCTCTTTGCTGGAGGGAGCCTTGTCCTTTCTTCTCTTGGCTTCATCTTTCTTTTTCGCTGGGATCTGATCCCGGCTTAGAAAACGGTTTTTGTGGGGGCTTTTCCAGGGAAACTCCAAGGGCTGTTTCCCTTTACGGGATGCCCCCCGCTGGGGAGAATTGGGCCCCGTGCTCGGCATCGTTTCCGGGATCGTCGATCCAATGATGGAACTTTCGCTATCCATGTTGTCTTCATTATTAGTAGTGAAACCATCTTCTTTGCTTGTAGTATATCCCTCCTGGGGGGTTTCTTTGTTGTCAGGGATCTCTAGGGCTTCGTCATAGTTGTCTGGCACCGGTGGCTTCCCACCTGGGTAGTCGAGCTCGTTGATCTCCTTTCCAAGATTGCAATACAAATTGCTATGTGGGGTAATTCGCAGGTTGTGCCTCTCGTCGTTGGCCCTCGGACTTCTTTTCCTTCTTCTTCTAACTTCAGTAAAGCCATCGGCATCAGCTTGTGGATTGAGGAGGCCCTTGCCTTCCCCTTCCTTGGTCAAGTGGGTCAAATCGTCAGAGTTGTCTTGAGCAGTTTTGGAGGCTTCTTGAGGTCGCTTGTTTTTTTGCCTGAGAGGGCAGTCTTTAATCCTGTGACCTTGCTGGCCACAACGAAAGCACGCGTTGGGGAGGTTTTTGTAGGTGATATCCTGCTCCCAAACCTCTCCTTCGCCCATGTCCACTTTGATCGTTGATGGAAGCGGCGAACTGAGGTCGGCCTCGACGCAGATTTGTGGGTGCCATCTAGCATTGAACGAGTGTCTTGCACCCTCATATATGAGACCACCAATGTCTTCGCGTGAAGCCAACGGCTTGCCGATAGGGGAGACAATGTCCCACACGAATTTGTACAAGAAATATGGGAGGTTAGGGAGCTCAACCCAAAGAGGGTATCGAAGTGATTTCGATTTGTCGGGGGTAAAGTCCGGGGACCATCTGAATAAGCACAGGGTCGTCCGACCGAGCTGCCAGGTGCCAACGCTTAGGGCCTTGAACGCCATCTCTTCATTTTCAAAGACTAGCAGCATGTGGTTTGCTGGTAAGAACTGGCATTTGCTGACAATGAGTCCTCGAGGGAACCACTCTTTTCGAAGCCATTGTCGCACGATTTCGAGCGGGGGCCTAGGGCCAAACACTTGGCCGACGAGGCAAACTTTCTTGAGCTCCTCTTGAGCAGTCAGAACTGCAGGTCTACTGAGGGATACGATGGGGGATTCAACACTATTGGACGCCCCAGGGGCGGCACAAGACCCCCCCTCCAGAAGAGCGGCCAGAGTGCCGGTGTCCCCAGAGGGGGGGGCCCGATTACTTTTCACGAGAGAGGACGAAGCCACATCCATGGCCGAAGGAACTTGCACCACTTTTAATTTTCAGGGCCCTCCAACATAGAGAGAAAGCGGACCACAGACAAGGAAAAAACCCCCCCGCTGATCACATCGCATCCAAAAACTCCGCTTTTCAGGGAGAAACAAAAAGGGCAAAAATCCCACAGAAGAGGGGACCACACATCTACTTTTTTGAAACTTATTTCTAATTTCCTTTTTCTTCTTTTTTTTTCTCCCTTTTCTTCTTTTTTCTTTTCTTTCTTCTTTTTTCTCTTTCTCTTTTTTTTTTTTCTTCTTTTTTTTTCTTCTTCTTCTTTTTTTTTCTCTACTTTATCTAAATCGAGCTAAAAAAAGCCTTCCTAACAGGAGGCTTGGCGAAGGGAAGGAACCAAAAATTCGAACAAAGACTTGCTTCAGAGACAGTGAGTCAAACCGTCGTTGACCCGCCAGTCGAGCGAGGCCCGCCAGTCAAACAATCGTTGACCGAGGCCGCTCCGCGATGGACACCCACAGCCGGTCAGTCGTCGCCTGTCGATCGCCGTGGAGCCCAGTCTGTCAATCGGCGAGGGCCCCCAGTCAATCGCGAAGGCGCCTAACAATCGGGCCTATCGCCTCAGTCGCCCATCCGTAACTCGCGCTTCGTCCACCATCGATCGTCGCCTGTCGATCGCCGGTCAGTCGTCGCCTGTCGATCGCCGGGGGAGCCCAGTCTATCGGCGCGCTCGCCGCAGGGGCCACAGTCAATCGCCGACGGACCCCAGCAAACCCGCCACATGTGCGAAGGGCACGGGGCTCGAGAACTGTCAATCGGCTCCACTCAGTCGCGAATGATGAGCAAATCCCTCAGGCGGTCGGTCGCGTCAGTCCACGATGGACACTTCAGTCGGTCGCGCCTAAACAGAGCATTGACAGTCCACGATGGACACTTCAGTCGGTCGCGCCTAAACAGTCGGTCGCGCCAGTCCACGATGGACACTTCAGTCGGTCGCGCCAGTCCACGATGGACACTTCAGTCGGTCGCCCCTACAGTCCGCATCCGTTCATGCATCAGAATGGAATTCTTGGAGAAGCAACTGTCAATCGGCAAAGTGTGCAAAAAAAAAAAAAATGTTTGTTGTTACCCTTTGGAGTTGTCCTCTCCAATCATTTTAGCATAAAGGATCAACTACACATCTTTAAATTGTCAATCTGGGAAGTGTGCAAAGACCACAGCCCCTTCTAGTTAATGGAATCCAAGAATAAGAGGAAAATGACTGTTTTTCTGAGAAATGATAAAGATGAAGAGAAATTTCTAAGCTTTTGATTATCTTAAGCTACACAACAGTATTTTCAATGATCTTGGTGTCTAAAGTGTGCCATTTTCTCAGGAAAACACAATTATGAAGTCAAATCTCAAAAATGATACCTGTATCACACAGACGAGACAATCATGATTCTGTGAAATTTGATAATTTCCATCTCCAGCTCTATTCTTTAGCACTTTCTCACTCAATACTCTAAGAATCACCTCTCTTCATACACACTAATCAGAAATACACAATTGAAGCTTATAAACTCCATGGATCACACATAGAATAGACTCAACAAATCAAAGAAAATCACATGAAAGAGAGAAACATGATTTTCTGCAGGAGAGCTCTTCATATTACTTGGATAGCAAAAATAATACAACCAACCCTCTCAAAATAGAGGAAATTATCTTTTATACATTTTCAAGTGTCCCCTTTCACACTTGAATTTTGGTCATTTTCCCTTCTAATCTAAAAATATGCTATCAAAGAGCTTCCAAAAATTCTAAAAAAATACATATGATTCTAATTTACATGAGGAAGACTATTCCTCATTTCTACATCATTTGCATAAATTTTTCTATAATTTTTTGACATTTTACAAATATTTCCCTTTAAAAAATACTTCTTCTAACAGTTATACATGGGTGGTAGAGCATGGCCAGCCACCACCTGCATAGTTGCCATACACAGCTTAAGTCGTTTAAACCGACCTAAGAAATATAAATGATTTTTGACTTTGAGAGGGAATACTCTATGGAATATTCCCTTTACCATCGCATCGGGGGTGTTCACTCAGGACCCCCACGAGGGGGCCTGCTGGCCCCCTTGGACACCCCAGCCGAGGCTGCTCATCGTTGCCCCGGACCCCACAATTGGGGACTCTGGTAACTCACTTTCCTTACAATACCTTACATGGTCCAATATGACCTTCATCCAACATGCAAGTTGGCACTCCCGTTAATTGGGTAATGCATGCTTGGCTTCTCCTCATAATCGGGGCCTTACAAAATGTGCATACAATCATGAGGGGTAGACATTAATCATATACTAACACCCCCCCTCAATGTTTACCGAATGATAAATCAAGTAGGTCTTGGTCCTATGCCCATGTGTTGAAGATGCCTATTGAGCTACTCTCTTCCAGGTGCTTTAGTGAATATGGCAGCATAATTTGCCTTTGTTGGGAAATATTCTAGCTCCACAATTTCATCTTCAATTAGCTCACGAACATAATGGTAATGTACTTCTATATGCTTGATGTGAGCATGGAATACTGGGTTCTTTGCAATGGCCATACAACTTTCATTATCACACTTGATTACAGTCGCCATTTTTTATGGAAAGCCTAGATCTACAAGAATTCTCCTTCACCAGACTGCCTCATAAGAAGCAAAACAAGCTGCTTTATACTATGCTTCAGTGGAGGAGAGTGTGAGAGTTGGTTGCTTACTACTACCCAAGAAAATATTCCTGAAGCAAGTGAGAAACAATATCCAAAAACTGACTTTCTAGAATCACAATCCCCAGCCCAATCTGAATCACAATATCCTTGAAGTGTATCATTTTTGGTATAAAAAATACCAAAATCCAAGGTTCCTACAATGTACCTTAGAATTCGCATTCCAACATTCCAGTGACTCTCCTTAGGTTTGTTGGAAAACCTGCTTAACATTCCAATAGCATGGCAAATGTCTAGTCTAGTGTTGCATAGGAAAATAAGACTTCCAACGAGCTTTCTATACTTCTGAGCATCTACATCACGCATGTTATCATCCATAGATAGCTTATGATTTACCTCCATAGGTCTCCTAGTTGGTTTGTAGTCCATCATTCCAAATGCCTTGAGAATTTCTTTGGCATATTTTTGTTGTGAGATGAAAATGCCACCTTTTCTTTGCCATACTTCAATCCCCCCGACAAAAAGTTCCTGATGATCTCCTGAAATGATCAAATTATCTACATATACAATGAAAAAAACTAGCTTGCTATCCCTTTTCGTTACATACAAGTTCGCATCAGAAGTACTTTCAAAACCCATATTTTTTTAAAAATATCTATCCATTGGTATCAAGCCCATGGTGCTTGATTAAGTCCATACAAAGCTTTCTTCAACCTGCAAACTTTATTTTTTGAATTGGGCACCTCAAAACCTGGTGGTTGAGATACATATACCTCCTCCTTGAGGTGACCATTCAAAAATGGAAATTTGACATCCATCTGAAAAATAGGTGAGGCCTTTTCTGTAGCTACTGTACCATCCGAACAGTTTTCATGCATGTTGTTGGTGCAAAAGTTTCCTGAACATCAAATCCTTCGACTTGTGAAAAACCTTGTGCAACTAGTTTAGCCTTATACTTTTCTAATGTGTCATGTGCTTTATACTTAGCTTTCCAAATCCATTTAGTACCTATTACCTTCTTCTTTGGTGTCGAGTCGACTAGATCCCATGTATCATTTTTTATTATACTATCATACTCAGATTGCATTGTGTTGATATATTTAGGTAGTGATGTGTGTGAACACTCTAGGACCGTCGGGGCACTTTTTTCCCTCTTTAGGAGGTTTTTTCCCCCCGGCTTGTATATACGCCTATTGCCCTAATGGGCTACTCATCTTTGTACATTCTCTAGTAATACATTCAGTATTGTGTGTTGTGCTCCAAGCTTCTTCTTCTTCCTTGTGATGTTTGCGTGCTTCCGCAGACGTCTAACTCCAACAACTGGTATCACAGCAAGTCGTCGCTTCATCTAGGGCACCGTCGACACTCCTCTAGTTGCACTCTCAGAATCGGACGAATTTTGGTGAGCATACTCAACATGTTTTCGAGATCAACGTGGTGCCAAAATCGCAATCTGAGCTCGTTTCGGCCTCCGAACACACTATCGCGGCGCTTGTGCAGGCTATTTCACCTTTTTGTGCCAAAGGTATATACCAGTTTTTGTTCACCAATATAGGCATCTCGAAGTCTTCTACAGGTCTAGCAGAATTTGTCTGGGCACTTCTGTTCAACTTTTTGAGATATAGTCAATTTTCTGCATCAAGGTATTTTAGTCACGGACCATGGCTGAAAGTAGTGATGTATTCCGTATGTTGGTTGTTGAGGATAAGTTGGATGGTACCAACTACCTGTTATGGGCCTATATGATGTGGCATGTGTTGGTTGCAAAAGGACTGTGGAACATTGTGCAGGGTGTCAAAAAACATCCTATCACACCTGCAACTATTACAACTGCAGGTACTGAAGCTGATGCAGAAGATATCGACGATGATGATATTCTACATATTCCTGTTCGTGCTTCCATTTCTGCTGCAGCTACTGCAGAGCACATTCATTGCGATGGTAGAGATGCCCAGGCACATGCATTGATAGCTTTGTCTGTCAAACGTACCATTATTCCTCACATTTGCTCTTGTAGAATAGCTAAGGATGCTTGGGATACACTTACCACATTGTGCCAAGCTAGGAATGAGGCTCGTGTTGCTTACCTCCAAAAATAGTTGGAGAGTGAACACATGAATGAAGGTGATTCTATGGACAGATTCCTAACAAAGATCAAAGACTTGAAGGAATAGTTGATTTCTGTTGATGAGGTTATACCAGATAGCTCACTTGTGCAAACCGTTCTGAATGGTCTTCTTGATTCATATCAGAGTTTTCCTTCTACTCTTCGGTTGATGATGAAAGGCAATCCAAATGCCTTGTCATTTGAGGAGTTAGTCTCTGTTCTGTTGCAGGAAGATTAGTCCAGGCAGAACAAGTCCATTATGTGTGTTGCAGATCAAGCTTTCCAGGCTAGTAAGAAGGGCAAAGGAAAATGGAGCTCTTCTACTAGTAAGCAGAAATATGCAAATGTTGCACATTCGAAGAACCAAGACAAAGATGAGAGAAAATCAGAAAAGCAAAAATTGTTTTGTAAGTATTGTAAAGGGAATGATCATATCATAAAGAACTATCCAAAACTGGCTGCAAAAGAGGCAAAGAAGAAAGAGGCTAGAATGGTTGTTGCAGAAACCTCTACACCAAAAACAGAGTTTGCTAATCTTGTGCAGGAAAAAGAATGGGCGGTGTTTACTACTGTTTGCAGTTTTGACCCATCTTCTCATGAGCAGTGCATGTCTGCAGTAGACTCAGATATTTGGTACTTTGACAGTGGGGCGACCAAACATATTACCTCGCAGCGTAGTTTCTTCTCTTCACTCGAGCCTGCCCCTACAGGGAATACTGTTACATGCACCAACAACTCCTCTTATCCTGTTATGGGAGTTGGTAAGATCATTTTGACTACTGCTGATGGTAGTTCTTTCACTTTGTTAGATGCTTTATTTGTGTCAGGGATCAAGAAGAACCTGTTATCAGTTTTTGCATTAGCCAAGATTGGCTTGGTTATGAAATTTGTTGATGACAGTTGTACAGTTCATGATCTATCAAATGGCGATGTGATTATTGCTTCTGGCATTTTATGTCCTGGGTTGTATAAGCTCATTGACTATGAAAGATCTGTAAAGGATTTGGCATGTGCAGTAAATGATTCTGAGGCTTTGTCAAATGCAAAGCTTTGGCATGCACGCTTTGGTCATCTGAATTTTGCTCGTTTGCTATGCCAGCAGAAATCTAAAATGGTGTCCTCTTTGCCCAAACTTGAGGCACCTGGAAAACATGTTTGTGAAGGCTGTATTTTGGGCAAAATGCAGTGTTTGTCCTTTCCAAAAGATGGTTCAGTTTGGGCTACTCAAAAATTGCAGCTTGTACATAGTGATGTCTGTGGTCCTATGTAGACACCTTCTTTTGGGAATTATCTTTACTTCGTGACTTTCATCAATGACTTTTCCAGGCATGCATGGGTATATCCATTGAAGGAAAAGTCCGAAGTATTCATGTGCTTCAAACAGTTTTTGGTTTTGGCTGAAAATCTATCAGCATGTAAAATGAGCACCCTCCGTTCTGATCGAGGGGGGGAATATATGTCTTCTAATTTTAATGCATTTCTGGCTGAACTTTGGATAAAACACCTGTGCATAGTGTCGTATACACCTCAACAAAATGGATTTGCTGAACGAAAGAATAGGTCACTCATGGAGATGGCGAGGTGTGTGGTCAAGAGTCAGGCTTTACCACACAGTTTCTAGCTTGAGGCTGTCATGTGTGCAGCATATGTACTGAACATGTGTCCCACTAAAGCGCTGGAGTCTATCACTCCATATGAGGCTTGGCATGACCGCAAGCCATCTGTTGCTCATCTGTGTGTTTTTGGTTGTTTGGCATATGCATTAGTGCCTGAACAACATTGCAGAAAATTGGATGATAAAGCAGTAAAATGGTTTTTTCTTTGGTACAGTTCTAAAAGTAAAGGCTATCGTCTGTATCATTCATAGAATAAATGCATTCTGGTTAGCCATGATGTTGTTTTTGTGGAGGATGTTATTCAGCCATTGCTTTCATGTACTAAGGAGACATCAATTAGACCCAAAGACATGTATGATACTTTGCTGCCTCTTTTTACAAGTAGACACTCTAGTGCTGGTCCTAATGAGGTAACTTCTCAGCCTTTGCAGGTTTCATGTGATGATGCAGATCATTCCATTTCTGATGCAGATTTACATAATGCACTTATTGATGAGAGAGTTGATATTGAGCAGTCAAGAACTATGCCAAAATGGCTGGTGTAGATCTTGCGTGATAGCAAATTAGATGCACCTCTGTCATATCGTACTCGATCATGCTCTCATAGTCCCTCTTTTGCATCACATTTCTATGCTATAGCTGCATCTAGTCTATGTGATGAGACTGAGCCTGTTTTGTTTGATGAAGCACAAAAATCAAAAAATTACATGGCTATTATGCAATCTGAATATGATGCAATAATGAAGAATGGTACTTGGTCTTTATGTGACTTCCCTCCTGGCAAGAAGGCCATTGGCACTAAGTGGGTATACAAGGTGAAGCGTAAACCTGATGGTACAGTTGACATGTATAAGGCTAGGCTTGTTGCAAAGGGTTATGCACAAGAAAGAGGCATTGATTTTGATGAGACCTTTGCACCTACATGCCGTATGACTATTGTTTGGAGCATCTCTGCACTTGCAGCCCATCATGGTTGGAATGTACATCAGTTACATTAAAACAGCATTTCTGAATGGTGACTTGCATGAAGAAGTGTATGTTTTTCAACCCCACGGCTTTGTGCAGAAAGGGCATGAAAACCAGGTGTGCAGGTTAAAGAAGGCATTATATGGTTTAAAGCAAGCACCACGTGCTTGGTATGAGAAGATACATGCCTATCTGATTGCACATGGTTTTGAGAACTATCCAACTGAAAGCACCTTATATGTTAAG
The DNA here is from genome assembly GCA_020310875.1 of Ceratopteris richardii. Taxonomy (NCBI): domain Eukaryota; kingdom Viridiplantae; phylum Streptophyta; class Polypodiopsida; order Polypodiales; family Pteridaceae; genus Ceratopteris; species Ceratopteris richardii. The sequence continues at coordinate 28,437,950 of CM035433.1, forward strand.
CGTGCTAATGATGTGCTTCTGATCATTGTTGTCTATGTTGATGACATGCTGCTCACTGGTCCTATTGAGAAGCATATTGCTGATTTTAAGGCTGATTTGCATGCCTCATTTGAGATGTCTGATTTGGGGCATTTGCATCATTATTTGGGCATTCAGTTTATGCACGTTGATGGTGGAATGGCTTTGTGCCAAATGAAATATATTGACACATTATTGCAGTGTTTTGGCCTTGAAGACTGTAAGGCTATTGCCACTCCTATGGAGATAGGTTTACGATTGAGTCTTCATGATGCTGGAGATGCATTTGATGTTGTTTTCTATCAGCGGGTTGTTGGATGCTTGATTTACTTATGCATTACTCGGCCAGATATTCAATTTGTTGTTTCACAGATGAGAAGGTTTATGCATTGCCCAGGAGTCAAGCATTGGCAGGAAGTTAAGCATATCTTTTGCTACTTGAGTGGTACTCAACTACTTGGGTTGTTTTATCCCAAGGGGGGATCAGTACTGCCAGATTTGCATGCTTTTTTTGACTCTGATTGGGCTGGTTGCTATGACACTCCTGTGTCCACTAGTGGCTTTTGCTTCATGCTTGGTAGCTCATGTATATCTTGGTTGAGCAAGAAGCAGCCTACTGTGGCCACTTCCAATTATGAGGCTGAGTATAGGGCAGCTTTCACAGTGATTGTTGAGTGTGTGTGGCTCAGACGCCTTATGGCTGATTTGGGTGTTGGTCAGTCTTTTGCCACCACCATCTTCACTGACAGTCAGAGTGCATTGGCAATTGCGAGGAACCCTATGTTCCATGCTCGTACTAAGCACATTGAGGTGCATTATCATTATGTCAGGGAGAGGTTCTCTGCTGGGGAGATCAGCTCGGCATATGTGCCCACACAGGAGAACATTGCATACCTTTTCACGAAGGCTCTACCTAGGGAGAATTTTGAAGCTTTTCGCAACGCTTTGGGCGTACTTCCTTTTGTGGAGTGATTTCCACATAGCTTGGCACTTCCTTATACGCCAGCTACTTATTCACTACATCACTCCCAAGGGGGATTTGTTGATATATTTAGGTAGTGATGTGTGTGAACACTCTAGGACCGTCGGGGCACTTTTTTCCCTCTTTAGAAGGTTTTTTCCCCTTGCTTGTACATATGCCTATTGCCCTAATGGCCTAATCATCTTTGTACATTCTCTAGTAATACATTCAGTATTCTATGTTGTGCTCCAAGCTTCTTCTTCTTCCTTGTGTTGTTCGCGTGCTTCCGCAGACGTCTAACTCCAACACATTGCCGCTCTCCAACTTGGATCATCAAGGGCTTCTTCAATTGTGGTAGGTTCCTTTATTGAGCCCATGATATCTACCATTAGAGCCATGTTAACAATGTGTTCGTAGGCTCTTCTTTGCTCCTCTATTCTCTTTGATCTTCCTAATCCATCTGAGGATGATTCTGGTACATCTAAGTGTGGATTGCAATCATCAAAGGGTTGTTGTGCCCACTTCCATAGTGGCTTACATTATGCAGCTACAATTGGTTGGCTTTTGACTGAGGAAATTTCACCATCAGATGTATCCTTCTCCTCAACTTTAACCTGTCTTTTCATAAGCACAAGGTTAGATATTCCTTTGTTTCATGAGATAGAAGATTTACCTTTATCTTCTACTAAGTGTGGTTGTTCATGAAACACCACATCTCGACCAACAAAAATCTTCCTTGCCTCAGGATCCCACAACCTATATGCTTTAGAATCTTCACTATATCCTAGGAAGACACACTTTTTACTTTTTGAATCCAACTTTGATCTTGTTGAATCAAGAATATGTGCATAACAGAAACAACCAAAAATTCTGAAATGCAAAACTGAAGGCTTTTTACCAGAATATGCTTCTTGAGGAGTCATCCCCTTCAGTCCCTTTGTGTAGCTTCAATTGAGGATGTAGGCTCATCTATTGATTGCTTCTATCCAAAATGAATCAGGCATGTCTTGAGCCTTTAACATACAATGAGCTATTTCAACTATTGTCCTGTTCCTATGCTCAACAATGCCATTTTGTTGAGGTGTATGAGCTATGTAAGTTGCCTTTTCACACCATGCCCCTTACAGTAGTTATTGAATTCTGTTGACAAGAATTCACCTCCTCTATCTATTCTAAATTTCTTCAATTTCTTTCTTGGTTCATTTTCCACATAGTTATTCAACCTTTTAAATTTTTCAAAAGCATCGTCCTTCTCACAAATGAAATAAACCCACATGTTTCTACTAGAATCGTTGACTAACAGCAAAAAGTAGAAAGATCCTCCTAAAGCAGGTGTAGATATTTTATCGTAGAGATCAACATGTACCAACTCTAGAGGAGCTTGAGATCGATTGTTGGTCTCTCGTGGAAATGCCTTTTGTTGTTGCTTGCCCATCATGCAAGCTTTACAAGGTTCCTCCAACTCTACAAATGTAGGCAAATGAGTAATCGTCCCTGTTCTTTGCATCTCCTTCAAAACAGTGAATCTAAGATGCCCAAATCGTTGGTTCCATAACCTGCTCACATCGTTATCTTCTATAGTAGTTAAGGAACTTAACTCATACGAGTTATCACATCTTATGCCTTTACCTTCTACGTTACCATGATTTCTGCACCACTCTTATTGAAATGAACTTCGAGTCCACGATCTGTTATTGAAGAAACTAACAAAAAATTTCTTTTAAGTGTAGGTACATAGAGAACATCAGATAAACTTTTCTCAACACCTTGAGAAGTGATAAAAGAGATGGTTCTAGTTCCTTCCGCTGGACACTTGGAGTCATTTCCCACCACTACATTGATGGATTCCCATAAAGGCACTAGGGAACCATACCAATCCTTTTTACTGGTCATACGGCGAGAACCTCCACTATCTAAAATTCATGGTTCATCAACACGAGCTTGAGCGGATGATGTCCACCTGTGCGCTCTCAATCTAGAGCTTAAATGGAGATCTAGACAACTCTAGATAGGGAGATACAAGGTAGAGGTATGCTAGCTCGATTCGATGTCTTTGGTAGTGCAGAAGTCATGTATATATAGGATAGTGGACAACCTTCCATGGATGGCCATATATGGGTGGTAGAGCATAGGCGGCCATCACCCACATAAGTGCCATACACGGCTTGAGTCGATTAAACCAACCTAACAAATATAAATTATTTTTGACTTCAAGATGGAGTATTCTATGGAATATCCCCTTTACTTTCGCACCGGGGGCAGCCAAGGGGCCCGTTGGGCCCCTTAGACCCTCGAGCCAAGGCTGCTCATCACTATCCCAGACCCCACAATTGGGGATCCTAGTAACTCCCCTTCCTTACAATACCGTACATGGTCCAATATGACCTTCATCCAACATGCAAGTTGGGATTCCTATCAATTGGGTAATGCATGCTTGGCTTCTCCTCGTAATGGGGGCCCTACAAAATGTGCACACAATCATGAGGGGTAGACGTTGATCATATACTAGCACTAGTGACTCCCAACAAATCACAAATAGACCTAGAGGCATGTGTTCCACTGTTTACCATAAGACTCCCAAGTCGAGCACCAATAGCAAACATGGTCCCTATGATGGAACCAGGATTGTGTAGACTATGATTGTGGTAACAATTATTTTAGAACCCGAACAACCATCCAAGCTAGAATTTGTGTTTCCTACTAATAGTTATGATACCCCAAGAAGAATCCTTGACCTTTGATTTTAAACAACTTCTACTAGAGTTTTGAAAATTACAATAATCTTACGTGCATTATGTACCACAAGAGTACAAACCACGAAACTACTCGGGGTCCCAAGCCCATCAAGAAGAAGGCCACACATGGACTAATTAGGACGAAGAAGAATGATTACATAGAGATGAATAACCTCCACTTCTATTTCACAAGAATTCCAATCTATAATTGAAACATTACCTCAGATCCCATCCGAATTCCATGTACCCCTCTCTTCCCACCTCACTCACCACCCTTAACTACCAATGAGACATTGAAGAACTTGTCTCTGATTTTGAAATACCTCCACTGATTAGCACCACTTACTCACCCATTCCCCCTGCCTACAGTACCATTCACAACCACTCCTATTCCAACATCGATTTGTACTTCAATTTTGATCTGCATATCAATGTTAGAGCCACACACCACCATAGTAAACCCTTGGGTGAACATTCTCTCATCCATCTTTGATATTAGCTTTCAGCCTAGCATATAAGATGCCAAAACTATGTAAACCATTAATCAAATATTTTCAAGTGATACATGACGAAGACCTTCAAATCTCCAATGTCAAATCTATCTTGACTTCAGAAAACTTCTATGTCAAGTATAGATAAGAATTTACATCAATACTTCAAAAAACTTCCAAGTTTAAGAATGAAATGTACTTCCTTGTTCAATTCTGATTTTTTGTTCTTCTTCAAATAGTCTGCCTCAAAATTCAACTTCATTACCTACAAATGAAATGGATTTCAATGCTTCAAATTACGTAAAAATATTTTTATTATCCTTTTGCAACCTTAAGGTACAATACACCTTTGATTATACGGGTTAAAACTCTGATTAATCACTAAGATCAAAAATATTTCTAAAACTGATGTTCAAAAATGGTGACTTTGACATAGGTGATTTCTAACACATATTTCTCTCATACTATAACCCATTTTACAAAATTATTTTGGACATATCTTCCTTATCTCTCAGCAAATGAGCAAAACATTAATCAATGAGATGCATCATTTCTCAGTCTTCACTCCAAGAAGATGACATATGAATGTTGCTATGAGTCATACACTTTCTATGAAAGGAATTAGGACATGAAACTCTAAGCATAGCTTGTTTTACTATTGAATTTGATCTGTCTACAAGGATTTTTTATCCACATGATCATCTTGAGAGAAATCTAGATTAGATTGAACTCTAATCCTACAAATTTTACTAGACACTTCTATCTCATCTATGATAATGAATTCACTCATTTCTAAAGTCATAATTGACTTATATAGCCATGATTTTGTAAGTGGATCATGAATAACACATTGTTACTCATTTGCTTTATTAATTCCCTTACTATAATACACTAAGTAGGATCCTCTTAAGTGAATATATGCACAATTATGTCTCATGTTCTTCATCCATTTCTTTCTTCATTCTTCTTGGTCTATATATGTACCAAACTTATCTCTATCTTTGTCCATACTCTTGTTTAACTTCATTAACCTTCATAAGCACTAGTTTGTGATTGGTTTGTTCCAACAGCTTCCCCTCAATCACTAATTGTGATTATGTTCTTCTTCTTTATTCCTTCCATCTTTTTGAACCCATGTAGCTTAGGTCCATCTACACTCTTGGTTAACATATCTGCTACGTGTCCTTTTGTTGGAGTATATGTGACTTCAATTTCTTTATCAAGTACCTTTTCCCTCAAGAAATGATATTGAATCTCAATATGTTTAGTCCTGGCATGAAAAAGAGGGTTAGTTGTCAAGTAAAGTGAACTCACGTTGTCACCATGTATAACACCCTGCTCAACTCTAAGACTCTTCATCAAATTCATAATCCATATTACTTCTTTTTCTCCTTCTACCATTCCTTTATACTCAGCTTCTGTGGATGACAAAGCAACAATGTATTTCTTCTTTGAACACCATGTCACTAGCTTATCTCCAATGTAGCATAAGTATCCATGAGTAGATCTTCTATTATATGTACTACTTGCCCAATCTGCATCACTAAACACTTTGATTCTAGTGTCAGAAGTGAAGAACATAGTACAAACCTTCATTAGAAGTTCCTTTGATATATCTTAGCATTCTTTGTGTTTTAGCCCAATGAGTTTTCTTTGGACAATACATAAATTGTGATAGTACACTAGCTGGATATGAAAGATCTAGTCTTGTCAAGGTACCATATATCAAACAACCTACCAAACTTTGATACATCTTCATAACTTTAAATTCTTCTCCTCCATACCTGCTTAACTTATGATTTACCTCCAATGGGGTTGTTGAGGGTCTACAATTTTCCATGTTGAACTTTAACAAAAGATTCTTCAAATACCTTTCTTGTGTAACATACACTCCATGTTCAGTGTACATGATTTCCATGCCTAGGAAATAGGACAAGTTTCCCAAGTCACTTATTTTTTAACTCCTTCTCCATTTTCTTCTTGAGCTTTTGGATTCCTTTGGTATTTGTACCTATAAGTATAATACCATCAACATAGATACAAATGTATATGTACCCATCTTCACTTGCTTTCACTGGCAAGCTATTATGTGCCTTTGAAGCCTATTCCCACTTGCAAGTTGTTCCTTCTAATAATATCAAAATACTTCTAAAGATAGCACGACCCTATTGGAGGCACATGATAAATTAACAAAAGAATTTCAAGCCTTAAAGGTTGTTAGACCCTCTAATGCGCCAAGAATTTTCATTGAAATAATTACTATCCATGATACCTCATCAAAGCTATTGGCTACATTAGAGCAACTATGAAAAAATGAATACAAAGATACAAGAATATGAACTAACCATGCATTTTTTTCCCTAAAAGGCCTACCTCTCTTTCTGATATATTGGAACTAGAAGTGGTGTCAATACCATTGTACCCATTTTTTTTTACAAGGAAGGATATGACTCAAAACTAGCTATCAATGGTAGAGTCACTAAAGAAGGCCAAGATTTGTTCAAATTACAAAGAGCAACATGGATTAAGCAAATAGAGGAAATCAATGAAATCCATTTAACAAGAGTAAAGCTCCAATAAGTAGCTATGCCCTTATTCTAGGACAGAATTCTTAAATCAATTTACTTTTAACAATTAAAACCTTGACACCCTATTACGAGAGATGAATTATAGCACTATCCCTACTTTATGCTCATGGATAAATATAGTGTAGAGATACAAACGATTGTAGGTAAACTACCCACCTTTGCCACATAGTTCAAGTGAGAGGATTTACTTGAATCCATCCATAGAGAAACAATCTTTCAACCCAATTGGCATGCTCAGATATTGTGAAATTTCTTTGAAATGATAGAAACATGAAACAAGGAACCACTCCACATTCTTTATAACCCTTTCATGGATTAGTACCCCACAGATATAATTGAAAATATTTTGCTACTAAATTCAAGAATGATCCTAAATGCGCTGACTGGCTCAACTACCTCTACTTTGCACCCTCACACAGTCCTTTGGCTATATCCTACATTATGGCCACCATTAACCATAGGTTGTTGATGCTCTCCAAGATGTTAGATATAATAGACTGCATGATAGTCGGCCATGACATGATATGCCATAGGTTATCAGGAGCCATCTCTTCTTCTCCATATGGATTGCTTTAAGAGTTCTATAAGTCATGGATGTGTCATTTGCTCTAGCTCATAAAAAACACATCATCAAGATCAAAACCTCTCAAAATAGTTGTTGTATATTGTATCTCATAAAACTCTTGTTATGAAATCAGAGACCATGAAAGAGCTTGATTACTAGTTCCTATGAACACTTTTATTTGTAATGAACAGAGTGCTTATAAGTACTTACATAAAGATGATGAAAAAAATAAATGAGCAACAAAAAATTAATGCAACCTTGATCATGAGAAATGGGAGGGACGAAGGGATTAAAAACTCATAAGGTTAATGTATGCTAATCATGCTTAATGAAAAATGGTAATAATGCTCAAAAGTACTTTTATTATAAAATGTGATAAAATAATTAGAACCTAAACTCAAAAAATATCATACAAGAATGTATGGTGAACCTATGCTCTAATACCATGTTGAAATGAGGAAGCACTACTCCTCCTCTAGTCACATACACAAATCTAACAAGCTAGGATGGACGAACAAAAGATAAGAAAACATAATGAATAAATTGAAACAGAAATGAATTACATACAATGCTCTATGAGCATGGAAGCCCCATGAGCATAGTGTGAGAACTCTTGCCAAAAGCTTCAACGTATGATTTTGTGAGGAGTGAAGGGAGGCCCTTCTTATATGGAGTTGAGGCCAAATCTCTTGCATGTGGGATAAATGATCTTGCATGAGAATGATTCTAGCTTTGAGAAAAGTGTGGAGCATGGAACTCTCAACAAGAACAAGTGGATGTAAAGATGTGGGATAAATAGTGTAATTCATTATATTTGACTCTACAGTTGGGAAGATACTATATGCTTTACGATTTTCAAGGATGAAAACTCTTAAAATATAGAAGAAAATATTACCAAAATTTATCAAAATTGGTGCGATTGATTCCATGAGTATAGGATCATGGATGAAGATGATGGGGTAGAAGAATATTTAGGTTTTCAATGTTATGAAAACAAGACTTTTCTTAAAAAACAACATCATGACATGTTAAAGATTGTATAAAATAGGATCTCATCAAGGTTTTTAAAACTTTAGAGAAGGAGGGTTGCTACCACAAACTTGATAGGGCATGCCAAAGCCTAAAAATTCTCTAAAAGAGAAGTGAAAGTGAAAGACAGGAGTCTGAACTCCAAGTATCTAACTTGCAACCATTAAAAATGGTAATTAAGAATGTGGACGGTGAATCTTGTATTCACCTATCCTTAAAGGGATTTCAAGATATTTCTAAAAGCTTATTGGATGCTTAGACTTAAGTGGTAAAGAGATTCCTTGAAAAAACCTAAGCCACCCATTTGAAAGCTTTAAATAAAGAAGGAATCTAAAGACAAGAATAATCTCTTATCACTACAAGTTAGTTGAGTAAGAACTATCAAGATCTTGAATATACTTCAAGGCACTTGGAATTACATTGAAGACCTTAGAAGAGAAAGATGGATGTTTAGGAATACAAGGTTTGAAGCTTCCAAAAAAACCATTAATGAAGGTAAATAATAGGTCGGAATTCTTTGACTCCCAATGTTCCTTTACTGTCCTTTGTTTTCAAAGAGATCTAGTATGCACTTTGTGGCCCAAATGGAAACATTTTGTGGGCCCCTTCTACTTTCAATTCATTACTTAAGTTCCTCACATGCTCATTGCTTCTTGTCCAACACCTTACATGCTATAGATTCTCTTGAACATCTTGATGAGTGATCTTATTATTCACCTAATCAATTTCTAGAACATCTTGATGAGTGATCTTATTATTCACCTAATCAATTGGAAACATTTTGTGGGCCCCTTCTACTTTCAATTCATTACTTAAGGTCCTCACATGCTCATTGCTTCTTGTCCAACACCTTACATGCTATAGATTTTCTTGAACATCTTGATGAGTGATCGTATTATTCACCTAATCAATTTCTAGATTGTGTCTGTTAACCTAGGTCATTCCAGTGACAACTCCGTTTGTGAGATTTGATATTACTTTGTGAAATATCAGGGACTCATGAACACTAAGGTTTTCTCTTAAGTTTCTTTTCATTGGTAATGTCTTTGGATACTAGAGGTTTGCTACTTTAATTGTTACAAGTTTTTTCTTTTGAAGTATTGGGATTTCATGTTTTTTTATCAACCCTTCATTCATGAAGTATGAAGAGGCTCTATAATCAACTAAGAATTTGAGGGAAAGGTTATTTTTAGGAATGAATTTGACAAGGGAAAGGAAGGTTTCTATGAGTCATAATGGAATTATGACATGCTTTCTTATCTCATGGTCAAGATATATAGTCTCCTTTACAAGTCAAATTGCTTGTTTCCCTATTGCACAAGGGTGAAATTGACTCTACAATTTATTCTCTCTTTGGGGAATTTAATTAAAAATAGAGACATAACTTGTTATTATTTTGTGGGATGAGGGTTTGAAACTTTGTGATATCTAGATGCATAGATTCATGCATAGGTTCTTCTTTGGGAGTGGTATTGAATGGCTTCCAATGGTGGTTTCTTTCTTCTACTCGATTTTGTTGTCTTCTTTCAAAGAGGTGGTCATTACATTGAATGTCTTGGGTGACATATGTTTTTTCAACAACTTTATGTGAGAATTTGAGCAAAAAATCCTTAACATCATCCCTCAAACCCCATCTAAATTGAGTTATGAATAGTGAGCCATGCCATGTGAGATAAAATACCAATTTTCTAAACTTAGATGCATAAGTACAAGCAAGGTGGTTACCTTGGTAGATTTTGAAGTTTTGTTTTTTCCACTTGACTAGTGTTTGCATCTCCAAACATGGAGGTAAGTTTCTATAAAAAACGCCATAATCATGAGGAATTACCATGTTTTTATAATTAAGAAAATCATCATAATGTTTGACCATAGAAGTTAGTTCCAATAAAACTGAGCTTATATAAACCATGTAGGTATTTATCAAGATGCATGTAGATAAAAAAATACCTTGTTGCAAGAATCCTCAAAACTTCATGGGACATCATGATCTTTTCTTGGCACTAAAATCTTAGGCTCCTTCATAAAAGATGAATTAGTACATTCATCCATTAACTTGAAGAATTCTAATTCAATATTGAAACTATTTGATAGTTGATTCTAGATGCATTGGGCGTTCGTGTTGATAGGTACAAATAACTAGACTAAGCAATATACAACAGATCCCACAACAAGGAACATATGTATGAAACATGATATCATAATTATAAGATTTCCCTTGATGGAGATGAACAAGATACAAGATAGAATTACACAAGATCTTGTAGCATGGGTGTAGAAGATGATAAAAGAAGATGGCTAAGATCTATGACCGTTAGTGTCCATGTGAAAGGCCAAATGGCTGGTGGAGACTTTTGTATATGTTCTTAAATGAAACATAAAGTGGCCTAGTCAGCTACAGACTGCAAGTTCGACCGCATTTGTATGACCTAAGAAATATGCATTCCTGGTCTATGTACTATGGGTTTTATGCATATTATATAGCCTTTGTGTCGAGTATTGTGTTTGACATCTAGAACTCTATTTTCTACTTTAAGGGTATCATCGTGGGATCCTCAAGAAGGAGATTCCACTCTCCTACATCGTTACCAAAATAGTTCATTAGTATCAGAGCATTTTGATGCAAAATCGTTGTTCCTTTTGTGTGGGAAAATAAAGCACCTACCCACCCACCCAAGGCTTTAAGGCAGCGAACAAGGCATAGGCCTTGGCATACCTTGTCATTTGACTCACCAAAGTCATCGTTGGTTGCACATGAGGGAGGACCTCAATGATCAAGGAAGAAGGAGGTTCCCAGCACATCTCAAGAAATCACCCATCCCTATTTGTCCCCCCAAAGCCCGCTTAACTAACACGTTCTCTTGCCACTAAGCTACACTCTTCAGGTGTTTGAAGAAGGGGAAAGACTAAGGTTAACATTAGCTTGAACATGTTTTGGTCCCTCAAAGCTTCATTCTTTGCTTTCAAAGCCAGTTTTGAAGCATTTTTGGGGTGATCCTTGGAGCCATTTTGGATTACTTTTGTGCATAGTTTTGTTTACACACGTTTGGGAACATGAATAATAGTGCTCTTTGTACTTCTCCCGCAACAAATATTCACCTTTTGGGCTGCTTTCTCAACCACATTAATGAATCTATAGGTTTCTTGAGAGGTTTTACTTGTGGTGGGTGTCAGCACATATGTTCTCACAAAATCCTTTTGGTTGCTCATTACTGTTCATAAATCCATTTCTCTAGGGAGAGTGTTAATTTTCCTTGAATCTAACACATGGTCATCCTTTTCTTCAGCCTTAGTGATGTTTGCACTCTTCTAGCTTCATTATCATTCTATTTTGTTCTCTATCGGCATGGCATTAGAGGTCTCAGGTACGTCTCATGGATCACAATCTAGTGCCAATGTTCCAAGGAGGAGCTATAACTTGCAAGGCAAAGACCACTTTCAGATCTAAAAATTTGATGGCAAACACTTTGATCTATGGAAGAATCAAACTAAAGATGTTCTAATTCAGAGGAGGCAATGGAAGCTAGTAAATTGAATCTCAAAGAAGCCTACGAACATTGATGAAGATGACTTGGATGAAATGGCCATGTCTACCATTCGTTTGCACGTGCTAGATAGTGTTCACTTTACATATTGGATTGTGAAAGTGTATAGGAGCTTTGGAAGAAGTTGTGCAATACATATGAAAAAGAAATGGCATCAAATAAAGTGTATCTAATGAGCAAGTTATATGACCTTCACATGAAGGACACAGATAGTGTTGAAGCTCATTTGAATGAGTTTGAGTCTATATTCTCTTACTTACAAACTGAAAAAATAGAAATAGATAATGAAATGAAGATAGTTTTTTTTTAATGCACCTTGCCATCATCATGGGATACATTTTGCACTATGTAGATGATATTATTGTGACAGGTGATGATCTAAATGGCATTCAAAGGATCAAGAGACACATGCAAGAGGAGTTCAAAATCAATGACCTAGGTGAGCTCACATATTTCCTAGGTATGCAGGTGATATACACAGATGAAGGAACATATTTGACTCAAAGAAGATACATTTAAGATCTTCTTCTCAAGTTCAAAAATGGAGAACACTAAACCTACAGGTATACCTTTGGAGATGAATCATAAACTTAGTGTTTATGAAGGTGTGCATATGACTAATGATAGGTTTACGTCCATTCTAGGCCTCATAAGGAGTGATGGCTCTCAATGATTTTGTAGGATAGTGATTCAACATATAGTTTTCACATAAGATTGCTTCCATCCAAAACTTATCACGAAGGTGCTTTCCTTTAACCATACATCGTGCCATTTCAAGGAGTGTTATATTCTTACGCTCTAGAACACCATTTTTTTGAGGTGTATATGGCATCATACATTGGTATAAAATTCCTCTTTCATGAAGAAAAGCATTAAAATCTTGTGATATGTATTCACCCCCATGATATGTGTGAAGATTCAAAAGCTTATTCCCAAAAAAAATTCAGCCATAGCTAAAAATGCTTTGAAGCCAGAAAATACCTCATTCTTTTCTTTGATAGGATACAACCATGTAAGGCGAGTAGCGTCATCAATGAAGGTATAAAAATATACATATTTTCCCAAAAGATGGATTCTTGATGGGACCACATACAACTCTATGAACAAGCTACAATTTCTTTGTAGTGTGTGTATGAATATCTTTTGGAAAAGAAGCACGATGCATTTTTCCAAGAATGCAACATTTGTATGCATGCTTTTCAATGCACTCAAGTGTTGGCAAACCAATAACCATGTCCTTCTTTTGCAAGTAAAGCAAACTATTGAAGTTCAAGTGACCAAAACGTGCATGCCAAAGCTCCATTTCAATCATGGAGGAAGTATGAGCAACCAAGGCATTTGAGGGAGCCTTCTTGTATGTATCTAAGCAATACAAGCCATTACATAATGCATCAGACATCATGATAATATCATCATTTCCAAACTCATGACCATACACTTATTATCAACAAAGTTTACATGAAGTCTAGACTTAGCAATCAAAGGAACTGAAATTAAGTTATTCTCGATATCGGGTACATATAGTGCATTTTTCAAGAGAATCACACATCCATTTGCAACCATAAGATCAGTTTCTACTACTTCAATGATAGGATAAGAGGCATTGTTTGCACACACCACATTTCCTCCTTTGGGTGCATCTTTCAAAGATGCAAAAATCTTTTCACATGAATTTATGTGCTTCAAAGCACCAATATCAACGAACCAATCGAAATCAGCCTCACTCACACCCATACATTTAGAATGCAATGATGCATCATAATGACATGTCACAACACATGGCCAAAAGTCTTGATCCTTGTTGGCTTCAACATTCTTAGCATTTGAAGAATTTTTAGCAATAGACATGTCATACTCCTTCTTTTCATGGTGCTTACTAAGCTTTCTACACTCATGAATAGTATGAAAGACTTTCAAAAATATTTTCATCTCTTATTCTTCTGCAAACTTGCATCATTAGAGAAATGAGTGGAAGAGGAAGGTTGAGGCTTTGTTTTTTATGAGCCCAAAGATGAACCATACTTTCTTTCCCATTTTCTATGAGATAGCAAGTATGTGTGTTCCCTCAATCAAACCACTTCTATTCACCCTAAATTAATCTTCTTGCAAAAGAAGAGACACAACCTCATCAAATGCATATATATATGGATTCCCTTTTGCAACCAAATGGAGTGTAGTGGCAAAGCTTTGAAAAGATTTTGGTAATCCTTTCAGCAATGTAGAGATGAGTGATGCATCTGGAATAATCTCATCTATGTTTGCCAATTTCTCTTTTAGGTCCTTAATGTGTATCACATACACATCCACAAACTCATTTTTAGCCATACATACATCCTTAAGTTGCTTCCTCAAGTATGCAACACATGTGTCATTACGCACGGCATACAAAGAAGCAAGAGTGTCCCATGCCTGTCTTGATGCAAAATATGACCAAACATGTGGAACTATATGACACTTCACAGAAAGCACAATCAGTGCATGATCTTCTATATATTTTCCATCCCATCTAGGTTTCTCCTATGTAGGTGGACAAGGAGTAACCACTGTACTTGAAGAAGAAGCTCCATTTGTGACAGTAGATTGTGAAGTAAAAGAACTTGAAGGTCTTTGATGTACATATGCCACTATGTTCCATAGTTGTTTTGCAACAAGAACACGTTTCATCATGTAAGACCACATTCAATAGTGGGTCCCATCAAGCTTATGTCATCTTGAATCATTTCAAACAAGTCATTGTTGTGAATTATTTCTTTCACGATGCACAACGGTAGACTCCCTTCTTAAGAGCTCCACAATGATACTCTTGCTCTAAAAACCCAGCCTCTGTTGCCACACATAGTACTCCATATAGGGAGTGCATAATGCAAAAAAAACATATAGTACATAGGCCACAAACACAAATTTTTTAGGTCATACAAATGCATTCGAACTTCGAGTCGAATTTTTTACAAATCCCTCTAAAGGAGAGTATGGCCAAAGTGACTATGAAGAAAAATAACAAATGATAAAGAATACCTTAGTGTAATTATACAAACTATACCTCCCACCTGATGGGCATGTTACATAGTATACAAGTAATTGTGTAAGATCATGAATCAAGTACCCACCATCAAGTGACAATAGTGTCGAAAGCTATCATGTGGTAGAGCTTTAGTCAAAGCATCTGTTGCATTATCTCGAGTATGAACCTTTGCAAGAATAATATGCTCAATGGCTAAGCAGTCTCTAATGAATGTGGTACCACACCTCAATGTGCTTGGTCTTTGCATAATAGATCAGATTCTTTGCCAATGCAATTGCACCCTGAGTATCACTGAGAAAATGAGGTATATGTTGAGGTTAACCATATCACAAGCAAGATAAGAAAGCCACAATGCTTCCTTACAATCCTAACTTGCTGCAACATACTTTGCTTCTGTGGTGGAAGTAGTTGTACATTCTTGAATACAAGTTCTCCAACAGATAACACCTCGAGCAAAATGAAAAATGTACCCTAATGTAGACTTATGATTGTGTAAACAACCAGCATGATCAGAATCTGTGTAACCAATAATGGATACTTTCGCTCTATTTAATCATAAACACTTGTCTTTAGTGCCACTCAGATATCCCAAAATCATCTTGATCGCTTCCCAATGCTTCTTGCTAGGATTAGACATATATCTACCTACAACTCCCACTTCAATTGCAATGTTTGGTCTCATAGATACCCTAGCATAAATGATACTACCGACAGTAGATTGATAAGGAATTTTGATCATGAATTCCTTTTCCTCATCTAATTTGGAGCAATCATGCTTGCTCAATTTCACATATGTGGGTAAAGAAGCACTCAAAGCAATTCCACCTTGCATATTGAACCTATGAAGTACTTTGGATATGTACTCATTTTGACATAATTATATGCATCTTTTACTCCTATAAAGAGTAATGTGCATGCCAAAAATATGTTTGGCATCCCCCAAATCCTTCATATCAAATGTCTGACTCAACTTCTTTTTTATAATTGACAAGTCATAAGAGGACTTCCCAACAATCAACATATCATTGACATATATTATCAAGCATATTAGGCTGCTATATGAGCATCTCTTTATGTAGAGACAATGATCATCATTGGTTCAAGAATAGCCTTGAGACTCCATAAAAGCATCAAAGTTTTGGTACCATTTTCTAGGGGATTGTTTAAGTCCATATAAGCTCTTCTTCATCTTACAAACTAGACTTTCTTTGTCAGGAACTACATAACCCTCTGGTTTTTCCATATAGATCTCATCTATAAGATCTCCATGCAAGAAATAGTTTTTGCATCCATTTGGACTATCTCTAATTCATCCATTCAATGAATCCAAGCACCATTCGAAGGGTAGTCATCTTGACTATTGGAGAGAAGATGTCCTTGAAATCAACACCATGTTCTTGAGTAAGACCCTTTGTACCAAGTCATGCTTTATACTTTGTAGAAGCACTATCTGATGTGAATACCCATTTACATGTTAAAGCTTTCTTGCCCTTTGGCAAAGGTACTAAATCCCAAGTACCATTGTTGTGAATAAAATCCATCTCACTCTTCATGGAACACTCCCACATAACATGATCCTT
This sequence comes from Ceratopteris richardii, assembly GCA_020310875.1. Taxonomy (NCBI): domain Eukaryota; kingdom Viridiplantae; phylum Streptophyta; class Polypodiopsida; order Polypodiales; family Pteridaceae; genus Ceratopteris; species Ceratopteris richardii. The sequence goes on from CM035433.1 coordinate 28,454,481, forward strand.
TGTTTGCATGGCCTCTTTGTAGCAAGAGGCATACGAGTATATCTCAACATAACAAAAGCCAAACATGGAACATATCTATCAGGAGGATGTGAGACACATGCAGAGCATCTCAATGGTTGCTAAACACGAACATTTGTAGACTAATTTGATCAGACATTCTCTTGAGCATCCCTATGTGCATCATTTTTATGCATCATAATTGGAGGACTAGTATCCTCAAACACCACTCTTCTAGTTCATCTCAATAGAGAGGACTATTCCAGCCATCATCTTCTCTGTGTGTCTTGCTATGCTTGAGCTCCTTGTGTGTGCTTCTCGTGTGTCTCTCGCACTTCTACACACACCCAATAGTGGTATCAAAGCAGGTTCAGCTCCTTCTCAAGTTTCGATTTTTCGCGTCGCGGCACGCGTGCACTTTTAACAGTGAAAATCGACTTCGGAGCATAGAACTATGAATTTCAGCAGCCAAGAAACATTTCCACCAGGTATGTTGGGGTTTTAACCCCATTTCAAAGCCATTCGTGCAGTCAAAATTGCCATCAGAGTGACAGTTTGTGAGCTGAAATTTCAACATTCATTTCAGATTTTGTCAAAGTGAAGATTTTGTCACATTCTTGTTCTTTTGTGAAATGGCGGGCAGCGATGACTTGTTTGGCATGCTTCAAGCTGAAGATAAGCTTGATGGGACCAACTATCCGATGTGGTCTTACATGATGAAGCATGTTCTTGTTGCTAAAAAACTTTGGAACATAGTGGCAGATGTAGATCGAAGACCGGCAGTTTCTTCTAGTTCAGAGTCTACTATCACAGATGGAGCTTCTTCTTCGACTAAGGATTACTAGAATTTTCTCAAAGCTTTGCTATGACACTCCGCTTGGTTGCAAAAGGAAATCCTAATATGTATGCATTTCATGAGGTTGTTTCTCTTCTTTTGCAAGAAGAGCAATCTAGAGTGAATAGGAGTGGTTTAATTGAGGGAACGTAAGCACTTGCTATCTCACAAAAGGGGAAAAGCAAGTATGGTTCAGCTTTGGGTTCAAACTTCCCATTGTTTTCCTCTACATAGTAGCATTTTCCAATGCTTCACCTAATGTAGTATCCAACTTAAGATTTTGATCTAATGGCATAGAAATTGGCTAAGATTATCACAATAGATGATGATCGACTTTTGCACTTCCACACTAAATCTACAAGTGACATCCCTAACCATGATGCTTCACATGATGCCATTGTAGTACCTCTACACTCAGCCTCTGTACTCGACAAAGCAACAGTGGGTTGCTTCTTGCTACTCCATGTAATAGCTTCAGTCCCAAGTGAGAATAGAAAGCCACTAGTAGATCTTCTATCTAGAATACTACCAGCCCAATCTGCATCAGTGTATCCATGAACCTGCAAATATACACCAACTTCATAAGACAATGCATAATCCAAAGTAGCACTCACATAATGTAGAGTGCATCTCAGATCATCTAAATGCGGCTTCCTAGGAACTTGCATAAGTTGACTTTCAAGTCGAACTGTGTAGCTTAGATCAGGCCTTGTAATTGTGAGATATATCAAACTTTCCACAATTTTCCTATACATAGTAGCATTTTCAAATCTTTCACTTGATGTAGTATCCAACTTAAGATTCTTATCGAATGGCTAGAAATTGGCTTTGGTATATTTCCTTTGCGACATCCATATACTTCTTTCTATATGTATCAACTCAATGCCCAAGAAATAGTGCAGCACACCAAGATCTTTCATTTCAAGTTCTTGCATAAGGATTTGCTTTACCTCTTTGATGCTTACTTCATTGTCTCCTCCTACAATCAAGTCATCAACATAAATAGCCACAATCGTGATGCCATCATCACCCTTCCTTACATATAATGAATGATCTGCATCACATAGAAAATCCAATGGTGGTTAAGTAGTCACCAATCCTTGCATGCCAAGCATGAGGCCCTTGTTTGAGCCTACACAAAGCCTTTTGCAACCTAGAAACATATTTTTGGTGCTTTGAATACTCATATCCTTGTGGTTGGTTCATGTATACTTTTTCTTGTAACTCACCATGTAGAAAAGCATTCTTCACATCCATATGATGCAAAGCCCATTCTTCTGTTGTAGCTAAAGCAATAAGTGTTCTGACAGTAGAACTTTTAGCTACAAGGTTGAAATTTTTCTCATAATCAATGCCATATGTCTATGCATATCCTTTTTCTACCAATCATGCCACTTATACCTGCTTATGCTACCATCAGCATTGTGCTTTACCTTGTGAACCCACTTGCAATCTATGGGTTTCTTTCCTTGTAGCAATGGAACCAGCTTCCATGTTTTGTTTTTGTAAAGTGCATACATCCCCTCATCCATAGCTTTCTCCCAATGTGCATTCCCAATTGCATCTTCAAAAGAAGAGGGTTCAACATCTTGTATTACCTTTATCATGTAGGCACAATGATAAGCCATGTAATTGTCATATGTCAATCATTGCATTAAAGTTTGCATCCTTCCAAATCTTTTTGGTCCTGGGTCACATCTCCTTCTATCATTTGCATGTGCCTTTCTTACTCACGGAGTCTTCATAGAGGGCAATCCAAGTTCCTCATCAAGACTCTTTTCTGAATCGCTTGAATCTCCATCAATGTCTTGACAACATGTAGGTGCTCTACCTCCAATAGAAAGCTTTTCTTTACCTTCCTTGCATGTATTTGATGAATTTTTATGACTAAAACTTCCACGCAATCTTCCACTCCATGGATTTGAGGTGGAACTATTGCTTGGTGATGCATCTAGTCCTCTCAAAACTTGAGATTTTACACTTGATTTTTCAGCATTTTCTTTGTCATTTGGTTCAAGATTAAGTCCTTCTTTGGCATCTCCATAGAAGCTTGACATCGACTGAGTGGGTTATAACATTTATATCCATTTTACTCAAGGAAGTACCCAATGAAGATACATTTCTCTCCTTTTGGATCAATCTTCATCCTCAACTCATATCGATATATAACCCATATGTATTGAACATGTCTTGTAATCCTTGGTCAAACATTTGTCCAATAGAAACCAAATTCTTTGTTTGAAACATGCAGCACATCAGCAAGATGTTTTACCTTCCCATCCACCATAGACAATGCTATATTTAATGTATTCTCGATAGGGCAAGATGTGTCATCACCTGTTTCAACATATCCAAGAATTGGCAACTTTTGTAAACTACTAAAACATTCTGCATGACTCATCATGTGATTTGAAGCACTTGAATCAACATACCAGACATTACCATTTGAGTTGAAATATCAATAGACATCGTATTCATCATGTGAAATTGGACCATGAACAGTTTCTCAAAATCATCTCCACATGGATGCATAGTTGTTTTGCTGCCTTTTGTTATTTTGATTCTTCTACCTATAATCATGTTCAGAATGTACAAGTTTACCACAATTCCAACATCCTTTACTATCATTACCTGAATCATTTGTTTGGAATTTTTTGCGATCTCTTTGGCTCCCATGCCTCGAAAAATTCTCCTCTACCTCTTGCATAATTCTGTTGTTGACCTTGGTCTTGGTTATTGTGTCCTTTACCACTTTCAAAGCCTCTACCTCTGCCTCTTCCTCTTCTAGAGTAGAATACCTACTCATAACTAGGTTTTCCTTGGGATTTTGAGTCCTTACCAAGATTCTTTTCTTCAATAATCAGCATCGACACGAGATCATTAAAACTCAAAATATTTTCCCTATTCTGAATAGATGTTCTGAACTGCTTATATGTAGCTCCTAAACCACGAAGGCACACTTCCACCTTATCATCATCATCTACATTCACACCAATAGATGCAAGTGACTCACATATGCTTTTGATTTTTAGGGTGTATTCACTTATTGACATGCCCTTTTTCTCCAATGTATGGAGCTTGTTCTTGGGCTTCAATTTTTGTGCCTTTGTATTGGTCTCATACAATGTGACCAAACTATTCCAAGCCTCTTTTGGATTCTTGGTATCTTGTATGTGCCGAATCATCCTATCATGTATGCTTACAAATATCCAATACATTACCTTTTGTGCTCCTTGATTCCATTCCTCATATGCTCTTAACTCCTTTGCAATCCGATTCCTCTCTAGCAATTGTAGAGCATCTTTGTTCTCTCCTTTGATGTACTTCCAATAGCCTTTTCCCATTAAGAAATTTGTCATTTTGAATTTCCAAGCATGGAAATTACTCTTTTCCAATTTATTGCTCATAAGCTAACCCATTCCATCTGAATTTGCCATTTTTGCAGCAATTCAGAACACTACAAAAACACTACAAGCAGTACTTATGCTTGAACACTGTCGCACTTTGAAGTGACAATTTGATCTCAAAAAATCATAGTTTTTGTGTATCAACAATACACAGAATCACTTGAAATTTTGGATCTGGAATATATGGGTGTTGTTGAATAGGAAGCAAGTTACAGTTTTGCAAATTGGCTTGATTTTTTTGTGGGCCCCACCTTGCAAGCTTGAAATAGAGGTCGAGATGAGGTCGTTTGTGAATCGCGCTTTCTCCACACCTTCTCGCCTACTCTTCACCATCGGCCTTCTCCACGAGCTCTCTATAGCCACACTAGCTCTGATACCGTGTTATGACGAAGGACATAAGGAAGAGAGCTCACACACACTCTCTCATAATGAAAGCATAGTACACACACAGATTGAGGCAAGGAAGAAGAATCTTCTCCTTCTTCTTCTAATACAACAGTACATCTAGTGCAATATATAAAGAACAGTACATAAAGAAAATCCTATTGTCTGTGAATGAGTGAGCTAGAAAGAAAACAAATGTGCCATCACTCTCGATAGGTAAATCTAGTAAAGCTCGACGAAGTATCCTTGACATATACCAACATGATCACTATGCGTGTCAGAAAAATGAAAAGTGATATGTTTCATCTTCGATCATCACATGTTGAGCTTGATATCGCAACATGATGTAGCATCGAAACTACTCTATCTTGAATATTTTTATTCATCCTTTTAGCTACATCATTCTATACTAGGTATTAGGAGTTGTAATCTCTCTACGAATTCCCTTAGAATGTCACAAAAAGGTTGAATTTATGTGAGGTATACTCACCACCATTATCTGAATATAAAGCTTTGAGCTTAGTTCCTTTTTTAGTCTCAACTAAAGTGAGCCATTTTTTGAAGGTAGGGAATACCTCATCCTTTGATTTGATAGGATATACCCAAACTTTTCTAGTAGCATCATTTATGAAAGTGACAAAGTAAATAGAACCACCTAATGACCTTGTGGGCATAAGAGAAAGATAACATGGGTAAGTACCCAAAACGAGAAAGATTCTCCATTCCACTATGAGATATGTGGCCCGAATGGCCATGCCAAATACAAGCCATAGGTTATTAAATAACAGTTAATAAGTTTTTTTTTAATAAAAAAAAAGGATGAATTGGGACAACTTTTCTTTCTTTTGTAATAACCATATTGCCCTTTGATATGTGAAATGATTGAGCATAGAAAACCACCTTATATCCAAGTTCATGAAGTTGAGCAACTGACATCAAACTACATGATAACTGAGGTACATGGTTTACATTATGCTGAGTAGAGTTTGAACCATTAGTGAATTGCATCCGATCCACACAACATCACATTGCAAGAGTCACCAAGCCTCATGATACTAAGACTTTGCTGCATACTTATAGAACCATTCTCTATGTGTTGTCACATGGAAAGAAGCACCAAAATTTAGCAGCCACATGTGGGAAAAGGAATCAGCCATAAGAGCCTCAGTGGGCACAATACTATCAAGTGTCAGCACATCAGCATCATTAGAAATAGCATTAATTTCTTCAATCTTCAGAGTCGAAGAAGATAGTGCAAGTAGCTATTTAACATGTCCATCAACATTTTCTCCTTTACCTTTAGCATTCTTTAATGCATAAATATCTTTCTTCATGTGTCCTTTCTTGTGACAATAATGGCATTCAAGATCCCTCTTCCTTGATTTACTTCTATTCTTATTATGTTGACCATTCTTTTCCTTGTTCTTGCTCCTACCATGTTACTAATTCTTTCCTTGGTAAGAATCATGAACATTATATGCATCTCCACTCTGAGTGTCAACCATATATTTTCTATAAATCTCCTCACTCAAGAGTGCTCCACATATGTCATCATAGACCAGTTTACCACTAGGTGTACTATTGCTAATAGTTGTGCAAAACATATCCCATGATGATGGAAAGGTGCATAACAACAAGATTGCTTTCATTTTATTATCCATATCCATTTTATGAGCCTATTAACATGGAGAATATAGCATCAAACTCATTTAGATAATGTCAAGTGCACATCTTCATTTATGTAATTGATTGAACTAAGGTTCATTTGGAGGGTGAGTTAGAGATTGAGTGGAACGAGCCCTTAAAGGCCACTCATAATGTATATATATGGCTTGCTTCTAATGGAAAAATCCTCTTTCTTTGTCGCCACATATGGCGTATGACGTTTTTCTTGTTTGTTTTGTTTAGTTAGTTAGTTTGTATTTCTTGGAATTCGTGTTGCATCTCTTTCTTGTTCTTGAATCAAGCACCTAGGAGTGCATGTTGTTTTCTTTTGTGTTTTGAACGTAACTATGGCGACTTAGGCTCTCTCTCTCTCTCTCTCTCTCTCTCTCTCTCTCTCTCTCTCTCTCTCTCTCTCTCTCTCTCTCTCTCTCTCTCTCTCTCTCTCTCTCTCTCTCTCTCTCTCTCTCTCTCTCTCTCTCTCTCTCTCTCTCTCTCTCTCTCTCTCTCTCTCTCTCCTCTGTTGCAGGGAAGGTGCATGCTCTCCTTGTAAACACTGGTGCCGTCTTCGCGTCTCGTCCCACAACTCTACCGGCTGACACAACAGACATGGCGGTGACTTCTGTGCGAGATGGCGGTTGTGATTCTTGCCCAGCCCAAGTGCTGTCTAGACTTGGCTCTATCGATTGCAATTTCGCACTGGGTGTTTTGCTTACACGCTCTCTTGTTGCGGCATATTTCTTGTCAGAGGAAGCATTTGCAGACTTGCTACATATCTGTGCATGGAGGTCTCGCCTTCTTGTCACCGCGTGCATTATACATTTCAACGTTTCTGGATGCGCTACAGATTGTGTTTTATAGGGGGCAACTCCCATTACAGTTATATCATAGTGGTTTTTAGTCCTCTTGCAGATGATTCTCCACGTCGATACCGCTTGTTCCACAATGCTGCAGAAGCGTAATTGCCATGACCATAAGTTTACACGCATTCTTTTGCTAACAGATTCTCGTGATTGATAACTGTTGCGATTGTTTGTTATTTTGTGTTACGATGGCTCTAGTGCAGTGCAATCTAGGAGTAAATATGTATCTTTTATTGCAAATTGTATGCTTCTCGTTTCTTTTATGATCTGATGCATGCGCTAGTGGTGAAGCGTGTTTGGCTTTAGGGAGCACGATTAGGACTGTGCAAATTTCTTTGGTTTGATTCAGATTGTGTCAGTACCTTTGCTGCCCATACATGTGATGATGCTCGTACTCCACGACTCCCATGGTTTTAGAAATCTACACACATATCTGTTGTTGTGGTGCTGTAGTCCAATTACAGGCTTCATTGCGCATGTTGTGCAAGTCAAGTTGTTTTCTTCTGTTCGATTACCTATTAGCCGCATTGGTGTTATATGAAAGCATGTATGTTCAATCAACTTGCAATCATCTTTTCTTTTCTAATGGGCTATTATCAAGTTTCCACGATCAGGAGTTAACTCGGAATTGGATTGCATTCGTTCCATCTCAAATGAGCGTGTTTTGCTCTTAGATTATTCTGTATATTGTTTCATGCATTTTCATATTACTCAAAGACGACGCTTCATTTATTTTGAGATACTTATAGTAAAACGCATAACAACTTTATTAAGTTTGAAGCATGTGGGCTCTTTTACTCCATGTGGATCATATTGGTATTGTTTTCCACGAATTCATGTTCATCCTAATATCTTGATCCACTCGTTATCTTTTGTATGGTTGATGTGAGCAATGGATATAAATGAAGGATGCATCGAGATTGATGGATGATATGATGTAATTGGTCTACCCTTGCACTTCATGTATACATATAGGAGGGCAAGATCATGGGTTATGCGAGTGGTATTTGTGAACCTTGGATTAAGTTCCAGGCACTTCACTTTGCCTCTTACATTGCTCTTGGTTTTGGATGTGTTATAAACTTTACTTGCACTCCATACCATGGTCTAACCATGCACTTTGGTTTGCAAGTATTGTTCGTAAGGGTAGAGCATCATTATGTGAGCATATTTAAAATTGGATTGACTATTCTATTCCAAGAACGGTGCTATCACTTTAGCATTATGAAAATGTACATGGTGATAATCTATGGGTTGGGTTCTTATTTTTAGACTTTGTTTGGATATGGTTTGGCCTTGATGTGAGGGCTTGACTTGATGTATTTGATCTTGGTGAGTGTGATGGAACCGGTGCCCTCGGGCATGAGTGATGTGGAGGCTCGCGGACTGAAACACTCTTCAAGATTAGGTGTGTCCCTTTGGTTTACACGCAAGATCTCGAGTTCACTTCAGTGGTCCACTAGGTTTTGTTTTGATATTGGTTCACTTTCGAAGTCCCAATCGATAGAAGTGCACAATATCCATTGGAGTACAGAGATTATGGCAGCGTTAAGGATGAGCTCAACGATGTGCTCTGTAGTGATGATGATGATTGTGTTGTTGATGAAAGGAGTGAAACCTAAAACAGTCAAAGGAGCACTTAAGTGTGGGTTCACCGATCTGACGGTGACAAATGGTTGCGAGGACAGGAGGTGGAATCAAGGAATGATCAGCCACTTTTCCATGGAGGTGGAGGTACCGAGAATGCGAGAGTGCACAATGTTTCCCAATGCTCTATTCTTTCAGGGAATTAACTACAGACACATATATCCTTGTGTCAGTCCCTTCCCAACTCTCTCTGATCGATTTGCTGTGGAAGGTGTCCGAGTGATTTGAGTGCCAAACTTGAGAATCCTTTCAAAGATCAAAAGAAGGTTAGAGGCAGTTGCGGGATCAGCACGTCTGGTTCATCAATTAAATATCGAGCATGTCGAGGGATCGCCTTAGGCCTCAATGACCAAGAGAGCAAGACCAATAGCTCAACAGGGCTCCTCGCACTGATACACTCGCAAACATCATTCTAAACTGAAAGTCCTCTGAAGAACCACCTTAGGAAGGGTCATCTTGATGGAAACCTTGAGAAAGAGGTATGTGATTGTGAGATGCTCAGATACACGTTGGAGGAATGCCGCACGTTTTGGAAAGGAAAAGGCTAGGTGCCCTGAACATGGTCATGCTACCCTCTTCGATTACATGCATAATAGATCATGTGAGTTTAGAAATGGAGATTGTGGTGTTTGCCATGACCACAATGGGACTGCCAAGGAGCATGAGGATCATGTTGAGAATATTTTAGAAATTGTAACAGTCGATATATGTGAACAATCTTATCGTAATAGTAGCTCCTTCCCCGGGCTTCCAAATGGAGAAAACTTAGCGTGACCATAGGTGGTATCTACTTGCTCAATAGAAAGACTAGTGACGAGCAAATTCTGGATTACAGTGTAATGAATAAGGTTACAGTAATATTTTCCGTGGGGATAAAATAGCTTACAATGCTACCATGAGTAGTCTAGAGCAATGTTCCATTACATTGTTAGGAAAAAGTGGGCTACTGTAGGAACAACAGCATGTGGCAAGACTCAGATAAATCGCATAGAAAATAATACAAACTGCCAGGTTACCTTTTCGAAAAGGTGCAATGGATTACTAAAGAGTTCACACAAACTGCCAATGCTTTATGACTCTCAACTTGCGCTTATCATCTTCTTTTCTTATTTTTCTTACCTTTCTTATTGTTTATTTTTTTGGAATTTATGAACGTCAAGAAGAAGAATCTATATATGCATAGAAAGATTGTGATTCAAGAGGTTTTTATATTATTGATGATAATGCTACTGATGATCTTGCCAAGATGAGATATTTTGCAGGGCCTTGATAGGAATGATAGATCCAACATCAAAGAGGAGATTTGATGACAAGGATGAAGATGATGAGATCGCAATTGAGAAGGAATGTTCTTAAGCTTGATGATGAATTGAAGACGTCCTGATCAAGATTGAGAAGAGATTACTTTGCCCGAATCCTCTTTCATCATGCAACATTAAGAAGAACAATGCATGAGATTTAGAGTGTGAGTGAGAGTGTGATTGAGAGTGCGAGTGTGAATGAGATTCGCATTGCGATTGTATTATCGCATGATTGTGATTGAGATTGAGATTGTGAGTGAGAGTGTGATTGAGAGTGCGAGTGTGAGTGAGATTGTGATAGCTCGGGGGTGGTCGGGAGGTCGAGCCTACATCAAGAAATTATTTTCTAAAGCTAATGTATCAAGAAGGAAGATGCTATATATACAAGCTATTGATGTATTTGGAATCTGACATCTGAAGAGTCACAAGATAAGATTTCTCAATTCTTATATATATATATATATATTTTTTGAGTTTATACTTTATTTGATATGTTCTTTTGATAATAGCACTAAATGTTCCAAATGTCTTTTGTATGTTCGAGTATTAATCTCTATGGGCTTGATGAGGAACGTTACAAGTGGTATCAGAGCGGAATCGATCCTCGACAACGCTAAAAGGAATTTGGAGAGCAAAGCAGAATCAATGCTCGAGAAGATGGAAGGTTTGACGCAAAAGATGCACAAGCTAGGGAAGATTATTCAGAAGCTTCATAGAGAATTACACAAAGAACGAGGCTGAAAGCAACCCGAAGGTGCAACAAGATCGTTCATGGATTTCAATGATAAAGATAAGTACCCTAAGTCTACTTTACGTTGTATGGTTGCTATTTTTTTTTTTTCGCAAGCTTGTGAATACAATTTTGGGTATAACTTCTATGCATAAAATCAGATTTCTCATCGATTACGATAGTTACATGTTCTTCCAACTCTGAGGATAGAATTGCTCAAAAAGGGGAAGAATGTAACACATCTTGTTTCAGGTACACAAGAATGAAATATTTTGACATGAAGTAAATTGAAGCAAGTATAGTATAAATCATTGAACCGATGTTTTATATCTATTTTGTCATTTGTCCGTCATGTGGTTTGAACCCCAACCTAGGCATGAGAAGCTTTTGACTTAAACCATGTTTCTAATTCACTTATATTATACGTGTGCACCCCCTTGTATATGTGTCTAGTGTCTATTTCCTTGTATCCATATGAACCTAATGTGAAAGCGATTATTTAAAATAAGAAAGTGAAAGTTGAAAACATAAAACATAAAGCAAAGTTATAGTATGTATGCATAGATATTTTTAGCGCACGTAAGTTAAAAATAGAGAAGAACTCAATTGCTATTTTTACGTAAAAGGCAATAACGCATCCATCGGGCATAAAAATAAGGTTGCGATTAAAGAGAAAACATAGAGAATCGTGTGCTTTTTCTATTAATTAGGTGTTCCTTTTTCTTGTTATTTCTCTAGTACGACTCAGGTACAAATCGTTTTGCATCTACAGCACCTCTGTCATCGTTATCTTCATCTGATTGCAATCTCGCCTCTGTCATTCTTTCCTTCTCTTGCAATGTTGGTCAGCTTGTTGAAGGTAAAGAGTGAGATAGTCGGAGTAAGGAGTAGGATCAACAACTCTGGTAATGGAGGAGCATGTGCAACGGTCAGCTTCATTACCTCTTGGCAGAGACGATGTGATGGGTCTTCACATGTTTGCTCTGTTTTTGAAGGAAGCTTCAGTCACAAAATCGATCATCGTCCCGCTTCTAGCATTGCAAGCTCCAAGATGTGTGGTAACAGCGATCCGTGGAGAATACACGCAAGATCTCGAGTTCATTTCAGTGGTCCACTAGGTTTTGTTTTGATATTGGTTCACTTTCGAAGTCCCAATCGATAGAGGTGCACAACATCCATTGGAGTACAGAGATTATGGCAGCGTTAAGGATGAGCTCAACGATGTGCTCTGTAGTGATGATGATGATTGTGTTGATGATGAAAGGAGCGAAACCTGAAACAGTCAAAGGAGCACTTAAGTGTGGGTTCACCGATCTGACGGTGACAAATGGTTGCGAGGACAGGAGGTGGAATCAAGGAATGATCAGCCACTTTGCCATGGAGGTGGAGGTACCGAGAATGCGACAGTGCACAATGTTTCCCAATGCTCTATTCTTTCAGGAAATTAACTACAGTCACATATATCCTTGTGTCAGTCCCTTCCCAACTCTCTCTCATCGATTTGCTATGGAAGGTGTCCGAGTGATTTGAGTGCCAAACTTGAGAATCCTTTCAAAGATCAAAAGAAGGTTAGAGGCAGTTGCGGGATCAGCACGTCTGGTCCATCAATTAAATATCGAGCATGTCGAGGGATCGCCTTAGGCCTCAATGACCAGGAGAGCAAGACCAACAGCTCAACAGGGCTCCTCGCACTGATACACTCTGCAAACATCATTCTAAACTGAAAGTCCTCTGAAGCACCACCTTAGGAAGGTTCATCTCGATGGAAACCTTGAGAAAGAGGTATGTGATTGTGAGATGCTCAGATACACGTTGGAGGAATGTCGCACGTTTTGGAAAGGAAAAGGCTAGGTGCCCTGAACATGGCCATGCTGCCCTCTTCGATTACATGCATAATAGATCATGTGAGTTTAGAAATGCAGATTGTGGTGTTTGGCATGACCACAATGGGACTGCCAAGGAGCATGAGGATCATGTTGAGAATATTGTAGAAACTGTAACAGTCGATAAGCTAATTAGATTAGTAGTATATGTGAACAATCTTATCGTAATAGTAGCCTGGGCTTCCAAATGGAGAAAACTTAGTGTGACCATAGGTGGTATCTACTTGCTCAATAGAAAGACTAGTGACGAGCAAATTCTGGATTACAGTGTAATGAATAAGGTTACGGTAATATTTTCCGTGGGGATAAAATAGCTTACAATGCTACCATGAGTAGTCTAGAGCAATGTTCCATTACATTGTTAGGAAAAATTGGGCTACTGTAGGAACAACAGCATGTGGCAAGACTCAGATAAGTCGCATAGAGAATAATACAAACTGCCAGGTTACCTTTTCGAAAAGGTGCAATGGATTACTAAAGAGTTCACACAAACTGCCAATGCTTTATGACTCTCAACTTACGCTTATCATCTTCTTTTCTTATTTTTCTTACCTTTCTTATTGTTTATTTTTTTGGAATTTATGAACGTCAAGAAGAAGAATCTATATATGCATAGAAAGATTGTGATTCAAGAGGTTTTTATATTATTGATGATAATGCTACTGATGATCTTGCCAAGATGAGATATTTTGCAGGGCCTTGATAGGAATAATAGATCCAACATCAAAGAGGAGATTTGATGACAAGGATGAAGATGATGAGATCGCAATTGAGAAGGAATGTTCTTAAGCTTGATGATGAATTGAAGACGTCCTGATCAAGATTGAGAAGAGATTACTTTGCCCGAATCCTCTTTCATCATGCAACATTAAGAAGAACAATGCATGAGATTTAGAGTGTGAGTGAGAGTGTGATTGAGAGTGTGAGTGTGAATGAGATTCGCATTGCGATTGTATTATCGCGTAATTATGATTGAGATTGAGACTGTGAGTGAGAGTGTGATTGAGAGTGCGAGTGCGAGTGAGATTGTGATAGCTCGGGGGTGGTCGGGAGGTCGAGCCTACATCAAGAAATTATTTTCTAAAGCTAATGTATCAAGAAGGAAGATGCTATATATACAAGCTATTGATGTATTTGGAATCTGACATATGAAGAGTCACAAGATAAGATTTCTCAATTCTTATATATATCTATATTTTTGAGTTTATACTTTATTTGATTTGTTCTTTTGATAATAGCACTAAATGTTGCAAATGTCTTTTGTATGTTCGAGTATTAATCTCTATGGGCTTGATGAGGAACGTTACAAGTGGTATCAGAGCGGAATCGATCCTCGACAACGCTGAAAGGAATTTGGAGAGCAAAGCAGAATCAATCCTCGAGAAGATGGAAGGTTTGACGCAAAAGATGCACAAGCCAGAGAAGATTATTCAGAAGCTTCATGGAGAATTACACAAAGAACAAGGCTGAAAGCAACCCGAAGGTGCAACAAGATCGTTCATGGATTTCAATGATAAAGATAAGTACCCTAAGTCTACTTTACATTGTATGGTTGCTAGTTTTTTCTTTTCCGCAGGCTTGTGAATACAATTTTGGGTATAACTTCTATGCATAAAATCAGATTTCTCATCGATTACGATAGTACGTGTTCTTCCAACTCTGAGGACAGAGTTGCTCAAAAAGGGGAGAATGTAACACATCTTGCTTCAGGTACACAAGAATGAAATATTTTGACATGAAGTAAATTGAAGCAAGTATAGTATAAATCATTGAACCGATGTTTTATGTCTATTTTGTCATTTGTCTGTCATGTGGTTTGAACCCCAACCTAGGCATGAGAAGCTTTTGACTTAAACCATGTTTCTAATTCACTTATATTATACGTGTGCATCCCCTTGTATATGTGTCTATTTTCTTGTATCCATATGAACCTAATGTGAAAGCGATTATTTAAAATAAGAAAGTGAAAGTTGAAAATATAAAACATAAAGCAAAGTTATAGTACGTATGCATAGATATTTTTAGCGCACGTAAGTTAAAAATAGAGAAGAACTCAATTGCTATTTTTACGTAAAAGGCAATAACGCATCCATCGGGCATAAAAATAAGGTTGCGATTAGAGAGAAAACATAGAGAATCGTGTGCTTTTTCTGTTAATGAGGCGTTCCTTTTTCTTGCTATTTCTCTAGTACCTCTCAGGTACAGATCGTTCTGCATCTACAGCACCTCTGTCATCGTTATCTTCGTCTAATTGCAATCTCGCCTCTGTCATTCATTCGTTCTCTTGCAATGTTGGTCAGCTTGTTGAAGGTAAAGAGTGAGATAGTCGGAGTAAGGAATAGGATGAACAACTCTGGTAATGGAGGAGCATGTGCGACGGTCAGCTTCATTACCCTCTTGGCAGAGACGATGTGATGGGTCTTGACATGGTTGCTCTGTTTTTGAAGGAAGCTTCAGTCACAAAATCCATCATCGTCCCGCTTCTAGCATTGCAAGCTCCAAGATGTGTGGTAACAGCGATCCGTGGAGAATACACGCAAAATCTCGAGTTCACTTCAGTGGTCCACTAGGTTTTGTTTTCATATTGGTTCACTTTCAAAGTCCCAATCGATAGAGGTGCACAATATCCATTGGAGTACAGAGATTATGGCAGCGTTAAGGATGAGCTCAATGATGTGCTCTGTAGTGATGATGATGAAAGGAGCAAAACCTGAAACAGTCAAAGGAGCACTTAAGTGTGGGTTCACCGATCTGACGGTGACAAATGGTTGCGAGGACAGGAGGTGGAATCAAGGAATGATCAGCCACTTTGCCATGGAGGTGGAGGTACCGAGAATGCGACAGTGCACAATGTTTCCCAATGCTCTATTCTTTCAGGGAATTAACTACAGTCACATATATCCTTGTGTCAGTCCCTTCCCAACTCTCTCTGATCGATTTGCTATGGAAGGTGTCCGAGTGATTTGAGTGCCAAACTTGAGAATCCTTTCAAAGATCAAAAGAAGGTTAGAGGCAGTTGCGGGATCAGCACGTCTGGTTCATCAATTAAATATCGAGCATGTCGAGGGATCGCCTTAGGCCTCAATGACCAGGAGAGCAAGACCAACAGCTCAACAGGGCTCCTCGCATTGATACACTCTGCAAACATCATTCTAAACTGAAAGTCCTCTGAAGAACCACCTTAGGAAGGGTCATCTCGATGGAAACCTTGAGAAAGAGGTATGTGATTGTGAGATGCTCAGATACACGTTGAAGGAATGCCGCACGTTTTGGAAAGGAAAAGGCTAGGTGCCCTGAACATGGCCATGCTGCCCTCTTCGATTACATGCATAATAGATCATGTGAGTTTAGAAATGGAGATTGTGGTGTTTGGCATGACAACAACGGGACTGCCAAGGAGCATGAGGATCATGTTGAGAATATTTTAGAAACTGTAACAGTCGATAAGCTAATTAGATTAGTGGAACAATCTTATCGTAATAGTAGCTCCTCCCCCGGGCTTCCAAATGGAGAAAACTTAGCGTGACCATAGGTGGTATCTACTTGCTCAATAGAAAGACTAGTGACGAGCAAATTCTGGATTACATTGTAATGAATAAGGTTACGGTAATATTTTCCGTGGGGATAAAATAGCTTACAATGCTACCATGAGTAGTCTAGAGCAATGTTCCATTACATTGTTAGGAAAAACTGGGCTACTGTAGGAACAACAGCATGTGGCAAGACTCAGATAAGTCGCATAGAGAATAATACAAACTGCCGGGTTACCTTTTTGAAAAGGTGCAATGGATTAGTAAAGAGTTCACACAAACTGCCAATGCTTTATGACTCTCAACTTGTGCTTATCATCTTCTTTTCTTCTTTTTCTTAGCTTTCTTATTGTTTATTTTTTTGGAATTTATGAACGTCAAGAAGAAGAATCTATATATGCACAGAAAGATTATGATTCAAGAGGTTTTTATATTATTGATGATAATGCTACTGATGATCTTGCCAAGATGAGATATTTTGCAGGGCCTTGATAGGAATGATAGATCTAACATCAAAGAGGAGATTTAATGACAAGGATGAAGATGATGAGATTGCAATTGAGAAGGAATGTTCTTAAGCTTGATGATGAATTGAAGACGTCCTGATCAAGATTGAGAAGAGATTACTTTGCCCGAATCCTCTTTCATCATGCAACATTAAGAAGAACAATGCATGAGATTTAGAGTGTGAGTGAGAGTGTGATTGAGAGTGCGAGTGTGAATGAGATTTGCATTGCGATTGTATTATCGCGTGATTGTGATTGAGATTGAGATTGTGAGTGAGAGTGTGAATGAGAGTGCGAGTGTAAGTGAGATTGTGATAGCTCGGGGGTGGTCGGGAGGTCGAGCCTACATCAAGAAATTATTTTCTAAAGCTAATATATCAAGAAGGATGATGCTATATATACAAGCTATTGATGTATTTGGAATCTGACATCTAAAGAGTCACAAGATAAGATTTCTCAATTCTTATATATATATTTTTTTTTGAGTTTATACTTTATTTGATTTGTTCTTTTGATAATAGCACTAAATGTTGCAAATGTCTTTTGTATGTTCGAGTATTAATCTCTATGGGCTTGATGAGGAACGTTACATCTATCATGATAGAGTTAAATTTTCTTTTATTTATTATAGTGTCTATTGCATCAGGAAGGCATGGCACCTAATGCCGTATGACTATTGTTCGGAGCATTTGTGCACTTGCAACCCATCATGGTTGGAATGTACATCAGTTGGACATTAAAACAACATTTCTGAATGGTGACTTGCATGAAGAAGTGTATGTTTTTCAGCCCCGTGGCTTTGTGCAGAAAGGGCATGAAAACCAGGTGTGCAGGTTAAAGAAGGTATTATATGGTTTAAAGCAAGCACCACGTGCTTGGTATGAGAAGATACATGCCTATCTGATTGCACATGGTTTTGAGAACATTCCAACTGAAAGCACCTTATATGTTAAGCGTGTTAATGATGTGCTTGTGATCATTGTTGTCTATGTTGATGATATGCTGCTCACTGGTCCTATTGAAAAGCATATTGCTGATTTTAAGGCCAATTTGCATGCCTCATTTGAGATGTCTGATTTGGGGCATTTGGATCACTATGTGGGCATTCAATTTATGCAAGTTGATGGTGGGATGGCTTTGTGTCAAACGAAATATATTGACACATTATTGCAGCGTCTTGGCCTTGAAGACTGTAAGCCTATTGCTACTCCTATGGAGAGAGGTTTACGATTGAGTCTTCATGATGTTGGAGATGCATTTGACGCTGTTCTCTATCAGCAGGCTGTTGGATGCTTGATTTATTTATGCATTACTCGGCCAGATATTCAGTTTGTTGTCTCACAGATGAGCAGGTTTATGCATTGCCCAGGAGTCACACATTGGAAGGCGGTTAAGCGCATCTTTCACTACTTGAGTGGTACTTGGCTACTTGGGTTGTTTTATCCCAAGGGGGGATCACTACCGCCAGATTTGCATGCTTTTTTGACTCAAATTGGGCTGGTTGCTATGACACTCGTGTGTCCACCAGTGGTTTTTGCTTCATGCTTTGTATCTCATGTATATCTTGGTTGAGCAAGAAGCAGCCTACTGTGACCACTTCCAGTTGTGAGGCTGAGTATAGGGAAGCTTTTACAGCGACCGTTGAGTGTGTGTGGCTCAGACGCCTTATGGCTGATTTGCATGTTGGCCAGTCTTCTGCCACCACCATCTTCACTGACAGTCAGAGCGCATTGGCAGTTGCGAGCAACCCTGTGTTCCATGCTCGCACTAAGCACATTGAGGTGCATTATCACTATGTCAGGGAGGGGTTCTCTGCTGGGGAGGTCAGCTTGGCATATGTGCCCACGCAGGAGAACATAGCAGACCTTTTCACGAAGGCTCTGCCTAGGGAGAAGTTTGAAGCTTTCCGCAAAGCTTTGGGCTTACTTCCTTTTGTGGAGTGATTTCCACATAGCTTGGCACTTCCTTATACATGAGTGCCAGCTCCTTGTTCACCGCATCACTCCCAAGGGGGATTTGTTGATATATTTAGGTAGTGATGTGTGTGAACACACTAGGACCACCCGGGCACTTTTTTCCCTCTTTAGGAGGTTTTTTTCCCTCGGCTTGTATATACGCCTATTGTCGTAATGGGCTACTTATCTTTGTACATTCTCTAGTAATACATTCAGTATTGTGTGTTGTGCTCCAAGCTTCTTCTTCTTCCTTGTGTTGTTCGCGTGCTTCCGCAGACATCTAACTCCAACAACTTTTTAGTTTCGTACTTTTTATAGTTGTCGGTACAATGAATGATGAAGCGCTTTATGTTATCACCTCTATAAAATATTTATTGTGTGTTGTTTACAAGCAGAAAGTGATCACTTAATCTACACGCATCAAACATAAGTCACTCAGAGACCTAATGTACACCAATACAAATTTTAGAAATGTGAGACTTACACAATCCTTTGTCTCATACATGAGGGTTTTAAGGCTCCATGTTTCGGTGACTTCAAACCATTTCTCGTAGAACTTAAGACATACAATCACTTCTTTGTCAGATGCCAACGATCTATATATCCTTAAAAAGTAGTGGACAAGTTCTTTCAACAAATGGAATGTTGGAGGAGGCAAAGTAAATGACTTAGACAAGCGTGTGATTAAGAAGCAGTGATCGTTAATTTCAAAATAAACCGGAAATAACCCTTTTTAAAATAAATCAAACTTTTACCGAAACAGCTAACGTTCACTTTGAGGATATGGATGCTTGAAAATTAGAACTAATCTTAGGTTTTTCCTTAGCTAATTCAATTGACAATGTTAGAAATTCCTACTTGTGAATTTATGATTATTTAAGATTTGTAATGACTTTGAAATGATAAGTGCATTGAATTCTGCGAAACCCCACACTAAGTTAGAAGCACTCTCCTTTCCTAGAACATCGTGACATATCTGGTGAATCCAACATGAAAAGAGGGGGTGAATAGATTTTAGAGCTAAAGACGTAGAGCCTAGCAAAAATTAAAAATGGAAGACCTTAGAGCTCGATTCATCCACTTTCAAGAAGAGGATAGGTGATAAAAAGCTATCCAATTGCTCAATGATCGATTAATCAAGCGGTGCGGATTTTTTAGAAGGAAGAACATATCTAGATTCTGTAAAGAGTACAAACTTGAGTCGAAGTACTTAGGTGGCGGTTTAGCTCCGATGACGAATAAAAAATTATGTGAAAACTTTACCTATATGTATGAATACAGTTTATGCGATCAACTCATGCGAATAAATCATATGACATGGTCGCAATACAAATCGATGCTCCTCAAGCAATTCATATGTATGCTTTTTGGTTTCGTCCATTTCTAACAATTTATGACAAGCTCGATTGATTTCTTTGCCACGTTTTTGCTTTTTTATCCTATCACATTTCTTTTTTTTGGTAATGATGCTCGCTGTTGATTTATTCCCGACATATTCATAATGGAGTTCTTAATGTTGGTTGACTTTGGCCGAATTTGAGTAAAGCCAAGATGTTATCACCTCTATAAAATATCCATTGTGTGTTGCTTGCGATCGGAAAGTGATCACTTAATCTACAAGGATCAAACATAAGTCAGTCGGAGACCTAACGTACGCCGATACAAATTTTAGAAATGTGAAACTTAGACAATCCAGGGTTTTAAGGCTCCATGTTCCGGTGACTTCAAACCATTTCTTGTAGAACGGAAGACATACAAACACTTCTTTGTCAGATGCCAACGATCTATATATTCTTAAAACGTAGTGGACAAGTTCTTTCAACAAATGGAATGTTGGAGGAGACAAAGTAAATGACTTAGGCAAGTGTGTGATTAGGAAGCAGTGATCGTTATTTTCAAAATAAACTGGAAATAACCCTTTTTAAAATAAACCAAACTTTTACCCAAACAACTAACGTTCACTTTGACGATATGGATGCTTGAAATTTACAACTAACCTTAGGTTTTTTCCTTAGCTAATTCAATTGATAATGTTAGAAATTCCTACTTATGAATTTATGCTTATCTAAGATTTGTAATGATATTTCAAATGATAAGTGCACTGAATTCTACGAAACCCCACACTAAGTTAGAAGCACCCTCCTTTCCTAAAACATTGTGACATACCTGGTGAACCCCACACGAAGCTTTAAACCATATAATGCCTTCTTTAATCTGCACACCTCGTTTTCATGCCCTTTTTGCACAAAGCCACAGGGTTGAAAAAGATACACTTCTTCATGCAAGTCACCATTCAAAAATGTTGTTTTTATGTCCAACTGATGTACATTCCAACCATGATGAGTTGCAAGTGCACAAATGCTACGAAAAGTAGCCATACAACATGTAGGTGCAAAGGTTTCATCAAGATCAATGCCTCTTTCCTATGCATAACCGTTAGCAACAAGCATAGCCTTATAGCTGCCAACTGTTCCATCAGGCTTATACTTCAGCTTGTAAACCCACTTAGTGCCAATGACCTTCTTGCCAGGAGGCAAGTCACATAAAGACCAGGTACCATTCTTCATTATAGCATCATATTCAAATTGCATAGCAGCCATCCAATTTTGAAAATTTTGTGCTTCATCAAACGAAACGGGTTCAGTCTCATCATGGAGAGTAGATGCAGCCATAGCATAGCAATAGCAATCTGATGCAAAAGAGGCACTATGAGAGCCTAAACGAGTATGGTAAGACAAAGGTGCATCTAGTTTGCTATCATGCAAAGTCTCCACTAGCCATTTTGGCATAGTTTTTGCCTCCTCAATATCAGCTCTCTCATCAATAAGTGCATCATGCAAATTTGCATTAGAAATGGAATGATTTGCATCATCACATGAAACCTACAATGGTTGAGAAGTTGCCTCATTAGGACCAACACTAGACTTTCCACCTATAAAAAGAAGCAACAAAGTATCATACATGTCTTTGGAGCTAACAAATGTATCCTTTGTACATGAAAGTAAAGGTTGAATGGCATCTTCCACGAAAACAACATCATGACTAACCAAATTGCATTTAGTTTGTGGATGATACAAACGATAGCCTTTGCTTTTAGAATTGTACCCAACAAAAATACATTTTAGTGCTTTATCATTGAATTTCTTGCGATGTTGTTCAGGCACTAATGCATATGCTAAATAACAAAAAACACGCAGATGAGCAACAACTGGCTTGCGACCATGCCAAGCCTCATATGGAGTGATAGATTGCAGCGCTTTAGTGGGACACCTGCTAAGTACATATGCTACACACATTAGAGCCTCAAGCCAGAAACTATGTGGTAAAGCCTGGCCCTTGACCATACACCTCACCATCTCCATGAGTGACCTATTCTTCCATTCAGTAATTCCATTCTATTGAGGTATATACGGCACTATACATTGATGTTTTATACCACGTTCAACCAAAAATGCATTAAAGTTAGAAGACATATATTCCCCCCCTTGATCAGAATGAAGGGTGCCCATTTTACATGCTATCTTTCAGTTAAAACCAAAAACTCTTTGAAGCACATGAACATTTCAAACTTTGCTTTGAGTGGATATACCCATGCATGCGTGGAGAAATCATCAATGAAAGAGTAAAGATAATTTCCAACAGAAGGTGTCTGCATAAGACCACAGACACCACTATGTACAAAGTGTAACTTTTTAGTAGCCCGAACCGAACCATCTTTTGGGAAGGATGAATGCTGCATTTTGTCCAAAATACAGCTTCACAAACATGTTTATGGGGTGCCTCAAGTTTGGGCAAAGAGGACACCATTTCAAATTTTCGCAGGCATAGCAAACTACCAAAATTCAGATGACCAAAGCATGCATGCCAAAGCTTTGCATCTAACATAGCCTGAGAATCATGTACTGCACATTCTGAATCATTCATAGATTTTTCATAATCTTTTAACTTATATAGCCCACGAGATAAAATTCTAGAAGCAATAACGACATCGTCATTTGACGGATCATGAATTGTACATATGTCATCAACAAAATTTCACAACCAAACCAATCTTGGCTAATGCTGAAACCGATAACAGATTCTTCTTGATCCTTTGCACAAATAAAGCATCTGACAATGTAAAAGAACTACCATTAGTAATAGTCAAAATGATCTTACCAACTCCCATAACAGGATAAGAGGAGTTGTTTCCATATGTAACAGTATTCCCTCTAGGGGTAGGCTTGAGTGAAGAGAAGAAACTATGCTGTGAGGTAATATGTTTGGTCAACCCACTATCAAGTACGAAACATATAAGTCTAATGCAGACATGCACTCCTCATAAGATGATGGGTCAAAATTGCAAACAGTAGTAAATACCCATTCTTCATCCTACACAAGATTAGCAAACTTTGTATTTGGTGTAAAGGCCTCTACAAGAACCATTCTAGCCTCTTTCTTCTTTGCCTCTTTAGCAGCTAGTTTTGGACAGCTCTTAATGACATGACCATTTGCTTTACAATATTTGAAAAACAATTTCTATTTTTCTGATTTCTTCTCATCTTTTTCTTCCTTCTTCGATTGTGCAGAATTATTATATTTTTGCTTACTAGCAGAAGAGCTCCATTTTCCTTTGCCCTTTTGACTAGCCAGTAAAGCTTGATCTACAACATGCATAATAGAACTATTCTGCCTGGATTGATCTTCCTACAATAGAACAAAAACTAAATCTTCAAATGTTAAGGCATTTGGATTGCCTTTCATCATCAAAAGAGTAGAAGCAAAACTCTGATATGAGTCATGAAGACCATTCAGAACAGTTTGCACAAGTGAACTATCAAAAATGACTTCATCAGTAGAAATCAATTGTTCCTTCAAATCCTTGATCTTTGTCAAAAACTGTCCATATAATCACCTTCATTAATGAGCTCATTCTCCAACTATTTTCAAAGGTAAGCAAGACGAGCCTCATTCCTAGCCTAGTACAATGTGGTAAGTGTATTCTAAGCATCCATAGCTATTCTACAAGAGTGAATGCCAGGGATAATGGCACGTTTGATAGACAAGGCTATCAATGCATGTGCCTCAGTATCTCTGCCATTCAAATGAATTTTCTCTACAAAAGGTGCAGCAAAAACTATAGCACGAACATGAATTTACAAAGTATCACCATCTTCGACACCATCTACATCAGCTTCATTACCTGTATTTGTAGTACCTGTGTTCGCAGGTGTAGTATGACATTTTTCAACACCCTACACAATATTCCACAGTCCTTTGCAACCAATACATGATGCATCATACAAGCCCACAATGGATAATTGGTACCATCCAACTTATCCTCAACAACCAACATACGGAATACATCACTGCTTTCAGCCATGGCCACTGACTAAAAAACCTTGATGCAGAATAATGATTGTATCTGAAAAAGTTGAACAGAACTACCCAAATGAGTTTTGCTAGACCTTTAGCATACTTCGAGATGCTTATACTGGCGAACTGAAACCTGTATATATCTTTGGCACAAAAAGATGAAATAGCCTGCACAAGCACTACGATAGTGCATTCCGAGGTCGAAACGAGCTCATATCACGATTTGGCATTTTGAGATTGTGACTAGAGGAGTGTCGACAATGCCCTAGATGAAGCGACGACTTGCTTTGATACCAATTGTTGGAGTTAGATGTCTGCTGAAGCATGCAAACAACACAAGGAAGAAGAAGAAGCTTGGAGCACAACACACAATACTGAATGTATTACCACTAGAATGTACAAAGATAAGTAACCCATTAGGACTATAGATGTATATACAAGTTGGGGGAAGAAAACCTCCTAAAGAGGGAAAAACGTGCCCTGATGATCCTAGTGTGTTCACACACATCACTACCTAAATATATCAACAAAGTTATGGACATGAATAAAATAGTGGACAAGCTCTATTCCCCTAACTGATGGTAAGGAGTTGGGTGGAACCAAAGATGTCACATAAGGACTAAGGGTCATTGGGGTTATTGGCATGTGGAATCTGCTTAGGTAGTGAGTTGCATGTTATTTGAAATAGAGAGAGCTAGAAGGAATGCAAAGAATTTTGAAGTGGAATCATGTTATTTGGACCTCCAACAACCAAAGAAATCACAATCTCCTTGTATGGAGGTCTCGAACCAAAAAATCATTTTCTGATAATACAACTACGATAGATACCTTATTTTAGAGCCTTCATTTGTCCTCTATTTCTTCCCTTTTCACCCCTCTTTCTTGTAACTCTATAGCTTCTCCAACTCATGGATATACGATGATGTAAATTGCTTAGCTTTCTTATCCAATATGTGATGTTTGAAG
This sequence comes from Ceratopteris richardii, assembly GCA_020310875.1. Lineage (NCBI taxonomy): Eukaryota > Viridiplantae > Streptophyta > Polypodiopsida > Polypodiales > Pteridaceae > Ceratopteris > Ceratopteris richardii. The sequence continues at coordinate 28,479,502 of CM035433.1, forward strand.
GTGTTGCAGCTCAAGATCAAGGACAAAGATGTATCATACTACCAATTTTCATAATTTTTAGATTCCGTTTGAGCCCCCAAATAAGCCCTAGAACATAATTTTTAACTAGGCCGGACACTAGGTCTGGACAGGGCCAAAACCACTCAAAAACTATAAAAAGGGCTGGAGAGCTCATTTTTGAGGTTAGCTTGTTGTAGATTTCAATTTTGTAAAAGAGCTCTTTGATAATCGAAGCTTTCCATTGTTCCACTCTTTGCTCTTACCTTGTGCGCGTGTGTGTGTATGTGTGTGCATGCTTGTGTGCTTTCACTCACGCACTTGTGCCATCACTTGCTCGCGGTCTTCATACCGGTCCTCACATCTCCACGGATTGACATTTATGAGGTGTATCTCCTCACGTTGGTACTCACCAGTGTGCTAGAGTGACACCAAATTTGGCGCCGTTGCCGGGGAGAGAGCTTGGAGGACGAGCGTGTGACGGTAAGACGTAGAGTAGCGATGTTGGAAGGTAAAAAATCACCATTTTCAGTTTAGTTTCTGAGTTTTTTCTTCTTCTTCATCTTCACCTTCATCATCATCTTCTTCCCTCTTCGTATTCTCTGATTTTTTCCATTTTCGCCACTACATTCACTCGTTTTTTACTCGTGGACGTGAGGAACAAGCTTAGGAGGAGCTGAGAACCAAAAACGTTGAAGAAAAACACTAAAAAACTCTCAAAAACACCAGAATCTGAGCGGCGGTATCGCGGCGTGAGAGGAACAGCGCTTGGTATCGCGAGCGTTGTATCGCGACTTTGGAGGGTGACTTTGCATCTACAGGCCGATAGAAGTGACAAGGAGGACACAAGGTACACAAATCTGCAAAAATTTTGGAATTTGGGTGTCAAAATCTCCAAGTATCGTGTCCGGTTGAGTTGTGGTATCGCGATACCAGAACTCCCGTGTATCGCGACACTTGTTGAGGTATCGTATCGTGCATGCCCCACTTGAGGTGTCGCGATACCATTTTGGTATCGTATCGTTAAGTGTTGGTATCGCGATCGCGGTCGTCCCGGTGGTCTCGTATCGTGGTCCACCTGGTATCGTATCGTGCCATCCTTGGTATCGTATCGTTGATCGTGCAGTATCGTATCGTCGGCCAAGTTGGTATCGTATCGCTTGTAATTTCAATATCGTATCGTTGACTGAGTGGTATCGTGTCGCTTGCAAACTAGTATCGTATCGTCGGGTACTTATTTTGGTGACGCGATACCATTCTGGTATCGTGTCCTGAAGTTGGTATCGCGATCTTACCTTACCTAGCAGTATCGTATCGCCCACTTTTCCACGGGTATCGCGATACCATTCTGAGGTCGTATCGCCCTGGTCCTCTGGTATCGTATCGTCGAAGTTTTAGTATCGTATCACCTACTCCCCAAGGTAGTATCGCGACACTTGAAATAGTATCGTATCGCCAAGACTAGCGGTATCGTATCGTTTCCTTACCAGGAAGTGTATCGCGATACCATTTTTGGTGTCGTATCGTGGCAAACCCTTGGTATCGTATCGTGATGTTGGTATCGCGATTTCAGTCATCCCGGTGGTATCGTATCATCTAAAGTGGTATCGTGTAAGAAAGAGGTATCGTATCGTGGAGAATCTGGTATCGTATCGCCTGTCCTGAGTTCCCAGAGAGATCCTGTTTCCCTGTTTTAACCCCCAAAACCCTGAACTGGCATAACTTTCTCATACGAAATCCGTTCGGGGTGATCTTGGGTTTGTTGGAAAGCTCGTGAGGAGTACAACAAAAACATCGACTGGTTATGTTAATATTAATACTAGGATTATTAGATAGGGTATTTTTAAGTTGACCCTCAGGTTGGACTAGGAAGCAAGGGGTTCCACAAGATTTTGAGAAAATCAAAGGATAATTGTGGACTTGTAGACAAGGCTTATGAACCTAAGCTCAAGTTGATACCTAGGAAGAGATAGATAAAGTACCATATCACTTGAAACTAAGATCAACCACACAATCAAGTGAGGGACTCACAACTCAGGGGTTAACACTACGTGCTGAGTTCATAGACAAGTGAGTCAAAAATGTCATTTAATTGGGAGAGACTCTTGGCCTCTGAAGACATGCAAAGTTCAATGCCTAGGAAAGATTTTATGTCCATAGTGGAAGGGGAATATAGGATGTCTCTTCAATATATATCCACTAACTTGCAAGGAATACCCATCTACCTTGATGGTCTACAGAGGACAGTAGCAAGAATGATAAACACCACCGAATTAGAAATAGTTCCAAGACCAGCTGTCAAGTATGAAGACGGAGTCTACATGGACAAGATGGGCCAGATATATGTAGTTACGGAAAGTCCTAGTCAGATTAATGAAAGAAGAGAGTTAGCTCGAGATCAGGAAATTACCTCGCAAAACCCATTTGAAACCCAACAAAGAACAGAAAATGTGACGTTAGGACAAATGAGCCAAGGTAGCATACCCGATAGACTACATGAACAATTCAACATGCCAAGAATCAACCCCCACGGCCACTCTAGTCAGAGGATGGGAAATATGAATAGACCTACCTTTAGGACAGAACCGCCCCAAGGTGTCCCCTTCATAACTCAATCCCCAGAGCCCGACAGAAGACTGAGACCAATCCAATTGGCCAAATGTATGAGGAATCGTTACGATGGCACAGGAGAACCCTATGACCACATTGCAGAATTCAAGCAGGTGTTGCGAGCAGAGCAAGTGGATGACTTTTTCATGCAATATGAATCCTTTGGGCTAACACTTATGGGAATAGCCTTAACTTGGTTTCAATCTCTAGATCCAAATTGCTTTGAACATATTGAACAATTCTTCCAAGAACTTATTTGGGAATTCACGAAGCGCGGGATCAAGCACAATTCGTCGTCCTTACTACATAGTTTCAAACAAGCTCCCAATGAGACAGTAAAAAATGCAGCACGAAGGTTTAAGCAATACGTAACCCGATGCCCTGTGACAGAGAGACCTTCTCAGCAAAAAATGATATCCCTATTTTTAGAAGGGCTAACCAATGGAACATTGAGAGTTTTAGTATACGTAAAACGACTGCAAACCCTAAGTCAGTGTCTTCTGGAGTGCATAGATTTGGAAGACAACTTAGCTGAGGATCTCAAAATCACACAGGATCCTATCAAATCAGAGGAGACAAGGAGCAAGGAAACTTCTAGTTTGAGTTATGTGGAGGAAGTGACAGAGTTGGTGGCCAAGAAATTAGGAGTACAAGGACAAAGGAACTACCAGAACTCCCCCTTGAGAATGCCAATGTTAGGAAGTTGCACACTTTGCGGTGGGGATCATCCATCTCATGTCTGCAACCAAGAAGCATTAGGATTATCACAACCTTACCCGTACGATAGACGATCAACTCAAGTGCCTAACATGTACTCTTATAGTGAGCCAAAGTACCCCAACTACAACAATGAAAACTATCTAATGAATAGACAGCCACGACCATTTGTACCACCCCACTATAGACCATACGGGTACCCTCCTACAGAACAAGGAAGAGAAGTTCCTAGGTATAGCCCATGTCCAGAACCACGAGAAGCAACTAGACCATATGAACATGAAGGAAATAGCCAACCTCAATCTATGCCAAGATAAAAACCACCCCACACACTAGCTCCGACACAAGGGCAGAACATCACGATACAAGTTGTATGTCTAGAGTGTGGCAAAGAACAGCTTTTGAGAGATTGTCCCGGACATCCCGCTAGTGTACCAAAGGTTACACCCATTAATGTTGTCGGCCTAGCAAGGGATTCAAGTTCCAGTAGCGATAATGTGGCTCCTATACACGCAGTTACTAGGGCACAAGCCTTACAGCAAAATAAACCAGCTGAGCAATCAGAGCCAAGTGAATCAGGAGAGCCTAGTAAGAGAAGAACAAGAACATGGAAGGATACTAGAGAGAAGGCCAATCGTAAGTGGACCAAAAAGTTATCCGATCTAGAAGAAAGCCTGAGAGATGCAAAAACAAAAATAGAAGATATTGCCTCTCTAAGCCCCTCACAAGTCCAAACTCCATCCACATCACCTCATCCCCACTCACCAACCACGGTAAATGAACCACCACAACCGGGGTCTGTTCTTGCAGATCCAACCCCAGAACACTTGGACATGATGTTCAAAGCATACCAGGCTCGACTTCAAGAAGGGCCAACACCTGCAAACCTAGATAAGAGCTACCCTAGAGCAGATTTAGAGATTGAACGGACAAAAATGTGCATTAAAATGGTGGAACTAGCTCAAGCTATGTTCGAGGCCAATCAGTCATTCAATCAGACGAATGCTATTACACCGGGTTTGCACTTCCAGGGCTTACTAGATAGATTAGAGCAGTTGGTAAACAAGCCACAAGTTTCGTTACCTCCACAGGCTCAACTAACTATTGAAAGAGAAAGCTCATCACCAAAGAAAGTCTATGTTCCTGACTCCATAGATGAGAGAGAGCCTCTTTCAATTCAACAACACTCTCAAACGTTCTTGCGGGAAATACAAGAAGAGAAATGGGCCAAGGAGAAGGATAATCCTCCTCCTATCCTTGAGATTGATGACCTTCATGATCAGTTTCCACAAGACATTCCGTCTACTTATGGAGAAGAAACAGTGCAACAAGAAGATGAACAGTTAGATTTTGAATCTAATTGTTTACAAGAGTTGCCACAGTTCACAGACCCATGGGAAACTGAATCTATCCAGATTAGAGCTCCCACAATTGTGGTAAGAAATGAAGACTCGGTGATTCCAAGAAACACTGACGTCGTGAAGAACACTAAAGTTCAGTGTCATCTCACGGTAGAGGGCCTGCTCAAAGCAAAACCCGAGCTATGGAATCATGTGAAGGATCAAGTTCCCGAACTTGATTCCAAAATGCCAAAAGTAGGCTCTAAAGAGAAAGTTCCAGAGATACCTCTTGATAAAATAGGGGACATGTGTGAAGGTGAAGAAGGTAATACTTATCTTCCAATCACCTACCAAGGTTACACAACCAAAGCAATCATAGATTCAGGTGCTGGTGCTGCTATTGCAACCACCTCCCTGTGGAAGCGATGGGGCAAGCCCACATTAAAACCAACTAGAATGAAGCTTCAGATGGCTGATGGCCATGTGGAAAGACCTCTAGGATTGCTCGAAGGGATAACTCTAACCACCTGTGGAGTAGAGTTTGAGCACACATTTGCTATATGTAACTTTGAAAAAAATAATGTCTACGAGATGATCCTAGGAAGGCCCTTCCTACGACAACTGCAAGTGGTACAGGATTGGGGAACCAATTCCTTATACTTGCAACGCTTAGGGGTCACGACCAAGGTAAATTTGAAGGATTACACCTTCAGAGATGTTCCACCCCTACAGTGGAATCCTATCCACAAGGAGCAAGAAGATTCAGTCTCTCTGCATTCTAAAAGTTCATCTGATACATCTTGGATGCATGAGGATACTCATTTGTGGATGTGCAAGGTCGCAAAGGAAGAGGAAAAACGCTTAAAGGCCAGAGAAAAAGGAACTTCTCAAGGAGATAGACCAGTTAGAGACCCAGCCTATACGCCAATGATATTCCCAGATGAGGAATTTGAGCCTCATGGTTGGGCAGAAATCCTAGCCACCATGGACATTGCTGTCAATGAAGAACAATGGACACCTCATTGTGATGAGGAGGGATATGATATTTCAGTGTTCATGTGTCAGCCCTTGCTAGAAGAATGTGACCCTAGTGACTTCATAGAAAAAGAAGAGAACGATAATGATCTAGAATCCATTGTGATGGATAGCTGCTTTAATTCAGAGGAGCACTATCTTGAAGACATAGGAGTATTTACGCAAAAAGAAGAAGAACCTCTCACAAGCATCAAAACGGTAAATTCAAAGGATGGGAGTGAAGGTAGTCAAAAGAAAAAGAAAAGAAAAGTAGTTAAACAAGGAGAGGAGGAGCAATTATTTGAAGTACTAGAAAATTTCAAGAAATATGAAGTGGAAGACCGAAAAATTTTGGTACGAATGCCTAAGAGAGAGGCCACGACAGGAGAAGCATATGATAACAAAGAAAAGACCAAAAAAGTTGTAGTCACCATTGAAGAAAATGAGGAGAGATGTACATACATAGGAGACGACCTAAGTAAAGAAGAGGAAGCAGAGTTGGTAGCTTTGTTAAGGGAATATAGGGATGTGTTTGCCTGGCACTATAGAGACTTGAAGGGAGTAGATCCGAAGGTTTGTTCTCATACGATCCCCATGATAGCAGATGCCAAGCCCACCAAACAGAAGCCCTACACATATAATGACACCTATGCAGCCAAAATAAAAGAAGAAATCGACAGATTGATTGAAGCCGGATTCATCTATGAAATTGAGCATACTGAATGGGTGTCCCCCGTTGTAGTGGTGCCCAAGAAGAATGGAAAGTTACGTGTGTGTATTAACCTTAAAAAAGTTAATGCCGCTACGATTAGAGATAGCTACCCACTTCCAATCACTGATCATTTATTGGAGCGTGTTGCAGGCAAGGAAGTTTATAGCTTCCTTGATGGATTTTCATGTTACAACCAAGTAGCCATTGCCCCAGAAGATCAACACAAAACAGCTTTTGCCACAGAATGGGGAATCTTTGCATTTCGTGTGATGCCATTTGGGCTCACCAATGCACCTGCAACATTCCAAAGGCTCATGTGTCATGTCTTCAAAGAGTTCTTGCGGAAGAGCTTAGAAGTATATGTGGATGATTTATGTGCGCATTCCCAACAGAGAAGTTACCACATCCCTGAGCTCAGACAAATCTTCAACAAGTGTAGAGATTATCGAGTGTGTCTGAACCCAGAGAAGTGTGTGTTCATGGTACGTCAAGGTAAAATCTTAGGTCATATTGTTTCTAAAAATGGAATTTCAACAGATGAGGACAAAGTAAGAGCAATAGCAGAGCTGCCCAGGCCAAGGAATGTTAAAGAGGTACAAGCCTTTATGGGCCATTGTGGATATTACCGTAGGTTTATCCACATGTATGCCATCATAGCTAAACCTCTTTATGGGTTGTTAACAAATTTTGAGTGGAACGAGGAATGCGAGAATTCCTTCAACGAGCTGAAAAGACGCTTGTGCACACCACCAATACTGACGACTCCTGATTGGAATAAGCCATTCCACGTACATGTGGATGCATCCAATTATGCAATAGGATGTGTGCTGTCACAACCAACTGGTGAAGGGAATTTAGATTTGCCTATAGCATATGCTAGCAGGCAATTGAATGTTGCTGAACGAAACTACACCACAACCGAAAGAGAAGGCTTAGGCATGGTATATGCTGTAAAGAAATTTAGACACTATTTATTGGCCAACAAGTTTAAGTTCTTCACCGATCATCAAGCCTTATTATACTTGGTCAATAAACCTTGCAATACTGGACGCTTAGTAAGATGGTTCCTCTTACTAATGGAATATGACTTTGAGGTGGTTGTTAGGCAAGGTAAGACCCACCTCAGAGCGGATCACCTTTCTCGCATCACTTCAGGAGAGCCACCGCAAGGAGTGTCGGATGAATTACCCGATGCTTATCTGTTCAATCTAGAAGTTGTTCCTAAATGGGCAAATAAGTTGGTACCAGTCCTAACCTTTGGACCCGCAAATAAAAAGGTGAAGACGGACAGGGATGAAATTGTGCGGTCACAAAGCTATCAAATATTGGCAGGAAGCATGTATAAACAAGACACGGAAGGTGTTCTAGCTTGTTGTGTCGAGGATGATGAGCATAGTAGTTGGTTGCAACAAGCCCATGAAGGATTTCTAGGGAATCACTATTCTAAACAACCAACACTGCAAAATCTAAAACGTTTAGGAGTGTATTGGCCTAGTATGGATAAAGAAATTCATGAGTGGATAAAGAATTGTCCAATGTGCAAAGAGCGAACCCCAGTGGAGCATGCTACCCTTTATCACGTGTCGTTAATTCCTGACTGGAGTGCTCCATTGGTAGAATTCATGAGATCGGGAACATTCCCCAAGGAGGCAAGTCTAGCAAGAAAATGAAGTATGGAGCAGGAGGCTAAAGACTATGCCTTAGTAGGTGATAACCTATACCGAAGAGGCAAAGATGGCTATTTAAGATTGTGCGTTCATGAATCAGATTATTTGAGTGTCTTAGAAACTGCGCATAGCAGTGTGGCAGGCGGACATTTTGGTCCTGATCGGGTAATTAAGACTATTCTATTCTCAGGACTTTGGTGGCCCACTCTTCATATGGATGCACATACCTATGTGAAGAAATGTGACACATGCCAACGTACACAATATCCGATTAGAAAAGATGAGATGCCTTTGAGACCAATGATGGGAGGACGTGCATTTTCGAAGTGGGGCATAGATTTTGTAGGTCCTATTAACCCCCCAGCCAGAAACTCCCATGCCGAGTACATTATTGTAGCCACGGATTATCTCACAAAGTGGGTAGAAGTCAAAGCCACAACAAAGAACGATGCTCAAACTACAGCTAAGTTCTTATTTGAGAATGTGTTCACTAGATACGGATTACCAATAGAGTTAGTAGGTGATAGAGGCACACACTTCTTGAATGATGTCATTGAAAATCTCCTCTAAGAGTTCTTGGTGATACATAAGAAGTCTGCCCCCTATCATCCACAAGCTAACGGACAAGCTGAGAGCACGAATAAGATCCTATGTAACATATTGACAAAACTCGTAAATAACAAACGCTCTGATTGGGACAAACAACTTCATCATGCTGTTTGGGCCTACCGAGTTGCTTATAAAACGGTACTCAATGCCACCCCATTTCAGATGGTCTTCGGACAAAATGCTGTGCTACCATTGGATTTCCTAATCCCAACTTTAAAAGTAGCACAAGAGAATGATTGGAACGGACACGAGTTATCCTCGAGGATCTTTGATTTAGAACGCTTAGGTGAGACAAGGCTACGGGCAGCGGCAGGCATCTATGCTGCAAAGAAAAGGCAAAAAGCATACTTTGATGCACATATCAAGGATAAAGGCTTGAAAGAGGGAGACCTAGTGTTGGTTTATACACTAAAGCAACATGCCCGTAAATTGGAAAAAAGAGGATATGGACCCATGGTCATTAATAGAATTTCCACTAGCGGTGCAGTTCAATTGGCCACACTAGAAGGCGATGTCTTACCAAACTATATCAGTGGTTGTCGAGTCAAGCTATATCAAGAACCTCTTACAGAGGAAATGCTAAGGAGACTCAACACTGCTAAGAAGCGAAAAGAAGAGGAGTTAAGGGTTAGAGAAGAAGCACAAGCAGAGGCGAGAGAGCGCATCAGAAGAAATAAGTTACGACGATTAGGCCTAGAGGTCAACACAAAAGCTCCAAAATATCACATGGACATGTGCCAAAAATCGGACCTAACTGCTTCTCAAATAATTGATCGACGTCCATTTGTGACCATAGCGGTAGGGCAAGGGAAGAATGCAAAGACTGTGAGAGCATTAATTGACTCAGGTGCTGCAACTAGTGCAGTTAGACTTTCATACTGCCAAGACCTGCAATTGGACATCAAGCCCATAGAAGCCTATCTCGTAGGATTGGGAGGTGTGGAAACCCCTTGTTTAGGCGAGGTGGAACTTCCCATCTACCTTCAAGATGTTCCAATGAAAGTCAAAATGCTAGTGTGTCATGATGCAGACCTTACAGAGCCACTTGTCCTAGGTCAAGATTGGATCTATGACCATGCAGTCAACTTGAACCTAAGAAGTCAACTTCTTCAAGTTTGGGTACATGAACAATGCATTACATTAGAATTAGGCAAGTGCATGCTCACAAATCCAAAGGTCACACATTCTCTGAGTTCTCCTGAAACTAATCTTCATAAAGAAAATTTTGTGTGTGTCACCGATCCTATGACGCATAAGGACTCAATCATGAAAGCCAAAGCTCAAAGGCCAGCACACCTCCCTTCTTCTTCACATGCTAATACAAGTGTAACCCAACCAAGGAGGCAAGCAAAAATGACATCTGCTATATCAACTCGACAGACAGAATTCAAGAAGAAAGAAGTTATGGGCATGAAGCAGATCTGGGTAAAGAAAGGAGTGCAACCATCGATGTTGCCTCAAAGATTCCCACCCAACCAGATCGAACATGAAAAAAAGAGGTCCAAGCACCTACGACAGGCTCAAGCACGAAGAATCCAACAAATTTGGGTACCGAAGCTATCAAAGAAGGCCGACCACAATCATGTACAAATTTGGGTGCCTAAAAAATTAACTACAGCTCAACACGGGCGATTACAGATGTGGGTACCCAAGAAGCTCTTACATACACAACGGCCTATGCTCCCCACCATGCAAAAGGTCTCAACAAAGAAGCCAAGGAAAGCAAAGGGGAAGAGCAAAACACAAAGAACAAACGAAGATAAACCCAACCCTTCTGCAAAAATAAGCAGGCAATCATCAAGGATATGGGTTTGGAAGCCAAAAGCACCAACAACATCCCCAGAACCAAAAGGCCAACCACACGGGATACCCAAGTTTGGAAAGCATACGAAGATGAAGTGGCCTGAGGTGATCTCTACAGTACCCAACCCTATTCCAAAATGGGTTCCAATCCGGAGGATTACATCATTTCGAGATCCAATAGACACCTCCAATCAAAGAATTCATCAAGTATGCAAGTAACATCAAAAGCCTCAACCAGCAGCAACCATGTGCCTTTGGCATAACCCAGTCGTTTGCACCATTCAGGTCATGCATTTCCAAAGTATGCATCAATATAGGGCCACCTTACATGGCCGTGCATAGACACAAATGAGAAATCCCAGGCACAGGAGACACAATTTTCACATGCAAAATATATTATTGATACTAACCTCTTTCTTCTTGTTTGATGCCATCGTGTGTAAAAAAAAAAAAAAAAAAAAGGGGCAAAGAAGAGGACTGTGCTTGAAAATGCTCATCAGCGAACTTTCAGCAAGGACATCCATCAACAAATGGACAAGCCGATGATCAAACACCATGATGGAATACAACACGAAGAGATGAAGATCAACGGACCCTTCACCATGGTAAGACGTGTATGCTTCAACAACACTATAACCATGATCGATTAGGAAACCTCTTCGTCAGCATACCCTTGAGCACTTAGCTCAAGACCCAATCTCTTGCACCATACTTCTTGCCATGCATTTTCCAAGTACGCATACGTAGGGCCACATTACAAGGCCTTGCACAAGGCACATATTTTGTTCAACCCACGCACTAAAGCACTTACCCATCATCATTTCTGGGTTAGAAGTACTGGGCATGAAAACACGGAACCCCATCTTTGGACGAACCAGCGGACATCACGGTGACAACAACAAGCGTAGAAGCAATGCACCATGAGAGTTACTCATAATCCACAGTGATAACCCCTTTTGAGTAGCTCACAATTTTTGAAAGCTCACAAAGACAGTAGCAAACTGGGATACAAGGAAGAAGTCCATGCAAAGGCAGCAATGACAAAGTGAAGAACCAGACAAATGACCAAGCTGCATTGGAACGATGGACCGGTGCTGTTGACACATGAAGGGCACTACCTCTCAATGTACTACATGGAGCAACCACTACAACAAGGGTCTGTCAGGGACGACAGACTCAAGAGGGGGGAGAGTGTTGCAGCTCAAGATCAAGGACAAAGCATGGAAGCGCATCAAGGAAGTGAACACACGAGAAGAAGGAGCAAGTAGGGAGCTCCAAGAGTCACATGTCAAATTTTCAGAAGAAATCCCTATAAAAATAGTGATTTTTATCACTAAATATCATTGTAAATACCATTTTCTATTTTTATAGCTCCATTTTGTTCAAGCCAAGGAGTCCTTGAGCTTGAGGAGTATTAGATGTATCATACTACCAATTTTCATAATTTTTAGATTCCGTTTGAGCCCCCAAATAAGCCCTAGAACATAATTTTTAACTAGGCCAGACACTAGGTCTGGACAGGGCCAAAACCACTCAAAAACTATAAAAAGGGCTGGAGAGCTCATTTTTGAGGTTAGCTTGTTGTAGATTTCAGTTTTGTAAAAGAGCTCTTTGATAATCGAAGCTTTCCATTGTTCCACTCTTTGCTCTTACCTTGTGCGCGTGTGTGTGTATGTGTGTGCATGCTTGTGTGCTTTCACTCACGCACTTGTGCCATCACTTGCTCGCGGTCTTCATACCGGTCCTCACATCTCCACGGATTGACATTTATGAGGTGTATCTCCTCACGTTGGTACTCACCAGTGTGCTAGAGTGACAGAAGGGTGCTTAAAATCACATATAAAGCCTTATTAAACTCCAATTTACTCAAAGTAGAGAGGAAGGTAAAGCGTGATAGATCTTATCCTTCTCCACTCATGCATGATACGTGTGAGTTATTGGGGTTGAAGGGTGGTCCTTAGGTGTCATGTGCATATAGGGAAGATTGGAGGTCTTCAATCTTTATGTTCTTTGCTTCAAGATATTGATGCAAAGTGATGTTGTTATAGGAGTGGTGTTAGAATGGCCAATCCATTGCTCTTGAGAGCAAGAAGAAGAATCCACTCAACTCAGTTACTCACTCTATGTCAGGATTTTTATGCAATATCTCATACATTGAAAGAGAAGTATCATAATTTATGTGATACCAATATTATGAACGTGGTTTCTTGGGAGATCATCCAATGCTCCTCTAATCAAACATATGTCATAAGGACCAATGGGTAGAGACCCATCAAGAGTTTGATAATGTTCTTAGGTATAGGTAGGAAAATGTTAAGTAATGGTTGACTTGAGTAGATGCATATCACTGTTCATTGGCTTGACTTTTACTCTAATCGCAATGAGTTGTTGTAGTCTACTAGCAAGAATATGTATGGATGATCTTGCATATTTTGGTATGCGGGGAGTCACAAAACATGGGATTGAGATGCATGGGCTTCCATACATTTTATAACATTGAGAAATGTTTATAAAAGAATTCAAGTGGAAGAGTTGCATTGAGTACCTCAGGATAGTTAGATATGACATTAGGTCTTCTATAACTATCATGGGACATTGAGTGTGGGAGGTCCAAGAATTAATAAGACTTACGTTCTTGTTGAGGTAGCTTTACTATATTGGATTTCATATAGATGTCCAATACTGTGTGCTTAAGTGCACAAGATGCTATGTTAATAAAGCTAAAAGAGTAAATGTAGGATTTTTTGTCCATCCATATGAGACTCCCCATAAGAAATGGGAGGGTATCTCAATAGATTTCATTTTATTGTGGGATTACCCAAAACCTAGAGATGACTAGCTTGGATTGGTAACTTGTGGATAGGTAAAGCAAATTGCCTTGGTTTATTCCAACACAAATCTATAACGAAGTCTCCAAAATTGCTAAGATCTTTGTAGAAAAACTATAATTATTCGTTTTACCACCAAAAATTGTGTCAGATTAGGATAGGAAATTTACAAGTCACTTTTGATGAGTAGTGTCCAAAAGGTTAGATACAAAACTTAGAGTGAGTATGGTTAAGCATCCATATATATAGATGGTAGAATCCTAGATCATGTCATGGGAGCACTAGATTATGCCCATTGACTAGAATCAACAATATTTTGGAATTATAATGTCGATTACAAGATCACCCACATAAGAGAATTAATACACGAATATAAAAATATTACAAGGAGTCGCACAGCCTAGGATTGATAGGTATGGATGACTAGACTAGACAAGATTCAAGAGATCTCGCAACTCAAGATCATAGGCATCAAAAAGATATATAAATTACAAGACCCTTGAGGGGGATGAATTATATTCAATAAATAATTGGACAATATCTTCTACTATGAGATTACAAGAGGAAAAGACTAAATATTGATAAACTAGACTAGACAAGATAGAACAAGGAGTAAGAGAAAAACTAAGACTAGAACTTGGAAAGTACTTACTTGGCAATTGTGACTCCTTGAGATCCCAAGAATAGTGTCAAGAGTCTAAGCTCTACAATAAAATAAAGCTAACTCACAAGTCTAATTACCAAAAGAGATTTATCAAGAGCACAACTCTAAGAGAGAGCAAGCATACAACAATTTAACTCCACCCATATATATAGCTCTACTCCAAGGGTTTTCATATCCTTCGGCTCATCCAAGTTTCGAACCAAGTGTCCCTCATGTGGACACTTTCCCAAGGAACTTCATGTGTCTTGCAATTCCTCAAAGGCTATCACATGCCTTCTAATTCACATGAAGATTCTTCTCTCACTTACACTTCAAGGTGGAACTTAGATCATTCTCTCCCAAGACTAAGGTTTCCACACCTTAATATAATCAAGCCTAAGGATCACAACCATTCAACTACAAGCTCATATGAATAAATACCCCAAGGGTTAAAACCAAGGGTTCAACCCAAAGGTTCAAGGATGTACCAAGGTTAAATCAAGGGTTAGAAGAAGGCCCATATACATCATATTCTAACCTTTAGAATCCATATATTTAACCTTTGAAACTCTTGATTATAAAAAAGATTCCCCCTTAAAACATTTTTTCCTAAAAAGTGTATAAAATTATATTATGTGGAGTATTCACTTGTGTACCATTATATGTTGAGCATGGTCGTCTCTCTCTTTAGATTTGCCTCACATAATCAGATAAGGTCTATTACATTCCTGAGTCTGAAATGAGAGAAATTGTAACCCTTGCACAAATCACCTTCCTTAGTCCAATTGGATGTACATGCATGGCTTGTACCTATGGACTCATGAATGGGTGGAATTCTATGGTGATGTTAGCTTAACTATTTCCCTTTGATGCCTTCACAAATATCAATCTCCATAAAATCTTACATTTCTGTACACCTTGTACCTTCGTGGAAATGTAAAACTCTACAAGTATGTAAAAGTGGTCCTACCTCTATCTCAAAAAGGGTCAAAAAATAGATTCATCTTCCATTTTCAATAAAAAAGAGAGGCATATTTAGATATCATTTACTTGAATTACTATTCTATAGTCCTTTTCAAACAAATGTACTTTATTTCTATTTGTAGGAGTTAGCAAAATGTATGAACTTAGCAAAAAAGGGCCTACTTAGTCCATGCCCATACATCCTCATTACCATGAGTAGATCTACTCTCTTCTCAATCCTTGGAAAGTTAGGTGGGCCTGTATCAATCAATGAGCTTTTCTTGAATCACAATATTCAAGTATTTTGAATGATAGATAAAACCCCATTTGTGAAGTTCATCTTCCACTAAAGTGGACCGTTATATTAATCATCCTTGGTTTTCCTTTGATTAACCCTTAATACATTTCCTTCTTTCTCAATAATTCAATCCTTTTTGAAAGTCTTTTATCTTCAAAACTTCATAGATCCAAAGACTAAAATCATAACTTTAGGAATCGAAATAACTTAGTAGATCATTTTTCTAGGTCTCTACCCATGTTCATTGTTCATCTTAGCTTTGTAGGTTCTTCAAAAGAGCATGTGTACTAACTATCTTGAACCAATTTCGGTCCATACCATAGATATTTAAGTATACTAACTACAAAGGCCACCAATGCTTTGCAAAGAAGAAAAAATTATTTCTTACTTAATCGATTCCTCTAGATTCTTAGACTAATTGGAAAAAACATACTTATCAATCCCTTAAAATACCCCTCCTATCTATTGAATGAATTAAATGATTAAAGTTTGATTTTACTTCCAAGGTCTTGCAAGATGATATCATATCCCAAAACTTTTAGGAATTTACTGAATATAAATCATTATGTAAACCATCTAAAGATTCAAAGAATGATCTTTTATAGATAATCGTTTTGTTCAAGGCTTTACACCTGAATAGACTTTACTTTAGCAAGCTCCTCACCTTTAGAGTTTAACTCAAAAAACTTCCTAAAGTTCTTGTCATCTTATTTATCCAAATATATTGTACGATCTTAAGTCAAATATGAATTCTACTTAGAAGAATACATCTTCTTTAAGAGGATAAAAGATACCTGTTTCCTCTTTTCTTTAGAGTTGTTTGAAGTAATCATCAAATTTTCTTGAGTTCAAGTTTCCATTAGCCTTAAATCCAACATCACATACACTAAATCCACTGTAGTGATAGTGTAAACCTACACATCCCATACCATCTAGTTTGCACTCTACACTAAGTACTTTATCTTTTACTCTAAGATTGCTCATTGATGAAAATTTTTTCCTCTTAGTCTAAACAAGCAACAAAAATCAAAGTGCTTTTAAGTTTTATACTTACCAAGTCTTGATCTATAGTTGAAAAGACTTTAAAGATTTAATCTTCATTGAACTATTTATTTGACCAAATGTAATCAAAAGTATATTTTTTATGTTATTCAATAACAGAGATAGTATTCTCATATGAGATATAGTCAATTGACATAGCTAGGCATCTATATCAATAGTCATGTACCAATCATTATTTTAACCAAATGGTTACACCTTTAATCATGTTGGTGAATGCTTTGTTGCTCATAGAGCACATTCTAGAGTAGTGGTAGTTAGAGTACATTTCAACTCTTTATCTTACCTCTTGTCTAGTTATGCCTATACTTCTAACACAACTTTCTTACAAAGCTCTGAATGGATTATACTTCTTGTAAAAAAGAGAGAATCTTCTTGGGGAAGAAATGACTTTCTTCAAAAAGATGCCATGGTTCAATCATCTTGTCCTTAGTTTTCACTTTATGAAATATTCTTCCCTCATAGGTTGATCATTGTACTCAATGAAAAACTCTTGAACTTCCTAGGTCCTTTGAACTTCATGACATATTTGATGATTATGAAAGATTTACTTTAGACTCACCAATCACTATGTTCAAAACACTAAATAATTTCTCTTGTGGATTTCATTCAATCCAATTACTACCAACTCATGGTTTTAATGAGAAGAGAAAAATGGTTTGACTTAGCACTTAAGTCCTTAGCCTTGTTGATCAAACATGCCATGGGTTTTATGGAACTTAAGATCCATAAAGAGGACTCAAATATTAAGATTTCTACCTATGTTAAAATTTGTCGGCTTTTGAATTAAGACAACACATAAAAAGGTAAAAGGATAATGGTTATTGAACCACCTAGAATCAATATACCATTACTTTTATATGCGTTTGACTTCATATAAAGAAGTCATTTTCTATCTCAGCTTTAAACTTAGTGAACTTAATATCTCTCTCATCCCATAACCCATGTATATGTGATATGAAGCATTGATATGTGTACTTAATGTATGCCAAAAACATATAACTCTTTGCTTGAAGATTCTTTGTTGATATATTTAGGTAGTGATGTGTGTGAACACACTAGGACGCCGGGGCACTTTTTCCCTCTTTAGGAGGTTTTTTTCCCTCGGCTTGTATATACGCCTATTGCCCTAATGGGCTACTTTCTTTGTACATTCTCTAGTAATACATTCAGTATTGTGTGTTTGTGCTCCAAGCTTCTTCTTCTTCCTTGTGCTGTTCGCGTGCTTCCGTAGATGTCTAACTCCAACAATTGGTATCAGAGCAGGTCGTCGCTTCATCTAGGGCACCATTGACACTCCTCCGTTTGTAGTCTCAAAATCGCACGAATTTTGGTGAGCATACTCAGCGTGTTTCCGAGATCAAAACAGCTTCGCCTTGTGGTGCCGAAATCGTGATCTGAGCTCGTTTCGACCTCCGAACGCACTATCGCAGTGCTTGTGCAAGTTATTTCGTCTTTTTGTGCCAAAGGTATATACCAATTTTTGTTCGCCAGTTTAAGCGTCTCGAAGTCTGCTATAGGTCTAGCAGAACTGGTCTGGGCAGTTTTGTTCAACTTTTTGAGATACAATCAATTTTTTGCATCAAGGTATTTTAGTCACCGGCCATGGCTGAAAGGAGTGATGTATCCCATATGTTGGCTGTTGAGGATAAGTTGGATGGTACCAACTACCCATTATGGGCTTATATGATGCCACATGTATTGGTTGCAAAAGGATTCTGGAACATTGTGCAGGGTGTTGAAAGACGTCCTGTTACACCTTTGACTACAGGTACTGCAAATACAGGTGCTTGAGCTGATGAAGATGGTGTCAAAGATGATATTCCACAGATTCCTATTCGTGCTCCTGTTTCTGCTACACCTACTGCAGAGCAGATTTGCTGGGATGGCAGAGATGCCCAGGCACATGCATTGATAGCTTTATCTATCGAACGTGCCATTATTCCTCACATTTGTTCTTGCAGAACAACCAAGGATGCTTGGGATACACTTACCACATTGTACCAAGCTAGGAATGAGGCTCGTGTTGCTTACCTTCGAAAACAATTGGAGAGTGAGCACATGAATGAAGGTGATTCTATGGACAGTTTCCTAACGAAGATCAAAGACTTGAAGGAACAATTGATTTCTTTTGATGAGGTTATACCAGATAGCTCACTTGTTTAGACCGTTCTAAATGGTCTTCCTGATTCATATCAGAGTTTTGCTTCTACTCTTCATTTGATGATGAAAGGAAATCCGAATGCCTTATCATTTGAGGAGTTAGTCTCTGTTCTGTTGCAGGAAGATCAGTCCAGGCAAAACAGGTCCATTATGCGAGTTGCAAATCAAGCTTTCCTAGCTAGTCAGAAGGGCAAAGGAAAATGGAGCTCTTCAATTAGTAAGCAGAAATCGGCTAATTCTGCATATTCGAAGAAGGAAGATAAAGATGAGAAGAAATCAAAAAAGCAGAAATTGTTTTGTAAGTACTATAAAGGGAATGATCATATCATAAAGATCTGTCCAAAACTGGCCGCTAAAGAGGCAAAGAAGAAAGAGGCTGGAATGGTTGTTGCAGAGACCTCTACACCAAAAACAGAGTCTACAAATCTTGTGCAGGAAGAAGAATGGGCGTTTACTACTGTCTGCAGTTTTGACCCATCTTCTCATTAGCAGTGCATGTCTGCAGTAGACTCAGATGTTTGGTATTTTGACAGTGGGGCGACCAAACATATTACCTCACAGTGCAGTTTCTTCTCTTCACTCGAGCTTGCCCCTACAGGGAATACTGTTACATGCGCCAACAACTCCTCTTATCCTGTTATGGGAGTTGGTAAGATCATTTTGACTACTGCTGATGGTAGTTCTTTCACTTGTCAGATGCTTTATTTGTGCCAGGGATAAAAAAGAACCTGTTATCAGTTTCTGCATTAGCCAAGATTGGCTTGGTTGTGAAATTTGTTGATGACAGGTGTGCAGTTCATGATCTCTCAAATGGCGATGTGATTATTGCTTCTGGCATTTTATATCGTGGGATGTATAAGCTCATAGACTATGAAAGATCTGTAAATGATTTGGCATGTGCAGTAAATGATTCGCAGGCTATGTCAGATGCAAAGCTTTGGCATGCACACTTTGGTCATCTGAATTTTGCTACTTTGCTACGCCTGCAGAAATCTGAAATGGTGTCCTCATTGCCCAAACTTGAGGCACCTGGAAAACATGTTTGTGAAGGCTGTATTTTGGGCAAAATGCAACGTTCATCCTTTCCAAAAGATGGTTCAGTTTGGGCTACTCAGAAATTGCAACTTGTACATAGTGATGTCTGTGGTCCTATGCAGACATCTTCTTTTGGGAATTAACTTTACTTCGTGACTTTCATCGATGATTTTTCCAGGCATGCATGGGTATATCCATTGAAGGAAAAGTCCAAAGTGTTCATGTGCTTTAAACAGTTTTTGGTTTTGGTTGAAAATCTGTCAGCATGTAAAATGGGCACCCTCCGTTCTGATCGAGGGGGGGGGATATATATCTTCTAATTTTAATGCATTTCTGGTTGAACGTGGGATAAGACACTAGTGTACAGTGCCATATACACCTCAACAGAATGGAGTTGCTGAACAAAAGAACATGTCACTCATGGAGATGGCGAGGTGCATGGTCAAAAGTCTGGCTTTACCACATAGTTTCTGGCTTGAGGTTGTCATGTGTGCAGCATATGTATTGAACAGGTGTCCCACTAAAGCGCTGCAGTCTATCACTCCATATGAGGCTTGGCATGACCGCAAGCCATCTGTTGCTCATCTGCTGTTTTTGGTTGTTTGGCATATGCACTAGTGCCTGAACAACATCGTAGAAAATTGGATGATAAGGCAGTAAAATGTATTTTTCATGGGTACAGTTCTGAAAGTAAAGGCTATCATGTGTATCATCCACAGACTAAATGCATTCTAGTTAGTCGTGATGTTGTCTTTGTGGAAGGTGCTATTCAACCATTGCTTTCATGTACTAAGGAGACATCTGTTAGCTCCAAAGACATGTATGATACTTTGATGACTCTTTTTATAGGTGGATAGTCTAGTGCTGGTCCTAATGAGGCAACTTCTCAGCCTTTGCAGGTTTCATATGATGATGCAGATCATTCCATTTCTGATGCAGATTTACATGATGCACTTGTTGATGAGAGAGCTGATATTGAGCAGGCAAAAACTATGCCAAAATGGCTGGTGCAGACTTTGTCTGACAACAAATTAGATGCACCTTTGTCATATCGTACTCGTTCAGGCTCTCATAGTGCCTCCTTTGCATCAGATTACTATGCTATGGCTTCGTCTAGTTTCTGTGATGAGAATGTGCATGCTTCTTTTGATGAAGCACAGAATTCAAAAAATCGGATGGCTGCTATGCAATCTGAATATGGTGCTTTAATGAAGAATGATACATGGTCTTTATGTGACTTGCCTCCTGGCAAGAAGGCCATTGGCACTAAGTGGGTATACAAGCTGAAGCGTAAACCTGATGGTACAGCTGACAAGTATAAGGCTAGGCTTCTTGCAAAGGGTGATGCGCAAGAAAGAGGCATTGATTTTGATGAGACCTTTGCACCTACATGCCCTATGACTACTGTTCGGAGCATTTGTGCACTTGCAGCGCATCATGGTTGGAATGTACATCAGTTGGACATTAAAACAACATTTCCGAATGGTGACTTGCATGAAGAAGTGTATGTTTTTCAGCCCCGTGGCTTTGTGCAGAAGGGCATGAAAACCAGGTGTGTAGGTTAAAGAAGGTATTATATGGTTTAAAGCAAGCACCACGTGCTTGGTATGAGAAGATACATGCCTATCTGGTTGCACATGGTTTTGAGAACAGTCCAACTGAAAGCACCTTATATGTTAAGCGTCCTAATGATGTCTTCTGATCATTGTTGTCTATGTTGACGATATGCTGCTCACTGGTCCTATTGAAAAGCATATTGCTGATTTTTGCATGCCTCATTTGAGATGTCTGATTTGGGGCATTTGCATCACTATTTGGACATTCAGTTTATGCAAGTTGATGCGTGGAATGGCTTTGTGTCAAACGAAATATATTGACACATTATTGCAGCATTTTGGCCTTGAAGACTGTAAGCCTATTGCAACTCCTATGGAGACATGTTTATGATTGAGTCTTCATGATTCTGGTGATGCATTTGATGTTGTTCTCTATCAACAAGCTGTTGGATGCTTGATTTACTTATGCATTACTCGGCCAGATATTCAATTTGTTGTCTCACAGATGAGCAAGTTTATGCGTTGCCCAAGAGTCACACATTGGAAGGCGGTTAAGCGCATCTTTCGCTACTTGAGTGGTACTCGACTACTTGGGTTGTTTTATCCCAAGGGGGGATCACTACCGCCAGATTTGCATGCTTTTTCTGACTCAAATTGGGCTAGTTGCTATGACACTCGTGTGTCTAGCAGTGGTTTTTGCTTCATGATTGGTAGCTCATGTATATCTTGGTTGAGCAAGAAGCAGCCTACTGTGGCCACTTCAAGTTATGAGGTTGAGTATAGGGCAACAGCTATTGTTGAGTGTGTGTGGCTCAGACGCCTTATGGCTGATTTGGGTGTTGGTCAGACTTCTGCCACCACCATCTTCATTGATAATTAGAGCGCATTGGCAGTTGCGAGGAACCCTGTGTTCCATGCTCGCACTAAGCACATTGAGGTGCATTATCATTATATCAGGGAGAGGTTCTCTGCTGGGGAGATCAGCTTGGCATATGTGCCCATGCAGGAGAACATTGTAGACCTTTTCATGAAGGCTCTACCTAGGGAGAAGTTTGAAGGTTTCCGCAAAGATTTGGGCTTACTTCCTTTTGTGGAGTGATTTCCACATAGCTTGGCACTTCCTTATACATGAGTGCGAGCTACTTGTTCACCGCATCACTCCCATGGGGGATTTGTTGATATATTTAGGTAGTGATGTGTGTGAACACACTAGGATCGTCGGGGCACTTTTTTCCCTGTTTAGGAGGTTTTTTTCCCTCGGCTTGTATATATGCCTATTGCCCTAATGGGCTACTTATCTTTGTACATTCTCTAGTAATACATTTAGTTTTGTGTGTTTGTGCTCCAAGCTTCATCTTCTTCCTTGTGCTGTTCGCGTGCTTCGGGAGACGTCTAACTCCAACATTCTTAACATGCATAAGGTTCAAAAATTGAACCCACCTTTAACTCTAATGTTGTATTTGGACACTTTAATTTCTTAAAAAAGAGACACTATTTGATGAATTTTCTAGATTGCTAGAAGCAATCATTTATAAATGTAACTATGGAACATGTTAGCACAACGGCTGAAGATTTCTAGAAAAATATATTTTTCATTATAGAAAGCATTAAGATTTATTCTCTAATTATATGATGGTGATTTGAGTATTGGTGCAATTACAATGATGTTAGTTAGTGTTTTTTTTTATCAGAATCATGATCTCCAAATTTTATTATTGTAAATGTAATAAAATATCTTCTTTTATATACTTAAACACTTTTCTATCCATAATTAGAGATTTTAATGACTTTTACTAGGTCTATGGCATAAAACTAATCTCATATGTGCCATGATAGTGTTATCATTTATGAATTATTTTGCAAATTGATGGTATGAATATGGCTCATTTTTTAATTATAAAAATACTAATTTTTGAAAACATTAGGAGTACAATTTCTATGGTGTTTCTTCAATTCAAACAATACTATTTTTCTATGCTAAGAAAATTTCATTTGATGAGAAAATATCACATATTATATCATTGAGAAAACCTAATTTTTTAGGATGAAATTTTATTCTTGATAGATTGGAATATTTCGATTCAATGAGATATTGATATGGTTAGTGAGATGTGAGATAGGTACAAAAAGTTTTAGTCTAGGTACATGTAGAATATTTGTATGACGCCATAATATTAAAAGGTTCCTACAATGTATAACGACATAATGAGCACCCTACATTGTAGTAAATTTTGTATTTTGAAAATGATTTTTTGAATTCCCAAAACTTGTGTTAGATGATTATATGACTTTAAATTAACATTAAAAAAATT
This sequence comes from Ceratopteris richardii, assembly GCA_020310875.1. Classification (NCBI taxonomy): domain Eukaryota; kingdom Viridiplantae; phylum Streptophyta; class Polypodiopsida; order Polypodiales; family Pteridaceae; genus Ceratopteris; species Ceratopteris richardii. The sequence goes on from CM035433.1 coordinate 28,502,828, forward strand.
ATTCCAATAAGAGTAAATTTTTTTCTATGGAGATATTTATTTCTTCTTATATATAAGTTTCTAGATAAATGGTTTTTTTCTTTAACCATGTTCAATCATTTCTACATCTTGAGTTATAAAAAAAGATTAGTTTTTAAAAATATATATTTTTATAGAACATATAGGTATAAGTTTTTATGGGGCTTGAATGTTTTTTTTAATTTTATTTGATTATAGCATGTACGTTTTCTTATTTGTTAGAAAAAAGGACAATATAGTGTCCTGTTTTGGTACAACACTAATGTTAAATCATGCATTGAATTCACTCTAGGAAATCCATTCAATGCATGAGTCTACATCCACATGTCTTGATCTTCATCTTTGTTCAGGACATGCTATTTTGAACATTCTATGTTCAAATCTACTCATCTTTATGAGGTTTGTCCATTCCATAATAATTAAAAAACCTTTTTCTATTTATCTATGCCTTACATGCATCATTTAGTTGAGTAAAATTATGCATATTCTATGTGCATTTAGACTTCCCCTACTCATTTCGCACACATCCTTGCATGTAATTATTTAGCATGGAAAATGCCACAAACGTAAGTGAACAAACTGAAATAACACTTGTCGCCACTCTACTTTCGTCCATCCTTTGATTCTTTGTAAGAGGAAGCTTATTTCTTTGGATGGTTCAAAGTTGAGGTTGCAAAGTTGATCCATGCTTCCTTATGAATCCCTAATGTCCTTCCTTTGGGCATTAATATACTTAATTGTATGAACGATCAAGCATTTAATCTTACCAAAACACTAAGGATTACTAAATGCATACTAGCACTAATATCAATTCCCTTTGTGCTTGTCACATGACATATAAGATGTATACCATGAGAAAGGAAAGGAATTCCAACTAGCTTAAATGGATGATTTGTTGTATCCATTATGATGGAAGTGCAATGTTAACTATATTTTTTGCATTATGCATGTTAAATTGAAAGATATCCAAGTGAAAGAAAGAATTCTTCAATGAAAAATTCACAACTTTATGCTTGTCACATCACACATATGACAAGTTCATCCCATGTTCAAGATGAGCTTCTCATTGCACAATCCATTTATCGATATTAAATTCCATGTTCATACATGATATATGAATATAGACCTTGATTTTAATCATTCTTTTATATGTATGCAAACAAAATTTGCATGGCATGTTAAATAAAATAAGCAAAAAGAAGTAATTAAGTAATTACCGAATCCAATTTTGATAATAATCCAAGCTTCTAGATATGGTACACATGAGAGCATCTTGTCTTTCTTTTTTTATCTTCTAACTCTTGAGCTCCTTTGGATTGAGTCACCTTTTAGCCCTCCAAATGAAGCATGTTATGTTCTTTCATAATGCTCATGAGCTGCCCTTGTATGTACCATAAGCAAGAGAACAACTTATTGGCAGGTGTGTGTGGGGATGAATAGAGCCACATGGTTGGAATCGATGCCTCATTAATCCCATATGCAAGTGTTTTTTACTAATAAGCTTCTATAAGAGGAGGAGAACTAAACCATTTATTATATCCATTGAAGAGAGGAGATTTCAACTCATGGACTACCATGGGTGCATCTATTCTATTCAGATTGTAGTTCACACTTGGCATGATGGTGGCCATCTTGACCATCTACACGTTGCTTGAGAGGCTACCCTAGTCTACATCATAGAGTGAGGGTAACAAAGAATTACTTTTGCAGCTCCTAGCTGATGAGAAACCTCATAAACGTGGGTAAAGGAAATATTTTGAAGAATGTACCAAGATATTCAAACTTCTATGAAATCAACAAAATAAGATCTTTAAACCTCGATCTGCATGCCAATGTCAAGATTGTAAGCTTTGCAATTAAATAAAGATAACTAGAAGACTTGCTTAGCAAGAGAACTAAAGCATCTAACAAGACTAGAAATCTAGGGGAGAGCTCCCATCCACTAATCTAGCTCCACTCATATATATACCTCTAGGCCAAAGGGGTGCATGTCTTTAGGCTCATCCAAGTGTCCACATAAGCCTCTCTCATGTGGACACTTTCCCAAGACCTTCGCATGCCTTTCGATTCCTGAAAGGCTACCACATGCCTTCTAATTCAAATGAAGATTCTTCTCTCGTGTACACCACAAGGTGTCAATTAAAGAAGGTTCCCAAGTATAAGGTTTGGAAAATTAACATAATCAAGCATAGGGATCACAACCATTCAATTGGAAGCTCATATGAATAAATAACCAAAGGTTTAAAAGCAAGGGTTCAACTAAAATCTCAAACATGTAGGAAGGGTAAATCAAGGGCTAAACCAAGTTTAATATGCATCATATTCTAACCTTTAGAATCCATATATTTATCCTTCCAAACCCATGATTATACAACTAGCATTGTTAAGACTGAGCATATATGTGGTGTCAAATCCCTCGTTATATAGGTATCCAAGGCAATTATGAATTGATGATGTCATTAATGATGTGATAAATCCAAAACATGACCTCCAAATATCAAAATCAAGCAAGTATATAGTTGATCTTAGGGTTTCAATATGTTTTGGATGTGATGCTAGCATTAGTTTCTCTAGATTTAGAACCAATCATAGATATAGAAATTCACATGAAATCTAGGATGGTTTCCATTGTGTCAATGATATCGCCTCACCCTCAAGTGATGAACTCCACAAGGGGCACTCATGTTCTCTAGTTTGGCTTTCATTGGAATCTTCTTATGGAATTCATGAACCATAATTGGTGCTCCCTTAAGATTTTTCACAATCTCAAGTACGATCACTGATGTCATACCCTTTGAAATGAACAAGGTATTCCAATCTTCCTCACGAGATTTTCAAATCTAAGACATGCTCAACCTTGAATCCTTCATGATCCTTGATCTCAATGGACTAGATCTGTCTCCCTTTAATGGAAAGATTTGATATGGTTCCAACATGGATACATGGAAAACTAGGTATATTCTCATGGTATTCAATAACTAGAGCTTGAAGGTGATTGGATTAATCTTGGGCAATATGGTGAAGGACTAGATCTTTGATGGTCTAGCTTTGCATAGGGCTGCAAAGTGTGAAGATTGTTTATGACTACCACACTTCATTCCCAACATGATAAGATGGATTCTAAACACCGCATTTATCTACATAATAATTGTAATTTCTTGAGCTTTATGGATCTCTTTCTTGAGTTCTCGTTGATTTTCCATGAGGTACTTAGCCTTATGTCTAGAAATTGGGTTTTCACATGTTTTGAGACTCATACATCCATCCTTGGATGTTGTTCATAGTTTGCAAAGAAGGGAGTCTTGCTTGTTAGATTTATGAACACTCTTGTTATAAGCAAGCTTTTGAAAGGGTAAAAACTCAAAACAATCATTTTGATGATAGTTGATGGTGGAATGGAGATACTATTATAGAACTTGATTCACCCGTTTTGTTTGGCCATCAATCTATGGATGATTGGTTGTAGACAATTTAACTTGAACACAAAGGAGCTTGCAAAGATTGTTCCAAAATCTGATATGAATTGTGGACATTGATCATTGACAATATCATTAGGAAATTCAAGAAGCCTAAATATGTATCTAAGAAAAATTCTACAACGGCCCGTGACTGCCTTGGTGATTGGAATGAAGTGTGTCGTCTTTGTGAATCTATAACATATAACAATAATGACATCATAATTATTGAAACTTACTAGATATGTGATTAAATCCAAAAAAAAATTGGACCATGGTCCTTTTGGGATAGGTAAAGGTTGCAAGAGGCCATGAGGTTTATGACAAGGTATCTTATATCTATTGCAAGTTTTATAGGTTCATATATATTCTTTGACTTCCTTCCATATTTCGGGCCACAAAAAATATTTTGATGTGAGTTCTCTTGTTTATTTACTCCAAAACCTTATGCTACAAGGTTATGCCATTGTTGAAGTACTTGGATCCTAGACCTTTTTGGAGGGGGATACAATACGTTCTTATAATGTAGTACCCCATCATTTTCGTGGAACTCATTTACTTCATGAAGTTTCCCTTCTTGGAGTTTTTGCTTGACATTACAAAAAATTTCATCATGTGGTAGAGACTCATGAATTAGATGGGTCAAGCCTATATTTTCCTCCTAGATTGAGTTAATAGCTACTAACTAGAGATGTTCTAGCTTGAGTAGTATATTTTCTTGTTGATCAAAATCCTCTTTGCCCTTCTTTGGTGCAAGGTAAGCTCTTCTTGATAAGGCATATGATTGACATAGTTGGCACCCTAGATGATATGTGATGACAAAGTCAAACTGGATAAAAGTTTACTCCATCAAGATTTCCATCTATTGAGGATATGAATAGTCATAAAGTACTCCATATTCTTATGATCTATATAGATAGTAACTTTATGGGCTCCTTCCTCTAAATGATGATGCCATGTATTAAAAGCATCAACTATGGCAAGAATATCTCTATCATGGATTTCCTAATTTATATCAGGAGGGGATAATTTAATTGAGCTGGGTATGCAATTGGATGTAGGTTTCCATTATCCCCATGCTAAGATAGAACGACTCTTGTCTCAAAGAAAAAAATCTTGATTGGATAAGCATGAACTAGAGTCAGAGTAGTGGTGAATGTTGATTTCCAAGTTTGAAAGACTTTCTCTAATTCCTTAGTCCAAGACATATCTAGTAAGCTTGGTAAGTTATGCCACTATCTTTGAACAATCCTTAATCAATATTCTATAGCAATCAATAAAGCCTAAGAAACATTGTACATCTCAAACACATGAAAGTGTTTGCCAATTAAGGATTGCCCTTATCTTCTTAGGGTCAATAAAGCTTCCTTTCTCTTAGATAATGTGCCCTAAGAATTCCACTTATGTTGGATGGAAAGAGAACTTCTCCAATTTTGCATACAATCCTTTTTCTCTTAGGTTGTCTAGAATTATATGTGCATGATGTTCATACTCCTCTAGATCTTTAAAGAGTATCATATATTATCTAGGTATATTACCAAAAAATCATCTAAATATTCTCATAACATGTCATTCATCATATGCTAAAAGATGGATTGAGCATTTATGAGACCAAATGGCATAACTACATGATCAAAATTCCCATACCTTGTATGATATGCTATCTTTCATTCGTCTCCTTCTTTGATCCCAACAAGGTGTTAAGCTCTTTCAAGGTCAATCTCTATAAATAAATTTTCCTTTCCAAGACGTTCCAAGAGATCTGATGTAAGTGGAAGAGGGTACATATTCTTGATAGTGATTTTATTTAGTACACGATAGTCTATACACATTTGGAGGGTCTCATGATTTTCTTTACAAATAGAATTCGGACTCTTGCAAGGGACTCTGAACATCTGATAAACCCCTTGGATAGATTCTCATCAATGTTCTTATGCAATTCTATAAGCTCCTCTGGGGATAATCTATAGATTAGTTTGAAGGGTTGTTGTGCTCCCTCTTGAAGTTGTATGGCACAATAATAAAGTCTATGCCCTAGTAGGATGCATGCATTCTTCTTTTCAAAGACCTCTTGGAAAGTTTGGTACTAACTAAGTAGTTTTACTAGATGATCTTTCTTGGATTCTTGATCTAGTATGACATATATCAAATATGTTGGTTCCTTCTTTACTGCATGTATAAATGCTTTAACTCCGACATATGGTGGGTTCTTTTGGTTTTTCTTCTTTCCTTTCAAAAGGGAAATAATCACATTGAATGGGTTAGGTGATGTATTCATTCAATTTCTTGACCTTTAGCATGGTGAGTAGAAGGTCTTTCACATCACCTCGTAAGCCCAATCCAAAATCCTCATGCCAAGTGAGATCACATATTAAGTATCTAAATTATGTTGCATAGGTAGGGGTAGGAGAGTTACCTTGATGTAGCTTCTAAAGTTTTTTTTTTCACCACTTGATTGGTGTATGCATCTCCAAACATTGTGGTGAGTTCTCGAATAAATCCCTCATTGTCATATACTTGCATGTTTTTTTCCAAGATAGGGAAAAACCATGAAAATTCTTCACCATAAAGAAGTGCTCCAATCAACCAACCTTTGATGCATCATCTAGATGTCTATTAGGAAAGTAAAAAGAAACCCATAGAGTTCCATTTGATCAAAATCATATTTTTTTCATCACCAAAGTAGTGATTTTCATGACTATAACTTTGTAAAAATCCCATTGTATAAATATTATTTTGGTTTTGTCCAAGATGAGGAGCCCTTGAGCTTAGGGAGCTCAGGTAGAATGTGCTTACCAAATTTCATATTTTATGGAGCTCATTTGAGCCACAAAATTAAATTTAGAAACTATTTCTTTATGCGAAACACTAGATGTGAGATCGGTAAACACTACTCTAAAAACTATAAATAGAGCATGTAGGCTCATTTTGAGAACTTAGCTAATTGGAGATTCTGTAGGGAAGAGAACATCTATTGTAGCTTTTATGTTTGTCAATGAATAAACTCCATTATTCTATTCTATTGCTTCTTCCTCACATGTGTGTGTGCATTCTTATGCTTCTCACATTCACATTTGCATGCATCACTTTCTCACGATCTTCATATCATCCTCTTGTGTCCATGGTTGATAATTTAAGGTTGGAACTTGATTGGCTTTGGTACTCACCATTGTTCTACAAGAGACACATTTTTGGCACTTTTGGAGAGCTAGTCAAGGGATGAGCATGTGATGGTAAGAGTCTAGAGAAAAGACATTGAAATCATTGGTAAGTAAGAGTCTAGACTCACCATTGTTCTACAAGAGACACATTTTTGGCACTTTTAGAGAGCTATTCAAGGGATGAGCATGTGATGGTAAGAGTCTAGAGAAAATACATTGATATCATTTTTGTGTTCATTTCCACCTCCTTTTCCAATCCTATTACCTCCATTCATCCCTCTTCTCATTCCCATTTAATCTCCTTCTTTGCCAAAATTCCACCTCAGGGACCGTATGGCCCCTTCTCCATTCATTCCTCATTTGCTTGTGTGCAAGAGAGAGAGAGAGAGAGTCTATTAGAGATTGTATGCATTTTGCATGTTTTTTGTGATTTACTTGTTGTTTCTAGCTGATCGTTAGCTCTAATTGCCTCCACAGATATGAAATATCATTTTCCTATTTTTGAGGCATAATATTCAATCTATGATAGCTTGAAAAAGTCAACATTTCACTACTACATCAAGACAACTCAATAGGTCTCATCAAAATCAATGCCTCTTTCCTGCGCATAACCCTTTGCAACAAGCCTAACCTTATACCTGTCAACTGTACCATCAGGTTTACACTTCAGCTTGTATACCCAATTAGTGCCAATGGCCTTCTTGCCAGGAGGTAGATCACATAAAGACCATGTATCATTCTTCATTATAGCATCATATTCAGAGTTCATAGCAGCCATCCAATTTTTTGAATTTTGTGCTTCATCAAAAGAAACAGGCTCATTCTCATCACAGAGACTAGACGTAGCTATAGCATAGCAATCTGATGCAAAGGAGGCACTATGAGAGCCTGAACGAGTACGATATGACAAAGGTGCATCTAATTTGCTGTCACGCAAAGTCTACACCAGCCATTTTGGCATAGTTTTTGCCTGCTCAATATCAGCTCTCTCATCAACAAGTGCATCATGTAAATCTGCATCAGAAATGGAATGATCTACATCATCATCATATGAAACCTGCAAAGGCTAAGAAGTTGCCTCATTAGGACCACCACTAGACTGTCCACCTGTAATAAGAGGCATCAAAGTATCATACATGCCTTTGGAGCTAACAAATGTCTCCTTGGTACAGGAAAGCAATGGCTGAATAGCATCTTCCACAAAAACAACATCACGGCTAACCAGAATGCATTTAGTCTGTGGATGATACAGATGATAGCCTTTACTTTCAGAACTGTACCCAACAAAAATACATTTTACTGCCTTATCATCCAATTTTCTACGATGTTGTTCAGGCACTAATGCATATGCCAAACAACCAAAAACACGTAGATGAGCAACAGATGGCTTGCGGTCATGCCAAGCCTCATATGGAGTGATAGACTACAGCGCTTTAGTGGGACACCTGTTAAGTACATATGTTGCACACATGACAGCCTCAAGCCAAAAACTATGTGGTAAAGCCTGACTCTTGACCATACACCTCGCCATCTCCATGAGTGACCTGTTCTTCCGTTCAGCAACTCCATTCTGTTGAGGTGTATACGGCAGTGTACACTGGTGTTTTATCCCATGTTCAGCCAGAAATACATTAAAATCAGAAGACATATATTCCCCCCCTCGATCAGAACAGAGGGTGCCCATTTTACATGCTGATAGATTTTCAGCCAAAACCAAAAACTGTTTGAAGCACAAAAACACTTCGGACTTTGCCTTCAATGGATATACCCATGCATGCCTGGAAAAATCATCAATGAAAGGCACGAAGTAAAGATAGTTTCCAAAAGAAGGTGTCTGCATAGGACCAGAGACATCACTATGTACAAGCTGCAATTTCTGTGTAGCCCGAATTGAACCATCTTTTGGAAAGCAGGAATGCTGCATTTTCCAAAACACGGCCTTCACATACATGTTTTCCAGGTGCCTCAAGCTTGGGCAAAGAAGACACCATATCATATTTCTGTAGGCATAGCAAACTAGCAAAATTCAGATGAGCAAAGCATGCATGCCAAAGCTTTGCATCTGACATAGCCTGAGAATCATGAACTGCACATGCCGAATCATTCACAGATCTTTCATAGTCTATGAGCTTATACAGCCCACGACATAAAATGCCAGAAGCAATAATAACATCGCCATTTGACAGATCATGAACTGTACATCTGTCATCAACAAATTTCACAACCAAGCCAATCTTGGGTAATGCAGAAACTAATAACAGATTCTTCTTGATCCCTGGCACAAATAAAGCATCTAACAAGGTGAAAGAACTACCATCAGCAATAGTCAGAATGATCTTACCAACTCCCATAACAGGATAAGAGGAGTTGTTGGCGCATGTGATAGTATTCCCTATAGGGGCACGCTCGAGTGAAGAGAAGAAACTACGTTGCGAGGTAATATGTTTGGTCACCCCACTGTCAAAGTACCAAACATCTGAGTCCACTGCAGACATGCACTGCTCATGAGAAGATGGGTCAAAACTGCAAACAGTAGTAAACGCCCATTCTTTTTCCTGCACAAGATTAGCAGATCTGTTTTTGGTGTAGAGGCTTCTGCAACAACCATTCCAGCCTCCTTTTTATTTGCCCCTTTTGCAGCCCGTTGTCAGAGAGATTCTCTCTCCTTGTTAGTTCATGAGAGTCATCAAAAGTTTGATGCTTAATGGTTTTAATTTTTTTGCTTTTCATGTTGAAAGAATTGATTAGAAGTGTTTACATTACTCTTTTTGCGATGCTATGAGGCGATGAAACTTAAGAGGTACCTTTAAAACAAAACTAAAATTAACATTGAAATATAATAGCTAATGAACATATAAATGAAGAATGTGTATGTCTTGATCAAACTCTCGGTTTATTATTTTGATTTCACACCTTGTGAAATACAAGGGACTCATGAAGACTTGAGCTAAACTTTGATTCATATTATTTTAAGATGTCACGTAAATGTTTTTGATGAACTCTAAACATAGATTTTAATTCATATGATTCGAAAAATAGAGACGATCTCTATTTATATAAGAAAAGGGAAGTTGGTGATGGACCACAAGCACATGCAAGGAGGGGGATCACTACTGAACGTGGAAGTTAACTCATGTAATCTGAGACTCTCAAGAAAAGGGCAACATGGCAGCTAGCTACTAGAGGTCAACTCAACGATTTTTTTGGTACTGTTGATCAGAAGGAAGACAAGTGTGTGGCAATGCATGTAAAGAAGTGTCAAAGTGAACGATCTAGAAAGCAATAACGAGGGGCAATTGCACGCACATCCGGCTGAAGAGAAGGGCATCGCTACAGATAAAAAGAGGGGATTCTCGCAGAGGAGGGGGGACAGAAGGACGAAGAGAGTTCTGGAGGAAGAAGGAGACAGTGAGAAGCAAGGCAGACCGTTTCATAGACGAGGGAAGCCATTGCAGAGGGGAGAGTACAGAGACACTTAAGGACCTCTGATATCGAAAGATTGTTCGGGCCAACACGGAAAAAGTGAAGAATTCTGATTGGATTCAGTGTATTAGTGCTGGTATGAACGGGGCACATCAGGCAGCAAGAGGATGCAAGGGTGAAAGAAATAGCGAAGTCTTGAATTCCGTCTGAAGAATTCCATATGAAGACTGGGTTTTACTCCATCGAATAACAGAGTGATGCGCATGACTGGAGGGAAAAAGCTCTTTCACCGCATGGACAAAAACACAAGCCACTCACATAGGCGCAAATAGCAAATGCAATCATAGCTGAATTTTTCTTTTTTTTTTATTATCTTTGTTAGGTTCTAGCAGAGCCATTGATTAGATATAGATGTACCTGTTTGGGTAAACATGGAGAAATATAATCTTTATCAATATGAAAAATCAATAGTGATAACAGAGAGGAGAAGCAATTAACGGCACACGCAAAAATACTGAAAGAGAATTGATAGGTATGCATGTCATAGGTTTGCCTCTTTTCACCTAGGAGTCACAACGGAACAGTTCTCAGTTGTAGAGATTCTAGGACAAACTTAGAATATTGAATTTCATTCTTTGCAGAGTTTTGCCAAAGTGATTGAAGTTGTTGCAACAGGATCTTAATCCTTGCGATGTTTTTTTACCTAGGATGTGATAAATATAGATCGAGTTTTACTCGTCGCTATTGATTTTGTGATCATTACCAATGTTTTTCAGAAACTGTTTGACACCGATTTTTTATTATTAGTTATGTTTTTTGCTTTACGGATCACTATGCGCACTCTGATCTATTAGCTTAACAATGATGCATAAAGTATGAAGCTATGTTTTATCTGTTGAGATTGGATATGTTGTAGTTTTGATGGTTGCTCGTGATAATCGCTCGCGAAAATAACTCATCGAACGATGGAATAAGATTCACGATAAGATGCGAATTGTTATAATGGTTTGACTTGCTCATCATGAATCAACCAAAGATGCGATATGTTATAAAATACATATGAACTTCTTAAAGCAGTTATCACTTCTTGATGTATGAACTAGTATTTGATAATCACTACTTAATTCATTGCTGCAATATACGTGTTTGGTTTTGATAACGTTGTTGAAATTAGAGAAATGTGTGCCTATGTAAAATCATGACTGATACATAGCTATTTGATTCATTTAAGTCTCTAAATTACTCGTAGAATTGTGTGAATGAACTTTTGATTTGTAAAGATCCTGAATTGATTGAGTTCTAAGCTCTTGAGTATATGATGGGTTATTTTGCTAATGCATTACTGAACAATCTTCTTTGAGTCATAAGACACCTGAGCTTGCTCCAAGCGCCCTGCGTGCGCCGTTAGGGAGACGATTGAATTGATCCACCAATCGTCACCATTCGCTCCCACACTTTGAACCCGACGTGAAGAAACGGCCTTGCAGCTCAGGTATAAATTTTTAAATTTTGCTTGCATGTGCATACATTATATCGAGAGGTTGAAGTGCAGAAGCTTCTTCATCCGTGGGAGCAGTGGCTTTGTCTTTGGAACCTTGCACTCTTCTAGGTGTTGAGGGCTGTTCCCTAGGGAACTGAGCGCCTCCACGAAGAGTGGCAAGTAGCTAACCTCATCTCGCCACCCCTCTCATCGACATTAGAAGCAAGAACGTTTGCACATTCATCCATTAGCAATTGATGTATTAGATTTTGATGCTATTAAAAATTGTATAAATTTACACACAGTCACTCTTTGAGCCTCTTCTTCGATTCAGATTGCAGGTATTGATCTATCCTCTAAGACTTCTTATTTCTCAAGTATCAATGGGTAAAAAGAAAGCAGTTAATTTAAACACACATAAAACGAAATCTACTATGGAGGGCTTAATTAAGAATGCAAATTTGGGACTTGAAGCACAAGTCAAAGATTTAGAGGATAAGCTAAACTCATCAAATCAAGAAAAATTTAAAGAAGTATTTATGTTAATTGACAAGTTAAGTGAATTTTCTAATTCAAATAATGTGATGTGTGGAATTTTACAAGAAATTGTTAAAAAATTAAAGAGCCAAATAGATGATTTGACCAAACAAGTCAATGAACTCCCTAAATGCAAGTGCAAACATGAGCATGAAATGCAAAGTTTATCTCCAAAGTTTCCTAATGAAACCCATATAAATGAGTATAGGAGATCCACCTATAGGGCTATGAATAGGAAAGTATATCCCTTAAGATGCTTTTGGTGTGACCAACTAGGTCACATGTATGAGGATTGTGTTGCTTATAATAATGCATGTCAAATTCACTTAGTCATTACAAATGACCATAAGATTTGTGATTATCAAACACAACTACCTTTGAGATTAAACTTAGGTAGAGGAGGGATGATAGACTACTTTGACCAAACAAAATTTAGTCCTAAAACCAAACTTCAAAAACAATGGAAACCTAAGAGTCATAATGAAAAAAGCAATGTATGTCAATTACATTCTATGAACACCAAGATTGTGACTAAATGTGAATGCTTGGACAACGATCAAACCTTTCTTAAACCTAAATCTATGAGTAACATTGATATTCAAACTACATCTAAGAATCAAGATACATTGAAAAAGATTAAGAAAGAAGATGTAAGGATAAAAGATGATGAAAATGAACAATCAATTGATGGAAAAAAAGACATACATGCGGATAAAATAGAACCTAAAGTCATAGAAAATGACAATAAATGTGACCAAAATAAAAATGATGAAAGAATAGAACAAACATCTGAAGATGAAAATCTTCAAATTCAATTAGAACATGACAAGAATATGGAAAAATGGGTACAAGAAGCCATATGGAAGATTGAAAATAATACCAAAAACTCATCTAAAGTTAAGAAAAAGGAGAAGAATTTAAGAGAATAGTTTTATTGTGATGGAATTCCTTATTGAAGATAAAACTTTTCAAATTTTGTTATTGCTTGCTTCATATATGCCTATTTTCCTAAAGAAGATGAACATATACCTAAATTGTTTTGTTTTATGAAGTTTTTATGCTTGGAAAAGCTAGTTAAAAGCTTATGATAAAGTTTTGCATTATGATTTGCTTAACCAAAAGAATACTAAAATATGAAACACAAAGTTTGTTGGTTTCAAATTAAACTAAACATGTTTGAACTTATATGTACAATATGCTTGCAAATAAGTTTGATCAATATGCTTGTCATTTCCTAAACTTATGATGAACTTATGATTTTCTTTCTTTCACAAATAGGAAGAAATCTATTATGATGAACTATTATGAAGAACATTATTATAATGAAATGATGAATATTTTGAAAAAAATGATTTTTGTTTACAATAATTATGATGGTATACTTTTAAAAGAAATAAATATACATGATATAAATATGATTATGATTAATATGAAGAACATGAAAATATGATTCAATATAATGATGATTATATTATACTATGAACATTATGATTTTTTCTGAAATTTATGAACTTTGTTTCAAAGGTTGAAAAAGCTAATGTGAAACTTATGAATTTTGTTTCATAGGTTGAAAAACCTATTGTTAAAATTAAGAATGCATTATTTATGACAATTATAACCACTATGAATTTCTTATGATGAAATTTGTGACATTATGAAAATGAATCTGATAGAGTAGATGCATTTGTTTTTGTGAGATAAATGATAATGAAGATTACTTGTTTTGTAGCTTCTACTTTATGATTTCTTATAGGTTCTGAAGATGAATTGATCAAAGTAATTGAAGATTTTATGCCAAAAGTTCTTATGAACTTAAAGAGAGCTGAAGATGGAGTCAATATAGATCAGGTGAAAAAGTTCTAAACCTGATTTATGTTTTAATTTATTATGAAAGTTCATGCATTATCATAATTAGATATGTACATTCTTCAGATAGGTTAAGAAACTTCTTAAAATTATGAAAAGAAGAATTTACATTGAAGTAGGAACGTGCTTGAAGAGAAGATAGGGATTAGAGACCTATGGCTGTCATATGAATAGTTGACGGAACCCTTAACTTGCAACTCCTAGTAGAAGTAGGCTTGTTTTATATAGGTAAGATTCCTTAAATCTGACCCATTTTACTAAAGAGATCCTAGTTCCCGCTTTAGCTTACCTCTAGATCCTTTGCTCTGATTAGGGGTTAAGCCTGTCCCCTTCATCAAAAAAGTTGCGAAGAAAAATTGAAAGCAGTACATTAATGGTTGTTGCATATGAAAAGAGGAAAAATGACAAAAAGAAAAATTATGATGGAAAAAGAGATTAAAGAAAAATCAAATCATTTCAATGAATCAGTTGTGGTCTTGAAATCACTTCTGAATTGAAAAGCGGGCTATATAAGGCGGATGTATGCTAGAGGGGAATTAGTTTTTTGTATCTTAATGGCAAGTGGCTAGGAGATGAGGATAGAAGGCTTATATAACATATGCTTTACTTATGAACAGAGTTAATAGAAGAGTTAGTACGAATACTATTTGAATGACTTCTATAGTTTCTTTCTAAAAACTGTTTTCCAACTCATGCATTGAACGAAAAGGTTGAAATTCAAACTTACATAATTTTATAAGTTTTCTTTGCTATCAGAAGATGTACTAATGATAGAAGCATTTTTTATAGACTATTTGCATTTGAGTCATGAATAATTTTCAAAAGAATTTGATATTGACTTCTCTGATCTGCAGGTTTGGCCCATCGAGGACGATGTGCAGGTTTGGTGGGGGCGCATGTCGGAGAGATTCTCTCTCCTTGTTAGTTCATGAGAGTCGGCAAAAGTTTGATGCTTAATGGTTTTAATTCTTTTGCTTTTCATGTTGAAAGAATTGATTAGAAGTGTTTACATTACTCTTTTTGCGATGCTATGAGGCGATGAAACTTAAGAGGTACCTTTAAAACAAAACTAAAATTAACATTGAAATATAATAGCTAATGAACATATAAATGAAGAATGTGTATGTCTTGATCAAACTCTCGGTTTATTATTTTGATTTCACACCTTGTGAAATACAAGGGACTGATGAAGACTTGAGCTAAACTTTGATTCATATTATTTTAAGATGTCACGTAAATGTTTTTGATGAACTCTAAACATAGAGTTTAATTCATATGATTCAAAAAATAGAGATGATCTCTATTTATATAAGAAAAGGGAAGTTGGTGATGGACCACAAGCACATGCAAGGAGGGGGATCACTACTGAACGTGGAAGTTAACTCATGTAATCTGAGACTCTCAAGAAAAGGGCAACACGGCAGCTAGCTACTGGAGGTCAACTCAATGATTTTTTTGGTACTGTTGATCAGAAGGAAGACAAGTGTGTGGCAATGCATGTAAAGAGTGTCGAAGTGAATGATCTGGCAAGCAATAATGAGGGCAGTTGCACGCAGGTCCGGCTGGAGAGAAGGGCATCGCTACAGATAAAAAGAGGGGATTCTCACAGAGGAGGGGGGACAGAAGGACGAAGAGAGTTCTAGAGGAAGAAGGAGACAGTGAGAAGCGGGGCAGATCGTTTCATAGAGGAGGGAAGCCATTGCAGAGGGGAGAGTACAGAGACACTTCAGGACCTCTGATATCGAAAGACTGTTCGGGCCAACACGGAAAAAGTGCAGAATTTTGATTGGATTCAGTGTATTAGTGGTGGTATGAACGGTGCACATCAGGCAGCAAGAGGATGCAAGGGTGAAAGAAATAGCGAAGTCTCGAATTCCGTCTGAAGAATTCCATATGAAGACTGGGTTTTACTCCATCGACTAACAGAGTGATGCGCATGACTGGAGGGAAAAAGCTCTTTCACCGCATGGACCAAAACACAGGCCACACACATAGGCGCAAACAGCAAACATAATCATAGCTGAATTTTTCATTTTTTTTATTATCTTTGTTAGGTTCTAGCAGAGCTTGACGTTCTCCTCAAAATAAACGTGTGATTCGTCCGCTTGATTGATTAGATATAGATGTACCTGTTTGGGTAAACATGGAGAAATATAATCTTTATCAGTATGAAAAAGCAATAGTGATAACAAAGAGGAGAAGTAATTAACGGCACACGCAAAAATACTGAAAGAGAATTGATAGGTATGCATGTCATAGGTTTGCCTCTTTTCACCTAGGAGTCACAATGGAACACTTCTCAGTTGTAGAGATTCTAGGACAAACTCTGAATATTAAATTTCATTATTCTTTGAGTTTTGCCAAAGTGATTGAAGTTGTTGCAACAGGATCTTAATCCTTGCGATGTTTTTTTACCTAGGATGTGATAAATATAGATCGAGTTTTACTGGTCGCTATTGATTTTGTGATCATTACCAATGTTTTTCAGAAACTGTTTGACACCGATTTTTTATTATTAGTTATGTTTTTTGCTTTACGGATCACTATGCGCACTCTGATCTATTAGCTTAACAATGATGCGTAAAGTATGAAGCTATGTTTTATCTATTGAGATTGGATATGCTGTAGTTTTGATGGTTGCTCGTGATAATCGCTCGACTCATCGAATGATGAAATAAGATTCACGATAAGATGCGAATTGTTATAATGGTTTGACTTGCTCATCATGAATCAACCAAAGATGCGATATGTTATAAAATACATATGAAGTTCTTAAAGCAGTTATCACTTCTTGATGTATGAACTAGTATTTGATAATCACTACTTAATTCATTGCTGCAATATACGTGTTTGGTTTTGATAACGTTGTTGAAATTAAAGAAATGTGTGCCTATGTAAAATCATGACTGATACATAGCTATTCGATTCATTTAAGTCTCTAAATTACTCGTAGAATTGTGTGAATGAACTTTTGATTTGTAAAGATCCTGAATTGATTGAGTTCTAAGCTCTTG
The DNA here is from genome assembly GCA_020310875.1 of Ceratopteris richardii. Lineage (NCBI taxonomy): Eukaryota > Viridiplantae > Streptophyta > Polypodiopsida > Polypodiales > Pteridaceae > Ceratopteris > Ceratopteris richardii. The sequence goes on from CM035433.1 coordinate 28,519,782, forward strand.
ATTATATGATGGGTTATTTTGCAAATGCATTACTGAACAATCTTCTTTGAGTCATAAGACACCTGAGCTTGCTCCAAGCACCCTGCGAGCGCCGTTAGCTAGACGATTGAATTGATCCACCAATCGTCACCATTCGCTCCCACACCGTTTTGGACAGTTCTTTATGATATGATCATTCCCTTTACAGTACTTGCAAAACAATTTCTGCTTTTTTTATTTCTTCTCATCTTTATCTTGGTTCTTCGAATGTGCAGCATTTGCAGATTTCTGCTTACTAGTAGAAGAGCTCCATTTTCCTTTGCCGTTCTGACTAGCCAGGAAAGCTTGATCTACAACACGCATAATGGACCTGTTCTGTCTGGATTGATCTTCCTACAAAAGAACAGAAACTAACTCCTCAAATGATAAGGCATTCGGATTGCCTTTCATCATCAACCGAAGAGTAGAAGCAAAACTCTGATATGAATCAGGAAGACCATTCAGAACGGTCTGCACAAGTGAGCTATCTGGTATAACCTCATCAGCAGAAATCAATTGTTCCTTCAAATCTTTGATCTTCGTTAGGAAACTGTCCATAGAATCACCTTCATTGATGTGCTCACTCTCCAACTTTTTTCGGAGGTAAGCAACACGAGCCCCATTCCTAGCTTGGTACAATGTGGTAAGTGTATCCCAAGCATCCCTAGCTGTTCTGCAAGAGCAAATGTGAGGAATAATGGCACGTTTGACAGACAAAGCTATCAATGCATGTGCCTGGGCATCTCTACCATCCCAACAAATCTGCTCTGCAGTAGGTGCAGCAGAAACAGTAGTACGAACGGGAATCTGCACAATATCATCTTCGACACCATCTTCATCAGCTCCAGCACCTGCATTCGTAGTACCTATTGTTACAGGTGTAACAAGACGTCTTTCAATACCCTGCACAATGTTCCACAATCCTTCTGCAACCAATACATGTCGCATCATATAAGCCCATAATGGGTAGTTGGTACCATCCAACTTATCCTCAACAGCCAACATACGGAATACATCACTGCTTTCAGCCATGGCCGGTGACTAAAATACCTTGATGCAGAAAATTGACTTTATCTCAAAAAGTTGAACAGAACTGCCCAGATGAGTTCTGCTAGACCTGTAGCAGACTTTGAGACACTTAAATTGGCGAACAGAAACTGGTATATACCTTTGGCAGAAAAAGACGAAATAGCCTGCACAAGCACTACGATAGTGCGTTCGGAGGCCGAAACGAGCTTAGATTGCGATTTCGGCACCACATAGCGAAGCTGTTTTGATCTCAGAAACACCCTGAGTATGCTCACCAAAATTCGTACGAATCTGAGACTGCAATCGGAGGAGTGTCGACGGTGCCCTAGATGAAGCGACGACCTGCTCTGATACAAATTGTTGGAGTTAGACGTCTGAGGAAGCACGTGAACAGCACAAGGAAGAAGAAGAAGCTTGGAGCACAACACACAATACTGAATGTATTACTAGAGAATGTACAAAGATAAGTAGCCCATTAGGGCAATAGGCGTATATACAAGACGAGGGAAAAAAACCTCCTAAAGAGGGAAAAAAGTGCCCCGACGGTCCTAGTGTGTTCACACACATCACTACCTAAATATATCAACAAAAGTATGCTCTAGGAAGGCTGTTTTGATTTAGATGCATTTTAATTAGGCTTTTATCTCTAATGCACAGAGTCAAGGTAACATTAAACTCGCAGATCAAGCATTCTTAGGATCACTGAGATAAGACAGTACTCTTTCCCGAAATCATACTTGCCAATTCTCTTATCACGAACGTATAGAGGTGTTCCTAGTGAGAATGATGAAACTCGTCAGGAAACTTTCATTACAGCAGAAAGAACCCACTCCTTTCTTTCTACACAGAGGACTAATACAGAGATTACATTCCATACCCTTTCATGTTGTTAATCAGTTGTCGTTGGGAAATAAGCATTCAAAGAGAAGCACTTTATTCAAATTTAACTGTTATGCTATTTATTAAACCTGCTATATTTCCATGTGTGTAAGGTCTTCCATCAATATATAATCTTTCATTTTCTACAAGAAAATCCTTCTACTAGTAAGGGATGCTGTGTTCAAGCATATTCCATAAGTACTCATGCTTTGAACATAACGTGAAAGTCGATGCCAATCTCCCCATCCATATATAAGACCACAAAATGACATAAGAGTGACTTCAGAGTTCGGAGGCACATACAAATCCTCTACAATAAAGAGACAATGAATAGCATTAGTAATAGTGGGTGGAGCAATCATATAGCAATTACCCCAAAAGTTGAAAACCTCTCCATCTAAAGGAAATGGTCCTCTATTCCATCCTCCATATCTTCTTCTATCATATGTTTGTACTAAAGAACGATCAAATTAACATTATGAGAAAAATTATCATCATCATCATCATCGAGCAAGTATTCTTGTATATCAATAGTAATTTGATTTTGTATATGGTGTTCAAATAAAATAATGACATTAATATATATAGAAAATACATATCCAAGCATTATCACGTTGACTAGGTGATGGTGCATGCTCAAAAGTACCATACTCTGCCTCATGTTCAATACATTCCAATCGTGGTCTTCGATACGTGCCATAACAAGAGTTACACCAACATATAATATGCTCTTGATAGTAAAACTCATCATAATTCCTATCGGAGGATACATGTGAAGTCGTTGCATGGGTAGGAGGTGGTGGAGTACCCTCTGATTGATCAGAATCTGCACATAATAAGAAACAAAAAAAAATATAAGTTATGTATCCATCAAATATATTTAAAATTAAATGTTTGATATACTTACAGTATATAGTCATTGCACGATGAGGAGAGGGTGGTGGAGTTCCATTTGATTGATAAGAATCTACAAATAATGGTAGTTGATATTAATAATCTGATTATCTACATACACAGAAAATTCACATATACATATTTACACATACACACATATTCACATATACACATTTACACATACACACAAATTCACATATACACAACTACACATTATTGTGGAATAAATGCATGTATTTTGTATGAATGAGTGTATATGCATGCATGTGTGTGTACGTATATATGTGGATATGTATATGTGTGTTTATGTTATATGTATGTATATGTGTATATGTATACATATATGTATGCGTATATGTTTGCATGTATATGTGTATGTAGGTATGTCTATGTGTATGTGTGTGTATATATGTGTATGTATTCTGATTTTTTTTTCTATTTGAGATTAAATTAATAGGAGATATTGTATGGTGGAAAAAAATAAAAGGCGACGTAACATACCACCTGAAACGTGGCAGTTTTTTCGTAGATAGCTACGTCTTCAGGAGTCATTTCCTCGGTAGAAGGTACATAAATTAATAGTTTATATTTATAATTTTTATATATTTTAGTAATTTTTTACATTTAATTTATGTAATTTTTTTCTTAAATAAACAGGCTCCTACAAAGAAGAGAGTGGAGTCGGGCCACACATCGCACCTAGGCCAAATGGGCCATAATGGTTTTGTAGCTACATTTATAAGTATATGTGTTATTGTGAGTATATTTTTTATTTTAGTCAAAATGCAAAAAACTAATCTTTTTTAGTTGTTTCAATGCAGCGAAAGGATTATGGCCCATATCCTATGAAACATGAGATCAAGTATGCTACACATTTTGGATATCGGCGTTTGAGCGAGTATATGCAAGATCATCCTGATGCCTTTGTGAGTATTATTAAATTTTATATAATTATTTTATTTTTATGAATGGTTTAAGTGTTTTATGTATTTATGTTTGTTATATGTAATACAAGAGTATTATGGAGAGACAGATATGGATGAGTTGGAGAGACAGACACAGGAGGGATGATCTCGATCGTCATAGGGTGATCATGACGATGAGGATGAGGATGATCAGGATGATCATGATACTGCTGATGATGATCATGATGATGATGATTAGGATTTTAGTTGATTATGACATTGGATTATATGTATTTACATATATATATATATATATATATATATATATATATATATATATATATAATCTCTATATTTTTCATTTGAGTTATGTTTTGAATTGTGTCTATGGTATTAAGTAATGAAGAGTTTTGTTCTATTGATTGTTATTATTGTTTATATTAAGCATGCGTTTTAATACTTTAATTATATAATTCATTCATATGTGTGTACCTAAGTGTATATGTATGTGTGTGTATATGTATATATGTGCATGTGTATGTGTGTGTATATGTATGTATGTGTATGTGCATGTGTAAGTGTATATGTGTGTATGAGTATGCGCATGTGCATGTGTATGTGTGTGTATATGTATGTGCATGTATATGTGTAACTCTATGTGTATATGTGTGTATGTGCATGTATATGTGTATATGTAGGTATGTGCATGTGTGTGTGCATGTGTATATGTGTGTGTACGTATGTGCATATATATATGTGTATATATGTGTATAATGTATGTATATGCATGTGTATATGTATGAAACATGCATGTGTATGTGGATGCATTTCCATTTGCATCCATGTGCATGCATGTGGATGTGCATATACATGTATTTGTGTATATGTTAATGTGTGTATGTATATATATATATATATATATATATATATATATATATATATATATATATATATATATATATATATATATATATATATATATATATATATATATATATGTGTGTGTGTGTGTGTGTGTATGTGTGTGTGTGTGTATATATATATATATATATATATATATATGCAATAATGCATGCATGTAAGTCTTTTTATGTGGTTGTAGAAATGTTTGTGCATATGCATGTGTATATGTGTGTATGTCTAAGTGTATGTGCACATGTATCTGTGTGTATATATATGTGTGTGTATGTGCATGTGTATATGTGTATATATGTGAAAGTGCATCTTCATCATGTATAAGTGTATAAGTGCATATCAATAAGTGCGAGTATGCTATCTAATGAAAATAACACAATTCAAATGATATACAAAGAATAGAAATTGTACTTACAATAGTTAGCCATACTTTTTTCTTGGTTAGCTTCTTGAATAACCTACAATAAAGAGAGAAAGAAGAGAGAGAGAGAGAGAGAGAAAGAGAGAATTCAAAGAGAGAAAGATGTAGAAAGAGAGAAACAGAGACAGAGGGAGACAATAAGAGAGAGCTTAGGCAAAATAACAATTCTGCATATACTTGCTTCGGCTCGTAATGGCAACACAATTGCGAATGTTGGAGAGCTCTTCGATCAGATGCATGAAAATGCCGATCGAAGAGCCTCCAACATTTTTTTTTTTTCATCAACAGACCATCATGTAAGCGATGCTACGCGTCGAGTTGGCGTCACATAAGCGACATGTTTTAGTGTCGCTTATGCGATGCCAAAAAGTGTCGCTTATGCGATGTAAAAAAGCATCGCTTATGCGACGCTATTTAAAACCGTCATGCTAGCGATGCTCTATGTGAGCCTCGCAGACCCCGTCGCACCACAAGTCACAAAAATTGTCTTTTGGCTCATCGTTTAATCGACGCTGTGCGCGTGACGCTCATTACGATGCATTTTGCAATTTTATAGCGACGAAATTCTATCGCCTTAACTGTCGCTATATGCCCATATTCCTTGTAGTGAGATGCGAGAGAAGAGAACATAAACATGCACTTTGACCTGACATAGTACACAAAGGAAAACTATTCCGTAGCATATTGAATAGGTGATCATGCATATAAGAATTATCTTTTTTGGCGAACTAGAAAATAAATGAAAGCATTTGTATGAGAAAGACTATACACTGATAGTAACAGTGAGTTAAGGGAAAGAGAAAGACCAATGCGCAAAATCTTCACACCCTTTTGCACCAACCACACCACCATCCATTGATATTCCTCTAGTTTTAAGTGCATCTTTCTCTCTTAAAAGATTCCTCCTAGTGTCATAAACCTGAAGTTCTTTGAACAAGTTGTATAAAAGTGATCCTCTCAAGCCACCATGATTTCCACTTTGTATCCTAAAGTTTAGATGCTCATCATTGATATGCAAGAGGTCTACTGCATACCCCAGGAATCTTGCTGGCACTAGTCTATTATAATCAGGTTGCTCTATCTTGAGTAACCTCTGTGCATGCGATTCATTCAGGTCACCATTGTATGGCCTATAAACAGTGCCAAATTCTTTGAATAGCAATTATAAACCCGCTTCTCACACTTTTAAACTGAACATATGATAGAATCGACAAATCATTCAATGAAGGTACATACTTCATATCCTCGAAACAATCCAAACAATCAAAATTTTCACGAATATTTTGAAAGATGCATTAATAGTTTTAAAAGATGCACGGACAAAAAGTGTCCATTCAATTCAAGATCTTGTTCTTACCTTATCTAAATTAATAATACAAACCTGCATTGAATGGACACTTTTTGTTCGCCCATCCTTTAAAGTTATTTTTCCATCCTTCAAAATGTTCAAGATAAATTTTCTCGTCCCATTTTACATGTGGCTTAATACCTTCCTTGGTAACTGCTATTTGATATTTGTATAATTAGCAACACATGTATTAGGTCGACTAAAATAGGAGAAACATATGTGTCAAGAAGATTCTAAAGGTTGGGTGGAGACTTCTAAAGGCTAGATGGACAAAACATCTTCATTCGATACAGGTATGTATAATTTGACCTTATTCTCATAACATGTGTATGTGTGTATATGTGTGTGTGTATGTTTATATGTGTGTATATGTTTATATATCCATGTATATGTATGTATATATATATATATATATATATATATATATATATATATATATATATATATATATATATATATATATATATATATATATATATATATATATATATATATATGCATATATATATATATATATATAAATAGATAGAAAATTGAAAAGTATACCTTAATAGTGTCAAAACAGATACATTACTCCATCCAAAACGATTTTGAAGATTGAGAATAAGTAAGCTCACACTTAGTCATGTCAAACGACTTCCTTCATATACATGCTTTAGACATTCCTCTCGAAGATATTTCTCATTTTTAGAAATATCAATGCTCTCATTGTCATTTTGATACTAATCCTCATTAAAATCTGCCATGCCATCATCTTCATCATTGTCACACAAATCTTGTGCTTTATCGTCTTTTGAATATAGATATTTCAACCTTGCATATTCCACATGATTACTTTTGCGTAGCCTCCTCATAGAAGCTTCTGATAAATGAGGTCTTACTGGCAATTGTGAATGGTGTGGAGGAATATCATCAACATCATATGTTGGAATCTACACATATAAATAAAATTCATTAGTATTCCATAAATGAATAAAAAGTAAACTTTAAATATAAAATTAAGTATATAAGTTATTAAATATGGATAGAAAATTTTTATTCTCTCTAGCTAAAAGGTGCTCTTGGAGGTCTACGCCATCCATAATTCACTAATAGTTCATCACCGGCATGTAATGTAGTAATAGCATTGACAACTATGTATCTTGATACATCTCTATTCACGTATGGTGATTCATGACTATTTTCACGCTCCTCAAATGTGCAATTAGTCCTTGAACTATTATGTAACACTCGACTACTATTTATTAAACTTGCTATATTTCCATGTGTGTAAGGTCTTCCATCAATATATAATCTTTCATTTTCTGCATGTAAAATCCTTCTACTAGTAAGGGATGCTGCATTCAAGCATATTCCATAAGTACTCATGCTTTGAACATAACATGAAAGTCAATGCCAATCTCCCCATCCATATATAGGACCACAAAATGACATAAGCGTGACTTCAGAGTTCGGAGGCACATACAAATCCTCTACAATAAAGAGACCACGACCAACATTAGTAATAGTGGATGGAGCAATCATATAGCGATTACCCCAAAAGTTGAAAACCTCTCCATCTAAAGGAAGTGGTTCTCTATTCCATCCTCCATATCTTCTTCTATCATATGTTTGTACTAAAGAACGACCACGAGCTGGCAATGGATAATCTCCAGCCATTTCAGTCTCTAAACCAGGAGGTAGAGGATTTCTAGAAACCTCTACTTATAATTTATGAACAGTAAGTTCATGACGTGTACGAGGTATATTAACATTATGAGGAAAATTATCATCATCATCATCATCGAGCAAGTATTCCTGCATATCAACAGTAATTTGATTCTGTATATGGTTTTTAAATAAAATAATGACATTAATATATATATATATATATATATATAATACATACCCAAGCATTATCACATTGACCAAGTGATGGTGCACGCTCAAAAGTACCATACACTTCCTCATGTTCAATACATTCCAATCGTGGTCTTTGATACATGCCATAACAAGAGTTACAACAACATATAATATGCTCTTGATAGTAAAATTCATCATAATTCCTATCGGAGGACACATGTGAAGTCGTTGCATGGGTAGGAGGTGGTGGAGTACCCTTTGATTGATCAGAATCTGCACGTAATAAGAAACAAAAGAAAATATAAGTTATGTATCCATCAAATATATTTAAAATTAAATGTTTGATATACTTACAGTATATAGTTGTTGCACGATGAGGAGACGGTGGTGGAGTTCCATCTGATTGATCAGAATCTATAAATATGGTATTTGATATTAATAATCTGATTATCTACATACACAAAAAATTCACATATACATATTTACACATACACACATATTCACATATACACATTTACACATACACACATATTCACATATACACAACTACACATTATTGTGGGATAAATGCATGTATTTTGTATGAATGAGTGTATATGCATGCATGTGTGTGTACATATATATGTGGATATGTATATGTGTGTTTATGTTATATGTATGTATATGTGTATATGTATACATATATGTATGTGTATATGTTTGCATGTATATGTGTATGTGGGTATGTGTATGTGTGTGTATATATGTGTATGTATTCTGATTTTTTTTTTGTTTGAGATTAAATTAAGAGGAGATATTGTATGGTGGAAAAAAATAAGAGGCGACCTAACATACCACCTGAGACGTGGTAATTTTTTCGTAGACAGCTACATCTTCAGGAGTCATTTCTTCAGCAGAAGGTACATAAATTAATAGTTTATATTTATAATTTTTATATATTTTAGTAATTTTTTACATTTAATTTATGTATTTTTTTTCCTTAAATAAACACGCTGTTGCAAAGAAGAGAGTGCAGTCGGGCCACACATCGCACCTACACCAAATGGGCCATAATGGTTTTGTAGCTACATTTGTAAGTATATGTGTTATTGTGAGTATATTTTTTATTTTAGTTAAAATGCAAGCAACTAATCTTTTTTATTTCTTTCAATGCAGCAAAAGGATTATGGCCCATATCCTACGAAACATGAGATCGAGTATGCCACACATTTTGGATATCGGCATTTGAGCGAGTATATGCAAGATCATCCTGATGCCTTTGTGAGTATTATTAAATTTTATATAATTATTTATTTTTATGAATGGTTTAATTGTTTTTTTTATTTATGTTTGTTATATGTAATACAAGAGTATTATGGAGAGATAGATATGGATGAGGTGGAGATACAGACACAGGAGGGACTATCTCGATCGTCATAGGGTGATCATGACAATGAGGATGAGGATGACCAGGATGATCATGATGTTGCTGCTGATGATGATGATGATCATGATGATGATGATTAGGATTCTAGTTGATTATGACATTGGATTATATGTATTTACATTGATACACACACACACACACACACACACACACACATATATATATATATATATATATATATATATATATATATATATATATATATATATATATATATTATCTATATATTTTTCATTTCAATTATGTTTTGAATTGTGTGTATGATATTAAGTAATGAAGAGTTTTGTTCTATTGATTGTTATTATTGTTTATATTAAGCATGTGTTTTAATACTTTAATTATATAATTCATTCATATGTGTGTACGTAAGTGTATATGTATGTGTGTGTATATGTATGTATGTGCATGTGTATGTGTGTGTGTATATGTATGTATGTGCATGTGCATGTGTAAGTGTATATGTGTGTATGAGTATGTGTGTGCATATGTATGTGCATGTATATGTGTAACTCTATGTGTATATATGTGTATGTGCATGTATATGTGTATATGTAGGTATGTGCATGTGTATATGTGTGTGTATGTATGTGCATATATATGTGTATATATGTGTATAATGTATGTATATGCATGTGTAAATGTATGAAACATGCATGTGTATGTGGATGCATTTCCATTTGCATCCATGTGCATGCATGTGAATGCATGTAAGTCTTTTTATGTGGTTGTAGAAATGTTTGTGCATATGCATGTGTATATGTGTGTATGTCTAAGTGTATGTGCACATGTATCTGTGTGTATATATGTGTGTGTATGTGCATGTGTTTATGTGTATGTGTGAAAGTGCATCTTCATCATGTATAAGTATATAAGTGCATACCAATAAGTGTGAGTATGCCATCTAATGAAAATAACACAATTCAAATGATATACAAAGAATAGAAATTGTACTTACAATAGTTAGCCATACCTTTTGCTTGGTTAGCTTCTTGAATAACCTGCAATAAAGAGAGAAAGAAGAGAGAGAGAGAGAGAGAGAATTCAAAGAGAGAAAAATGTAGAAAGAGAGAAACAAAGACAGAGGGAGACAATAAGAGAGAGCTTAGGCAAAACAACAATTCTGTATATACTTGTTTCAGCTCGTAAGAGCAGTGCAATTGCAAACGTTGGAGAGCTCTTCGATCAGATGATGAAAATGCCAATCGAAGAGCCTCCAACGTTTTAATTTTTTTCCATCAATAGACCGTCGTGTGAGCGATGCTAACGCATTGGAAAAACCACTAGAGTTGACGTCGCATAAGCGACATTTTTTAGCGTCGCTTATGTGATGCAACAAGCGTCGATTATGCGATGCTGATTAAAACCATCGTGTTAGCGACGCTCTATGCAAGCGTCGCACACCCCATCGTGCCACACATGAAAAGAACATTGTTTGGCTCGTCGTTTAATCGACGGTGCGTGCTCGATGCTCATTGCGATGCGTTTTGCAATTTTATAGCGACAAAATTGTGTCGCCTTAACCATCGCTATGCGCCCGTATTCCTTGTAGTGCAAACATCCAGGAGTGGATGAAGCCCGAAGCTTCACTCTCATGTCTCCAACACTTTGTGGTATTCCTTGGACGTCTTGATTTGAAGTAAAGAGGATGCCCTCCTTTGTCAATCCAAGAAGAATGAAAACCAAAAGTAATACCCTCCTTGCTCTGATGTTTCTTCCCCTTGCCTTTCTTTGGATTTGCTCTTTGGATGATCAAAGAGCTCATAAGTAATATGCAATTGGATGTGAAGTTGTGAGCAAAGGAGTCGCTCAGGATTTTACATCCAATTGCTCATACGGGTCCAATGGAGACAAGGAGAAGGGGCACACACAAACTATGGATGAGCTCAGTGTGGAGTTTGAATAATCTTATAAATCCTTGCAATGAAATCGCAGACAGATATATAAAGAAGATCTTAAGTTGTCCTCTCCCAATCCACGGTAGAAGAGAACAATTGCAAGAAAATAAGAACTACGACCACCACGTGCGAGAGATGACTCTCCTCCCAACCTTATGCCTGAATATATAGCTGCTCGAATCAACGAGGACCACAGATGTAACGAGAGTCCACAAGTGCATGTGAAATCTCCATTATTCCTTTAATATCTTCCACTAAAGTCTACTTGTGGTTGGATTAATCTTGACCACTGCTTTACTATCTAGAGTAGGCATTCCCAAAAAAGGTATTGGCATACTTTATAAATTCCTATGGGCTCCAATATCATGAAGGAATTGAAGTACAATCTCCCATTCTATTCTATAATAAGCCTTATCAAATTCAAACTTAAAGAAGATAAAATCTTGATTTATCTCACTATCATACTCCATTTAATAGCATTTAAGATGTATCTACCTTTAATGAATCATTTTTTCTCAAGAAAAATGATTTGGTTCATTAGGAGACTAATTCTCTTAGCAAGAGAAGTAGCAAATATCTTGTATATGGAATTCAAGCAAGTGATAGCTATCCAATTAATAATGTTATCTTTATCTCCTTTCTTATGAATGATTTTGATAACCCCAATGTTGATATGCATAGGAAGAAAACTTCTTCCTAGTAGATTCTTCCCAGATCAAGAGAGTATAAGGAATTAGGAAGTTTTTTAAAACAATGAATAAACAATTAGGAATTCCACCAAAACTAGGAGATTTAAATGGTTTCAATTTTCCAGAACCTCATCGGCAATGAGGCTCATTGTCGAAGATAAAAGTGAGGCCTTCAAGAATCATTTTTTCCCTTCTAATAGAAATGGTGGTCTTAGATATCTGGATATCCTCCCCCCACTTGAGAGAACTGAAGCAAACATTGAAGCAAACATTCATAAAGAAGCTTTTAGCCTCCTATAGGCTCTCCTCAATATTGATAATAGTCCCACCATTCCTTAACTTTAATAAGGGGATGTAATCATTGATTCTTTTCATAAAAAAGAACATGCACTTATTAGATATATCCAACTTCCTAGCCCAAAACACCCATCAAGAAGCAAGAGACATACTAGCTTCAAGGTATTTTTCCTTGCTTAGACTATGTTGACGCTCAAGGTATCTTTGGGTTTTGATGCTATTCTTAAGGCTCTCCAAGTCAAGAAGGGTTTTTTCTCTTCTTTTATCTTTGATATCTCTAGCAAGATTTTTGAAATAAGCAAAGAGACATTGAATGTCTTTCACAACTTTTTCCCAAGCCCTAGTAAGGGAGAGGCCTAAAGAGAAATGATAAGAAATGATGGCTTTAATTTTATCTATAATACTAGGGTAACTAAGAGGATTAGCATCCGTGTAGGGTCACCAACCTTGTAATTGGGGATCCCTTTCATAAGAACAATGGTCAAAAGTTGATGGTCATAAATAAGGAGATTTTTTTCAATATTTCACTTCACATCCCAACAGCCTTGAAGGTAGGATATATTAGCATAAAATCTATCTAGTCTAGTAGCAAAAAAGCACTCCCCATTTTGTCTATTGTTCTATGAGAAACCACTATTGAGGGAAATATCAAAAAGGTCATGGGAAGTACAAACCCTAAGCTAGGAAACTTTTCAGAACCATTGATGGAGGTACCCTTATTGTCGTATACATCAAGTAGGATAGTAACCATATTGAAGTCCCCAATAAGAAGGGGAGGACTTACAAGAGTATCAATTTCTTCCCAACACTCCTTTCTCAACTGACTACAATTAGTAGTGTAAACGCACATAATGGTGAGATTAATAGGCTCATTAATAGACAAAGCTATCCATTGATGAGTCTTATTGATTCTAAAATTTCTAACAATGTGTCGAAGGGTGGAAGAAATCACAATAGTAGGCCCCCTTTCCCCAAGGGGTGCTCAATAATGCACTAGATATAATTATAGGAAACAATCTTAAGGTTGACCAGGAGCTTAGACTCCCCAAGTTTCACTTCTTGTAAGCATAAAAATTTAGGAAAAGAGGACACCTCTCTCAACCAATTTCAAATTGCCTTAGTCCTAATAGGATTAGTAATCCGTTTAACATTTAAAGAAACAATTTTGAAGTTATTGATCATGACCATATAACTAAGCAAGAAAGACAACAAGAATGCAAAAAAGGAGTAGCAAAAAATGAAACTCATTTTCTACTAGCCTTAGTGGGCTTAACCACTGACCTTGAAGTTCTGATAACCTCTTTTCTTTTAGATTTGCTAGTAAGAGGTGAATTTTCCTCGTATTGAGTCATAAGAACATCCTCTGTTCCAACGTCTTCGTGGTTCATCAGATCAAGCTATTGTTTATCCATGTCATTCCATTCCTAAGAGAAAGCATTGATAGTGTTAGCCGTAATCATGTTAGGCACCTCAAAATTCTTTGGGGGAATTGAAGATTCCTTTATTCTCTCACCAACAATTATCTAATCATTATTACCATCATTATTGTTGGTCGAATATGAGTGATTTTTACTATCTTGAGTTTCACCTTTATTGATCTCACAATTAGGATTATAGTTTTCTTTCGTGAGATCTTAGCTGCCTTCAACATTCTTATCATCATCAAAGGATTGATGAGATCCTCTAAAAGAACATCAAAAGAGTTAAACAAGCTAGTATTCTCTTTTCTAGCATTTTTAGCAAACCCTTTTTTGACATTGTTAGAAACCACATTTGCATTAACTTCCTAAGCAAGAGAACTATGCACTTGACCAATTTGGGGATATCTTTGAGTCTATAGCCTGATAAGAAGAGGGCAACCTTTAATAAGATGACCTTTCTTATAACGATTAAAACAATCATTAGGTGAATTTCTATACAACACTTTTTGTTCATGTAGCTTTCTTCCATCGGAATCCTTAATCACAATAAAAGCCTTAATAGGTTTAGAAATATCAACTTCTATCATAATTTGAGGATCTCATTTTGAGTTAATCCTGTTTCCTCTTGATTTTTGGTGTAAGGATTTTCCAATCATTTTACCTAAACTTTCTACCCAAGGGTAATATTCTACTAGTAGGTCTGGGAACTCAACCCATACTAGAATCTCTGTAGGCTTAGGGCCTCTAGGGTTAAAACCTATGTACCATTCAAAGAAGGTATCAAGAATGCTCTTAAGCAACCATTGGCCTTCAAAAATTACATGAAAAGCATTTCTGGTGTCTTCAAAGAAAAAAAGAAAGTAGTTGATTGGGAGATATTGGGTGTGTCTCATAAAGAGACCCTTTTTTTCCTAGTTTTGTCGGATCCAGATTTTTAGGGTTTCTTGAGTAGACTGAGATCCATAGCACAACCCAATGACCACCTACTCTCTTAGTTGAGATTGCCAATTGTCTAGAGAGTTTCTATCATTTATAAGGGCATCCTCATCGCAATCATTCGAAACAAAATCGACATCGAGTGTATGGGGTTATCCTCAAATTTCCACTTAACTTTAGGCTTTAGGTTCACAATGAGTTGTAGCAAAGTTACGTCGGGTATGATGAACCTTGAAAACAGAGTTGGCTACATTACCAACTGATCGAGTGGTTTCAGCACATGTTCTTGCCGACAAAGCAAAGGTACTGACTCTCGAAGGTTGAACCCCTATGTAGCCATCAGGTGATGAGTTCGTGACCCTCTCACATTATGCATCCTAAAGTGCCATGGCCTCCCCTCTCGGAGAGGCAAAAGGAAGATAAAAACGGTAGATGCCCATAGCTTAGCACCACCAAGGGTGCCAATGCTCAATCGCGGGGGAGGCGCCACATGCTGTAAGGGCAGGACACAACAAACCCTAATCCTTCATGACATCCAAACCCTCACACTCATTCTCTTCAACGTTTTTTCATTGCCTGCTTATTTTGGTTCACTCGATTAAAAAGTAATGGTAAACTTTTGCTTGTGAGTATATATATATATATATATATATATATATATATATATATATATATATATATATATATATATATATATATATATATATATATATATATATTAGACAAGTATCAAACATTGTATATATATATATATATATATATATATATATATATATATATATACATATATATATATATATATATATATATATATATATATATATATATATATATATATATATATATATATATATATATATATGTGTGTAATTTAGACAAGGTATCAAACATTGTAATATCTTCTTCTCATTTTAGCAAAATTCATTATTATTTACTAATCTACAAAAATTAACATCCTATAATCTACTAAAACGATAATCTACAAAAATTTACTAATCAAACTGAAACGATCCATCAGGCAAGGTTGCCCATTGGCCCCGCTACTCTTTGCCATTGCCACTGAAGGACTGAGCCGACTTGTGGAGCAACAGATGGAGCTTGGTCAGATAAGGGGAATCACTTTGCCACATAACTCTGGGCAAATGACCATGAGGCTATTTGCAGATGACACAAATGCCTTTGTTCACAATGATGATACCAGCTTGGAAACCTTTTGGTGGTGCCTCGACACGTTTTGTGAGGCCTCTGGATACATAATTAACCATACCAAGACTGCATTTAGGGCTATCAAAGGGAATCAACCCAATCTCCTCATGGTGCAAGGATGCCAAAGCATTCAATCGGGTCAGATCGTTCGCATTCTTGGTATCCCCTTGAGATTCGGTGTTACTTTAGAACAAAGGTGGGCTTGGGTCCTCGCTAGACTTAATAATAAACTTAACTACTGGAGGGGTCTGCAAATTAATCTTGCTGGCCGGGCCATGGTGATCAACACGTTCCTCATATCCTCAATCATATACTTTCTTTCTTGCTAGAGACGGAAGAATCAAGAATTAGTCAAATTAGAAAGTACTTGTATGAACTTTCTCTAGACCGGGGACCATAATAGGAGGGGAGTGCCTAAAACCGAATGGTCCATATGCACTAGCTGAAAGGAGAATGGAGGTCTGGGTATTATGGACATTGGCAGCATGGCCAATAAACTTGCGGCTAACTGGATGATTAAGGCGTGGTGCAACAGAGATTTCTCTTGGGCCACATTAATTTTCAGAAACACAAACGCGACTACTTTGGTAGGCTACCCTGGATGGAAAAACCTCGACATCCTCACCCTCCTATTCTCTCTGATTCCGGTCTCACCCAAAGGATCGATCCTGGTAAGATCCTTGTGGTTGAGCTAGAACACATTCAAACCTCACATCAGAATCAGTGAAGATTGGAAGTGGGCTACAGATATAAGACAAAACGACTCTATTTGGTTCCTGATCCAAGGCATGAGAAACGTGGAGCCTTGGAATGTCTTGAGTGCCAAGAGACTCTGGAATAAGGGATTCAAACAATGGAAGCACCTCTGGAAATAGGACACGAACAGATGGGTGGACTTTGAGGACCTTGACCCTACTACTGCGGTCACATACGAGGAATGGAATCTTCTACTGAGCAGACGTCACACTTGGGACCGATCTAAAATCCGACTACTTATGGGATAGGAATCTTCGAACCCAATGTGCCTTAAATGGTATAATGGTAATCATCTCTCCAAGCTTCCATATGTCGAAGCTTGCAATGACATTCACATCAGTCTCAACAAGAAATGGTGTCTCAACTAGATGCGACTTCGATGGGATATGAAATTTATGTCTATCTGGCACCCTCTCATTGAAAACAAAAAGTTGGTTCTCCTATGGCAAATCCTACACCGTGGAATATGGACCAATGCAAAAGCTAACAAGATCTGTGGGGTTCCGCCCTGGTGCAAGCGATGTTGCCGTAGCAAAGAGGATATTGGTCACTTGTTCTTTGCTTGCCCTAAATCTCTTCGGCTATGGAGGGTCCTTGGTCGTTCTTTGGGACTCCAAGAACAAATCAATTGGAAGCAAGCCCTCATTGGTTAAGCGATTGGTTTCTCTGCGGCATTATGGAATGCGATTAGGAGAGAGATCCTTTGGAAGATTTGGCGAGAAAGATGTGCTCAAAACTTTGGCAATACCCCCAAGGAGTGGTCGATCGAGAAGTCCATTTTCCTTCTTGGCAGAAGAATTGCTAACTGTAAGAAAATCCCTCCCTTCAGACATCACAAAGAGCTATATTATGTCAACAATAAGCTTAAAACCAAGTGGGCTTCACATGATGGGGATGCGAGGTTTATCAACCTCCTCTATAACTCCATGTAAGCCTTGCAAGGCCTACCACGAAGGCTATGGCAGATCATCGGAATGAAAATTAGTCATCAGAAATATATCGGTTGGAAGCCAGCTCTGTTGGGAGAAGCGAGTGGTCGCTCCGAGACTCTCTGGAACGCTCGAAACTCTGGTCGATTGAACCCCCTCTTTTTTTTAGGAGTCATCAAGTGCTCCTTTTGATCAAGAACACACTTTACCCATGTGGGCCCTACATCAAGGTGATGAGTGGGTGATTAACCTTTTTCTTGTAAAGCCATCTACACTCTGTAAAAGCTTCCCCCGCTCTGTGGGATTCAAAGGATCCCGTAGGCACTAGTCCCTTTCTTTTGTATTTTTCCTTTATTCAATTCAAGTCTGGGAGAGTAGGCCAAGGCCGAACTTCCTTTATTTAAAAAAAAGCATCCTATAATTTTGCTTTTTCTTTTTATTTTGGTACACATGAATGACGAAACAAATAGTTCCATTTCCGTGGACCTTTAATTTGAAAGCAAAGCATTCCGTTTGATGTGAACCGGCCCTTAGTTGGCTCTAAGCTTCACGAATCACCACATCAATCATTTTCGGAGGAGGTTGCTGAAGAAAGTTTCGAGGGTTTACGGTGAGAAGCGCAGCGCAGACAACGTAGTGCCCAAACCCCATATTCTAGTAACTCTTGACTCTCCCTTTTACGTTTATGGGGAATCGTAAGTGCACTCTTTAAAATCTGGGTATCCAATATCAAAACACGATATCAGTCAACACGGGGGTGAATCGTGCAAGTGGCTGGCGAGGCTGGACTCTGGGCTAGACGCACACCATTTGCGTAAACGAAGCTGGCCATGACATTGAAGAGGATTTGAGATTTTGCAGTTCTGAAGAGCGGAAACGAGAGAGGTTGTGAACTTGTGACATGGACGTTGGCAGACACACGCGCCCTTCGGCGCTAGAGCGAGAGCGTCGCAGACTCGCAGGAGAGAGAGCGACTCAGCGAGTAACACAGAGAGTAGAGTATTCTAAGATAGGCCATGACATTGAAGAGGATTTGAGGATTTGCAGTTCTAGAGAGCGGAAACGAGACAGGTTGTGAACTTGTAAGTTGTGACATGGACGTTGGCAGACACACGCGCCCTTCGGCGTAGAGAGAGAGAGTCACAGGAAGGAGAGAGAAAGTAGGACGCTCGCTCACGGAACGAGACTGCCTCGGCTTCTCTATGCCGTGAGATGAGACCTCCAGGCTCCAGGGCAAACAGGATCTTGGGACCACGTTTACTTTGTTTCTGTTAAGGGAGGCCCTAGGCGGAGAATACGGGTATTGTAGCCCGCTTTCCCTACTACGTCCCCGTCCCTCCCCCCAGTGCCGCACGCTCCCTCCCCTTCCCTCACAGAGAGAGAGATGGAGAGGCCAAGCTCATCAGATTGTATAGCTGCGACGACAGAGGGAAAGGAAGTCTAGCTCATCGCAAGAGCCGCCACACGACTAAAACTTGTCAGAGAAGAGAGCCCGTCTTCTGCTTTTCTGTACTGAATGCGCCATCACCGATTCAGCGGCCCATTGGAAGCCCGGACTGGTCAGTTCTGCTGCTCCAAGGTGTCCGAGCTTTTGCATCGATTGCTGTACTACCCATGCCCGACGACCGTCGCCCATATGGGTTCCACGAACCTCACGAGGCTTTTCGGGCGAACCATTATTATCACTCTAACATCTGCTGAGTCCTCAGCCAATCCATTGACGCTCCTTTCTCAAATCGCTTGCCTCTGACTCAGTCTCTCGAAACTCGCGATTTTGAGGTTTTCTTCGCACCCACTCACAGTCAGAGAAGCGTTCTCGTCTCCTCGATCGACACTATCGTACTTGAGTGCCAGCGTCCCCCCTTCAATTTGAAATTTGCACACACGGTCGAGTCGTCGACTTCTTCTCTCCAGTAACTAGAGCTGGCGTCGCGATGAGCTATACTAAACATTCACATGCAGAGAGCTTGCGTCTTCATAGCCCCCATTGGCATGCAGCTATTCTGCCCCGCTTCATGGTGGGCCTGAATGCTCATCATTTCTGCTGATCGTTCTCCCGAGTCCCAATCTCATGCGTTCTCTTATCCTCTCCATCTGTAGCTTACGTTGCATTAGCCTACTGAGAAGTCGGCCCCGAAAACTTGAAATCCAGCTTCTGAGAATAAGATCTTTAGAGCTCCGTGATACAATCATTGTCTTATTTTCCCAGCTTGCATCTGGCTTTCAGTTCTTCTTCTATAGTGAACTGACCTCTAGTCATGCCAGAATCTGCTACAGGAAATTTCCATAATGTGGCATCCTTGCACTCAGGGGAGAGGTTGAAAAATGTGGGTGGTTGTATGAGTGTTTTCTCGCATATGCTTCATCTCAACAGATTGGGACGAGGCGCAAACAAACTCCTCGCAACTCCAGGTATCGTAGTTGTGTTTGAACCCTGTCCTCACTCAGATAGACTCTGTTTTCTTCGTATAAAGCTTACCACACTTCATTCCATTACACGCAGATGTCCGACCTTCAACCCGTGGAGAGACCATTTCAAAGCCAACCGCAGCTCAAGAATATTGCCCTCTGGTATGTTTTCTTATGGATGCAATATATAATATCGTCTCTTGATGAACTGTTTCTCAAGTCTATTATGCTTGTCTTTTGCAGAGCGTTGGTCACGTTCTGGACACAGAGAGGGGCATCGATCTTAGGAAGATTCTTGATGCTAAGCAAGAGCCATTTGTGCTGCAGGATGTTATCTGGGAGAAGAGGCATCCTGTGAGGAGCAGAAGCAGTAGGGAGATTAAACTCGAATCAGAAGATGTGGGGTCCCTACCTCATAAATCTCAAAAATCGAGAAGAGTTGTGTCCCAAGTAAGAATACAACATACAGAACAGAATGGATATGAAGGTGTCTTTGGAGCTTCCAGTGGAAGCTACAATGATCCCTCTAGTCGGGGCCATATTAAAGGTAGCCCTGCTGAGAGCATAGTTGCATTGCCTTCTAGTGATGTAACCCGATATATGAGAAAGATGTGCTACTCTTCTTTGAAACCTCCCTCGACAAGTAAAAGCGCTGCCAAGGCATCAAACAAGAAAGCTTTGCTCATGGAAGCTGCAGCAAGGATTTTGGAAGGCAGCAATCGGAGGACATCAAAGATTTCTTTGATTTCATTCCGGTTCTTTCTCACTGAACTCGATGTATCCAGGTTCGCACATAATCCTTCGAAATCTAAGGAATTGAATTCATCCTGCATAGCCAAGATCATGGCACAGAAACGTGGATGGTTATCACAGAATAAAAGAAATATGGAGCAAAGTCTTTCTGGAAACAACTGTTCATGTAGTAGTGCCAGAAGTCAATCACGTAGACTTGTGAGAAAATCTGCACAAACTCCCACAGCTAAGAAGGATGCTGGCTTTGAAATGACAGATGAGGAGGCTTTAATGATCATGCAAAACAGATTATGTTGTTCTGGTGAAATGCCAAACCCAGCCAGGGAATTATCTACAGGGATTTCAAATAATCAGCGTGATACCAGGTGGCAAAGTGACTATATACGTGCCTCTTGTAAGGACATATGTAGTGATGAAACTGCAGTAGAGGCGATCCCAGCAACTGTTGGCATCGCCATCGAAGATACAAAAAGGTCAATTACAACCGATGTTGATGCACATGGAAATAAGGACGTGGAATTCGCAAGGGGTTTCGAGCTTGAGACCAGAAGTGACTTGCAATCAGATGAAGTTGGGATGGCAGAGAAGATCGAAGATCTCGTGAAGGTCACTGATTGTGACCTAAGTGGCACCAGTAGCGACAATAAATTTTATTATAAGCAAATTCTCTCTCACTTGAAGGACCATCCCTTGTCTAAACAGTGTGGAGCTGAGAATTCAGGAGACACATCCATTGTCTTGCGTGCAAATGTTCTGGGCAGTGACACTGATTTTGTTAGTGTTGAAAGAAGTGGATGTTCTAAGATTGGTGTTGGGGTTCTGGATGCTCCACGTGCACTCAATACCTTGAGTATGGACATGCATACTATCACCATGGACAATATGCTCTTTTCTGCAGAAGCGGAACCTATGGACCTGTGGACGAGGAAAATTTCTTGTGCAGTACCTTTACTTTGCAACTACAGTTGGTGGAATCATGAGAGTATACAAGCCAGCTTGCATGATCCTAATATGAAGCAGGTAAGTAATTGTTGTCCAATGTTTCTGAGTCTATTGATCAGGGCTTCTCTGTGAACTGTTGTTTGACTTTCTTCGTTCCTTTTCAGATTGCAGATGACTGTGCTGGATGTGATTCCCCCTTCACTGGTGGAGAAAGCTCCCATGATGTGGGCATATATGAAGAGCAGAAAAGAAGCAACTTTGAAGTGTACTCTGCATCGCCAGACCATTCTTATGCAGAGGAATGCCAGCAGTCAAGCCCTGTCTCTGTGCTTGATTCTATTTATGAGGGTGCTGCAATTCAACGCAAGCCTTTTGAGATTTTTGATGGTAAATGTTTTCTCATGATGGATCTCTGAATTGTCAGTATTAACTTATGGTAAAAATGGAATCTAGATTCATGAGCTTCCCTCACGTTTGTTCATACTCTAATGCAGAGGCCAGGAGGAAGGTCTTGGAGAGTGTCAGACGTTATGAGATGCTAGCTGGCATGGACTTAGACATGTTGATCAAGATAAATGAAGACTCTGTTTCTCACATAATAGAGGATGAATCAGTTGTTCCAAACTCAGAAGTGCTGCGTGAAAGTGATATCGCTAAAAGGAATGTTCCGAAGCCTGAACCATGTCTGATTGGTTCTCCTGCTTATGACACTGTAAGGTATGAAGGTGGTTCTTGGAGTATTAACGAAGCAGTCTCCTCAAAAAATGCAGATAAATCTGTGGAAACATCTGCAAATGGATACTTGTGTTCTTGGATTCCTGAAAATTCTTGGAAGGATGTCATAAATTCTTTTGACTTTTCAGACATGAGAACGAGTGTGGATTTGAAGGATTATAATGGAAGAGGGCAAGTTTTTCTAAATTGCTCAAACATGCCATCCTACACACGATTGATGAATGGATTAAATAAGTGCCCGACACCTGATGATTTTGAAAATGAAGAGAAACTGTGTGACTCAACTGTTATTGATGTCATGCTTTGTATTGAGCTAAAAGCTAGCCATTGGAACAGATTTGATAAAGCATTTAAAGAAATGGAGATGGAAATTGAAGCCCACCTGTTTGCTTCTCTGATGCACGAGCTCATATCTGATCTTCTAGATTAAGCCAGGAAAAATTGAAGATGCTCGAGCAAAATTTAGATGATAGCTACATATGGAGCAGATAGATTCCCTCAGCATTGTCCAGCTTAATGTTTGAAGGGGAGTATTACTAGACTAGAATGCTGGAATAGCTAGCTGAAGAAAGCCTAATGCTTTCTAAAGCATCAAGTACCATGCCTAACATATATACAAAAGCCATTGTATTAGCTCCTTGTACAGATATGTAGAGGCAAGTGAACCTTCAAAGTTTTGGAATATGAGTGCAGAAAAAGGAATCCAAGGGTTCTGGTCATAGCTATTTTTTGCATCTGTATTTCAATCATTGTTTTTGCAACGGCACTATGTGTTATCTGCACATTGGGCTCAGGTGAGAATGTACATATCAGGCGACGTAATCACTAGTGTACATACCAGGCCCAATTACAAGTTTTTGCACTTTAATTAATTAGATTATGGAACCAGCTCCATGTTTTCAATGGACATACATGATTTTGTTCACAAAAGCGAATGGTCATGTGCAAACTTTACCTTGGATGCCTGCATGGGATTCTTTGACATCTCAACCAGAATTATTTGAAGTGTGTATTGTCTTCTTGTAAATGTGTGTGTGCGTGTGTGTGTGTGTGTGTGTGTGTGTGTGTGTGTGTGTGTGTGAGAGAGAGAGAGAGAGAGAGAGAGAGAGAGAGAGAGAGAGAGAGAGAGAGAGAGAGAGAGAGAGAGAGAGAGAGAGAGAGAGAGAGAGAGAGAGAGAGAGAGAGAGAGAGAGAGAGAGAGTTAGTTTTAGTAACCAATCGGAGCACTGAGGACATGATACATCTGGTGAACATCGGTCATTGTCGAAATGGGCACATGCACTTGGGTCACCTTGATGATGGCATTGCAAATTGTTTTTTTAGCTTAAGAATGGGCAGCATCATAGGTAAGAAATGATATAGCAAAATGTTTACAGCTTTCAGGTGTCCGAGCTGGAAAATTTATGGGGGTGGTAGTTTGTTCGGGTCATCCAAAGCCTCACTTTACACGACACAACTCATGCCTACCACATTGGATATAAAGTGCATTTTGCGCTGAACTTTGAATAGTCCGCATCATCGTGTGCCCCCCATAAGAGAGATTTTTTTTTTTTTTTTTTTTCATAAAGGAAGTTCGGCCATGGCCTAATCTCCCTGACTTTAATTAAAATAATGACTTTAATTAAAATAATGAAGAAAAGTTACTAGTGAATGGGACTAGTGCCCATGGGACCCCCCAAATCCCACAAAGCAGGGGACGAGTTCGGTAAGCTAGAGGGCGTTACAAATGAGGTGTACAAAACTATCATCTCCTTCATGGGGGACCCATTTGGGTTTCAGCTTGTTATCTACGAGGAGATAAATATGGTGGTGCCTAAATGGAGGAGATCTCTTGTCTCGGGAGATTCTTTTACCTAGAAGAAACAAGGATTTCTCAATCGACCATTCCTTTGGGGTTTGACCAAAGTTGACGGCACATTGCTCCCTCCAAATTTTCCAAAGAGTCTCGCGTCTGATGGCATTCCACAGCCTAGAAGAGCAGCCAATCACCTCACCCAACAGTGCCTGTTGCCAATTGATTTGGTTCGAGAGATGCAGAATCCGTGTCACATGCTGCCAGATAACACGGGACTTGGGGCAATCGAAGAAGAGGTGAACAAGGTCTTCGATGCATCGATGGCACCGCTTGCACTATGGAGGCACACCACAAATTTTGTTGGCCCTTGCATTGTACCAGATACCTTTATGCAAGATTTGCCACATGAGAACGGATTTCTTGATCTCAATAAGGGGGTGCCAAATCGACATGAACTTGAGTTCCCATCGAAGTTTGGTCCACGAAAGGCACCACACCTTGTTAAGAGTGTGATGAACATCTACGTTTTCTTTGAAGTTGGGAATTCCGGATAGTTTCTTACCATTGCTCCATTTGAGGCCCTCTAGGCAAGGAGTCCGCAGAGAAGGCGGGTAGTTGAGTGGTCCCACACTGAACACCTGTTTTGAAGAAGAGTCCATTCTTCGAAAGAAATTCTATGTCTTGGGTCTAAGTCTTCAAACCTAATCCACTCGCCGGTCTCTTGTTTCCAGAGCTGTTTCCACTGTTTGTACCCCTTGTTCCATAGTCGCTTAGCCGTTTGGAGGTTCCAAGACTCCACCTCCCTTAAGCCACTGATCGGGAACCAAATAGAGTCATTTTGTCTTATCCCAGCAGCCCATTTCCACTCATCAGTGACTTTGATGAATTGTTTGGCTTTGTTCCAACTCTTCCATAAGGAACACGAGGCTAGAGCCTTTAGGGGACACCGGGTGGGGGGAGAACAAAAGCGTGAGGATCCCAATGTCCTTCCAGTCGGGAAGACCAACTAAGGTAAAGTCTTTGGAATTTCTGAAGATCAATTTAGCCCAGGAGGACTCTCTATTGCACCAAGCCTTGATAAACCACTTGGCCGCCAGCTTGTCCGCTAACCCAGTGATATCCAAAATACCCAAGCCCTTCGAGTCTTTTGAGCTAATACAAGTTTCCCATTTGATTTTGGGAATCCCCCTCCTATTGGGGTCCCCAGTCCATAGGAAATTTTTGCAGATCCTTTCCACTTTGGCTAGTTCTTTCTCCTTAGGTCTCCAACATGAGATATAGTAAATAATCGTAGAAAGCATAAATGTGTTGACAACCATTGCATGCCCTGCCAAGTTAGCTTGTATACCTTTCCAATGATTTAGTTTGCTATCCAGTTTGGATAGAATCCAGTTCCACCGTTGGTCCATCGAGATGTTGAAGCCCATCAGAATGCCGAGGAGACGGAAGACTTGGCCGCTAGGGATAACTTGACACCCTGCTGTGTCTTGTGTGGCAAGAGGCTCTCTCCTTCGGTGCCCTCCCCGCATGTCTTAATAATGGTGTCATCAAATTAATTCACAAAAGGGGAGATAAGAACAAAATTGAAAACTGGCGGCCGATTACCATGCTCCAAACTGGGTACAAGATAATCGCCAAAGTAATCGCCAACAGAATCTCCTGTCATCTAAAGTCATGGCTTTGTCAGGACCAGAAAGGTTTTATCAAAGGTAGATCTATACTTGAAGCAATTGTCGATATTTGGGGAGGCCTTGCATTTGCGGAGGAGTTTGCTCAAGAGCTGATATTCATTAAGATCGACTTCGACAAAGCATACGACAGATTGGAATGGGACTTTATTCTTCAATCTCTGAAAGATCTTGGATGCAGCCAAAAGTTCACGAAGATGGTTTCCACTCTACTCGGAAATGCCTCAATGAGAATAAACATCAACGGTAAGCTCTCTGAACCCATACATTTAAAAAGATCTATCAGGCAAGGTTGCCCACTGGCTTTACTCTTCGCTATCGCCTCCGATGGCCTCAGCCGCCTATTTAAGCATCACTTGGATGTTGGAAATCTCAAAGGTCTCTCCCTTCCCCTTGGTCACGACCAGATGATTGCTAGACTCTTTGCCGATGACATGAATGCTTTTGGAACTGCCTTTTGTAAGGCATCAAGTTCAAAAATCAACCATAAGAGAGAAATTGAGAGTTCGCATGGACATTGTGTTTAATAGAAGTTGTACATAGGGTTGCTATCAATCTTTTCTTTTTTCCCACATGGTTGATAGCTATATGCAATGACACTGTTATGATTACCTCAAGGAAGTGTGAGGTACACACTAACGTTGGATTGTGTTAAGAATCCTTTGGATGACCTTAGAATGCGAATTTCTCAATTTTAATCAATGTATTTTTTTTTTTAAATAGAACATTTGGGAGGAGGAAATAGCCCCCCCCCCCAATGAGTTGGTGCTTTCATCTTTTGCTTGAAGAAAAAATTACATTTTTGATGTTAGGAAAGTGAGCAATCTTTCACTAGAGAGTTCAAGTTGCAGATTAAAGATACAAAAACTGAAGGTCAGAGTTTTGTCAACTTGATCAAAGGTGATCAAATTTTGCTTAAATTTTTTATTACATATTTTAGAAGAGCTCTTTCAGAGTATCCAACCATATACCACACTTGGGTATTTGACAAATGTATCTTGATCAAAAGTCAAACCTAAATTTCAGGTCAAAGTATAAAAAGCAGATTTAAGGTGTGAAAAGGTGCCACATGTCAAACACATTAAATCTAGATTTAGTGATCCATTGGTTTATAATTATTCACACTAAACATAAAAAATATGAATTAAGTTTTCAAGAAAATTTGGCGGGATTTTTGTTGCTCTTTTTGGAACCTTGTTTATTGGCTTTCTAGGAATATCTTCATGCCTAGATTTTGATAGCTTAGTTTGTTTATGTAAAGATCAAGCTTATGGTCATGAAAACATTATCTTCTACACTGTTGAAGCTTCTCAAGGCATATGTGAGTCTCTTCTGTATGAAAGATCCCAATTAGCTACTCTTGTCCCAACCTTAAATAGCCCTTGCCCTTGACACATCTAGAATCTTCTCTAAGGTCCAAAGACTCCTCATATGGCCACTCTGACGAGATGGAATAACCTTGAAGTTTCGTGCTAGAGCCTTGGCTCCCTCGAGATTTGGTCGTTGACCATCTTGTCCATGGTATTTTGGTGGATTCAAGTCCTTTACTTGCCACTTGACCTCTCTACTAACAGATGCCCCCACATCTACAAGTGGTATTTGCGATCTTGATGGTTCAACAGATGGAACTTCCATCTGCATTGGTGTAGCCACTGGTGGCACCTCTGGTTTCTTTATTGCTTTGAGGATCATCTGAAGAGTATCCTCCATGCCTCTAACCTTGGCATTAAGAGCCGTAATCTCTGTAGTGTAACGTCTCTCAAGCTCGACCTCATCCATGGGAGTTATAGTCTCATCCAAACTCATTCTATACAAACAATATAATTGATAAGTCATTTGAACCTAAAATGCAATACCTAACTAACAATGCTCCTAATTAATAATTCATTCATGAAAAACATGAATTAGAAAGATGTATCCTAAATCCTCTCGCAATCCCATATGTCCACAAAAGACAAACCTCACTCAATCCCCATGTCCTATACAAGTTTACATGATAATTATACAAGGACTACCATGGGTGCATCTATTCTATTCAGATTGTAGTTCACACTTGGCATGATGGTGGCCATCTTGACCATCTGCACGTTGCTTGAGAGGCTACCCTAGTCTAAATCATAGAGTGAGGGTAACAAAGAATTACTTTTGCAGCTCCTAGCTGATGAGAAACCTCATAAACATGGGTAAAGGAAATATTTTGAAGAATGTACCAAGATATTCAAACTTCTATGAAATCAACAAAATAAGATCTTTAAACCTAGATCTGCATGCCAATGTCAAGATTCTAAGCTTTGCAATTAAATAAAGATAACTAGAAGACTTGCTTAGCAAGAGAACTAAAGCATCTAACAAGACTAGAAATCTAGGGGAGAGCTCCCATCCACCAATCTAGCTCCACTGATATATATACCTCTAGGCCAAAGGGGTGCATGTCTTTAGGCTCATCCAAGTGTCCACATAAGCCTCTCTCATGTGGACACTTTCCCAAGACCTTCGCATGCCTTTCGATTCCTTAAAGGCTACCACATGCCTTCTAATTTGAATGAAGATTCTTCTCTCATGTACACCACAAGGTGTCAATTAAAGAAGGTTCCCAAGTAAGGTTTGCAAAATTAACATAATCAAGCATAGGGATCACAACCATTCAATTGGAAGCTCATATGAATAAATAACCAAAGGTTTAAAAGCAAGGGTTCAACTAAAATCTCAAACATGTAGGAAGGGTAATCAAGGGCTAAACCAAGTTTAATATGCATCATATTCTAACCTTTAGAATCCATATATTTATCCTTCCGAACCCATGATTATACAACAAGCATTGTTAAGACTGAGCATATATGTGGTGTCAAAACCCTCGTTATATAGGTATCCAAGGCAATAATGAATTGATGATGTCATTAATGATGTGATAAATCCAAAACATGACCTCCAAATATCAAAATCAAGCAAGTAGATAGTTGATCTTAGGGTTTCAATATGTTTTGGATGTGATGCTAGCATTAGTTTCTCCATATTTAGAACCAATCATAGATATAGAGATTCACATGAAATCTAGGATGGTTTCCATTCTGTCAATGATATCGCCTCACCCTCAAGTGATGAACTCCACAAGGGGCATTCATGTTCTCTAGTTTGGCTTTCAATGGATTCTTCTTATGGAATTCATGAACCATAATTGGTGCTCCCTTAAGATTTTTCACAATCTCAAGTACGATCACTGATGTCATACCCTTTGAAATGAACAAGGTATTCCAATCTTCCTCACGAGATTTTCAAATCGAAGACATGCTCAACCTTGAATCCTTCATGATCCTTGATCTCAATAGACTAGATCTGTCTCCCTTTAATGGAAAGATTTGATATGGTTCCAACATGGATACATGGAAAACTAGGTATATTCTCATGGTATTCAATAACTAGAGCTTGAAGGTGATTGGATTAATCTTGGGCAATATGGTGAAGGACTAGATCTTTGATGGTCTAGCTTTGCATAGGACTGCAAAGTGTGAAGATTGTTTATGAGTACCACACTTCATTCCCAACATGATAAGATGGATTCTAAACACGACATTTATCTACATAATAATTATAATTTCTTGAGCTTTATGGATCTCTTTCTTGAGTTCTTGTTGATTTTCCATGAGGTACTTAGCCTTATCTCTAGAAATTGGGTTTTCACATTTTGATACTCATACATCCATCCCTGGATGTTGTTCATAGTTTGCAAAGAAGGGAGTCTTGCTTGTTAGATTTATGAACACTCTTGTTATAAGCAAGCTTTTGAAAGGGTAAAAACTCAAAACAATCATTTTGATGATAGTTGATGGTGGAATGGAGATACTATTATAGAACTTGATTCACCCGTTTTGTTTGGCCATCAATCTATGGATGATTGGTTGTAGACAATTTAACTTGAACACAAAGGAGCTTGCAAAGATTGTTCCAAAAGCTGGTATGAATTGTGGACATTGATCGTTGACAATATCATTAGGAAAAGCAAGAAGCCTAAATATGTATCTAAGAAAAATTCTACAATGGCCCGTGACTGCCTTGGTGATTGGAATGAAGTGTGTCATCTTTGTGAATCTATAACATATAACAATAATGACATCATAATTATTGAAACTTACTAGATCTATGATTAAATCCAAAAAGAAATTGGACCATGGTCCTTTTGGGATAGGTAAAGGTTGCAAGAGGCCATGAGGTTTATGACAAGGTATCTTATATCTATTGCAAGTTTTATAGGTTCATATATATTCTTTGACTTCCTTCCATATTTCGGGCCACAAAAAATATTTTGATGTGAGTTCCCTTGTTTTATTTACTCCAAAACCTTATGCTACAAGGTTATGCCATTGTTGAAGTACTTGGATCCTAGGCCTTTTTGGAGGGAGATACAATATGTTCTTATAATGTAGTACCCCATCATTTTCGTGGAACTCATTTACTTCATGAACTTTCCCTTCTTGGAGTTTTTGCTTGACATTACAAAAAATTTCATCATGTGGTAGAGACTCATGAATTAGATGTGTCAAGCCTATATTTTCCTCCTAGATTGAGGTAATAGCTACTAACTAGAGATGTTCTACCTTGAGTAGTATACTTTCTTGTTGATCAAAATCTTCTTTGCCCTTCTTTGGTGCAAGGTAAGCTCTTCTTGATAAGGCATATGATTGACATAGTTGGCACCCTAGATGATATGTGATGACAAGGTCAAACTGGATAAAAGTTTACTCCATCAAGATTTCCATCTATTGAGGATATGAATAGTCATAAAGTACTCCATATTCTTATGATCTATATAGATAGTAACTTTATGGGCTCCTTCCTCTAAATGATGATGCCATGTATTAAAAGCATCAACTATGGCAAGAATATCTCTATCATGGATTTCCTAATCTATATCAGGAGGGGATAATTTAATTGAACTGGGTATGCAATTGGATGTAGGTGTCCATTATCCCCATGCTAAGATAGAACGACTCTTGTCTCAAAGAAAAAAATCTTGATAGGATAAGAATGAACTAGAGTCAGAGCAGTGGTGAATGTTGATTTCCAAGTTTGAAAGACTTTCTCTAATTCCTTAGTCCAAGACATATCTAGTAAGCTTGGTAAGTTATGCCACTATCTTTGAACAATCCTTGATCAATATTCTATAGCAATCGGTAAAGCCTAAGAAACATTGTACATCTCGAACACATGAAAGTGTTTGCCAATTAAGGATTGCCCTGATCTTCTTAGGGTCAATAAAGCTTCCTTTCTCTTAGATAATGTACCCTAAGAATTCCACTTATGTTGGATGGAAAGAGAACTTCTCCAATTTTGCATACAATCCTTTTTCTCTTAGGTTCTCTAGAATTATCTGTGCATGATGTTCATACTCCTCTAGATCTTTAAAGAGTATTCATATATTATCTAGGTATATTACCAAAAAATCATCTAAATATTCTCATAAGATGTTATTCATCATATGCTAAAAGATGGATTGAGCATTTATGAGACCAAATGGCATAACTACATGATCAAAATTCCCATACCTTGTATGATATGCTATCTTTCATTCGTCTCCTTCTTTGATCCCAACAAGGTGTTAAGCTCTTTGAAGGTCAATCTCTATAAAGAAATTTTCTTTTCCAAGACGTTCCAAGAGATCTGATGTAAGTGGAAGAGGGTACATATTCTTGATAGTGATTTTATTTAGTACACGATAGTCTATACACATTTGGAGGGTCTCATGCTTTTCTTTACAAATAGATTTGGGACTCTTGCAAGGGACTTTGAACATCTGATAAACCCCTTGGCTAGATTCTCATCATTGTTCTTATGCGATTCTATAAGCTCCTCTGGGGATAATCTATAGATTAGTTTGAAGGGTTGTTGTGCTCCCTCTTGAAGTTGTATGGCACAATAATAAAGTCTATGCCCTAGTAAGATGCATGCATTCTTCTTTTCAAAGACCTCTTGGAAAGTTTGGTACTAACTAAGTAGTTTTACTAGATGATCTTTCTTGGATTCTTGATCTAGTATGACATATATCAAATATGTTGGTTCCTTCTTTACTACATGTATAAATTCTTTAACTCCGACATATGGTGGGTTCTTTTGGTTTTTCTTCTTTCCTTTCAAAAGGGAAATAATCACATTGAATGGGTTAGGTGATGTATTCATTCAATGTCTTGACCTTTAGCATGGTGAGTAGAAGGTCTTTCAGATCACCTCATAAGCCCAATCCAAATCCGCTTATGAAATAATCCTCATGCCAAATGAGATCACATATTAAGTATCTAAATTATGTTGCATAGGTAGGGGTAGGAGAGTTACCTTGATGTAGCTTCTAAAGTTCTTTTTTTCACCACTTGACTGGTGTATGCACCTCCAAACATTGTGGTGAGTTCTCGAATAAATCCCTCATTGTCATATACTTGCATGTTTTTTTCCAAGATTGGGAAAAACCATGAAAATTCTTCACCATAAATAAGTGCTCCAATCAACCTACCTTTGATGCATCATCTAGATATCTATTAGGCAAGTAAAAAGAAACCCATAGAGTTCCATTTGATCAAAATCATATTTTTTTCATCATCAAAGTAGTGATTTTCATGACTATAACTTTGTAAAAATCCCATTGTATAAATAATATTTTGGTTTTGTCCAAGATGAGGAGCCCTTGAGCTTAGGGAGCTCAGGTAGGATGTGCTTACCAAATTTCATATTTTACGGAGCTCATTTGAGCCACAAAATTAACTTTAGAAACTATTTCTTTATGCCAAACACTAGATGTGAGATCGGTAAACACTACTCTAAAAACTATAAATAGAGCTTGTAGGCTCATTTTGAGAACTTAGCTAAATGGAGATTCTGTAGGGAAGAGAACATCTATTGTAGCTTTTATGTTTGTCAATGAATAAACTCCATTATTCTATTCTATTGCTTTTTCCTCACATGTGTGTGTGCATTCTTATGCTTCTCACATTCACATTTGCATGCATCACTTTCTCACAATCTTCATATCATCCTCTTGTCTCCATCATTGATAATTTAAGGTTGGAACTTGATTGGCTTTGGTACTCACCATTAATCTACAAGAGACACATTTTTTGCACTTTTGGAGAGCTAGTCAAGGGATGAGCATGTGATGGTAAGAGTCTAGAGAAAAGACATTGAAATCATTGGTAAGTAAGAGTCTAGAATCACCATTGTTCTACAAGAGATATTTTCCTATTTTTGAGGCATAATATTCAATCTATGATAGCTTGAAAAAGTCAACATTTCACTACTGCATCAAGACAACTCAATAGGCAACGCCTTCCTGATGCAATAGACACTATAACAAATAGAAGAAAATTTAACTCTATCATGATAGAGCTCTCTTTCATGTAGACAATCTATCATGATGTACCTCCATTTATTGCAATAGACTCACCCTATCAAGAGGAGGTCGCTCTATCATGACATAGCACCTTGACAAACTAGCCCATATATCCTAACAGACTCAATCTATTGTGACAAACCTATCTATCATGAAAAACTAACCCTACTCTATCATGATAGACCACTCTATCATGACACACTGATTCATGAAAAGGTTTTCTTATCATGATAGATCACTCTATCACAAAATACCAAAAAATTTGATAGGACATCTCTATTGTGATAGATGGGCTCTATTGTGACAAACAAACTATTTAGTAAAAAATTTAAAGTCATTTTGGGCCACTTTTTATGTCTTTTTAGTCATTTTCAAGGTCTATAAATCATTTTAGGGTCTGGTTTGACTCTAGAATAGTGAAAACTTGTGTTCATGTCTCTAAACAAAGCTTGAAATAGCATCTAAAGCTTGGAAGAACCTCAAAGAATAGATCTAGTAAGATTAGAAGACACTAAAACCCCTTGGTCAATACTAGCCTAAGCTAAGTACATAGCTCTCAGTCTAGTAATTTGTGTGGTGATAGGGCAACAAAGTACAAAATACCTTAATAAACCTCAAGTTCAAAGATCAAGAATATACATTGACACGAATACCTAAGGGAAAAAAATTAAATCTAATGATCAAACAAAAGATTTGATTCACATAAGTGATTTCTGACATTTTATTAAAGAGACAAGAATCAAGTTATCATACTATAGAAAGAACAATCGATTGAGAATTAAGGAAAGTGAAACATGTGTACATGATTTCTAAGAGACAGGGATAGCTAATTCATGAACTTGCATTCAAGAGAGTATATAAGATATTGTCATACTCTTGTTCTTTAGTGAAATGGCAGGAAACATATTACCGTTAGTGTCCATGTGAAAGATCAAATGGCGCCTACACACTTTTTTACATGTTCTTTTTAATAAAACATATAGTGGCTTGGTCAACCACAGTCTCAAGGCTCGACCG
Source organism: Ceratopteris richardii (assembly GCA_020310875.1). Lineage (NCBI taxonomy): Eukaryota > Viridiplantae > Streptophyta > Polypodiopsida > Polypodiales > Pteridaceae > Ceratopteris > Ceratopteris richardii. The sequence continues at coordinate 28,554,299 of CM035433.1, forward strand.
CATCTGTAGAATGTGTGTTCATGGTCTTTGTACTATGTGTTGATGTGTGTATTCTGTAACCCCTCTATGGAGTACTGTGTGCGACATTGGAGTTTGGGTTTCTACAGAAAGGGTATCATTGTGGAGCTCTCGAGAAGGAGAGTCTACCATCATTCATTGCCAAAGAAATACTTCATTAGTATCAGAGCATTTTGATGCAAAATCTTTGTTCCTTTTTTGCAAGTGAAGCAAGCACCCACCTGCCCACCCAAAGCTTACGACTAAGGTGGTGACCAAGGCATAGAACTTGGCATACCTTGTCATCCGAATCATCGAAGTTGTCGTTGGCATCGTTGGCTGTGCACAAGGGAGAACCTCAATAATCAAGGAGAGGTCACCCATCCTAGTACTATTCCCCTCGGAGCTCACTTAATCGGCAATCTCTTGACATTAAGCTACACTCTTGTGGTGTTTCAAGAAGGGAACAGACTAAGGTTAACATTACCTTGAGCATGTTTAATTGGGCCCTCAAAACTTCATTCTTTGCTTTCAAAGCTTGTCTTGAAGCAATTTTGGGGTGATTCTTGGAGCCATTTTGGAGTACTTTCATGCATAGTTCTCTTTACATAGGTTCAAGAACATCAAGAAGAGTGCCTTTTCTACTTCTTTAACGATGAATGTTCACCTTTTGGGGTTGTGGTTTTAGGCACACTAGTAAATCTACAAGTTTCTTGAAAACTTTTACTTGTGGTGGGAGCAAACACCGCAAGTCTATGCAGGTTTTTGAGCTTAAAGAACAAAGTTGACAGACAATTGCATGCATTGTTGGCAAGTGTTTGGGCTATGAATTCAGCCTTTGAGTGCCATTTTATTGCAGATATGGATCACATACACACTATGTACACTTTTTGTGGATACTGCTTATGTACATCCATGTGGTCATTGATATAACGGTTACATTTTTGCATAAAGCCTTTTACATTTGATAAAGAGGATTTTGGTGAGATTTTCTTAACTACAAGACACCCAGATGTAGGGATCTCTTTGATGATGGAGGTGGAAGACTTATCAGCCTCACCATTGGAGATGTATGATAGTTTTTCATAGGTACTTGGTAAGCCTAGTTGGATTCTTTTGGATAGCTGATTATATGTAGTGGATTCAGTGATTCACTATGCAGGTTAACATGTCAGCACTTGTAGTTTTGTGAGATTTTGACATTGTTCATATGCTCATTTTGCAGAGGATACTCTGGCAAAATTTTCCCTTTTTTTTGGTTTTATCAACTATACAATGGTGTATTTACTCCTTGATACACTTATTAGTCTGAGAAAATTTATTCTCACATTTTGGTTGGTCAATATTGTTCATTAATTACTTTTGCTATGAAGACTGTTGAATTTTTCCTTGAAATCTGACATTTGGTCATGCCTCTTTAAGCATTAGTGGTGTTTGGAATCTTCTAGATCCATTATCCTTCTATTCAATTCTCCATCATCATGGCATTAAAGGTCCTAGACACATCTCGTGGATCACGGTCTAGTGCTAGTGTTATGAGGAGGAGCTATAACTTGTGGGGAAAGACCATTTTGAGATTCAAGAATTTGATGGCACAAACTTTGCTCTATGGAAGAATAAGATTAAAGATGCGTCAACTAAGAGGAGGCAATGGAAGCTGGTAAATGGAATTTCAAAGAAGCTTGTTGAAATGGATGAAGATGATTGGGATGAGTTAGATGAAATGGCTAGGTCTACCATTTGATTGCACCTGGAAGAGAATGTTTACTTTACAACATTAGACTATGAAAGTGCAGAGGAGCTTTGGAAGACGTTATTCAATACATATGAAAAAGAAAAGATATCAAAGAAAGTGTATCTAATGAGAAGGTTATATGATCTTTGCATGACAGACACATATAGTGTTGCTGCTTATTGTTTACAAGGAGAGCATGCACCTTCCCTGCAACAAAGGAGAGAGAGAGAGAGAGAGAGAGAGAGAGAGAGAGAGATAAAGAGAGCCTAAGTCGCCATAGTTACGTTCAAAACACAGAAGAAAACAACAACACACACTCCTAGGTGCTTGATTCAAGAACAAGAAAGAGATGCGACATGAATTCCAAGAAATACAAACTAACTAACTAAACAAAACAAACAAGAAAAACTTCATATGCCATATGTGGCGACAAAGAAAGAGGATTTTTCCATTAGAAGCAAGCCATATATATACATTATGAGTGGCCTTTAAGGGCTCTTTCCACTCAATCTCTAACTCACCCAAATGAACCTTAGTTCAATCAATTACATAAATGAAGATGTGCCCTTGAGAGTGGCACGCATGGTGGACTTGAACTACCACATCCCTTGATAAGTGATGCCCCCCTCAACAAGATGAAAATTACATGGAAACCATTTATAGGCTGGGAACCTTTATACAACATTTCATACAAGGGGCACACCTAATCTTGAAGAGTGTTTCAATCCGCGAGCCTCCACATCACTCATGCCTGAGGGCACCGGTTCCATCACACTCACCAAGATCAAATACATCAAGTCAAGCCCTCACATCAAGGCCAAAACATATCCAATCAAAGTCTAAAAATAAGAACCCAACCCATAGATAATCACCATGTACATTTTCATAATGCTAAAGTGATAGCACTGTTCTTGGAATAGAATAGTCAATCCAATTTTAAATATGCTCACATAATGATGCTCTACCCTTATGAACAATACTTGCAAACCAAAGTGCATGGTTAGACCATGGTATGGAGTGCAAGTAAAGTTCATAACATATCCAAAACCAAGAGCAATGTAAGAGGCAAAGTGAAGTGCCTGGAACTTAATCCAAGGTTCACAAATACCACTCACATAACCCATGATTTTGCCCTCCTATATGCATACATGAAGTGCAAGGGTGGACAATTACATCATATCATCCATCAATCTCGATGCATTACAAAGCTCATGTTTGACAAAATCATAGTGTAAAACTCAAAGATTACAAGCGTTGCTGCATCATAAGTGCAATCCTTCATTTATATCCATTGCTCACATCATCCATACAAAAGATAACGAGTGGATCAAGATATTAGGATGAACATGAATTCGTGGAAAACAATACCAATATGATCCACATGGAGTAAAAGAGCCCACATGCTTCAAACTTAATAAAGCTGTTATGCGTTTTACTACAAGTATCTCAAAATAAATGAAGCATCATCTTTGAGTAATACAAAAATGCATGAAACCATATACAGAATAATCTAAGAGCAAAACACGCTCATTGGAGATGGAACAAATGCAATCCAATTCCGAGTTAACTCCTGATCGTGGAAACTTGATAATAGTCCATTAGAAAAGAAAAGATGATTGCAAGTTGATTGAACATACATGCTTTCATATAACACCAATGCGGCTAATAGGTAATCGAATAGAAGAAAACAACTTGACTTGCGCAACATGCGCAATGAAGCCTGTAATTGGACTACAACACCACAACAACAGATATGTGTGTAGATTTCTGAAACCATGGGAGTCATGGAGCACGAGCGTCATCACATGTATGGGCAGCAAAGGTACTGACACAATCTGAATCAAACCAAAGAAATTTGCGTAGTCCTAATCGTGCTCCCTAAAGCCAAACACGCTTCACCACTAGCGCATGCATCAGATCATAAAAGAAATGAGAACCACACAATTTGCAATAATAGCAACATATTTACTCCTAGATTGCACTACACTAGAGCCATCGTAACAAAAAATAACAGACAATCACAATAGTTATCAATCACGAGAATCCATTAGCAAAAGAATGCGTGTAAACTTATGGTCATGGCAATTACGCTTCTGCAGCATTGTGGAACAAGCGGTATCAACGTGGAGAATCATTTGCGAGAGGACTAAAATGAAATATTTACCAGTATGATATAACTGTAATGGGAGTTGCCCCCTATAAAACACAATCTGTAGCGCATCCTGAAACGTCAAAATGTATAATGCACGCGGTGACAAGAAGGCGAGACCTCCATGCACAGATATGTAGCAAGTCTGCAAACGCTTCCTCTGACAAGAAATATGCCGCAACAGGAGAGCGCGTAAGCAAAACACCCGGTGCAAAACTGCAATCGATAGAGCCAAGTCCAGATAGCACTTGGGCTGGGCAAGAATCACAACCACCATCTCGCACAGAAGTCACCACCATGTCTGTTGTGTTAGCCGGTAGAGTTGTGGGATGAGAGGCGAAGACGGCACCAGTGTTTACAAGGAGAGCATGCACCTTCCCTGCAACAAAGAAGAGAGAGAGAGAGAGAGAAATGGAGAGAGAGAAAGAGAGAGAGAGAGAGAAAGAGAGCCTAAGTCGCCAGAGTTACGTTCAAAACACAGAAGAAAACAACAGCATGCACTCCTAGGTGCTTGATTCAAGAACAAGAAAGAGATGTGACACGAATTCCAAGAAATACAAACTAATTAACTAAACAAAACAAACAAGAAAAAGTCATACGCCATATGTGGCGACAAAGAAAGAGGATTTTTCCATTAGAAGCAAGCCATATATATACATTATGAGTGGCCTTCAAGGGCTCTTTCCACTCAATCTCTAACTCACCCTCCGAATGAACCTTAGTTCAATCAATTACATAAATGAAGATGTGCCCTTGACATTATCTAAATGAGTTTGATGCTATATTCTCCATGTAATAGGCTCATAAAATGGATATGGATAATAAAATGAAAGCAATCTTGTTGTTATGCACCTTTCCATCATCATGGGATATGTTTTGCACATCTATTAGCAATAGTACACCTAGTGGTAAACTGGTATATGATGACATATGTGGAGCACTCTTGAGTGAGGAGATTTGTCGAAAATATATGGTTGACACTCAGAGTGGAGATGCATATAATGTTCATGATTCTTACCAAGGAAAGAATTAGTAACATGGCAGGAGCAAGAACAAGGAAAAGAATGGTCAACATAATAAGAATAGAAGTAAATCAAGGAAGAGGGATCTTGAATGCCATTATTGTCACAAGAAAGGACACATGAAGAAAAATATTTATGCATTAAAGAATGCTAAAGGTAAAGGAGAAAATGTTGATGGACATGTTAAATAGCTACTTGCACTATCTTCTTCGACTATGAAGATTGAAGAAATTAATGCTATTTCTAATGATGCTGATGTGCTGACACTTGATAGTATTGTGCCCACTGAGGCTCTTATGGCTGATTCCTTTTCCCACATGTGGCTACTAGATTTTGGTGCTTCTTTCCATGTGACAACATAGAGAATGGTTCTCTAATTATGCAGCAAAGTCTCTTAGTATCATGAGGCTTGGTGACTCTTGCAATGTGATGTTGTGGGGATCGGAGATGTGGTTGTGCAATTCACTAATGGTTCAAACTCTACTCAGCATAATGTAAACCATGTACCTCAGTTATCATGTAGTTTGATGTCAGTTGCTCAACTTCATGACCTTGGATATAAGGTGGTTTTCTATGCTCAATCATTTCACATATCAAAGGGCAATATGGTTATTACAAAAGAAAGCAAAGTTGGCCCAATTCCTCCTTTATTTTTATCACAAAAGAAAACACTTATTAGCTGTTATTTAATAACCTATGGCTTGTATTTGGCATGGCCATTCGGGCCACATATCTCATAGTGGAATGGAGAATCTTTCTCGTTTTGGGTAGTTACCCGTGTTATCTTTCTCTTATGCCCACAAGGTCATTAGGTGGTTCTATTTAATTTGTCACTTTCATAATGATGCTACTAGAAAAGTCTAGGTATATCCTATCAAATCAAAGGATGAGGTATTCCCTATCTTCAAAAAATGGCTCACTTCAGTTGAGACTGAAAAAGGAACTAAGCTCAAAGCTTTACATTCAGATAATGGTGGTGAGTATACCTCACATAAATTCAACCTTTTTGTGACATTCTAGGGGAATTTGTAGAGAGTTTACAACTCCTAATACCTAGTATAGAATGATGTAGCTAAAAGGATGAATAAAAATATTCAAGATAGAGTAGTTTCGATGCTACATCATGTTGAGATATCAAGCTCAACATGTGATGATCGAAGATGAAACATATCACTTTTCATTTTTCTGACACGCATAGTGATCATGTTGGTATATGTCAGGGATACTTCATCGAGCTTTACTAGATTTACCTATCGAGAGTGATGGCACATTTGTTTTTCTTTCCAGCTCACTCATTCACAGACAATAGGATTTTCTTTATGTACTGTTCTTTATATATTGCACTAGATGTACTGTTGTATTAGAAGAAGAAGAAGGAGAAGATTCTTCTTCCTTGCCTCAATCTGTGTGTGTATTGTGCTTTCATTATGAGAGAGTGTGTGTGAGCTCTCTTCCTTATGTCCTTCCTCATGACATGGTATCAGAGCTAGTGTGGCTATAGAGAGCTCGTGGAGAAGGCCGATGGTGAAGAGTAGGCGAGAAGGTGTGGAGAAAGCGCGATTCACAAACGACCTCATCTCAACCTCTATTTCAAGCTCGCAAGGTGGGGCCCATAAAAAAACCAAGTCAATTTGCAAAACTTTAACTTGCTTCCTATTCAACAACACCCATATATTCCAGATCCAAAAGTTCAAATGATTCTGTGTATTGTTGATACACAAAAACTATGATTTTTTGAGATCAAATTGTCACGTCAAAGTGCGACAGTGTTCAAGCATAAGTACTGCTTGTAGTGTTTTTGTAGTGTTCTGAATTGCTGCAAAAATGGCCAATTTTGATGGAATGGGTTAGCTTATGAGCAATAAACTGGAAAAGAATAATTTCCATGCTTGGAAATTCAAAATGACAAATTTCTTCATGGGAAAAGGCTATTGCAAGTACATCAAAGGAGAGAACAAAGATGCTCTACAATTACTAGAGAGGAATCGGATTGCAGAGAAGTTAAGAGCATATGAGGAATGGATTCACGGAGCACAAAAGGTAATGCATTGGCTATTTGTAAGCATACATGATAGGATTATTGGGCACATACAAGATACCAAGAATCCAAAAGAGGCTTGGAATAGTTTGGTCACATTGTATGAGACCAATACAAAGGCACAAAAATTGAAGCCCAAGAACAAGCTCCATGCATTGGAGAAAAACGGCATGTCAATAAGTGAATACACCCTAAAAATCAAAAGCATATGAGAGTCACTTGCATCTATTGGTGTGAATGTAGATGATCATGATAAGGTGGAAGTGTGCCTTCGTGGTTTAGGAGCTACATATAAGCACTTCAGAACATCTATTCAGAATAGGGAAAATATTTTGAGTTTTGTTGATCTCGTGTCCATGCTGATTATTGAAGAAAAGAATCTTGGTGAGGACTCAAACTCCCAAGGAAAACCTAGTTATGAGTAGGTATTCTACTCTAGAAGAGGAAGAGGCAGAGGTAGAGGCTTCGAAAGTGGAAAAGGACACAATAACCAAGACCAAGGTCAACAACAGAATTATGCAAGAGGTAGAGGAGAATTTCAAGGCATGGGAGCCAAAGAGATCGCAAAAAATTCCAAACAAATGATTCAGGTAATGATAGTAAAGGATATTGGAATTGTGGTAAACTTGTACATTTTGAACATGATTATAGGTTGAAGAATCAAAATAACAAAAGGCAGCAAAACAACTATGCATCCATGTGGAGATGATTTTGAGAAACTGTTCATGGTCCAACATCACATGATGAATACGATATCTATTGATGTTTCAACTCAAATGGTAATGTCTGGTATGTTGATTCAAGTGCTTCAAATCACATGATGAGTCATGCAGAATGTTTTAGTAGTTTACAAAAATTGCCAATTCTTGGATATGTTGAAATAGGTGATGACACATCTTGCCCTATCGAGCATACATGAAATATAGCATTATCTATGGTGGATGGGAAGGTAAAACATCTTGCTGATGTGCTGCATGTTCCAAACAAAGAATTTGGTTTCTATTGGACAAATGTTTGACCAAGGATTACAAGACATGTTCAATACATATGGGTTATATATCGATATGAGTTGAGGATGAAGATTGATCCAAAAGGAGAGAAATGTATCTTCATTGGGTACTTCCTTGAGTAAAATGGATATAAATGTTATAACCCACTCACTCGATGTCAAGCTTCTATGGAGATACCATGGAAGGACTTAATCTTGAACCAAATGACAAAGAAAATGCTGAAAAATCAAGTGTAAAATCTCAAGTTTTGAGAGGACTAGATGCATCACCAAGCAATAGTTCCACCTCAAATCCATGGAGTGGAAGATTGCATGGAAATTTTAGTCATAAAAATTCATCAAATACATGCAAGAAAGGTAAAGAAAAGCTTTCTATTGGTAGTAGAGCACCTACATGTTTTCAAGACATTGATGGAGATTCAAGCGATTCAGAAAAGAGTCTTGATGAGGAACTTGGATTGCCCTCTATGAAGACTCCGTGAGTAAGAAAGGCACATGCAAATGACAGAAGGAGATGTGACCCAGGACCAAAAAGATTTGGAAGGATGCAAACTTCAATGCAATGATTGACATATGACAATTACATGGCTTATCATTGTGCCTACATGACAAAGGTAATACAAGATGTTGAACCCTCTTCTTTTGAAGATGCAATTGGGAATGCACATTGGGAGAAAGCTATGGATGAGGGGATGTATGCACTTTACAAAAACAAAACATGGAAGCTGATTCCATTGCTACAAGGAAAGAAACCCATAGATTGCAAGTGGGTTCACAAGGTAAAGCACAATGCTGATGGTAGCATAAGCAGGTATAAGCGGCATGATTGGTAGAAAAAGGATATGCATAGACATATGGCATTGATTATAGAAAAATTTCAACCTTGTAGCTAAAATTTCTACTATCAGAACACTTATTGCTTTAGCTACAACAGAAGAATGGGCTTTGCATCATATGGATGTGAAGAATGCTTTCCTACATGGTGAGTTACAAGAAAAAGTATACATGGACCAACCACAAGGATATGAATATTCAAAGCACAAAAAATATGTTTCTAGGTTGCAAAAGGCTAAAATATGCTTCTAGGTTGCAAAAGGCTCTGTGTATGCTTAAACAAGGGCCTCATGCTTGGCATGCAAGGATTGGTGACTACTTAACCACCATTGGATTTTCTATGTGATGCAGATCATTCATTATATGTAAGGAAGGGTGATGATGGCATCACGATTGTGGCTATTTATGTTGATGACTTGATTGTAGGAGGAGACAATGAAGTAAGCATCAAAGAGGTAAAGCAAATCCTTATGCAAGAACTTGAAATGAAAGATCTTGGTGTGCTGCACTATTTCTTGGGCATTGAGTTGATACATATAGAAAGAAGTATATGGATGTCGCAAAGGAAATATACCAAAGCCAATTTCTAGCCATTAGATAAGAATCTTAAGATGGATACTACATCAAGTGAAAGATTTGAAAATGCTACTATGTATAGGAAAATTGTGGAAAGTTTGATATATCTCACAATTACAAGGCCTGATCTAAGCTACACAGTTCGACTTGAAAGTCAACTTATGCAAGTTCCTAGGAAGCCGCATTTAGATGATCTAAGATGCACTCTACATTATGTGAGTGCTACTTTGGATTATGCATTGTTTTATGAAGTTGGTGTATATTTGCAGGTTCATGGATACACTGATGCAGATTGGGCTGGTAGTATTCTAGATAGAAGATCTACTAGTGACTTTCTATTCTCACTTGGGACTGAAGCTATTACATGGAGTAGCAAGAAGCAACCCACTATTGCTTTGTCGAGTACAGAGGCTGAGTGTAGAGGTACTACAATGGCAACATGTGAAGCATCATGGTTAGGGATGTCACTTGTAGATTTAGTGTGGAAGTGCAAAAGTCAGTCATCATCTATTGTGATAACCTTAGCCAATTTCTATGGCATTAGATCAAAATCTTAAGTTGGATACTACATTAGGTGAAGCATTGGAAAATGCTACTATGTAAAGGAAAACTATGGGAAGTTTGATATATCTCACAATTACAAGGCATGATCTAAGCTACATGGTTGGAATTGAAAGTCAATTTATGTAGGTTCCCAAGAAGCTGCATTTATGTGCTATGAGGTGCACTCTACATTATGTGAGTGCTACTTTGGATTATGCATTATTTTATGAAGTTGGTGTATATTTTCAGGTTCATGGATACATTGATGCAGATTAGGCTATTACTATTCCAGATAGATAGGTATTAGCAGGTGATATTGATCTTGTTTATGTGAGAATAGATGAGCACTTTGCTGATATTTTTACTAAAGCACTTGGAGCAAAGAAGCTGAAGAAGTTTTAGAAGATGCTTGGATTAGAGGACATGATGTTGAGCTTGAGGGGGAGTGTTGAGATATCAAGCTCAACATGTGATGATGGAGGACGACATGTATCACTTTTTATTTCTCTAACATGTATAGTGGTCATGCTAGTATATGTTAGGGATACTTCATTGAGCTTTACTAGATTTACCTACCGAGAGTGATGGCACATTTTTTTTCTTGCTAGCTCACTCATTTGTAGACATTACGATTTTCTTTATGCATTGATCTATATATATGGCACTAAATGTATTATTGTATTAGGTCATTTTCTTGTACATTCCTTTTATGTAATAGAAGAAAAGATCATTTTTATGTACATTCCTTTTACGTTAGGGATACTTCATTGAGCTTTACTAGATTTACCTACCGAGATTGATGTCACATTTGCTTTCTTGCTAGCTCACTCATTTGTAGACATTACGATTTTCTTTATGCATTGATCTATATATATTGCACTAAATGTATTATTGTATTAGGTCATTTTCTTGTACATTCCTTTTATGTAATAGAAGAAAAGCACACACACAAATCGAGGAATGTACAAGAAAATGACCTAATACAATAATACATTTAGTGCCATATATATAGATCAATGCATAGAGAAAATCGTAATGTCTACAAATGAGTGAGCTAGCAAGAAAACAAATGTATTATTGTATTAGATCATTTTCTTGTACATTCCTCGATTTGTGTGTGTGCTCCTCTTTGATTGTTAGAGTGTGTGAGCTCTCTTCCTAATCTCCTTCCTTGTGACACATCATGCAAACCTTTCATAAGGCTTTTGGGCAGAAGCAATATTGATTGCAATTCATGTGATTCACCTTTCACCTAGTATTTCCATGTTGGGTGTGTGTAGAAGTATGAACTCAACTGAAGTAAGAGCTGAATAATATCCCTAAGTACAAAGTACCACCACATATGAGAGTATCAAGTATGTGGTAACATGGGGAAAAAACCTCTAGCCAGCACTAGAGTAAAAAGTGCCCATGTATAGGGAAAAGGTTCATATCAAAGCTACTTGAGGAAGACATAAGTGTAACAAACTCCCTTAGAGAAAATGATGTGAACACATACAGGGAGTGACAGATCAGCCCCCACAAGGGTAACAAGCCTAAAGCTTTGCGAAAAGCTTCAAAATTTTCCTATGGAAGAGCTTTGGTGAATATGTATACCACATTATCTTGTGTAGGCACATATACCAAATCAATATCTCCTACATGAAGGCACTCCCTCACATAGTGATAATGCATCTCAATATGTTTGGTCCGTGCATGAAACACTAGGTTTCGTGCAACAGCCAAAGCACTCTGACTATCAGTGAGAATATGCATAGCAAGATCAATTTCCATGCAAAGATCCATCAATAGGCATCTCAACCATATACACTCCACTGTAGCTATGAAAACTGCCCTGTACTCAACTTCACAACTCGATGTTGCCACTGTAAGTTGCTTCTTACTCAACCAAGATATGCATGAGTCTCCACGGAAGAAGCAATTATCACTAGTGGACATGGGAGTATCATAACAACCAGCCCAATCACTATTTGTAAAAGCATGTAAGCATGGTTGAATATCTCTTCCATAAAAGAGACCTAAGACCAAAGTGCCTTGGAGATATCTAAACACACGTTTCACCGCTTGCCAATGCTTAGTGCCAGGGCTATGCATGAATCAACTCAACTGGGAAACTGCATATTGTATATCCGGCCTTGTGTTGCATGCATATATAAGACATCCCACAACTTGATGATAAAGAGAAGTGTCAAATGCATCACTAGAATCCTCAACTGAGAACCTGAATCCTATCTCAACTGGTGTGGAAACTGGCTTGCAATCCTCAAAGTCAAAATGTTGAAGTAGTTTTTCAACATACTTGGCTTGATGCATAACAATTCCCCCCTCAACGGATACAAACTAGATGCCAAGATAGTAGCTCAAAAGACCAAGATAAGTGACATCAAAAGTATGCAGCAAATCAGCCATAAGAATATCAAGTTTTGGATCGCATGACCTAGTCAAGAGCATGTCATCGACATAAAGAACAAGCACTATAAGATCAACCCCATTTTTGCGTACATAGAGTGTGCTTTCAATCGGACTACATGAGAAGCCAAGAGCAATCAAGTGCTTATGGATTTTGTCATACAATGCATGTGGAGTTTGCTTGAGACCATACAAGGCTTTATGAAGCGACAAACCATATGTTCTTTCCCTTTCACAGCAAATCCAGGAGGTTGCTTCACATAAACCTCTTCTTGCAAATCACCATTCAAGAAGGCTATTTTTATGTCCAACTGATGCACTTTCCAACCTCGATGGGTAGCCAATGCAACCACGGTATGAATGGTAGTCACGCCTGAAGTAGGTGCAAAAGTTTCCTCATAGTCAATGCCATATTGTTGCACATATCCTTTGGCAACCAATATAGCTTTGTAGCGATCAATGCTACCATCAGATTTTCTCTTAATCTTGTAAATCCACTTTGTACCAATGACATTCTTTCCTTTTGGCAATTCACATAACTCCCAAGTACCATTCCTATGTACTCATCCATTGTGGATCATCACATGCATCTTCAAAAGAAAGTGGCTCTTCATTACATGCTGTAGCAATAAGAGAATAATCCACAAAATTACTTGATGCATGGTGGGAGCTTGATTTTGTTCTACCAAGTAAAGGTGCACTCAATTTGCTATCCTGCAAAGTTTGTTTCAGCCACTTTGGCATAGATTGTGCACTCTTGATAGACATGCGTTCATTATGTAATACATCTTCAACATGTACATCATGCCTGGGATGAATTTCATGCTCATTTTCAGCCATATTTTGATGCAAATGTTCAGCTATATGTGGCTAGAAATTTCCAGTAGTTTTGGTAATTTTTTGCTGAAAATTTTCAGCCATGTTTGCTGAAAATTCTCTACATTTTCAGCCCTATTTGGTTGGAATTTTTCAGCCCTTTGAACCTGAACTTGCTGGTCTACATGGCCATAGTCTTTGGAACAAAGGCATGAGTGTATCAAACACATCTTGTGAGCTAACTGTTGGCTGTTTTTTTGCATTCAAGTAGAGGGAAAACTGAATTTTCAGCAAATACCATATCTCGACTCACAATAATTGTGTTCATCAATGGATGGTACAAATGATATCCCTTACTTTCAGCACTATAACCAACAAATATACATTTCTTTGCCTTGTCATCAAGTTTGTGATGTTGTTGTGATGGCACAAGAGCATATGCCAAACAACCAAACACACACAGATGACTAAGCATAGGCTTATGTCCATTCCAAGCCTCATAAGGAGTGATGAATCTCAATGCTTTTGTAGGGCAGTGATTCAACACATAATTTTCACACATGACCGCTTCCATCCAAAACTTATCACGAAGATGCTTTCCTTAAACCATACATCATGCCATTTCAAGAAGAGTTCTATTTTTACGCTCGGCAACACCATTTTGTTGAGGTGTATATGGCACCGTACATTGGTGTGAAATACCTCTTTCACGAAGAAAAGCATTAAACTCATGTGACATGTATTCACCACCACGATCCGTGCATAGAGTCAAAAGCTCTTGTGAAGAAAAATTTTCAGCCATAGCTAAAAATGCTTTGAAGTAAGAAAATACCTCATTCTTTGCTATTATATGATACACCCATGCATGGCAAGTAGCAACATCAATGAAGGTAACCGGGCACATACAATGCATTTTTCAAGAGAATCACACCTCCATTTGCAGTCGTAAGCTCAATTTCTCCTACTCCAATGATAGGATAAGAGGCATTGTTTGCACACACCACATGTCTTTGGGTGCATCGTTCAAAGAGGCAAAAAATCTTTTGCATGATGTTATATGCTTTAAAGCACCACTATCAAAGAACCAATCCGAATCAGCCTCACCCACAACCATACATTTAGAATGCAAAGAAGCATCATAATGACATGTAAGAACATATGCCCAAAAATCTTGAGCCATGTTAGCTTCATCATTCTTTGCATTTGCTGAATTTTCAGCAAAAGACATGCCGGATTCCCTCTTCTTGTCATTGCATTTAGCAAGCTTTCTACACTCATCAATAGTATGACCAGCCTTTCGACAATACTTGCATCTCTTCTTCTTTTGCAAGTCGGCTCATTAGAGCAATGAGTGGAAGAGGAAGCTTGAGTCTTTGGTTTTGATGAACCCAAAGCTGAACCATACTTGCTTTTCCCCTTTTGTGAGATAGCAAGTGCTTAGATTCCCTCAATTAAACCACTCCTATTCACTCTAGATTGCTCTTCTTGCAAAAGAAGAGAAACAACATCATGAAATGCATACATATTAGGATTTCCTTTTGCAACCAAGCGGAGTGTCGTAGCAAAGCTTTGAGAAAATTCTAGTAATCCTTTCAACACTGTAGAAATGAGTGATGCATCCGGAATGATCTCATTTATGTTTGCCAATTGCTCTTTCAAGTCCTTGATGCATGTCACATACACATCCACCGACTCATTTTCAGCCATACATACATCCTCAAGTTGCTTCCTCAAGTATGCAACACATGCTACATTATGCACGACATACAAAGAAGCAAGAGTGTCTCATGCCTGTCTCGATGTAGAACATGACCGAATGTGTGGAACTATATGACACTTCACAGAAAGCGCAATCAAAGCATGAGATTTAACATCTTTTCCATCCCATCTAAGCCGTTCCTGTGTAGGTGGAGAAGGAGAAACCACTGTAGTCAAAGAAGAAGCTCCATCTGTGACAGTAGACTCTGAAGTAGAAGAACCTGCCGGTCTTCGATCTACATCTGCCACTATGTTCCAAAGTTGTTTAGCAACAAGAACATGCTTCATCATGTAAGACCACATCGGATAGTTGGTCCCATCAAGCTTATCTTCAGCTTGAAGCATGCCAAACAAGTCATCGCTGCCCGCCATTTCACAAAAGAACAAGAATGTGACAAAATCTTCACTTTGACGAAATCTGAAATGAATGTTGAAATTTCAGCTCACAAACCGTCACTCTGATGGAAATTTTGACTGCACGAATGGCTTTGAAATGGGGTTAAAACCCTAGCACACCTGGGGGAATGTTTCCTGGCTGCTGAAATTCACAGTTCTATGCTCCGAAGTCGATTTGCACTGTTAAAAGTGCATGCGTGCTGCGACGCGAAAAACCGAAACTTGAGAAGGAGTTGAACTTGCTCTGATACCGCTATTGGGTGTGTGTAGAAGTGCGAGAGACACATGAGAAGCACACACAAGGAGATCAAATGTAGTAAGACACACAGAGAAGATGATGGCTGGAATAGTTCTCTCTATTGACAATGACCTGAACTGAAGTAAGAGCTGAATAATATCCCGAAGTACAAAGTACCACCACATATGAGAGTATCAAGTATGTGGTAACATGGGGAAAATACCTCTAGCCAGCACTAGAGTAAAAAGTACCCATGTATAGGGAAAATGTTCACATCAAAGCTAGATTCGTTGGAGAGACACACAAGAAGTGCACACAAGGAGCACAAACGCAGCAAGACACACGGAGAAGACGATGGCTGGAATAGCTCTCTCTATTGACGATGAACTATACTGAAGTAAGAGCTAAATAATATCCCTAAGTACAAAGTACCACCACATATGAGAGTATCAAGTATGTGGTAACATGGGGAAAAAACCTCTAGCCAGCACTAGAGTAAAAAGTGCCCATGTATAGGGAAAAGGTTCACATCAAAGCTACTCGAGGAACACATAACTGTAACATGCCAAAGGTATGAAAGTGGCACAAGAGTTATGTATGGAAAGGGAAGCCACCATATTGTAATAATCTTTGAGTTTTTGGATGTGAAGCATATGTTCATATACCCGATAATCTTAGACAAAAGTTGGACCATAAGCTCTTTGATATGGTCGAGAAGGACGATTTGGATATCTCTTATGAGATCTTAAAACACGTTGAGTGATCAGAAGTAGTCTTGTCATTTTCAATGATTCTAAGATGCATTAAGGAGGTTGAAATGAGAAGAGTGGTGTTTGAGGATACTAGTCCTCCAATTATGATGCATAAAAATGATGCACATAGGGATGTTCAAGAGAATGTCCGATCAAATTAGTCTACAAATGTTTGTGTTTAGCAACCATTGAGATGCTCTACATGTGTCTCACATCCACCTGGTAGATATGTTCCATGTTTGGCTTTTGTTATGCTGAGATATACTTGTATGCCTCTTGCTACAAAGAGGACCTTCAAACAAAGGATCATGTCATGTGGGAGTGTTCCATGAAGAGTGAGACAGATTTTATTCACAACAATGGTACTTGGGATTTAGTACCTTTGCCAAAGAGCAAGAAAGCTTTAACATGTAAATGGGTATATAAGTTGAAATTCACATCAGATAGTGCTTCTCCAAAGTATAAAGCATGACTTGCTACAAAGGGTCTTACTCAAGAACATGGTGTTGATTTCAAGGACATCTTCTCTCCAATAGTCAAGATGACTACCCTTCAAATGTTGCTTGGATTCATTGAATGGATGAATTAGAGATAGTCCAAATGGATGCAAAAACTATTTCTTGCATGGAGATCTTATAGATGAGATCTATATGGAAAAACCAGAGGGTTATGTAGTTCCTGACAAAGAAAGTCTAGTTTGTAAGATGAAGAAGAGCTTATATGGACTTAAACAATCCCCTAGAAAACGGTACCAAAACTTTGATGCTTTTATGGAGTCTCAAGGCTATTCTTGAACCAATGATGATCATTGTCTCTACATAAAGAGATGCTCATATAGCAGCCTAATATGCTTGATAATATATGTCGATGATATGTTGATTGTTGGGAAGTCCTCTTATGACTTGTCGATTCTCAAAAAGAAGTTGAGTCAGACATTTGATATGAAGGATTTGGGGGATGCCAAACATAATTTTGGCATGCACATTACTCTTTATAGGAGTAAAAGATGCATATAATTATGTCAAAATGAGTACATATCCAAAGTACTCCATAGGTTCAATATGCAAGGTGGAATTGCTTTGAGCACTTCTTTACCCACATGTGTGAAATTGAGCAAGGATGATTGCTCCAAATTAGATGAGGAAAAGAAATTCATGATCAAAATTCCTTATCGGTCTACTGTCGGTAGTATCATTTATGCTATGGTATCTATGAGACCAAACATTGCAATTGAAGTGGGAGTTGTAGGTAGATATATGTCTAATCCTAGCAAGAAGCATTGAGAGGCGATCAAGATGATTTTGGGATATCTGAGTGGCACTAAAGAAAAGTGAGCAAAAGTATCTATTATTGGTTACACAGATTCTGATGATGCTAGTTGTTTACACAATCATAAGTCTACATTTTTCATTTTGCTAGAGGTGTTATCTGTTGGAGAACTTGTATTCAAGAATGTACAACTACTTCCACCACAGAAGCAAAGTATGTTGCAACAAGTGAGGCATGTAAGGAAGCATTATGGCTTTCTTATCTTGCTTGTGATATGGTTAACCTCAACATATACCTCATTTTCTCAGTGATACTCAGGGTGCCATTGCATTGGCAAAGAATCTGATCTATTATGCAAAGACCAAGCACATTGAGGTGTGGTACCACATTCATTAGAGAATGCTTAGCCATTGAGCACATTATTCTTGCAAAGGTTCATACTCGAGATAATGCGACAAATGCTTTGACTAAAGATCTACCACATGATAGCTTTCGACACTATTGTCACTTGATGGCGGTTACTTGATTCATGATCTTACACAATTACTTGTATACTATGTAACGCCCATCAGGTGGGAGGTATAGTTTGTATAATTACACTAAGGTATTCTTTATCATTTGTTATTTTTCTCCATAGTCACTTTGGCCATATTCTCCTTTAGAGGGAGATTGTTACTATTAGTGTCCATGTGAAATGCGAAACGACCACTTGACACTTTTGTGTATGTTCTTTTTAATAAAAAATATAGTGGCCTTCGCAGTCATAGACTCGAAGTTCGACTGCATTTGTATGACAAAAAAAAATTGTGTTTATGGCCTATGTACTATATGTTTTTTGTGCATTATGCACTCCCTATGTGAAGTACTATGTGTGGCACCAGAGGCTGGGTTTTTACAGCAAGAGTATTATTGTGGAGCTCTTAAGAAGGGAGTCTACCGTCGTGCATCGTGAAAGAAATAATTCACAACAATGACTTGTTTGACATGATTCAAGATGAGATAAGCTTGATGGGACCCACTATTGAATGTGGTCTTACATGATGAAACATGTTCTTGTTGCAAAACAACTATGGAACATAGTGGCATATGTACATCAAAGACCTTCAAGTTCTTCTACTTCACAGTCTACTGTCACAAATGGAGCTTCTTCTTCAAGTACAGTGGTTACTCCTTGTCCACCTACATAGGAGAAACCTAGATGGGATGGAAAATGTATAGAAGATCATGCACTGATTGTGCTTTTTGTGAAGTTTCATATAGTTCCACATGTTTGGTCATATTTTTCATCAAGATAGGCATGGGACACTCTTGTTGGGGATATAAGGGTCATGTGACCTTACCCCCATGTTCATATATATACATCATATATAGAGCATTGCCTCAAGAGAGATCATTATGTGGGTTTTGAGGCTCCCACGCATATCCGCGCGTCTTTCCTCTCTTCTCTCTCCCTCCATCTCCTCCTTCCTCCTCTTGTTCTGCACACCAAAGCCCTTCATTGGTATCAGAGCATGCTGAAGGCTGGTGTGCAAGAAGCTTCAATGGAAGCTTAGGTGAGAAGAGGTAGAAGTGCAGGTCGGCATCTCTTGACAGCTGTTCAATATTTCGGTCATAACTCGATCTAGGAAGCTCGGATTGACGCGTTTTAAAGTTCTGTGCGTAGCTAACACAGAGAACTACAATTTCACAGAAGGGCGCAGAATCTCGTTCGGACTTCTGAAGTGCCAAAAATTCGAAAAACGCAGAGAATTGTAGAAGGCGAATCTACATTGAGTAGGACAGCAGGTCAGATTTTTTGTCATAACTTGAGTTCTACAGCTCGGAATGCGATGATTCAACTTGCTACTCGTAGCTTGGAAAGATAGCTACAACTTTGTAGAAGAGCTCAGATTCAGATTCTCAATGCAAGGTCACCGAAACTGCAAAATACAGAGTAGTAGTGTTGCAGGTGATAGTGAAATTGACAGCAGGTGCTTATTTTGAGCATATCTTGAGCTACGTACCTCCGATTGAGGTGTTCTTTATCTCGTTACGTAGCCAAGACTCAAATCTTGAAGTTTACTGTAGAGCAAAAGTTCAGATCCAGAGGTTATCACCTCTGAAATAGCAAAACACAGAGCAGCACATCTTCGTCATAATAACCCTAGTTGCATTTGGAGTTTCATTCTGGTTTGGAACTTCTTTGAGAGAGAATTTATGGTGTGCAAGCTCTTATTTTCAGAGCTTCAAAGCATTGTACATGTATGATCATTGTGGTAGCTCCTCCATATGAGAGTAGAGCATGATCTTGTCACGCGTTTGGCATGTAAGATGACATTATGGTATACTCTTTTTTGAGGTTTATGTCATCATGAGTTCGATCATGGATGTATAGTGGCATTGTGGTCTACATCTTGCTTATGCCACTTGGTTACGGATTTACTTTCTGATTGCACATACTTTTGTGAGAGTTGACATTGGATCTTGGTTGGTACTTGTATCTTTGTTTTTCTTTGCAGGTACATGATCCAGATTAGAGCCTCAGTTACACATTCGTTTGTCACCATTATTAGCATTTGGTCATTGATTGATATGTATTTGCCAGTGTGATTCTTGGCATATATGGATGGTGATTCTTACATGGTTATTTTGGTTCTAGAGTCCATTTTACAGAGGAGATGCTGCCGAAATTTCATCGGCTTTTATGTTGGAAAGGAGCTCTAGTGGATCTTGAAGCTTGTGTGATAGCTTTGGATCATTGATTATCTCCATTCACTTGGACTTGGTCACACATTGTTCGTGACAGGTTGGACCATCTTGTAGGATCTATTCTTCAGTGGGAGTTGTATTGTCATTGTATTGGCATGTATTGGTATCAGTTTTTTGGCATATGTAGTTGCCATTATCCTTGCTTGGATCAGTAACAGTTGGTGACAGGTTACTTATTGTTCTTTGGTTATTGGTTATCTTGTTTGATTGCTCAGTTTACAGGGGATACTCTGTCAAATTTTTTCCGAGGATTCTTTCACATCTACTTGATATGTTTGGAGAGTTGGTGAGCAGGACTTATGCTCATGGTTTTATGTGCATGCTAGATGCATGGTTATGTGACAGGTGGTTCACATGGTTTTCTTCTCTAGTGAGACATATGTGATGTGAGTTATGCATATGGATATGCAGGTGTGATCCTATTCAGGATAGAGTATTGTTTCTAGTCTCTTGTTACATTGCTAGTCTCTTGGATTACCGGCATGGTGTCTTCTCGATTCGATGGGACTGACTTTCCGAGATGGAAAGCTTAGATGTGGCATACATTGGTTCGTGCAGGGTTACACATGTATGTGCATAGAGATGCACATAGGCCTCGTGACATGCCCGGCCACGTATGGATGGATATGGATGCATTGGCCAGCTCCACTATCCGATTACAGCTTGTGGATTCTATATATGAGTCTGTTATGTATGAGGAGACGAGTAGTGCATTATGGCAGAGACTACATGATATGTATGCGAGTCCATTGACTCATGTGCGACATAGATCACATCGACGACTTCGATGTTGGCATTGTGGTCATGAGGGCCATATTCGACGACGTTGCTTCAGGCGGATGCGATGATGACATCAGAGATATGCACGTGATGAAGGTCAGGTAGTGGTTTTAGGAGAGTCTATGGCAGTTGATTATGTCAGTGATGGTGATATCACTTTCTCCTATGGTTCATCTTTGGATTCCTCTTATTCATTGGATGGCACACATATGGCTTGGTTGCTTGATGCATTAGCCAGTTCTCATGTTACTCCACATCGTGAGTGGTTTTGTCGATTCTCAGGTGAGAGTCGTGGATGTGTGCACATGCCTGATGGTACGGCATATGACATTGAGGGTGCAGGAGATATATGCCTTATGCTACCTAGTGGAGCATCACTTATACTCAGACATGTACGCTGTGTGCCTTCATTCCCTATGAGCTTGATTTCAGTTAGAGTTACAGGAGAGCAGATATTATGCATTCCTTGGTGAGCATCATTTTCAGTTGCAATTGGGACAGCTTATGCTTGTCAGAGGTGCCAGGGTTGGGCACAGGTATCCACTACAGGTACTTCATGTGAGAGACAGTCTCGTCTCAGTGGGAGTTCAGCCTTATGTGCGATGTGAGACTCGTCATGTCTCATTTTATCTACCTACACATATGTCTATTGACATTCATGATGCACATGTATGGCAGGATTCAGATGCTCAGATGGATGCATATGTAGAGCATGTTTCGTATGCTCATGATGCTTATGTAGATCATGGTTTGGTTGATCATGTGGACGCTCTTATAGAGCACACTTTGGATGATCATTTGGACGCTTTAGAGCATGATGTGGATGCTCATGTAGAGCATTGTGACGATACTCAGTTAGAGTTTGATCATCAGTTTGACCTTGGTGTTGATGTTGTGCAGTTAGCTCATGTGGAGCATGATGATACACTTGGTGTGGTAGAGCATGATAGCTCTTATGATACACAGTGTATGCCAGAGCATACTAGCTCTCAGGATGCACAGCTAGATACATCCTTGGTTGATAGCATGGCTGATTTAGATGCTGAGGAGTCAGCAGTTATGCAGTCATTCTTGGATTCGCTCACGCCAGATGTTGACACAGATATTTCAAGACATGTTGGTCTTGATGATGGTGCTTTGGATGCCTTGGATACAGGCATGGCCGACATACTTAGGTTAGCCAGGATAGCACATGTTTCGTCAGCATTCGGGAGTCTGATGTACGAGTTGTTATGCTCGAGACCAGATATTGCAGTTGCTATTGGAGCATTTACACTTGGAGTTGTCAGTTGTTCGATGATTGACATAGGCATAGAGCGAGTGGGAGCTTTGCAAGAACTTCATCAGTTCTTGCATCAGTCATATGTGCGCTCGACTCTTATCGATATGAGTCTAGAGCAGTTTGAGGTGCATGGATACACCTTGTTCGAGGCAGTTGGTGTAGGCTGATCTGGTATGGGTAGAGATCCAGACTCTTCCTGTACATTATTGTATAGGCCTACATCATTCTTTGTATATGTTACCACTTATGGTCACATTGACCCTTAAGTGGGAGATTGTTGGGGATGTAAGGGTCATGTGACCTTACCCCCATATTCATATATATACATCATATATAGAGCATTGCCTCAAGAGAGATCATTATGTGGGTTTTGAGGCTCCCACGCATATCCGCGCGTCTTTCCTCTCTTCTCTCTCCCTCCATCTCCTCCTTCCTCCTCTTGTTCTGCACACCAAAGCCCTTGAACTCTTGCTTCTTTGTATGCCGTGCGTAATGACACATGTGTTGCATACTTGAGGAAGCAACTTAAGGATGTATGTATGGCTACAAATGAGTTTGTGGATGTGTATGTGATACACATTAAGGACCTAAAAGAGAAATTGGCAAACATAGATGAGATTATTCCAGATGCATCACTCATCTCTACATTGCTGAAAGGATTACCAAAATCTTTTCAAAGCTTTGCCACTACACTCCATTTGGTTGCAAAAGGGAATCCAAATATATATGCATTTGATGCGGTTGTGTCTCTTCTTTTGCAAGAAGATTAATTTAGGGTGAATAGAAGTGGTTACATTGAGGGAACACACATACTTGCTATCTCATAGAAAATGGAAAAGAAAGTATGGTTCATCTTTGGGCTCATAAAAAACAAAGCCTCAACCTTCCTCTTCCACTCATTTCTCTAATGATGCAAATTTGCAGAAGAATAAGAGATGAAAATATTTTTGAAAGGCTTTCATACTATTCATGAGTGTAGAAAGCTTAGGAAGCACCATGAAAAGAACGAGCATGGCATGTCTATTGCTAAAAATTCTTCAAATGCTAAGAATGTTGAAGCCAACAAGGATCAAGACTTTTGGCCATGTGTTGTGACATGTCATTATGATGCATCATTGCATTCTAAATGTATGGGTGTGAGTGAGGCTGATTTCGATTGGTTCTTTGATATTGGTGCTTTGAAGCACATAAATTCATGTGAAAAGATTTTTGCATCTTTGAAAGATGCACCCAAAGGAGGAAATGTGGTGTGTGCAAACAATGCCTCTTATCCTATCATTGAAGTAGTATAAACTGATCTTACGATTGCAAATATATGTGTGATTCTCTTGAAAAATGCACTATATGTACCCGATATCAAGAATAACTTAATTTCAGTTCCTTTGATTGCTAAGTCTAGACTTCATGTAAACTTTTTTGATGGTAAGTGTATGGTCATGAGTTTGGAAATGATGATATTATCATGATGTCTGATGCATTATGTAATGGCTTGTATTGCTTAGATACATACAAGAAGGCTCCCTCAAATGCCTTGGTTGCTCACATGCATACAAATGTTGCATTCTTGGAAAAATGCATCGTGCTTCTTTTCCAAAAGATATTCATACACACACTACAAAGAAATTGTATCTTGTTCATAGAGTTGTATGTGGTCCCATCAAGAATCCATCTTTTGGGAAAATATGTATATTTTTTTATCGTCATTGATGATGCTACTCGCCTTACATGGTTGTATCCTATCAAAGAAAAGAATGAGGTATTTTCTAGCTTCAAAGCATTTTTAGCTATGGCTGAATTTTTTTTGGGAATAAGCTTTTGAATCTTCACACATATCGTGGGGGTGAATACATATCACAAGATTTTAATGCTTTTCTTCATGAAAGAGGAATTTTATACCAATGTATGATGCCATATACACCTCAGAAAAATGGTGTTGTAGAGCGTAAGAATATAACACTCCTTGAAATGGCACGATGTATGGTTAAAGGAAAGCACCTTCGTGATAAGTTTTGGATGGAAGCAATCTTATGTGCAAACTATGTGTTGAATCACTATCCTACAAAATCATTGAGAGCCATCACTCCTTATGAGGCCTAGAATGGACGTAAACCTATCATTAGTCATATGCACATATTTGGTTGTTTGGCATATGCTCTTGTGCCATCACAACAATGTCACAAAATTGATGACAAGGCAAAGAAATGTATATTTGTTGGTTATAGTGTTGAAAGTAAAGGAGATTGTTTATAACATCCATTGAAGAGCACAATTATTGAGTTGAGATTTGACATTCTCAAAAAATTTAGTTTTCCCTCTACTTGGATACAAAAAACAGCCAAAACATAGCTCACAAGATGTGTTTGATACACTCATGCATTTGTTCCAAAGTGGTGCACTTGACTATGGCCATGTAGACCAACCAAGTGAGGTTCAAAGGGCTGAAAAATTCTAGCAAAATAGAGCTGAAAATATATAGAATTTACAGCAAAACATGGCTAAATGTTTCTAGGCACACATGGTTGGATGTGCCGGAATTGTCCATCCACATAGGGCTGAACATTTGCATCAAAATATGGCTGAAAATGAGCATGAAATTCAATCAATGCATTATATACACGCTAATGATGTATTACATGTTTATCAATTTTGAGTAAGAGGTGTGAACCACCTCTTAGATATATTGAGTAGGATAGTCATGTGAGTGCCAAGTGGCACTCATGTGACAGGCCTTGAGTAATTGCCCCTTATGGGTAATTAGAGAGAGAAGAATATGTAAAACGCATACACACAACTGGGTGGAAAGAGAATACTTCAAACTCCATGTATCTCAGAGTTTGTGACAATGTTCGACCTCGTTTTTTGGAACTGAAGACTTTCAATATGGAGGTTATCATTGGGAGAGCTTCCCAACACATAAGAGTCAACAAGAGAGGATGCACTAAGTTGGATGATGAGAAATTTAAGTTTGCATTTTGAAGTTATGCCTACAACTAGAAGGTTACACTTGATGCCAAAGTGGTGGAAGCAAACTTTGCAAGACAACAAATTGAGTGCATGTTTGGTAGAACAAAATCAAGCTCTCACCATGCATCAAGAAATTTTCTAGAGTATTCTCTAATTGCAACAACATGTAATGAAGAGACACTTACTTTTGAAGATGCATGTGACGATCCACATTCGATGAGTGCTATGCAATTAGAAATCGATTCTATAGGAATTATACTCGGGAGGTATGTAAATTGGCAAAAGGAAGAAAATACCTTTGGTACAAAGTGGGCTTACAAGATTAAGAGAAAGTTTGATGGTGACATTGATCAATACAAAGCTAGATTGGTTGTGAAAGGATATGCACAACAATATGGAATTGAATATGAGGAAGCTTTTGCACCAACTTCATGCATGACTACCATTCATACCCTAGTTGAAAGAAACTTGGAGAAGCTTGTAGAACGTAGAAAAGTGCATTTCGAAGCGATGAAGTTTGATCTAGCCAACCGGCACAAGACCAACTCTTGAGCTTATGGAGACTCAAATAGAACTTATAGGAATGTGATAAGTGCAACTAAATGCACTACGTACTTTGGAGCATCAAGGAGAATGAGTCAATACAAAACAAATAGGTTTGCGGGTCGACTAGCTCAAAAAGTTATTATCTATGGAAGAGACAATGAACTTCAAATGCCCATAGCGACCAGTGTGATTACAATCAGAAAAACTCCTTTTATGGGAGTGATACACATAGGGTTGAGTGTATAGAATGCACAAACGTATAAGGAATAAGCAAAATATGCTATAGCAATGAATGAGACATTCACCAGTGGTACTTCCTATTTTTTAGGAATACACAGAGATTGACCCCGAGACAAAAAAACTCAGATTTCTCCCAATCTACTGAACCAAATGCTATGAAAATTTTTATGTATAAACTATACACTAATATATTTACAATGAGACATCTTGCACGTAATTTGGATATTTGGAGAGAGAGAGAGAGAGTAGCAGCCTCTGCAAGATTACTATTGGGGAAGAAGATGATGCAGAGAATTGAAGGAGCAAGACAATGATGGTCACAAGTGTATGTATATTGCTTCCATGTATTGCATAAGTGATTTCAAGTCTTTATATAGACTCTAAGAGTGTTCCACCACTTCTATAACTGGAGTTTGAATTCAAATGAAGGCAGGAATGGTTGTTGGAGGGAATCAATTCACTTTCCTACAATCTAGGAAAAGTGAAGATCTAGTTTGATCTACTTTTAAGTGATTGATTGCTTGATTGAATGCAACTTCAACCACCACAAATTTGCGGGATTTGGCATCTATCTCTCTACCTTTACATGTGTAAAGCTCAAGGCTTTTACAATGGTAAATGAACCATCAAAAAATCTCTCAAGAATTACAATAAATGAGCATAAGAAAAAGAACTCTCCGACGGATATTCTTTCGATGCAATAGCCTTTGATGTAGATCAAATCCACCTCAAGCATATTGTAAGATTGATGTTCCAATAGCTCCCCCTCAAGCTAAAGTATGCTTGAGTCTTCATTCTCTGATAGGTTGAATACCTGCAATAGCTTTGAATCTACAAAGCTTTATTCCATCAAGTGCCTTTGTCATCATATCTGCTACGTGCTTTTCAATTGGAAATGTCAATCTCTTTTGCCATAAGATTCTCCTTGATGAAGTGGTAGTGGACTTCTATGTGCTTGGTTCTCACATGGAAAATAGGATTTGCCGCTAGATGCACATAACTTACATTATCTCCAAATATGTGAGGTTTGGAACTCACAAGTCCCAAATCTACATACAATGCTTTTAACCATATTGGCTCTTGAGTTGCTATGGTCAAGCCTCTGTACTCTGCTTCAGTTGTTGTTGGTTGCTTCTTGGATCTCCATGACACTAGCTTCAATCCTGCAAATGCTAAGTAACCAAATGTACTTTTTCTATCATCCTTAGCTCCTGCCCAATCTGCATCTGAATATATTTTGATATCCAAATCTGAAGAATAAGGATAGAATATACCTTCGTTGATTGTACCTTTGCGATACTTAAGTATTCTCTTAGCTGCATCCATGTGAGGTCTTCTCGGTGAGTGCATGAACTGACTAAGCACTCCCACACTATATGAGATGTCTGCCCTTGTATGAGTAGCATATATCAAGCTACCTACCAAGCTTTGGTATTCTTTTAGGTCTTCAATTTTCTCACCTTCATAAACACTAAGTTTATGATTCATCTCCAAAGGTATACCTGTAGGTTTAGTGTTCTCCATTTTGAACTTGAGAAGAAGATCCTAAATGTATCTTCTTTGAGTCAAATACGTTCCTTCATCTGTGTATATCACCTGCATACCTAGGAAATATGTGAGCTCACCTAGGTCATTGATTTTGAACTCCTCTTGCATGTGTCTCTTGATCCTTTGAATGCCATTTAGATCATCGCATGTCACAATAATATCATCTACATAGTGCAAAATGTATCCCATGATGATGGCAAGGTGCATAAAAAAAAAGTACTTTCATTTCATTATCCATTTCAATTTTTTTAGTTTGTAAGTAAGAGAATATAGACTCAAACTCATTTTATCATCTTGTACACCCATGCTACAAGATCTTGTGTGATTCTATCTTGTATCTTGTTCATCTCCATCAAGGGAAATCTTATAATTTTGATATCATGTTTCATACATATGTTCCTTGTTGTGGGATCTGTTGTATATTTCTTAGTCCAGTTATTTGTACCTATCAACACTATGTCTTAAGACTTATAGTGCTAGCTGTACATTCTTGTATTGTATTTCCTTGTGTGGGCTATCTTGTAGTCAAAAACCTATTCGAGTAGTCTTGTATATAGTCTAGTCTTAGAGGGCACATCCCTAACATTTTGGAAAGATCTCCTTGTATCAAATTTAGGCACCATAGAGAAAAAAGTAAAACGAACTTTGGACTCACTTCAAATCTTTAGCAACAAGTGAAGTACTTCATTGAATAACAAACTTAAAATTGAGATGCAACGCCCAATGCATCTAGACTCAACTATCAAATAGTTTCAATAATGAATTAGAATTCTTCAAGTTAATATATGAATGTACTAATTCATCTTTTATGAAGGAGCCCTACACCTTGTACCTTCGTGGAAATGTAAAACTCTACAAGTATGTAATAGAGGTCCTACCTCTATCTCAAAAAGGGTCGAAAAATAGATTCATCGTCCATTTTCAATAAAAAAGAGAGGCATATTTAGATATCCTTTACTTGAATTACTATTCTATAGTCGTTTTCAAAGAAATGTACTTTATTACTATTTGTAGGAGTTAGCAAAATGTATGAACTTAGCAAAAAAGGGCCTACTTAGTCCATGCCCATACATGCTCATTACCATGAGTAGATCTACTCTCTTCTCAATCCTTGGAAAGTTAGGTGGGCCTGTATCAATCAATGAGTTTTTCTTGAAGCACAATATTCAAGTATTTTGAATGATAGATAAAACCCCATTTGTGAAGTTCATCTTGCACTAAAGTGGACCGTTATATTAATCATCCTTGGTTTTCCTTTGATTAATCCTTCATACATTTCCTTCTTTCTCAATAATTCAATCCTTTTTGAAAGTCTTTTATCTTCAAAACTTCATAGATCCAAAGACTAAAATCATAACTTTAGGAATCGAAATAACTTAGTAGATCATTTTTCTAGGTCTCTACACATGTTCATTGTTCATCTTAGCTTTGTAGGTTCTTCCAAAGAGCATTTGTATTAACTATCTTGAACCAATTTCGGTCCATACCATAGATATTTAAGTATACTAACTACAAAGGCCACCAATGCTTTGCAAAGAAGAAGAAATTATTTCTTACTCAATCGATTCCTCTAGATTCTTAGACTGATTGGAAAAAAATATTTATCAATCCTTTAAAATACCCCTCCTATCTATTGAATGAATTAAATGATTAAAGTTTGATTTTAGTTCCAAGGTCTTGCAAGATGATATCATATCCCAAAACTTTTAGGAATTTACTGAATATAAATCATTTATGTAAACCATCTAAAGATTCAAAGAATGATCTTTTATAGATAATCGTTTTGTTCAAGGCTTTACACCTGAATAGACTTTACTTTAGCAAGCTCCTCACCTTTAGAGTTTAACTCAAAAAACTTCCTAAAGTTCTTGTCATCTTATTTATCCAAATATATTGTACAATCTTAAGTCAAATATGAATTCTACTTAGAAGAATACATCTTCTTTAAGAGGATAAAAGATACCTGTTTCCTCTTTTCTTTAGAGTTGTTTGAACAAATCATCAAATTTTCTTGAGTTCAAGTTTACATTAGCCTTAAATCCAACATCCCATACACTAAATCCATTGTAGTGATAGTGTAAACCTACACGTCCCATACCATCTAGTTTGCACTCTACACTACGTACTTTATCTTTTACTCTAAGATTGCTCATTGATGAAACTTTTTTCCTCTTAGTCTAAACAAGCAACAAAAATCAAAGTGCTTTTAAGTTTTATACTTACCAAGTCTTGATCTATAGTTGAAAAGACTTTAAAGATTTAATCTTCATTGAACTATTTATTTGACCAAATGTAATCAAAAGTATATTTTTTATGTTATTCAATAACAGAGATAGTATTCTCATATGAGATATAGTCAATTGAAATAGCTAGGCATCTATATCAATAGTCATGTACCAATCATTATTTTATACAAATGGTTACACCTTTAATCATGTTGGTGAATGCTTTGTTGCTCATAGAGCATATTCTAGAGTAGTGGTAGTTAGAGTACATTTCAACTCTTTATCTTACCTCTTGTCTAGTTATGCGTATACTTCTAACACAACTTTCTTACGAAGCTCTGAATGGATTATACTTCTTGTAAAAAAGAGAGAATCTTCTTGGGGAAGAAATGACTTTCTTCAAAAAGATTCCATGGTTCAATCATCTTCTCCTTAGTTTTCACTTTATGAAATATTCTTCCCTCATAGGTGATCATTGTACTCAATGAACAACTCTTGAACTTCCTAGGGCCTTTGAACTTCATGACATATTTGATGATTATGAAAGATTTACTTTAGACTCACCTATCACTATGTTCAAAACACTAAATAATTTCTCTTGTGGATTTCATTCAATCCAATTACTACCAACTCATGGTTTTAATGAGAAGAGAAAAATGGTTTGACTTAGCACTTAAGTGCTTAGCCTTGTTGATCAAACATGCCATGGGTTTTATGGGACTTAAGATCCATAAAGAGGACTCAAATATTAAGATTTCTACCTATGTTAAAATTTGTCGGCTTTTGAATTAAGACAACACATAAAAAGCGTAAAAGGATAATGGTTATTGAACCACCTAGAATCAATATACCATTACTATTATATGCGTTTGAATTCATATACAGAAGTCATTTTCTATCTCAGCTTTAAACTTAGTGAACTTAATATCTCTCTCATCCCATAACCCATGTATATGTGATATGAAGCATTGATATGTGTACTTAATGTATGCCAAAAACATATAACTCTTTGCTTGAAGATTCTTTGTTGATATATTTAGGTAGTGATGTGTGTGAACACACTAGGACTGCCGGGGTACTTTTTTCTCTCTTTAGGAGGTTTTTTTCCCTCGACTTGTATATACGCCTATTGCCCTAATGGGCTACTTATCTTTGTACATTCTCTAGTAATACATTCAGTATTGTGTGTTTGTGCTCCAAGCTTCTTCTTCTTCCTTGTGCTGTTCGTGTACTTCCGCAGACATCTAACTCCAACAATTGGTATAAGAGCAGGTCGTCGTCATCTAGGGCACCATTGACACTCCTCCGTTTGTAGTCTCAAAATTGCACGAATTTTGGTGAGCATACTCAGCGTGTTTCCGAGATCAAAACAGCTTCGCCTTGTGGTGCCGAAATCGCGATCTAAGCTCGTTTCGACCTCCGAACGCACTATCGTAGCGCTTGTGCAAGCTATTTCGTCTTTTTGTACCAAAGATATATACCAATTTTTATTCACTAGTTTAAGCGTCTCGAAGTCTGCTACAGGTCTAGCAGAACTGGTCTCGGCAATTCTGTTCAACTTTTTGAGATACAATCAATTTTTTGCATCAAGGTATTTTAGTCACCGGCCATGGCTGAAAGGAGTGATGTATTCCGTATGTTGGCTGTTGAGGATAAGTTGGATGGTACCAACTACCCATTATGGGCTTATGTGATGCGACATGTATTGGTTGCAAAAGGATTGTGGAACATTATGCAAGGTGTTGAAAGACGTCCTGTTACACCTCTGACTACAGGTACTGCAAATACAGGTGCTGGAGCTGATGAAGATGGTGTCGAAGATGATATTCCACAGATTCCTATTCGTGCTACTGTTTCTACTGCACCTACTGTAGAGCAGATTCGCTAGGATGTCAGAGATGCCCAGGCACATGCATTGATAGCTTTGTCTGTCAAATGTGCCATTATTCCTCATATTCGTTCTTACAAAACAACCAAGGATGCTTGGGATACACTTACCACATTGTACCAAGCTAGGAATGAGGCTCGTGTTGCTTACCTTTGAAAGCGGTTGGAGAGTGAGCACATGAATGAAGGTGATTCTATGGACAATTTCCTAACGAAGATCAAAGACTTGAAGGAATAAAATTGATTTCTGTTGATGAGGTTATAACAGATAGCTCACTTGTGCAGACCGTTCTGAATGGTCTTCCTGATTCATATCAGAGTTTTACTTCTACTCTTCGTTTGATGACGAAAGGAAATCCGAATGCCTTATCATTTGAGGAGTTAGTCTCTGTTCTGTTGCAGGAGGATCAGTCCAGGTAGAACAGGTCCATTATGCGAGTTGCAAATCAAGCTTTCTTAGCTAGTCAAAAGGACAAAGGAAAATGGAGCTCTTCAATTAGTAAGCAGAAAGTTGCTAATTCTGCATATTCGAAGAAGGAAGATAAAGATGAGAAGAAATAAACAAAGCAGAAATTGTTTCGTAAGTACTATAAAGGAAATGATCATATCATAAAGAACTGTCCAAAATTGGCTGCTAAAGAGGCAAAGAAGAAAGAGGCTGGAATGGTTGTTGCAGAGACCTCTACACCAAAAACAGAGTCTACAAATCTTGTGCAAGAAGAAGAATGGGCGTTTACTACTGTCTGCAGTTTTGACCCATCTTCTCATGAGCAGTGCATGTCTGCAGTAGACTCAGATATTTGGTATTTTGATAGTGGGGCGACCAAACATATTACCTCACAGCACAGTTTCTTCTCTTCACTCGAGCCTGCCCCTACAAGGAATACTGTTACATGCACCAACAACTCCTCTTATCCTGTTATGGGAGTTGGTAAGATCATTTTGACTACTGCTAATGGTAGTTCTTTCACTTTGTCAGATGCTTTATTTGTGCCAGGGATAAAAAAGAACCTGTTATCGGTTTCCGCATTAGCCAAGATTGGCTTGGTTGTGAAATTTGTTGATGACAGGTGTGCAGTTCATGATTTATCAAATGGCGATATGATTATTGCTTCTAGCATTTTATGTCGTGGGCTGTATAAGCTCATAGACTATGAAAGATCTGTAAATGATTTGGCATGTGCAGTAAATGATTTGTAGGCTATGTCAGATACAAAGCTTTGGCATGCACGCTTTGGTCATCTGAATTTTGCTACTTTGCTACGCCTGTAGAAATCTGAAATGGTGACCTCGTTGCCCAAACTTGAGGCACCTGGAAAACATGTTTGTGAAGGTTGTATTTTGGGCAAAATGCAGCGTTCATCCTTTCCAAAAGATGGTTCAGTTCGGGCAACTAAGAAATTGTAACTTGTACATAGTGATGTCTGTGGTCCTATGCAAACATCTTCTTTTGGGAATTATCTTTACTTCGTGACTTTTATCGATGATTTTTCGAGGCATGCATGGATATATCCATCGAAGGCAAAGTTCGAAGTGTTCATGTGCTTTAAACAGTTTTTGGTTTTGGTTGTAAATCTGTCAGCATATAAAATGGGCACCCTCCGTTGTGATCGATGGGAGGAATATATGTCTTCTGATTTTAATGCATTTTTGGCTGAACGTGGGATAAAACACCAGTGTACAGTGCCGTATACACCTCAACAGAATGGAGTTGCTGAACAAAAGAACATGTCACTCATGGAGATGGCGAGGTGCATGGTCAAAAGTCAGGCTTTACCACATAGTTTTTGGCTTGAGGTTGTCATGTGTGCAGCATATGTACTGAACAGGTGTCCCACTAAAGCGCTGCAATCTATCACTCCATATGAGGCTTGCCATAACCGCAAGCTATCTGTTGCTCATCTGCGTGTTTTTTGTTGTTTGGCATATGCACTAGTGCCTGAACAACATCGTAGAAAATTGGATGATAAGGCAGTAAAATGTATTTTTATTGGGTACAGTTCTGGAAGTAAAGGCTATCATCTATATCATTCACAGACTAAACGCATTCTAGTTAGTCGTGATGTTGTCTTTGTGGAAGATGCTATTCAGCCATTGCTTTCATGTACTAAGGAGACATCTGTTAGCTCCAAAGACATGTATGATACTTTGATGACTCTTTTTACAGGTGGACAGTCTAGTGCTGGTCCTAATGAGACAGCTTCTCAGCCTTTGTAGGTTTCATATGATGATGCAGATCATTCCATTTCTGATGCAGATTTACATGACGCACTTGTTGATGAGAGAGCTGATATTGAGCAGGCAAAAACTATGCCAAAATGGTTGGTGCAAAATTTGTGTGACAACAAATTAGATGCACCTTTGTCATATCATACTCGTTCAGGCTCTCATAGTGCCTCCTTTGCATCAGATTGCTATGCTATGGCTGCGTCTAGTCTCTGTGATGAGAATGCGCATGTTTCTTTTGATGAAGCACAGAATTCAAAAAATCATGGGGAATGTACGTGAGTTGGACATTAAAACAACATTTCTGAATGATGACTTGCATGAAGAAGTGTATGTTTTTCAGCCTGGCTTTGTGCAGGAAGGGCATGAAAACCAGGTGTGTAGGTTAAAGAAGGTATGATGTGGTTTAAAGCAAGCACCAGGTGCTTGGTATGAGAAGATACATGCCTATCTGGTTGCACATAGTTTTGAGAACAGTCCAACTGAAAGCACCTTATATGTTAACCGTGCTAATGATGTGCTTCAGCAAATGACATGCATAAATCAAAACATAAATAATTTTAAAAAACATAGAATAATACGACCTGAAATCGACTATCGACTATAGCTTCAATCTTCTTTCTTCTTAAACTCCATCTTCATTCTAAATTTTCCATAAAAAGCTTCAATGACTTGATCAAAATCATGTTCAAGTCCTGATGAACATTTAACAACTAGCTATACAAGTAAAAGTAATTTCATAACCATACATTTTCTTCATCCTGCAAAGTAAATTCATACTTAAAAAAAAAACCATATATAATTCAGTCATTCTCTTTATCATACTTCAACTCATAGTTTGCATCATATTTGTAGCCTTTTTGATGACGGAGAAGGTAAAACTCCTGTGCTCATACTTACCTTTTGATAAGGAAGATGATAAAATTTCCGTGCTCATAATTATCTTTTGATGAGAGAGATGGTAAAACTCCCGTGCTCATAATTACCTTATGATGAGGAAGATGGTAAACTCCCATTCATTTTTTTTTAAACTTGTGAGGGAGAAAAATACAAAACTCCCGTTCATATTTTTTTAAATTGTGACGGAGAAAAATACAAAACTCCCATTCATATTTTTTTAATTGTGAGAGAAAAATACAAAACTCCCAAAAGAACATGCTCATTTATAAACAAAAATTGAAACATAAATTACTGGAGATTGCCGGGCCGTGGTGTTTCACGTTGGATTTACTAAATGTCGTGGTGAAAGTGACCGCTGGTAGATCAAGCCAACCGCTGGAATTACGGTGCATGCCGGGTGCTTGAAGCAAACTCAAGTGCAAAATAAACTCAAAGAGAGAAGTTCCAAATCAATGATGACCCAAAAATTCAAAGATTGTGAGAAATTTGATCATAGCATCAAAAGCTTTAAAATCCAAGAATAAGGAATAGTGTTATGCCAAAAGACAAAACTCTTGTAGGTTTCTTTCTCAATCAATTAAGAGGAAATGTGAATTTCAAAAGATTCAGTTATATTTTTGTTTCATCAATAGGTATAATGAACATGAAGTTCACATAAGTCTTGATAAATAAAAAAGACTTTCTTTGCTTCACTGTAGATATGAGGAATAGAGATGACAGAGACTTCAAAATGAAATGAGATACAAATTGTACTTTCTAAATCATCATTACATGATATCTTGATCGATTGATTTCACATACACACAAAACAATGATCCAAAGATGTTCCTTTTAAGTACTTGAACTCCAAGGACAAACAATACAGTATGAATGATAACGCAAATTGTCGTTACACTTATGAATTCTTAAAAAACAGACATTGTTCACAATAATCACAATAAATTTCAAAATAAACAAGTCGCCATCTCATTCCGCGAAGATAAACAAATGCAATTCAATCATATTATTATTACATAAATGAGTTGCAAATAATCATAATTAATTACATCATTTAGTTGATTCATCTACTCA
The DNA here is from genome assembly GCA_020310875.1 of Ceratopteris richardii. Taxonomy (NCBI): domain Eukaryota; kingdom Viridiplantae; phylum Streptophyta; class Polypodiopsida; order Polypodiales; family Pteridaceae; genus Ceratopteris; species Ceratopteris richardii. The sequence continues at coordinate 28,590,257 of CM035433.1, forward strand.
AACTTACGTACAATGGAGATTCAAAGATTGTTTGTAGCAGAAATATTCAAATTATCTTGATATGTTTTAGAACTAAATTCTATGAATGTATGCATGCAATAACTATCATTGTATCTTATGTCGTCAATTGTCAATTTCTTCAATCATGAACCAAAACATCATACTAGTAAATCTCAGAGAGAAATGAATAGCAACTTAATCGCAGGGTTGATGATAGTGAACTCAAATGGTTTAGGAAAATATAGTTTCTAAGAAGATGGAAGTTCAAGAGGTTGATTAGATCACAAGGCTTTTCCTGACAATCATAAAGGTTTTCACAATAAACAACTTGGAGCTTTGAAGTTTCAATCATAAGGACTATTAGACGGAATTCTCATGATAAACAAACGTGAAGGTGAAAGATAGAATGTATCTTTAAAGGGCACAAAAAAGCTTAATGAATAAACAAATTCAAATAAACAACAAGTAAAGTCTTTCACTCCTAAAAATTGCACAAATCAATAAGCATTAACATACGCAAAATTTTTCCAACTTCTATTACATGAATTTATAACTTCATATTTTCTAGCAAGTTTGGCGACTTAGATGTAATGCATTAGCGCTCAGGGAAATAAGAGAAATTTTATGTCTTTATAAATCTTATAATTTCAACATAATCTGTGGATGCATTTCGTTCATATTGCATCATGGGAAGTACGATGAGAATTTGGACTATGGATACTACAGAACTTAAATATGATGAAAGTCGATGCTGCAAAGTTTTGACATAGCAAATTAATGACAACTGGCACCAAGGTCAGAATAATGTTAGTTTTGGATCATTTTAATTAATCGTTTTTAACATCAGTCGACTTTATCAATTACCATGCAACAATTTATTTTTAAATGAAATCAACAACAAAATTGCATATTCGTAGGCTTAACCTCCAACAATAATAATAATCTTCTCTGCAAAAAAATCTTACTAATTGGAACTTTAAAAACAAAACATTCAAATCATATAATATCATCAAAGAAAATATAAACGCTCCAAAGAATTCTTTATGAAAAATATAAATACCTGTTTTTGCGTGCCACAAGTCATGTCATATATTGCAATTTCAATTCGTTAAACTGTCTCATGATTCAGCTGTTGCAAAGTCTGGATTTCATATTCGAAGAGAACTTGGAAAAGTATTTTCTCCATCAGTTAGCAACGCAGGCAATCAACATTTTCTTCCTTTCTCTGCATAGACATCTCTGCATAGACATCAGCTTGGTACCACAGCATTGAGTTTCCCTCCAGGTTCATAAATGATACCAGATTAGCATAATATCATATTGCAATCTTACAGAGGTACAACATACAACACTTCAGTAACACCTAATCGGATAAAAACATCTGCATGCGTGTATTGATATGACCTCCACACCTGGTATACTCAGCATGCATGCCTTTCAGAAACAATTTCTTCTCCTCAATTTGTTCTACGCCTTGTCCTTTCTCTGTCTCTTCTTGCCGGGTTACAATATTAGCCCCCGAAGATAGACGATCTCTTCCCAGCTTAATCTTGTGTAACTTTTCCATCGAAACTTCTGCCATTAAAACAGTTCATCCATATGAGAGCAAATCTTACAGTATGTGCCCCTCTTTTCTCTCTGAGAGTAGGTATATGCGCATCCATTGGCCTTCGCTATATCATCCATTTCTTCACTTTGGAATTAATCGATTCTTCAGAATTGCCTCATGTTCCCCTATCTGCCTCCTTAGCTCTCAGGTTCTTCAGAATATAAAGATGACGCAGCCTCGTTGTCCTTATCACTCTGAATTCCCTCGTCTTTTCCCTCCTTCTCCTCTGTTGTTCTATCTGCCTCCTCACGCGAAGATACCAGGCCTCCTTTTCTCCCTATTGGAGCTCCGTCCTCCCACTTCTTCTCCTCGTCTTAAGTTCTACGTCTTGCAGGCAGAGGAGTTCCCTGGTGTCGAACGGAAAAGCTTCATCTTCTTCTCCCAGCCTGAAGTTCTATCTCTTTTAGAACAAAGCCTACACCATCGCGACCTCCAAGAGAATCCCTCCCCCTTCTTTTCTCAGAACTTCGTCACCCGATTAAGACATGTGAATGGCCTCCCCCATGCATGAGATCCTTCCTTGGTTATCTATTCCTCCAGCGCACGTTTCCATGCAAATCTGCCACTTCCCTTTTGCATGGAACTTTCTACCCCCTTCTAGATGCCCGCCTGCTTCTCCTTCTATATCTGGCCAATCTATATCTGGCCAAAGGAACATATCTAAAAACCAAACATTTTAATCATGCATACCTATTTTTACTCACGAGTCATGGCACATACACATATTCACCTATTTTTACTCACGAGTCATGTGCACATACACATATTCAGAGTGTTATATTAATATATTTATACGTTGAGATGCATTAAATATACTTTTTACATAAAAACCTCTCAAAAGCATTAATAATGCTTATGACAAACATATTTCTCACACATATAAATGATGGTTATAACCATACTCATGTCATATTGACTTAGATTCTCATTAAAAAAATGAATATCTTATAAGAGAGTCTAATACCTCGATGAATTTTTATTCAAATCTTGCTCTAATAGGAATGGTCGTGAGTGATCCATTTCTACATTTACCAGAAACATCAAGGAAAAAGTTACCAAGACATATCAAAGTTCAATATATAGATTTTTATAAACATAGATTCATATAAATAATCAACACACATTTAAGTGCTTAGTCATACTCTCATAATCATGCACAAAATAATTATACATAGGTTATTAAAACAAGTCATATTTCGAGGAATCAAATGAGAACAAATGCACATTTCCATCTTCTTCAACCTGCAAATACTCAAGAGTTGATTTGGTCAAATCATAAGCTCATATAAAATATATTTTTGAGAGTTTATATGTAACCATATTGAAAGAAAGCTCCTCAATAAATTTTTTCTTCATTTCTTATCAAAGAACGGAGAGAGGATCTCTCCGATAGCATACATGAAGAACTCTGTGTATTTTATTCCCATAGTTTCATGAAAAAAGGGCATGTAAACAAAGTTAATAAGATTTTCTTTTTTAATCCTAAGGGGGGGATCATGGCCGCTAGATTTACGTGCTTTTTTTAACTTAGATTTGGCTGGTCGCTATGCCATTCATGTGTCCATGAGTGATTTTTTCTTCATGCTTGCTAGCTCATGCATATCTTGGTTAAGAAAGAAGCAACCTACTTTGGTCAATTCTAGTTCTAAGGCTAAATATGGGGAAGCTTTAACAAAAATTGTGGAGTGTGCATGGATTAGATGTCTTTTGACTAATTTGGGTGTTGGTCAATCTTCTACCATCACCATCTTCATTGACAATGAGAGCACATTGGCAGTTTGAGGACCCCTATGTTCCATGGTCACACAAAGCACATTGAGGTGCACAATGGTTATGTCAAGTAGAGGTTCTTTGCTAGAGAGATCATTTTGACTTATGCACCCACATAGGATAATGTTTTAGACCTCTTCACAAAGGCTCCACCTAGGGAGAATTTTGAAGCCTTGCATGAAGCTTTGGGTTGACTTCCTTTTAAAATGATTATAATTTTTTTTCATGTTCAAGATCTCGAATTCCTCAAGAATAGTGGCAATTAACCAATGGATTCATTAAAAGGACATACATGTATTTTTTTCTACCTCCAAGAAAAGAAGGTTGAAAAAGAACTCCTCATCTCAAGGCTTCAAAAGATTTATCCAAATCATATTTGGATCATGTGGAATCACCCTCCATATGGATGTCGATCTATTCCTAGATTCAACCATCAATGTTCTTTGATCTTTCAACATTCCATGTCTCGTGTTCACGACATATGGGTGGAAAATAACTTGTGCGCTCATGCATTTTCTATTTCCTCTTCGACTCCATTCCATATGTGTCCATCCTGATCCGGGATCTTAGCATGGTGGGACCATTCTATGTGTATTTTTCACCTTCCAATTTTTGGCTAGGGGTAGGTCTTCTTAGTCTTATACAAATCCTTCCATTTATCCTTACCAATGGTTAGGAAATATTTCAAATTTACACGGTAAGAATCTCTCCAAGGAGCAAATCTATGCATTAAGATCCTAGAAGGCTGACACAAAGAAGTTATAAAGATAAGAAAATGAAAAAAAATATATTGTTTCCATGTTGAAGCTAAAGTAAACAAGGTAAGGATTGATTCTCAATCAAGTTTCATGAAAACTAGAGAAAAACTTAGATTGGATAATTAAACCAAGGGTAAAGATATTTAGCCTTACTTCAGTAAGCGACGGGTAGGTACTGGTGAGAGAGCATTAAAATAAATATGGAAGCTATTGTAAAATGTTAGAGTAAAATATTTTCCTCCCAAATGGTCTCCAAAACCAAGAATGTGTTCCCACATACGAATGAGAACATTAATCTCATGTCCAACCATTTCAACTGGATTCTCGGATTCTGATTCTTTCTCATTACTCTAACTAGAGAGTCCATGGAACACAGCTTTTAGGTATTAACCAAAACAGTCCTTAATTTATCGCAAGTGCTCATACAAGCAGTATTTAGGATCGAACTTCTTGAGGCCCTCAGCTCCATTCCTAAGGGCAAGACCTCCAACCTCGATAATCGAGTCAATGAGTTTTTCAAGGTCTTCAAAGAAAACCTTGTGGTGACTTTTCACATGGTGTGGTGGAAGGCCATTAGAATTTTTACACAATTGAGAAGCCGATATGTTGGGGTGATAAAAGAAATCCAGAAGAAGGAAAAAAAAACTACAATGAAAATTGGAGAGCAGTAACAATGTTGTAGGTGGTGTACAAGGTGATTATGAAAGCCCACATGAAGCATACTGAAACTCATCTTCGTCTTTGGATTCAAAACAACCGAAAATTGCTTCATAAATGTTAGGCTGATCTTGTATGTCATCATTTATGTCTAGAAAGGATTCGATTATGCTATTCAAGCTGAAAATTTTCTTTTTTAATAGTGACCATTGAAAAAGGATTTGATAGATAAGAATGGGAATTTATCTCACAATCCCTGAAGAATTTGCTTCTTGGAAATAATGTTCTCAAATTGTTCTCTATGATCGAAGGCAAATGGATTATCCTAGATCAATATGAATGGTAACGATTCTCGTCCTTTTGAGCTTAAAATGTTATTCGACAAGGATGGTATTTTCCCCATTTTGTTTGCTATTGTTGGAGATGTTATTGAATATATTAGCCGTCGGAAATGGAATGACCAAAAAATTTTGTAATATTACAACTTGTAATAGGAAGAAGGGTTAATTTTAAAATATCCAAAGAGTTTTCGAAACTCCGGTGATTGAACTAATTTCAAAGTTCAGAACGTTCTGATGTAGTGGGACAAGACAAGAAAGAGAACAGTGTGGAGATTATCTATCTCTATGGAACGGTGTAGTTTGAAAAAAATCAGAAGGATGGACTCTGTCTTATGGAACTATAGGAATGTAGAAGTGTCTCTTAATGCTATACAAAGTCTCAAGATTGTAAAGGAAAGTCTATACATGATGTTTACTGTCTAGTGTTTTAAAGACTCTAATACTGAAGTATATAATCATTCAGAAGTAATTTAATTCTCACAATGTATTGTGATAACCAGAAATTTCTAAAGTGTGTGGCAATAATATAAGCAATAGAAACCCATGTTGTGATTGCAGTATAGCACTCATAATCTCCATTCCCATACCTTAAGCTTTGGAGGTGTGTTGTATGCTCTAACACTAAATAACACTAAACAAATTGGCAACCATAATGGGACGGGGTTTTTTTTGAGCTGGAGTTCTTATTGAAATGATGCCATTGTAGAGTGGTAAAGAGTGCTTGCACATTGATTGAGGTTAAGAGTACCTAGATGAATTTATTTAGTAGACCTTAGTAACCTTACGTCTCGAAGATATTTCACTTGTGAAAGCAACAAATATCCTAGAAGAATTGTTACGATGGGTAGAAAATGGAGTCTTACCACATACAATTTAGATGACTGGATATTCGAGTGCAAGAACGACAAGTTAGCTAAAGCCTTGTGGAAAGGGGAATTCAACAGAGCCGACCAACAAAGCCATTAGCAAGAAGAAGAGTACCCTATTGAAGTGAGCCAAAGTAGTGGCAACGGACCCGAGTCAGAGTATGCTTCAGCATTGGTACCTATCGCTTGACCCAATCCTTCGGAAGATGATTCTGAAGCAAGGATGTGGAACAAAAATCCACTCTTGAGATTAAACTACACACATTTCTATGGACGACCAGAAAAGGATCTTGACATTCATGTGCGGAGCTTTGAGAATCAGTACACTTGCAACCATAGACAAGTGTAGGATGACGATCACAAAGTACAGGTATTCCAAGCCACTCTCACTAGGGGATGCAATCAAATTGTTAATTGAACAACCTCTAGATCATTTCCTGAAATTTGATGAATTAAAAGAAGTTTTCTTGGAGAGATTTCAGATTCTGAAAAGTGTTTCAAAATCATATGCTACCTTACAATATATGATCCAAAAGGGTATGGTGAATAGTAGGGTTCGGATGTCAGACCTACAATGAGACATGTTTGAGATAATGGTTGTCCTTCAAAATAATTGTTGTAGGAATGTTTTCTGGATGGATTGTAGCCAACTATAAAGGAGAAAATTTACATGTACACGTTAGAAAATACCCAAACATTAGACTAGATAATGTTAGAGTTAGACGTCTACGGAAGCATGCGAACAACACAAGGAAGAAGAAGAAGCTTGGAGCACAACACACAATACTGAATGTATTACTAGAGAATGTACAAAGATAAGTAGCCCATTAGGGCAATAGGCGTATAAACAACCCAGGGGAAAAAAACCTCCTAAAGAAGGAAAACAGTGCCCCGACGGTCCTAGAGTGTTCACACACATCACTACCTAGATATATCAACAACTCCCCTCTGGGAGTGATGCGGTGAGCAAGTAGCTGGCACACATGTATAAGGAAGTGCCAAGCTATGTGGAAATCACTCCACAAAAGGAAGTAAGCCCAAAGCTTTGCGAAAAGCTTCAGACTTCTCCCTAGGTAGAGCCTTCATGAAAAGGTCTCCAATGTTCTCCTATGTGGGCACATATGCCAAGCTGATCTCCCCAGCAGAGAACCTATCTCTGACATAATGATAATGCACCTCAATGTGCTTAGTGCGAGCATGGAACACAGGGTTCCTTGCAAATACCAATGCGCTCTAACTATCAGTGAAGATGGTAGTGGCAGAAGACTGACCAACACCCAAATCAGCCATAAGGCGTCTGATCCACACACACTCAACAGTAGCTATGAAAGCTGCCCTATACTCGGCGTCACGACTGGAAGTGGTCACAGTAGGCTGCTTCTTGCTCAACCAAGATATACATCAGCTACCAAGCATGAAGCAAAAGCCCCTAGTGGACACACGAGTGCCATAGCAACCAACCCAGTTTGAGTCAGAAAAATCATGCAAATCTGGCAGTAGTGATCCCCCCTTGGGATAAAACAACCCAAGTAGTCGAGTACCACTCAAGTAGTGAAAGATGCGCTTAACCGCCTGTCAATGCTTGACACCTAGGCAATGCATAAACCTGCTCATCTGTGAGAAAACAAACTGAATATCTGGCTAAGTAATGCATAAGTAAGTCAGGCATCCAACAACCTGCTGATAGAGGACAACATCAAATGCATCTCCAACATCATGAAGACTCAATTGTAAACATGTCTCCATAGGAATGGCAATAGGTTTACAATTTTTAAGGCTAAAATGCTGCAATAATGTGTCAATATATTTCGTTTCACACAAAGCCATACCACCATCAACTTGCATAAACTGAATGCCCAAATAGTGATGCAAATGCCCCAAATCAGACATCTCAAATGAGGCATGCAAATCAGCCTTGAAATCAGCAATATGCGTCGCAATAGGACCAATGAGCACAATCTCGTCAACATAGATAACACTGATCAAAAGTACATCATTAGCATGCTTAACATATAAGGTGCTTTCAGTTGGACTGTTCTCAAGACCATATGCAATCAGATAGGCATGTACCTTCTCATACCAAGCACGTGGTTCTTGCTTTAAACCATATAATGCCTTCTTTAACCTGCATACCTAGTTTTGATGCCCTTTTTTCACAAAGCCACAGGGCTAAAAAACATAGACTTCTTTATGCAAGTCACCATTAAAAAATACAAATTTAATGTCCAACTAATGTAAATTCCAACCATGATCGGCTGCAAGTGCACAGATGTTCCGAACAGTAGTCATACGACATGTGGGGACAAAGGTTTCATCAAAATCAATGCCTCTTTCCTGCACATAACCCTTTGCATCAAGCCTAGCCTTATACCTCTCAATTGTTCCATCAGGCTTATGCTTCAGCTCGTAAACCCACTTAGTGCTAATGGCCTTCTTACCAGGAGGCAAGTCACATAAAGACCAAGTACCATTCTTCATTATAGCATCATATTCAGATTGCATAGCAGCCATCCAATTTTCTGAATTTTGTGCTTCATCAAACGAAACAGGCTCATTCTCATCACAGAGACTAGATGCAGCCATAACATAGCAATCTGATGCAAACGAGCCACTATGAGAGCCTCGTTTATCAGAGCCTCGTTTCATCAGGCTTATGCTTCAGCTTTTAAACCCACTTAGTGCCAATGGCCTTCTTACGAGGAGGCAAGTCACATAAAGACCAAGTACCATTCTTCATTATAGCATCATATTCAGATTGCATAACAGCCATCCAATTTTTTGAATTTTGTGCTTCATCAAATGAAACAGGCTCATTCTCATCACAAAGACTAGATGCAGCCATAGCATAGCACTCTGATGCAAATGTGGCACTATAAGAGCCTGAACGAGTACGATATGACAGAGGTGCATCTTATTTGCTCTCACGCAAAGTCTGCACCAACCATTTTGGCATAGTTTTTGCTTGCTCCACATCAACTCTCTCATCAGCAAGTGCATCATGTAAATCTACATCACAAATGGAATGATCTGCATCATCATCTGAAGCCTGCAAAGGCTGAGAAGTTACCTCATTAGGACTAGCACTAGACTATCCACCTATAAAAAGAGGTAGCAAAGTATCATACATGTCTTTGGAGCTAACACATGTCTCCTTAGTACATGAAAGCAATGGTTGAATAGCATCTTCCACACCCCCCCCCGATCAGAACGGAGGGTGCCCATTTTACATGCTAATAGATTTTCAGCCAAAACCAAAAACGTTTTGAAGCACATGAACACTTTGGACCTTGCCTTCAATGGACATACCCATGCATGCCTGGAAAAATCATCAATGAAAGTCACGAAGTAAAGATAATTTCCAAAAGAAGGTGTCTGCATAGGACCATAGACATCACTATGTACAAGCTACAATTTCTGAGTAGCCGGAACTGAAACATCTTTTGGAAATGAGCAATGCTGCATGTTGCCCAAAAAACAGACTTCACAAACATGTTTTCTAGGTGCCTCAAGTTTGGGCAAAGAGGACACCATTTGAGATTTTTGTAGGCATAGCAAACTAGCACAATTTAGATGACCAAAGCGTGCATGCCAAAGCTTTGCATCTAACATAGCCTGCGAATCATGTACTGCACATGCCAAATCATTCATAGATCTCTCATAGTGTATGAGCTTATAGAACCCACGACATAAAATGCCAGAAGCAATAGTCACATCGCCATTTGACAGATCATGAACTGTACACCTGTCATCAATAAATTTCACAACCAAGCTAATCTTAACTAATGCAGAAACTGATAAGAGGTTCTTCTTGATCCCTGGCACAAATAAAGCACTCGCAAAGTGAAAGAACTACCATCAGTAGTAGTCAAAACGATCTTACCAACTCCCATAACAAGATAAGAGGAGTTGTTGGTGCATGTAACAATATTCCCTGTAGGGGCAGACTCGAGTGAAGAGAAGAAACTGCGCTGCGATGTATTATGTTTGGTCGCTCCACTCTCAAAGTACCAAACATTTGAGTCAACTGCAGACATGCAGTGCTCATGAGAAGATGGGTCAAAACTACAAACAGTAGTAAACACCCATTCTTCTTCCTGCACAAGATTAGCAGACTCTATGTTTGGTGTAGAGGCTTCTCCAACAACCATTCCAGCCTCTTTCTTCTTTGCCTCTTTAGCAGCCAGTTTTGGACAGTTCTTTATGATATGATCATTCCCTTTACAATACTTGCAAAACAATTTTTGCTTTTTTGATTTTTTCTCATCTTTATCTAGTTTCTTCGAATGTGCAGCATTTGCAGATTTCTGCTTACTAGTAGATGAGCTCCATTTTCCTTTTCCCTTTTGACTAGCCAAGAAAGCTTGATCTGCAACACACATAATGGACTTGTTCTTCCTGGACTAATCGTCCTGCAATAGAACAAAGACTAACTCTTCAAATGACAAGGCATTTAAATTACCTTTCATCATCAACCGAAGAGTAGAAGAAAAACTCTAATATGAATCAGGAAGACCATTTAGAACGGTATGCAAAAGTGATCTATCTGGTATAACCTCATCAGCAGAAATCAACTGTTCCTTCAAGTCTTTGATCTTTGTTAGAAAATTCTCCATAGAATCACCTTCATTCATGTGCTCACTCTCCAACTCTTTTTGGAGGTAAGCAACACGAGCCTCATTCCTAGCTTGGTACAATGTTGTAAGTGTATCCCAATCATCGTTAGCTATTCTGCAAGAGCGAATGTGAGGAATAATGGCACGTTTGATAGACAAAGCCATTAATGCATGTGCCTGAGCATCTCTGCCATCTCAACAAATCTGCTCTACAGTAGGTGCATCAGAAACCATAGCACAAACACGAATATGTAGAATATCATCATCTTCAACACCTTCTACATCACCTTTAGTACCTACAGTTGTAACAGTTGGAGGTGTGATAGGACGTTTTTCAACACCTTGCACAATGTTCCATAGTCCTTTTGCAACCAATACATGTCGCATCATATAAGCCCACAACGGGAAGTTGGTACCATCCAACTTATCTTCAACAACCAACATACGAAATACATCACTACTTTCAGCCATGGCCAGTGACTAAAATACCTTGATGCAAAAAATTGACTGTATCTCAAAAACTTGAATAGAAATCCCGAGACAAGTTCTACTAAACCTGTAGGAGACTTTGAGACGCTTATAATGGCAAACCAAGACAGGTATATATCTTTGGTACAAAAAGATAAAATAGCCTACATAAGCACTGTGATAGTGCATTCAGAGGCCGAAACGAGCTCAGATCGTGATTTCGGCACCACAAAGTGCTAATTTTTTGATCTCTGAAACACCTTGAGTATGCTCACCAAATTTCGTGCGAATCTGAGACTGCAAACAGAGAGGTGTAGAAAATTTTACTCACTTGCAAACATCGTTTGAAACAACGGCTTAAGGGTTTATCTCGATCTTCTGCATAGACATTGGCTGTTTCTAATTTTGAGAGGTTGAGAATTTCAACATGGTCTATTTTGTTAACTCTGGTAGTGAGGCAAATGATACGGCATTGATGATGGCATGGTTTTATTCTATCAACTATGACAACATCGCTTTGAGAAATGCATATCATGAATTGAGTTCAGTAACAATGGAACTCAATGGTCAATGTATTTTTTTAAAGCATGGATTTCAACAAGAAATTGGTACTCTCCATGCATTGAAACACCATCTGAAGTGAAGGGATGCAGTTAACTGGAAAGGAGGACAGAAAAAGAGCATGCAAACGATCATTCTAAAGGAGGAATGGTAGGTGGATACTTTCTACGATTTGCAATCACTCATATTAAGGGGTGGAGCATGCAACCGTGAAGGGACATAGAGTTTGCATGGAAAGAGATCACGATAACTGAAAAAGGTAGACACGTACGTATAAAGGAGAGCAGATCTCACGCAGAAAGGAGGAGGCCACTTCACGTTTTTGTTCTCGCAGACATGATCTGAGAGAGAGGGGGGTAGAGGAGTTTTTAGGGAGAGAACAATGATATAGAAAGGAAGGACAAAAGGAGGTGAGGGATCAGACCATCGGAATCTTTGTGATTGAAGGGAGATTGACGAAAGAGTAACATTAGGCACGGACGTCCATGCCACAGATGGGGGAGGAACTGATTACCGGCATACTTGTGCGCCATCAGTTTTGCGCTCAACTTCGATGATGGCTGACTATATCTACATCAACTTTCGACCCTGAAATTCTAGAACACTAAAGTCTGACGAGCTGAATTTATTTACGAATCTTTGGAAAAAATGGATACGATCGCTACAGCCATTTAGTTTTGTTGATCTTCAGACTTATTTATCGTCAAGTATTATTTAAGATTCTGGTAAGTCATAAACTGCTTAGTTCTTCCAGCACAAAAAATCCATCTGTCTTTGATGTTCACACAGTTTTATAGGTTCATAATCCTTGCGATATTATAATCCTTGCAAAATTATTTCTCCTATGAAGTGATAAATTGCTAATGCATCTGTGTGCACTTCTTCATAATCATTGTAGTGCTGTAATTTACTAAGGAAAAATTATGTATGATTTATGATCTGTACGTGTAATTCCAACGTGCATGTATTGTATGGATGATTTCATTGGAGGATGATGTTGAATGCTCAGAATCAAGACATGTCATCAGCTTTGTTACGCTATTCTTGAATATCGTTTTTATGCACATCAAGATAAAATTTAATTAACTTCTTCTTATATTTGATCAACCTAGATTATCTATATACGCATGATATACAATCTATTATTTTATCACCGACTAAGTGCAGTTTGTATACCAATCGTATATCATCAAATAACTAATCTCATGATATCCATATATGGGACGGGTTAAGAGAGTGAGACATTCGACTGAGGATGACAACAACTGAGATGAGATTCTACGGCTGCTAGAATGAGGTAATTTGTGAATTTTGCAATGAAATGTCTTTGCTCTAGCTAATATTAATTTGCAACAGGTATTGATTGTCAATTACAGCATGTGTAAGGCTTTGTTTCTTTTGGGAAATTTGCACTCAAAAGAATAGAAACGAATACTTCTCAATATTCAGCTCTGATCGTTTTTTTCGTGTAGGTGCTGTACTTAATGTTTCCAGGTCCATTAGTTCAGTAGATAGCACGCGGTACTCGAAGAGCTTTTTTTTTCGTTAGCTTATATCATATTTTTTGCCACACGATAGTACAAACGCATACATATAAGGCACAGTAAAATATGTTGTTTTGCGATATACTTTCAATCACATTGACAACAGATCTTAGAAGATGATGGCACCTAGCGATTCTCATTCGTGCAAAAGTAAACAAGAAGAATTCAATCTGCATACAAGCTTTACACACAGAAGGTGTACCACACTTCATATAAAGTTTTAGTGGGAAGTACTCCCTTTAAATTTTTTTATAGCTAGGAAGATATCCTCCCAATTGAATTCATTATTTTTAGTCTTTAGATTGTAGTCCAAAAATGTTTACTACCGGAAGAGTGTTTTGTTTATAGGATGGATAAGCTGCATCAACTAGACAAAAAAAGTGAACAAGTTTCTTACTACTCTAGGAAGTGCAAAGTAGAGAAAACAAATGGCACGACTGAAATTGGCCGACAGAGATTTTTTGACCGAGTGATTTAGTGCAATATTTTCATTCTAGGATGAAGAGAAAGATGGGTAAACTGAAGCTATAGTGGATAGGTCCATTCTAGATCCATGCATTATGCAGACCTAGTTCTCTTTGGCTTGCTACATTATCCAAACGTTATTACCTCTAGTCATCAATGGGTCCAAGTTGTGACCCTATCAGTCCTTCAGCAAATAAGTAAAAAAAAAATTAATAGAAACATAAAAAACTAAGAAAAAAATAAATAATTAAGGAAAATTCCATCCAATGTGCAAAAATGGCGGAGTAGCTAATCTACATGCAAAAACATACAAGCAATCAATGATGGTGGTGGTTTGATCAATTCATATCTAACTCTCTACTTATGATGATCTACATCACGAGTGCATGTTTAACGCACAACCAATGGAGTAAAGATACTATCTGTGGCAATCATGATGCAGACTCGATGTTCTCAACTTAGCAAGGTGGGCGATAAAACGCTGAGGATGATCCCTAATTTGATTTATTTGGTGAATGAGTGAATAGAGCACTCAATTGTCATGCATTCTTGTGCAACTTGCAACAAAACAAGAAAAGTAACAATGGCAGTAACATTCTCTGATGCTTGCCCGCTTAACATACTTGATTCAATTTCTTAGCCACAAGAACGCGTTGCTAAACTATGCGCTCCTTGACAGGAGGTGCATCCAGTCTCATCCCCTCTCAAAGGACATATAAATGGAGATAGCTAGACAGATGGATGGTAGCGACCTTAACACGCCACATATTTGCCTAAGGATTGCTAAGGGAAAACATTCCAGATATCCCCAAAGGCAATTGTAGAGCAGCTACAAGCCACTAATGAAGGACTAATAGCTGTAACAGAGATGGTGGATGCGGTTGAGATTATCAGCCTCTTGGGCAAGCTACATTGCGGGGACTATAAATTCTCCTAGATTCTTGAGGATAACCCACTAAAGCTCGGACTATTACTAAAACCATGATAATTGATGTACAAGATAAGCACTATAGAGTCTCCTAGAAACTATATTTGTTGATGAAGGAATATACCAAAACACAGGTGAATTAGGCAAAACCAACGTTATGAAAAATGAAGGATTTTGAAGATTGTGTAGAAGAATTGGATGGGTGGTCAATCCTACACTCGACTTCTAAGTCCGAGTTTTACTTACCCTCCTCCTTATCACAAATGTAAAATCGTGACCATTGAAGTCTTCTTGCAAGCATTAAAGAAAAGATTTGTGTAGAGAAAACCAGTTGTGGGTATTTCTCATGATTTGGGAACCGCTGATAGAGATGAGGAGGAAGAAGCTTGGGAGGAGGCAAGTGGAAGAAACCCACCAAAAGATGGAGGAAGAAAGATTCTAGAAGCAGAAAGAGGACTGGAAAGCAGCAAAGAAGAGGCAACAAGAAAAGGAATGGAAGAAATGGAAGAACAGAAGAGATTAGAAGAAGAAAATAAAAAGAAGGCAAAGGTGAAAGCAAAGAAACTCCGGAAGAAGAGGGAGCAAGCCGACCGAAATGCAAAGAATTTTCAAAAGGTTCTGATGCATTCTACTTTCTCATCTTGTAATCTTCATGATGTCGAAATAGGTGCATGGAAGAGTGAAGATGCCTACAATTAGATGCAGTAACCACATCTATCCATGGATGTTTCCCAATGAGCTAACTAGACCCAAATATTTAGGACATTTGACTAGGGGAATTCACTCGAGTGCAATCACGATGGATAATCTACAAAAGAAATGCACAATATTAACTCAACAAAAAGAATAATGGGTAGTAGAGAAAGAATATATGAATGTAGAGATCATTCGATTAAGGGTAAGATGAACTCTAGACGGAGACTCTGAGAAGAGAAAGAGTAGTTCATGAGGAAATGACGGAAGGATTAAATGATGTCAAGGGAGCACTAGATTGTGCTCTCTGACTACACTAGAAAAGATTTTAGAAATACACTTCCGATTACAAGAACTTCCACGTAGGGCAAATGATACAAGAATACATAACTGATACAATACATCCCACAACCCGGACCGATATGTATGGAAAACTCAACTAAAGATGATACAGAAGATCCCACAACTCGGGATCGTAAGTATGGAACAATATCTCTGGATTACAAGAACTCCCTTCTAGGAGATGAACTAGATACAATAAAGAGCTCAACAAGATCTTGTACTAAGAGATTACAAGAGGACAAGACAGGATGTCCAAGAACTAGACTAGACAAGACTGGAGCAAGGAACAAGACAAGACAAGAACCTGAATTGGAACTTGGAGAGTACTTACTTGGCGATCATGACTCCTTGAGCTCCCAAGACTAGTATTGGCAAGATTGAGAATGAATGTGGCCAATCCCTCCTTATATAGGTTTTCCAAGGGTGGCTCAAGGGCGGTTACGAATTGATGATATCATCATTGATGTCATCAATTCAAAGCATGATCTCTCGATGTCAGAATCAAGTAAGAAGACTGTCGATCTTAGGGTTTTGGCATGTTTCGGATGCAATGGAGGCATTGGTTTCTCATAGTTCTGAACTAATCATGAGATATAGGATTCACATGGAATCTAAGATTCAAGATAGTTTCCTTTATCCATGACACCACTTCCCCTCAAGCGACGAGTTCCACGAGGAGCTGTCATGTTCTCTGGTCTCGACTTCATTTCATTTCTCTTATGGAATTCCCGAACCTTGATTGGTGATCTGTGAAGGTTTTCTGTAGGTTTCCAAGTACGATCACTGATCTCATACCTTTCCCCATGAATAAGGTACTCTAATCTTCCGCGAGATATTCTCAAATCTACGACATGCTCGACTTCAAATTCTTCATGATCATCAATCTCGATAGGTGGTGAAGGACTAGGTCTCTCCCCCCTCAATGGTGAAATTTGATATGGTTCCAACATGGATACATGGAAAATTGGATGTATTCTCATGGTACTTGGTAGTTGGAGCTTCAAGGTGATTGGATTAATCTTCGCCAAGATGGTAGATGGATCAAATCTTTGATGATCTAGCTTTGCACAAGGCCTTGAAGTTTGCAACTTGTTTTTGAGTAACCATAATTTATCCCCAATTTGATAGGATGGATTCTGGGCACGATGTTGATCTGCATAGTACTTATATTCTTCTTGAGCTTTATGGATCTATTCCTCGAGTTCTTTGTGAATGTCCATCAGATATTGGGCCTTGTCTCTGGCAGTTGGATTCTTGATATGATTTGGAGAGTTGTATATCCATCCTTGGATGTTGTCCATAGTTTGCAAGAAGGGAGTTTGCTTAGTAGATGCATGAACACTATTGTTATAGGAAAACTCTACAAAGGATAACAACTCAAACCAATCCTTTTGGTGATAGTTGCTAGTGCAACAAAGATATTGCTCTAGGAGTTGATTCACATGTTTTGTTTGTCCATCAGTATATGGATGATTTGTTGTAGATAGTTTAACTTGAACAACAAGGAGCTTGCAAAGACTGCTCCAAAAGCTAGATATCAACTGTGGACCTCAATCACTGACAATGTCATCAGGCAATCCATGAAGCCTAAAGATGTATCTGAGAATAATTCTAGTAGTGGTTGCACCTCTAATTGCCTTTGTAGTTGGAATGAAGTGTGCTATCTTTGTAAATCTATCCACAATAACAAGAATGGCATCCTACTTATCTGACTTTGTTAGATCTGTGATGAAATCCATAGACAGTGAAGCCCATCACCTTTCTCGAATAGGTAAAGGTTGCATGAGGCCATGAGGTTTATGTCGGGTTACCTTAGATCTATTGCAAGTGTCATAGGTTTTAATATATTCTTTGACTTCCTTCCACATTTGAGGCCACCAGAAATCCCTTGATATGAGTTCTATTGTTTTATTTACTCCAAAATGTCCTACTGCAACGTTGTCATGATGTTGTTGAAGTACTTGGATCGTTGGCTTTCCTGGAGGGACATACATCAGGTTCTTATAGAATAGTAACCCATCCTTCTCCTGAAATTCATTTACTTCTTGGACTTTTGCTTCTTGAGTTTTGTGCTTAACATTACAAAACAATTCATCTTGTGGTAGATTCTCACAGATCAAATGATTCAAGGCTGAATCTTCATGATGGGTTGAAGAGATAGCTGCTAACAAGAGATGCTCAAGCTTGAGTAATACACTCTTGTTGATCAAAGGCTTCTTCACCCTTCTTTGATGCAAGGTAAGATATTTTGTACAAGGCATCCGACTAACATTGTTAACGTCCTAGACGATAGGTGATAACAAAGTTGAACCTGGATAGAAAGTTACTCAATCGAGATTGCCTTCTATTGAGGATACAAGTGGTCATAAAATACTCCAAGTTCTTGTGATCTATATACATAGTAACTCTATGAGCTACTTCTTCTAGATGATGATGCCAGGTATCAAATGCGTCTACTATGGCAAGAAGTTCTTTATCATGGATTTCATAATTAATCTTTGGAGGGGAAACTTTCCTTGAATGATATGCAATTGGATTTGGGTGTCCATCATCTCCATATTGGGATAGAATGGTCCCTAGGGTGAAGTCTGATGCATCTATCTCTAGGAAGAAGGGCTTGCTAGAATCAGGATGGACTAGAATTGGGGCAGTGGTGAATGTTGATTTCAAGGTCTGAAGGCTTTTTCTTCTTCTTCGATTCATGAGAATTTTGAGTTTTCTATAAGCTTGCTAAGAGACGTCACTATCTTGGAGTAACCTCTTATGAATATCCTGTAAAAATTGGCAAACCCTAAAAAACATTATACATCTCAAACACAGGAAGGTGGTTGCCAATCAAGGATTGTCTTGATCTTCTTAGGGTCCATAAAGATTCTTTTCTCTAATACAATGTATCCTAGAAACTCCACTTCTACCTGATGGAAAGAGCACTTCTCCAGTTTTGCATATAACCCTTTTTCTCTTAGTTTCTCTAGGACTATCTTTACATGATGTTCATGATCCTCTAGAGTTTTGCAAAATATCACGATATCATTGAGATATATTACCACAAAGTCATCTAAATACTCTCGAAAGATATCATTCATCATATGTTGAAAGAAAGCTAGAGCATGTGTGAGACCAAATAGCATAACTACATATTCAAAGTGCCGATAACTTGTTTGAGATGTTATCTTCCATTCGTCTCCTTCTCTGATCCTGACAAGGTTGTAAGCTCCTCGAAGGTCAATCTTTGTGAAGATCTTTGCTTTTCCAAGGTGTTCCAAGAGCTTTGATATGAGTGATAGAGGGTATTTGTTCTTTATAGTGACTTTATTCAATCCAAGATAGTCTATACACATCTGGAGAGTCCCATCCTTCTTCTTTACAAATAAAATAGGGGCTCTTGCTGGAGATTATGAGTGTTTGATAAATCCCTTTGCTAGATTCTCATTAATGTTCTTACATAGTTCTGTAAGTTCCTTTGGGGATAGTCCATAGATTGGTCCAAAGGGTGGTTGTGCTCCCTCTTGAAGATCTATGGGACAATCATAAGGTCTATGATCTGGGAGGATATCTGCGTTCTTCTTTTCGAGAACATCTTCAAAGCCTTTGTATTGATTGGGTAGCTGCACTAGACTAGCTTTCTTGGATTCTTCAGCTAGTACAACATAGATCATATATGTCGGTTCATTCCTTACTGCATGTATGAAGGCCTTCGCTCTGACATATGTTGGGTTCTTCTAGATATCTCCACAAGTGATTTTAGTCTTTTCCCAATTGATGTGTGGATTATGATTCTTTAACTAGGGCATTCCAATGATAACTAGATGTACTGGGCGAGATATAACATTGAAACATATGTGGGATTCATGATCACCAATGTGTACTCTTAATGGTGTGGTGTCCATGGTTATATTCCTAGATGCTAGAGGTCGTCCATCTACTACTTCATCTACTACTGGTTTGTTCTTTCGAAGTATAGGAATTCCATGTTTCTTAACCAATCCTTCATCAATGAAACATGAGGAGGCTCCTAAATCTACTAGGGATGTAAGGGAAAGGGTCTTCTTGGACATGATTAACTTGACAGGTGCGAGACATGTTTCTATGGGTGTATTTGGAATTATGAGACCCTTTCTTATATCATGGTCCGACTGTATGGTCTCTTTTACAACTGGACTTCCTCGTTTCTCTCCTCTACAAGGGTGGTTACAACTCTGGAGTTTGTTCTCTTGTTGGGACAATTAATTGCAATATGTCGAGGGTTTCCACAATAGACGCATAATTTGTTATCTCTCCTTCTCTGTTTCTCTTGTGGTGTTAGGGGTTGGAACCTAATTAGATCTATTTGCATAGGTTTAGGCATAGACTCATCTTTAGGAGTGGGCTAGAAAGGTTTCCATTGGCAAGGTCTTCCTTCCACTTGTTTTTCTTATTTTCTTTCAAAAGGTCGGTTATCACATTGAATAGCTTGCATGATGTATTCGTTGAATGTCTTAACCTCTCGCATCCTGAGAAAAAGGTCCTTCACATCATCTCTTCAACCCCATCTAAATTGGCTTATGAAATAATCTTTATGCCTTGTGAGATCACATATCAACTTCCTAAATTCTGATGCATAGGTAGAGGCACGGGAGCTACCTTGATGTAGCTTCGGAAGTTTTGTTTTTGCCACTCGACTTGTGTCTGCATCTCCTAATGTGGCAGTGAGTTCTCAAAGAAACCCCTCATAGTCCTGAAGTACTACCATGTTATTCACGAAGATTGGGGCAAACCATGATAATCCTTGTCCACAAAGCAAGGTTCCAATAAAGCTGACCTTCGATGCCTCGTCAGGGTATCTATAGGGTTGCATACGGATGTACAATTTAACTTTCTAGAGAAATCCGTGAAAATTCGTGCAATCCCTATTAAACTTTTCTAGCATGTAGATCTTGGGTTCCCTCGTGAAGGATGTACTGGGTCATTGATTTACTTGCATACTCCCTTGATTTATTTGTAGAATCCCAATTCGTTCTTGTAATTCTTGGAGTGCACCTACATGCACTAGATGTCCCATCTCGACTTGTGTCTATCGGTGAGTTAGGTCTTTGACTTTTGGAGACTCTGAAGTGATGCTACAATTAGTTCATAAGCATTCTCCATGATTACTAGTCTTGGATAGAAGCTAGTTTTGCCAAAATGTTAGGGGAGCACTAGATTGTGCTCTCCGACTACACTAGACAAGATTTGGGAAATACACTTCCGATTACAAGAACACCACATAGGGAAAATGATACAAGAATACATAACTAATAGAATATGTCCCAGAACCCGGGACCGATAGATATGGCAAACTTGACTAAAGATGATACAGAAGATGCCACAACCCATGATCGTAAGTATGGAATAAGATATCTGGATTACAAGAACTTCCTTCTGGGAGATAAACTAGATACAAGAAAGAACTCGACAAGATCTCGTACTACGAGATTACAAGAGGAGAAGACAAGATGTCCAAGAACTAGACTAGATAAGACTGGAACAAGGAACAAGACAAGACTTGGAACTGGAACTTGGAGAGTACTTACTTGGTGATCACGAATCCTTGAGCTCACAAGAGTGCAATTGGCAAGACTGAGAATGAATGTGGCCCACCCCTCTTTATATAGGTTTTCCAAGGGTAGTTACAAATTCATGATGTCATCAATTTGAAGCATGGCCTCTGGATGTTAGAATCAAGCAAGAAAACAGTGGATCTTCGGGTTTTGGCATGTTTTGGATGTAATGGAATCATTGATTTCTCTTAATTCAAAACCAATCATGAGATATAGGATTCACATGGAATCTAAGATTTAGGATGGTTTCCTTTATGTATGACAAATGATGCCTTAGCAAAGGATAGTATTCTGAAAGTTGTATTAGAGGAGAAATCCAAGAAGGTAGAGCAATTGCAAGCAGAGTTCAAGGAGAGACACTCCAACCTACAAAACTAAAGAAAATCAATAAAGACTTAGCTATCAAGCTTCAGAACGAGGAAAAAGAAGTAAAACGATTATAAATAAAAGTGAAGTAAAACGATTATAAATAAAAGTCAATAACAAAATTGATGAAATAAAAAAAGAGGAAGCGGCTATAGCGGATGCACAGGAGAAATTGACAATGCAGAATTCAGATTATATTGATTTCGAAGCTAAAATCCACGCTGTGTAGGAAGGGTACGATGCAATTAAAGCTGAGATCATAGTAATAACAAATTTAGAGAACAAGTAGAATCATGGAAGCAAAGGTGTACTAATGCGAACATGGTTCTAGAAGGCAAGGAAGCAGAGGTAGAAGAATTAAAGAGAAGTGCAAAAGTTTTGGAACTAGAGCACAAGATAAAGTTAGAAGGGGCGTAGAAGTTAACCGAAGGATATATCGAGAAATTATTAGATACTACTATATCTTTTGACCATATGCTAGATAAGCTTCAAAATAGGATTTTGGAATAAGAAGCAGTGGGAGTGAGTTAGAGAAGTGCAAGTCAACAACTACTTGATCCAAAGGAATTTTTTGAAGAAGAGACTAGAGTAGCTGAAAAAATATAGAAGAAATGTTTTAAGAGCTTAGGTGGGATATAGAGCGTATAATGAACCCCTAATTTCAAAACAGTGATGATGATTTGTAATCAAACTTCTGTAATAAAGTTGGTTTGGATCCACCATCTATGCCAATGTTAGCCACCAGAATGGACTGAGCAAAGAATCTTGTAATATTATAACTTGTAATAGGAAGAAGGGATTCTTTTAGGAGATTTGAAGAGTTTTTGAAATTCAAGTGAGTTTGTGATGTAATGAGACAAGACAAGAAAGAGAATGGTGCAAAGATTATCTATCCCTGTGAAATGGTGTAGTCCAAAAAATTCAAAAGTATGGACTCTGTCTTATGAAACTCTAAGAGTGCGGAAGTGTCTATAATGGTGTATGAAGTGTGAAGATTGTAAAGCAGAGTTTGTATTTGATGTTTAGTATCCAGTGTTCTGAAGTCTGTAATACTGAAATATATAATCATTCCAAAGTAATTTAATTCTCATAATGTATTGTGATAACCTGAAATTTATAAAGTGTGTGGCAATAATATAAGGAACAAAAATTCATGTTGTGATTGCGGTATAGCAGTCATAATGCTCCTTCCTTTACCTAAACCTTTGGAGGTATGTTGTATGATCTAACACTAAACAGAACCAAACAACTACTTCTTCCACAATTGGGTCCTTTCTAGTGAAACAAAGGTTGGTTCTCTTCTACAAGCTCTAGAATAACGTGTATCCAATAATTCTCTTTTATGCATTCTTTTTTTAACATTTTAGAGATTTTCTTGAAAAAGAAATTTACCAAATATCCAAAGGTAGTATACATCATATCTTATTCTGAAGAGCTATCTATCGAGAAACACAAGAAAGGTGGAAAATGAACCTCCCATGATTCCAAATTTCTTTGGAATATGGTGATTATTACTAGAAAAAAATATGGATTTCTTTATGTGTGTTTCGACTCCAACCATGATAATCTATTTCTAGACTTCCAGAGTTCTTAAAATATGAGTATATGGAAGCATCAAAATATTTCTCTAAATGCACATGAGTGTTTGAAGCATTTCACCCATATACTAGTCATTATCCACACCTAAAAGAGCTTTGGTGATTTTCCTACTTTCTCATCATCATAATGGTCACAATATTGTTCCATATGTTTGCCGATAGGAAAGGAAATAAAATTACCTTGTTTTTTGTTATCATTTTGCACTAGTGTGTTTGAACACACTTTGGACTATTTGAACACATGAGATTGTATATATGCATATAAGCCTAATGTGTCACTTATCTATTACCATTCACTTGGTAATAAAATGACTCTTGTATTGTTCTCAAAGCTTTTGCTTCGCCATTCTACTAATTGTGTGTGTCAATTATCCTTGGTCTTCAAAATTTTGTATCAAATTACGTCATTGGTTTCTTTAGGGCATCACTAACACCATTTCGTTCACATCCTCCGAAATGTATGAAATTTCATGAGAGTACATAGGATGAATAGGAATTCAAAGTAGCTTTTTTCTGTGACATCACGTTTGATTCGAACTCATTTAAACCTCGAAACACATTGTTGTAGTGGTGATGCAAGAAATTTCATTATTTTTTACCCTCGAAATATACAAACTTAAGTTCGACAATACAAGTACCGCAAAATTTTCTACATGTCTTCTGGAGTTCAATTGGTTATTTCTATTCAACATTTTTGAGATAAACTCTTTCTTTTTGCATCATAGTATTTAGTCGTTGGACATGGCTTAAAGGAATGATGTATTCTGTATGTTGGTGGTTGAGGATAATTTGATGGTTCTAATTACCCATTGTGGGCATACATGATGCATCATGTATTCGTATAAAAAATCTTTTGGAATATTTTCAATGGAGGGTATTGAAAAATGTCCTCCTAAACTTGGAAATATAGTGACCGAAGGTAATGCAAATGATGTTGAAGATGAATATCTTCAATTTCATGATCCTAATGTTGTATGTGCTGTAGATAAAATTCCTTGAGATGGAAAATGTTACAATGTGTGCATTGATAGCTTTGTCCATCAAACTTGCTAGTATCCCTCACATTCAATCTTGCAAAATAGCGAAAGATTCTTGGGATATCCTTAGAACACTATACTAGGCAAGAAATGAGACTCTCATTGATTTCCTTGGGAAGCAATTGGAGAGTGAGGACATGAATGGAGGAGATTTAATGGACACTTTTCTAATTAAAGATCAAGGATTTGAGAGGTAAATTGAGATTTACTGATGAAATCTTGTCAAATAGTGCACTTATGCACATTGTTCTCAATAGTCCTCTAGATTCCTATTAGAGTTTTGCTTTTGTTCTTTGGTTCATGATGAAGGCAATCCAATTGCTATAACCTTTGAGGAGATAGTCTCATTTTTTTAATGTAGGAATTTAATACTAGTCTAGGTAGAAAAAGTCAATTATGTTTTTTGTAAATTAAACTTTCTTAGCTAGTAAAAAGGGCAAAGGTGAGTGGAGCTCGTCTACTAATTAAAAAAATTCATTTAATGCTACACAATCAAAGAAGGAAGACAAAAATGATAAGAAAATAGAAAAGCATAAAAAATTTTGGAAGTTTTGTATGGAGAATGATAATGTCATCAAGTGTTGTCCCAAAGTGGATACAAAAGAGGCAAAGAAGAAATAGGCTAAAATGGTTGTTGAAAAAGTCTCTCCACCTAAAACAAACGCTTTTGGCCATGTTATAAATGAGGATTATGCATTTACTAATGATTGGAGCTGTGATTCATCTTCTCATGAGTAATGTATGTATGAACTAGACTTAGATGTTTGGTACTTTGATAGTTTTGCAACCAAACGTATTATTTCACAATGTTGTTTCTTCACTTAACTTACGCTTGCTCCTATAGGGAATATATTCTTAGAAGTCCTCTTATCATATCATGGAAGGTGGAAATATCATTCCCACTACTAATGATTGTAGTACTTTCACATGGTTATTTCACGTATATTCACCAAAGATCAAGAAAATACTATTATCAATTTAAACACTAGCAAAAATCTTCTTGGTTGTTAAATTTGTTGAGGATAGATGTGTTAAAAATGGGGCATTTGGAGCATTTGAGGAGGGAATAAAAAGTTGATGGGGAAATAGCTTTCTGAAAAGAAAATGCATTGACACATTACCACAATGTTTTGGCCTTGAAGATTGCAAACCTATCACTATTCCCATCAAAACATGTTTATGCTTTAGTATCCATTATTTTGGATATGTATGTAATGTTGTTCGCTATCAACTAGCTATTGGATGCTTGATTTACCTATGCATATATTGATCAAGTATCGAATTTGATCTTTCAAATGTGTAGGTATATGCATTGCTCAATTGTCAAGCATTGGTTGGAAGTTTAGTGCATCTTTCACTACTTGAGTGATACCTGACTATTTCGATATTTTTAATCGTGAGGGGATCATTATTTATAGATTCTCATGATTTTTCTAACATAGATTGAGCTGGTTTGTATGACACTCATAGGTCCACCAATGGTTTTTGCAGCATTCTAGGTAGTTCATGCATATCTTGGTTGAGCAAGAAGTTGCCCACAATGGCCACTTCTAGTTATGAGGCTAAGTATAGAAAATAGTTGCAACAATTGTTGCATTTATGTCACTCAAATGCTTTTTGGCTAATATGTTTGTTGACCACTCTTGTGTCACCACCATCTTTATTAAGAAATTATATCACATTGTAAAATGCAAGGAATCATATGTTCTATGATCACACAAAGCACATTGAGGTGCACTATCCTTTTGGGAGGGAGAGAAACTATACTAGAGATATTATTTTGTCTTATGTGCACACATGCAATAAGGTTGTAGACATTTTCACAAAGGCTCTACCTAGGGAGAAGTTTGAATCCTTTTGCAAAGCTTTGATCTTTCTATCTTTCATGGATTGTTTTCATTTCAAATAGCTTGGCGCCTCATTATACATGAGTGCTACGTGTTGATATATTTTGGTAATGATGTGTGTGAAAGCACTTACAACGATAAACCACTTTTTCCCCTCTTTAAGAGGTTCCCTCCGCTTATATATACACATATATCTATAACATGTCACTTATCTTTTGTATATTCACTTGGTAATACAGTGAGTTTCTTTTTTCTCTAAGCTTCTTTCTTCTTTTTGTTAATGTTCGTGTGCTCAGAGAATCCTCGATCTCAAAATGCTTTGGATTCATGAAATGGAAACAAAATATCTATTCCTTTGCACATAGCTATATGCATCCATAGCAGGCTTTGTAGGCTCATTGAGGCCTATGTATGCACTTTATTATAAAATATAGACCTGAACAGCCTACATTAACCCAAAACTCATTGCGATCCTATGGAGATAAAATATCGATAAGTACGGTCAATCCTATAGGTGAAACGACTAAGAACGAGTCTAAGAAGAATTCAGATGTATGTATCATTGGCCATGCTATAAGAAAACACATTCACATATTAGATCACATAAACATGTTCACACGTAGATCTCTCTTCACTTCTTGAGGCACATCCAATATTAATCTCAAATTTTCATTATTGTTCTCGAGAGCTATCAGATTTGTATCACCATCTTCTCTAGAATCATTTTCTTGGGATGCTTGAGTATTTTCATGTCCCTATTGCGGAGCACATTCTATCATATCAAGTGGCATGGTCTTTGGACGATGGATCAGATCGTAATAAGGTATAATTTTAGGTATATAATCATCTTCAAATATTTCTTTCTATAGCATGCATTTGTATGAAATATCAGAAGATTTTATCAGCGTTGTATGCAATAATAACTAACTTCTCACATTTTTTTAGGAAACGCAAACATGTCAAGATCATCACACCATGACTTTGTTCAATATATTTGTATGATACCACTATGAGCTTTTGATATAGTTGAATTTTGGTCAAGGATAATCACTTTCAACGATTGCACATCAAATACAAACATATTGAGCCATCAAAAAGAAGTCTTTAAGATCTTGTTTATCATACAAAAAAACTCTAAATTAATGATTTGATCAAAGTATCTCATGCACTTGTTGTACTTGTTTGTATGAAGCTCAGAAGTGCACCACAATTCATATGCAACATTATTGAATAACCCACATGCTTTGAAGAACCAAATACATGTTGGTGCAAATGTTCAAGCCTAGACATTTGGCTTAGCATGGAAGACATTGTGTGGAACCCAAGAAAGCATCAATGAAGGTAATGGGTTCTAGGTGGATTTAAAAAATCAAAAGGAACTGAGATGGATCCATAAACAGGTATAAAGCTATGCTTGTGGCCAAGGGTTTTGCACAAACCCATGGAGTAGACTATGAAGAAATGTTTTCACCAGTGTTTGAGATGCCAACCATCAGAGTATTGGTAAGTGTAGCTCCTTCTAGAAATTGGAATATGTATCCACTAGATGTGAAACATGCTTTTCTCAATGGGTGGATTCTAGAGGAGGTCTACATGGCTCAACCTCTAGACTATGAAGATCCAAGCAAGGTAAATCATGTATGCAAATTAAAGAAAGATCTTTATGGCTTGAAGCAGGCACCGAGGGCATGGAACCATAGGCTATCAACCTATCTTCAAGGCTAAGGATTCATGATGAGCAAGGAAAATTTTTCTCTATTTATCAAGAGAAGTAACTCAGAAGTGATACATTTATGTGTATATGTGGATGACATCATTCTTATAGGTAGTGATGCCAATGGCATCAAACACATCAAAAACCAGTTGATGCAAGAGTTTAAGATCTGTGACCTAGGGTTTCTGAAATACTTTCTTGGACTTGAGTTGGTATACACTAACTCTAGAATCTACATCACTCAAAGGAAATATGTGCAAGACATGTTTAAGAAGTTCCACTTGGAGGATGCAAAAGTAGTCGGCATCCCTATGGAGGTAAATCATAAATTGAGTGCTCATGAAGGTGATTTGCTTGAAGACATTACAGGTTATCAAAGCATAGTTGGGAGTCTAAACTATGCAACATTAACAAGGATTGACATATGTTATGGAGTAAATGTTCTAAGGCAATTCATGCATAAACCCAAAGCATCTCACTTGGAAGCTGCTAAAGGAATTTTGAAGTACCTAAAAGGTACTCAAAATCAAGGTCTTTACTTCCCATATACATCAGATTTGGACATAAAGTTGTACTCAGATGCAGATTGGACAAGATGTAAGGACGATAGAAGAAGTACTTCTGGTTATTTATCTTTTCCAATGATAAACCCATCTCATGGTCTTCTAAGAAGCAACCAACTATTGCTCTATCTTCAATAGAGTCTAAATACAGGGGATTAGCATATGCTACACAAGAAGCTATTTGGATTAAGTTGCTCTACTCAGAATTGGGACCTCACACTCATTCACCAATGATCTTTGGTGATAACACTAGTTCTTTGCATCTTGCAACCAACCCCATTTATCATGCAATAACTAAGCATATAGAAGTGCACTATCACTATGTCAGAGAGAAACTCTTGAGCAAAGAGATTCAACTAGCATATGTAGCTATAAATATGCAGTGTGTTGATTTGTTAACCAAAGCACTTGAGGGTACTAAACTTTGCATGTTTAAAACCATGATTGATTATAGGATATTCAAGAAGATTGATGAAGCAATGCAAGCCAAGATGTTTGACTTGAGGGGGAGCTATTGCTGCAAATGTTCAAGCCTACTCATTTGGCTTAGCATGGAAGACATTGTGTGGAAGCACTCGATGATTCATGTGAACTATAGCTTGTCACTACTTGATCATTTACCATTCTAAAACATTATTTTCTTGGAGAATCTTATAAAAGCTTATATCTCATGCAGTTAGGAAGAATATTAGCTATGACTCAAATTGAGGGAATAACTCCTAAATTAGTGGAGTCACTTTTTTATTGGAGCCAAGTTTGAATTCAGAATTCAACCTTAGAAGAAACTCGTATAAAAAGACTTGTAAAATATCGCAGTGATGTGTGTCTCATTTCAAAGCCCATTCCTTGATCATTTGTAGGACTTGAGTAGCTCATACCATAGCTCAGTTAGTTCATCATCATTGAGCATCATTACAATGCCGATGACTATGTACAATTATGTTCCATCATACATATAGCTCATTGAACATCACTATCTACTTCTCTGCTATGATTACTCTAAATAGTCAACTTCTTTTGGTCATATCTCAATGCATACTCAACCATTTTACATAAGCTTTGGCTTCTTGGAACCAGCTTGAACTCTACTTTGTACTTTCAAAATTTAAAGGCATTTACTTTAGGCATGAGGGAGAAATTGTCTTCGAAGTCCTCACTAGTCATCTACTAGTTGTTCCCTAAAAAGTCGGGGGTAAGATCTAATTTGCTAAAGTGATTTCCTAGAGCATAGTTGATCATTTTAAATGATTCCACTAGCAATCATTAGCTATCTAAGTTAATTTAATTCCTCCAAAAGGAATTTTATCAATTGTTACTATGTTATGAGCTCTGAGTAAAAAAGACAGCAGGTGTATGGACTAAAATAGCAGTCTTTCAACACTAGATATTCTTGAACTAGTGTGTTTTGGATTAATTATTTCAAGCATCACTTCCAAAGTACATAGGTACTTTCTTGGTGTCATTTGCAAGCTAAAAGGACCTACTTTATAACTCTCAAGTACATTAGTGTTAGTACAAAGCAAGTTTTATCAGTACCACCTCACTTCCTTGAGGTATCCATCCATCTCTTCCAACAATACATGTAGAGAATGGAAAAAAGTTATGGACGATATGTATGCATATATATATATATATATATATATATATATATATATATATATATATATATATATATATATATATATATATATATATATATATATATTCATGATTACATACATACATATGTACATGCATTCATATATACATAAATACATACACGTGTATCTGAGAAAGATGCAACTAAGTGTTAATTGTGATCTTCTCATCTAAGCTTTCACCCTGCTCCGCCATCATCTTCCTCGAACTACGTCCACTGTCAATTCTCAACAGTAACACTATTGCATCCTCCAACGACCGAGTCAGACACGACGAATCACGTCCCTTCACAGCTATCATCTTCTTCAGGTAGCGACTTGCATCGAACGACGCTCAGCAGAAGCGCGATTGCATTCCCCCACAAACAGATAGAAGTATAACAATAATCACTACATTACCACGGTAACGTTGAGCATCAGCACCATCGCGTACTGTACAATAAGATCTCCTGTACTGAGCAAACATATCACGCAAAGCTGCTTTGGTGTTATTTCATGGTCCCAGGTCTCTCTCTCTCTCTCTCTCTCTCTCTCTCGCCTGCGGCTATGGCACACACTCCTAATATCCGCTCTGCGTGAAGCTTGCGCACGGTAACATGAAGTGAATGATCAAGAGATCATAGATTCTCATTTCAATTTTATGAGATGAGACGTCTAATCCAATGGATTCAAAATCCAGATATGGCTATCGAACACAAAGCACACCAGTACAACAACAGAGAGCATCATTATAACTTAGAGATCGAGCAATACATGAAAAATCTCGTCAGATTACAACGATGGAAAATGGGCGTAAATTATATGAGTAGGGCAAAAATATCTTACGTGCCTCATTAATTTTTTAATGTTGTGCACATGAATTAAAAAAGTTCTGCACATATATGGTGGAACAAACCATATATGTGCACATATATGGTGGAACAAACCATTTGAACAAGAGCGATTATGGGGCCCAAATACTCAAAAGAGATTGGAAGAACATTCTTTTGGAACATTTCAATGTTTAGATTCCATATTCTAGGATCAAAGATTTGCTAAACCATAGAAAAGGGAAATCATCGGAGTTGTTGAAAAAAAATCGAAGACCGTAGGCAACATAAATACTCTAATAAAAATAGAGATAATAGATCATGTTACAATATAAGTTTAGGACATGAGGGTTCGATGGGTTCAAATGGATCTCGGATCCGACATCATTGGGCCATTCAAGTATAGGGTAGAAGTCTGCAAAGTAGTCGTAAGCGAAGTTTCTTATGGTCTATAGACAATCAAATGTGCTTGGTTTAGTGGTTAAGTCATATGGATGAGAAGGAGGAGGTCTTGGGTTCATTTTGTATGATAGAAATACGAGACTGTTTTGCCTCAAGATGTCTAGAGCCTTCTAGAAGCATCCACTTGAGTTAGATCGAGTTAACTAAGAAACTTGGTGCACATGTAGTTACATGGCTTACACTTGGATGATTTATATCCACCTTCCCATAATAGGTACTATCTTGGAAAGAGCTATATATAGAGCCATAAGGTTGGGAGGAGATTGATCTCTCTAGCACATGGTGGTTCTAATTTTTAGTTCATTCCATTGGTATGAGAGCTCGTAGGTTGAGGATCCATGAAGAGCTTCCATGATCTTCATCTCCATGTTTTCATCATCTCAAGAAAATTTTCTTCAATTTCTTTTCGTGCATCTACCTTCATTCCGAAGAACATTTCACATGTGAACTTCTACAAAAGCAAAATAATACTTTTTTTAGAGTACAATGAATTGAAAGCACAATCACGGACGCTCTATTTGGAGAATCGAACTTGCAATCTTTGGGATGCGTGTAGGCTGCACTGCCAACCATACAAACATTCGTTATATTCACAACTGCTTCTTGGAGAGAGTAAGAACAGCTCAATTCAATTCTTTGGTGTCATGGATGGGTACTAAACCCACTACTTTGAGGTGCATTCAATTTGTTGTAACGAGAAAGACACGAAATTTCTCATGCTTAATAAGCATCCACAAGCACTGATTGTGGCCTATATCAAAAGGAAACTTCATTTATAGGTAACCTCAAGAGTGGGATTTGAAACCATGACCTTGTGGGAAGAGAGAAGTATCCGAGCAATAATGCCATGCTATTCATGTTTTCATAACTACATTTAGACCTAAATTTACTCTAGTAGATACGTGTGTGATTATCATCAAGGAAAACTCAGACAAGAGGAGTTTGTACAAAATTCATGCAAGTTCGAGGCCTCAAGGATGAACAATGGCTTATCTCATGGACGGAATGATGGACAAATCTTGATCTGGACATAAGTATTTTCTAAGTTGATGGTTTCATTTAAATATATTCTTTGCTCTCTGCTTTTTTATAGATTTCATTTAATTATCAATGAATCATGGTATAGTTCTTTATTTTTAATAATGTTTATGCGAATTGATGAATGTTGATATATTTAGGTAGTGATGTGTGTGAACACACTAGGACCGCCGGGGCACTTTTTTCCCTCTTTAGGAGGTTTTTTTTCCCCAGCTTGTATATACGCCTATTGCCCTAATGGGCTATTTATCTTTGTACATTCTCTAGTAATACATTCAATATTGTGTGTTTGTGCTCCAAGCTTCTTCTTCTTCCTTGTGTTGTTTGCGTGCTCCTGCAGATGTCAAACTCCAACAATTGGTATCAGAGCAGGTCGTCGCTTCATCTAGGGTGCCGTCCACACTCCTCCGTTTGCAGTCTCAGAATCGCACGAATTTTGGTGAGCATACTCAGCCTGTTTCCGAGATCAAAACAGCTTCGTTTTGTGGTGCCAAAATCGCGATCTGAGCTCGTTTCGGCCTCCGAATGCACTATCATAGTGCTTCTGCAGGCTATTTCCTCTTTTTGTGCCAAAGGTATATGCCAGTTTCTGTTCGCCAGTTTAAGCGTCTCGAAGTCTGCTATAGGTCTAGCAGAACTTGTCTCGGCAGTTCTCTTCAACTTTTTGAGATACAATCAATTTTCTGCATCAAGGTATTTTAGTCACCGGCCATGGCTGAAAGCAGTGATGTATTCCGTATGTTGGCTGTTGAGGATAAGTTGGATGGTACCAACTACCCATTATGGGCTTATATGATGTGACATGTTTTGGTTGCAAAAGGATTGTGGAACATTGTGCAGGGTGTTGAAAGACGTCCTGTTACACTTGTAACGATAGGTACTACAAATACAGGCGCTAGAGCTGATGAAGATGGTGTCGAAGATGATATTCCGCATATTCCTGTTCGTGATGCTGTTTTTGTTGCACCTATTGCAGAGCAAATTCATTAGGATGGCAGAGATGCCCAGGCACATGCATTGATAGCTTTGTCTGTCAAACGTGTCATTATTCCTCATATTCGCTCTTACAGAACAGCTAGGGATGCTTGGGATACACTTACCACATTGTACCAAAATAGGAATGAGGCTCGTGTTGCTTACCTCCGAAAACAGTTGGAGAGTGAGCACATGAATGAAGGTGATTCTATGGACATTTTCCTAACAAAGATCAAAGATTTGAAGGAACAATTGATTTCTGCTGATGAGGTTATACCAGATAGCTCACTTGCGCAGACCCTTCTGAATGGTCTTCCTGATTCATATCAGAGTTTTGCTTCTACTCTTCGGTTGATGATGAAAGGCAATCCGAATGACTTATGATTTGAGGAGTTGGTCTCTGTTCTGTTGCAGGAAGATCAGTCCAGGCAGAACATGTCCATTATGCGTGTTGCAAATTAAGCTTTCCTGGCTAGTCAGAAGGCCAAAGGAAAATGCAGCTCTTCTACTAGTAAGCAGAAATCTGCAAATGCTGCACATTCGAAGAACCAGGATAAAGATGAGAAGAAATCAGAAAAGTAGAAATTGTTTTGCAAGTACTGTAAAGAGAATGATCATATCATAAAGAACTGTCCAAAACTGGCTGCAAAAGAGGCAAAGAAAAAGGAGGCTGGAATGGTTGTTGCAGAAGCCTCTACACCAAAAACAGAGTCTGCGAATCTTGTGCAGGAAGAAGAATGGGCGTTTACTACTGTTTGCAGTTTTGACCCATCTTCTCATGAGCATTGCATGTCTGCAATGGACTCAGATGTTTGGTACTTTGAGGGTGGGGCGACCAAACATATTACCTCGCAACGCGGTTTCTTCTCTTCACTCGAGCCTTCACCTATAGGGAATACTATCACATGCACCAACAACTCCTCTTATACTGTTATGGGAGGTCGTAAGATCATTCTGACTACTGCTGATGGTAGTTCTTTCACCTTGTCAGATGCCTTATTTGTGCCAGGGATCAAGAAGAATATGTTATCAGTTTCTGCATTAGCCAAGATTGGCTTGGTTGTGAAATTCGTTGATGACAGGTGTACAGTTCATGATCTATCAAATGGTGATGTGATTATTGCTTCTGGCATTTTATGTCGTGGGTTGTATAAGCTCATAGACTATGAAAGATCTGTGAATGATTCGGCATGTGCACTTCATGATTCTCAGGCTATGCCAGATGCAAAGCTTTGGCATGCACGCTTTGGTCATCTGAATTTTGCTAGTTTGCTACGCCTGCAGAAATCTGGTATGGTGTCTTCTTTGCCCAAGCTTGAGGCACCTAGAAAACATGTATGTGAAGGCTGTATTTTGGGCAAAATGCAGCGTTCCTCCTTTCCAAAAGATGGTTCAGTTTGGGCTAAGCAAAAATTGTAGCTTGTACATAGTGATGTCTGTGGTCCTATGCAGACATCCTCTTTTGGGAATTACCTTTACTTCGTGACTTTCATTGATGATTTTTCCAGGCATGCATGGGTATATCCACTCAAAGCAAAGTTTGAAGTGTTCATGTGCTTTAAATAGTTTTTGGTTTTGGCTGAAAATCTATCTGCATGTAAAATGGGCGCCCTCCGTTCCGATCGAGGGGGGGAATATATGTCTTTTGATTTTAATGCATTTCTGGCTGAACGTGGGATAAAACACCAGTGTACAGTGCCGTATATACCTCAACACAATGGAGTTGCTGAACAAAAGAACAGGTCACTCATGGAGATGGCAAGGTGCATGGTCAAGAGTCAGGCTTTACCACATAGTTTCTGGCTTGAGGCTCTCATGTGTGCAGCATATGTACAGAACAGGTGTCCAACTAAAGCACTGCAGTCTATCACTCCATATGAGGCTTGGCATGACCGCAAGCCATTTGTTGCTCATCTGCATGTTTTTGGTTGTTTGGCATATGCATTAGTGCCTGAACAACATCGCAGAAAATTGGATGATAAGGCTGTAAAATGTATTTTAGTTGGGTACAGTTCTGAATGTAAAGGCTATCGTCTGTATCATCCACAGACTAAACACATTCTGGTTAGCCGTGATGTTGTCTTTGTGGAAGATGCTATTCAGCCATTGCTTTCATGTACTAAGGAGACATATGTTAGCTCCAAAGACATGTATGATACGTTGATGCCTCTTTTTACAAGTGGACAGTCTAGTGCTGGTCCTAATGAGGCAACTTCTCAGCCTTTGCAGGTTTCATATGATGATGCAGATCATTCTATTTCTGATGCAGATTTACATGATGCACTTGTTGATGAGAGAGCTGATATTGAGCAGGCAAAAACTATGCCAAAATGGTTGGTGCAGACTTTGCGTGACAGCAAATTAGATGCACCTTTGTCATATCGTACTCGTTCAGGCTCTCATAGTGCCTCCTTTGCATCAGATTGCTATGCTATGGCTGCGTCTAGTCTCTATGATGAGAATGAGCCTGTTTCTTTTGATGAAGCACAGAATTCAGAAAATTGGATGGCTGCCATGCAATCTGAATATGATGCTATAATGAAGAATGGTACGTGTGACTTGCCTCCTGTCAAGAAGACCATTGGCACTAAGTGGGTATACAAGCTGAAGCGTAAAGGTGATGGTACAGTTGACAGGTATAAGGCTATGCTTGTTGCAAAGGGTTATGCGCAGGAAAGAGGCATTGATTTTGATGAGACCTTTGCACCTACATGCTGTATGACTACTGTTCGAAGCATTTGTGCACTTGCAGCCCATCATGGTTGGAATGTACATCAGTTGGACATTAAAACAACATTTTTCAATGGTGACTTGCATGAAGAAGTGTATGTTTTTCAGCCCCATGGCTTTGTGCAGAAAGGATATGAAAACCAGGTGTGCAGGTTAAAGAAGGCATTATATGGTTTAAAGCAAGCACCATGTGCTTGGTATGAGAAGATACATGCCTATCTAGTTGCACATGGTTTTGTGAACAGTTCAACTGAAAGCACCTTATATGTTAATCGTGCTAATGATGTGCTTCTGATCATTGTTATCTATGTTGATGACATGCTGCTCACTAGTCCTATTGAGAAGCATATTGCTGATTTCAAGGCTGATTTGCATGCCTCATTTGAGATGTCTGATTTGGGGCATTTGCATCACTATTTGGGCATTCAGTTTATGCAAGTTGATGGTGGAATGGCTTTGTGTTGAACGAAATATATTGACAAATTACTGCAGCGTTTTGGCCTTGAAGACTGTAAGCCTATTGCCACTCCTATGGAGACAGGTTTACGATTGAGTCTTCATGATGCTGGAGATGCATTTGATGCTGTTCTCTATCAGCAGGCTATTGGATGCTTGATTTACTTATGCATTACTCGGCCAGATGTTCAGTTTGCTGTCTCAGAGATGAGCAGGTTTATGCATTGCCTAGGAGTCACGCATTGGAAGGCGGTTAAGTGCATCTTTCCCTACTTGAGTGGTACTCGGCTACTTGGGTTGTTTTATCCCAAGGGGGAATCACTACCGCCAGATTTGCATGCTTTTTCTTACTCAGATTGGGCTGGTTGCTATGACACTCGTGTGTCCACCAATGGTTTTTGCTTCATGCATGGTAGCTCATGTATATCTTGGTTGAGCAAGAAGCAGCCTACTGTGGCCACTTCGAGTTGTGAGGCTGAGTATAGGGCAGCTTTCACAGCGATTGTTGAGTGTGTGGACACCTTATGGCTGATTTGGGTGTTGGCCAGTCTTCTGCCACCACCATCTTCACTAGCAGTCAGAGCGCATTGGCAGTTGCGAGGAACCCTGTGTTCCATGCTCGCACTAAGCACATTGAGGTGCATTATCACTATGTCAGGGAGAGGTTCTCTGCTGGGGAGATAAGCTTGGCATATGTGCCCACGAAGGAGAACATTGCACACCTTTTCATGAAGGCTCTGCCTAGGGAGAAGTTTGAAGCTTTCCGCAAAGCTTTTGGCTTACTTCCTTTTGTGGAGTGATTTCCACATAGCTTGGCACTTCCTTATACATGAGTGCGAGCTCCTTGTTCACCGCATCACTCCCAGGGGGGATTTGTTGATATATTTAGGTAGTGATGTGTGTGAACACACTAGGACCGCCGGGGCACTTTTTTCCCTCTTTAGGAGGTTTTTTTTCCCCCAGCTTGTATATACGCGTATTGCCCTAATGGGCTATTTATCTTTGTACATTCTCTAGTAATACATTCAATATTGTGTGTTTGTGCTCCAAGCTTCTTCTTCTTCCTTGTGATGTTCCCGTGCTCCTGCAGATGTCTAACTCCAAGAATGAAAGCTAAACGTGAAAGCATAGATGTATGGGAAAAGAAATCAAGCACCAAAAAAATTTGCATGCATCCGAAAACTTCTGCATGGAAATGAATGATTGTTTGAACATTTCTCCTTCTAAAACAATGTGTTCAATGCACAACACAAGCTTCCTTATTGTTAGACGAAATGATTCTTGATGCACTCAAGCATGTGCACTAGCATTTTCATATCCTCTAGAGGAACCCAAGTTAGTATGTTTGAGCATAGATGCATGAAGTGCATGCATTGCAAGCTCAAGAAATACTTGAATTAATTTAAGATATGAAAACAAAAACATGCCAAAACATGCATGCAAGCACAAGCATTTAAAAATATAAGGGTATACGTTTTTGTGAAGTAGATAACTGAATGTACTTTCATAGTACCTTGCTTATTTTTTAAAGCTCAAGTTTGACATTTTGGAAGCTAGAAGGATATTTAGTTGCAAATTTATGCTAGCTACAACCTTGAAACTCATGTAACTAGTAGATTCTTTCCCAAGGTGATACTTAGGTATCACATACTCAACGAAGAGTTACATTAAGTATGCTATATTTCTTGCTTAGTCAAAGTAACAACAAGCAGAAAGCTAAGCGAACAAATTTCTTGCCACCTTGAGGTGCAAGAATATTTGACTACTTGGAAACTTGTGTGAGATTTTGCACTTTCTTGTGTAATTTTGCATGCATCCAAATACAACTCAAGAAAGTTTTTAAGGTTCTATGAGCACTTTGAATAGAACGCTCTCACTTGATTCCATCCCCAAAAAGATGGAAATTAGTTCAAGATATGGATGAAAATTTCCAAGAAATCCATGGAAATTTTTTAGAGCTATCTTCCTCTTACAAGGGTTAGAGCTACTTTGTGATTTCATAAATGACATTTGCATTTCCAAGATGAAACCTAGCTAAGTGATTGTTAGGAAATGAGATAGCTCCTAAAGATAAGAACTTGAAAGAAATAGTCTAGTTTTCTATCTCATGAATCATTTACTTTTCCTATCATATTCAAGGTGAAATTCTCCTCTAGGAATACAAGAATTTCCCAGAAATGGATATCCATTAACCCGTGGACTTCTCCCAAAACAATAGTATAAGTTAATAAAGATGTTAGGACAAGTACATAATAGAGTCCTTCTAGAAAATATTCTATAGATATAAGCTATCACAAAATGAAAAACTTGATCTATTTTTAAGTATATTTTCTAGAAAAATGGACACAATCATGAAGCCTAACTGATGGTTAGGAAAGGGAATGTAAACGTCTTCAGATTATAGATGTTTAGCCAGATAAAGTTATCTAGAAAATACCTTTATGACATGCTAAAGTCTAGAGAATATGGAATTCCTAATCTAAAGGTGGTGAAAGTCCACAAAGAGGATTGCAAGCATGCCTAAATTTTACGGAGTACAAGGAGCAAAGAAATAGCTTTCTTAAGTGATAAAGAAGAAAATGATGTGTTCATGGTAAAAAATATTATACGTTGCTTCAACGATTTCAAGATTTATACTTTTAACTATTCAACCTTAGTGGGTTATCGAAATTCATCTAAAGTACTCCAATAACATCCCAAGATTGAGCAATGATAATAATTTTTGTTTCAAACTCAAGAAAACAAGAGAATATCACATAAATGAAAGATCAAGTCAAACTTTCATGACAGGATGGGAAACCAAATCCTAAGGTGATATTTACCCTTTACCTAGACATGCAAGAAATGAACAAAACTCAAGCAAAAGAAAGCTTCAGAATATTGTCCAAAATTTTGAAATTCCTTTCTAGAATCATTCTCATAGTGCAAAAGATCCAAAGATGAATAATTTACTCATGTTGTTGATTCTTTGGGATGAATCTCAAGTACTTGAAGAATAAAATTCTCCCTAGTTGCTAGAATGAAATTCTTCATACCAGTTAGATAACAAGAAATTACCAAGAAGTCCCAGACCACTAGTAGTGGTATTTTAATTCCAATGATGATATAATGTAGAGGTGTATCAATCCTAATGCGATTCTTAGCTTTGGAATCTAAAAGACATAAGCACATGCTTAGACATGAGTTGAGGGAAAGATCCGTTAAATCCTGTAGGTAAGCCAAGAAGCTTCAAAAAGTTTTGAGAGATCTTAAAGATAAAGATTCTAAGTCTTTATTATTTTTTTGAGGTCAACAAGACTTGATCAGGCTTTGTAAAGTTTGTCCAAGAACTTGTGATTGGAACTACTACAAATTTTTCTCTAGTATTGGCACTAAAACTCATGCACGACTCATGAGTGTTACATCTTTAAGAATTAAAACTTCATTTGGATTAACAATTAGAATCATGGTTTTTCCAAAATTAAGCCATAAAGAGGTAAAAGATTTTAGAAATACCCTAGCTGTTTGGCCTAAACGTTCTTTGCAAGACCTAGTAGGGGTATAAAATATAACACCTTCATCTTAGCTGTCAATATTCACACAAACAAGGATTTTGAGAAAGGATCATTAGAAATGGTCATGAGAGTATTTAAAAGAAATAGAAAGCAAAACAAAGTCAAGATGTATTCTTGTGGATTACTTTAAGTATCCACTCGCATGGGACAGTGGAATGCTAATTCCTTTTGAGATTTCTTCTTTGATGGTTAGAAAGGAAAAGAACTCATGATTCATAAAAAGGATCAATGAGGTTATCTCTTTCTAGGGAAATTCGTTTGAGGTAATATACTTAAACCACTAGATGAAAGGATAAAGAAAACAAAGAGAGATTTTCTCTCACATTAAAATTTGAATTGAACTCTATAAAACTTCACCATGTCCAAATTATTAATGGATTTCACATTCAAAG
Organism: Ceratopteris richardii; assembly: GCA_020310875.1. Lineage (NCBI taxonomy): Eukaryota > Viridiplantae > Streptophyta > Polypodiopsida > Polypodiales > Pteridaceae > Ceratopteris > Ceratopteris richardii. The sequence goes on from CM035433.1 coordinate 28,630,629, forward strand.
GTTTTCAAGTTTCCAAGGCAAATCATGAGATTGTAAAACAATCATGTGAAGGAATCAGAACCTAGAATATAAAGTTAGAGTTTATGCCTCAAAAGTTCAATATTCTTGTAAATAATTAAAGTGAGAAGTTACTCTATAAAGATATGTTTAGACTTTCGGATAAGTATCACTCACAATTCAATGTGAATATAAAACATGGTGGAAATGACACCATATTTTATACTCAAACTCATGTAGGTTAGATGCTATGGGATTCAAACACAGAAGTATCTTTTAGTCTAATAATCAATTTTGAAGTAAGATTGGATCCCCGGGGGAATTTAAACTTCAATGAAGAAGTTTAAATTCAAAGAGGATAAAAGCATGATCTCAAGGCCCTTCTAGATAAATGTTTTTTACATTTTTAAAGGAGTAGGAGTTTGAATTAATCTTTTCAACGAAGGTTCAATTGATTGAGTCAAGGACCACGTTTCTAGTTTAACTTGGTGTTGATATATATAGGTAATGATGTGTGTGAACACTCTAGGACCGTCCGGGCACTTTTTTCCCTCTTTAGGAGGCTTTTCTCCCTCGGCTTGTATATAAGCCTATTGCCCTAATGGGCTACTTATCTTTGTACATTCTCTAGTAATACATTCAGTATTGTGTGTTGTGCTCCAAGCTTCTTCTTCTTCCTTGTGTTGTTCGCGTGCTTCCAGAGACGTCTAACTCCAACAATTGGTATCCGAGCAGGTCGTCGCTTCATTTAGGTTGCCATTGATACTCCTCCGGTTGCAGTCTCAGAATCACACAAATTTTGGTAAGCATACTCAGCGTGTTTTCAAGATCAAAACAGCTTCATTCTGTGGTGCGGAAATCGCGATCTGAGCTTGTTTCGGCCTCTGAACGCACTATCGCAGTGCTTGTGCAGGCTATTTCGTCTTTTTGTGCCAAAGGTATATACCAGTTTCTGTTCACCAGTATAAGCGTCCCGAAGCCTACTACTAGCAGAATTTGTGTGGGAGTTCTGTTTAACCTTTTGAGATACAGTCAATTTTCTACATCAAGGTATTTTAGTCACCGGCCATGGCTGAAAGCACTAATGTATTCCATATGTTGGCTATTGAGGATAAGTTGGATGTTACCAACTACCAGTTATGGGCTTATATGATGTGACATGTGTTGGTTCCAAAAGGACTATGGAACATTGTGCAAGGTGTCAAAAAATGTCCTATCAGACCTACAACTGTTACAACTACAGATATTGAAGCTGATGCAAAAGGTGTCGAAGATGATGATATTCTGCATATTCCTATTCGTGTTGTGGTTTTTGCTGCACCTACTATAGAGTAGATTCTTTTAGGATGGCAGAGGTGCCCAAGCACATGCATTGATAGCTTTGTCTGTCAAACATGCCATTATTCCTCACATTCACTCTTGTCAAACAGCTAAGGATGCTTGGGATACACTTACCATATTGTACCAAGCTAGGAATGAGGCTCGTGTTGCTTACCTCCGAAAACAGTTGGACAGTGAGCACATGAATGAAGGTGATTCTATAGAAAATTTCCTAACGAAGATCAAAGAATTTAAGGAATAATTGATTTCTGTTGATGAGGTTATACCAGATAGCTCTCTTGTGGAGACCGTTCTGAATGGTCTTTCTGATTCATATCAGAGTTTTGCTTCTACTCTTCGGTTGATGATGAAAGGCAATCCAAATGCCTTATCATTTGAGGAGTTAGTCTCTGTTCTGTTGCAAGAAGATCAGTCCTTGTAGAACAGGTCCATTATGCGAGTTGCAGATCAAGCTTTCCTACCTAATCAGAAGGGCAAAGGAAAATGGAGCTCTTCAACTAGTAAGAAGAAATCTGCTAATTCTGCATATTCAAAGAAGGAAGATAAAGATGAGAAGAAATAAAAAAAGCAGAAATTGTTTTGTAAATACTGTAAAGGGAATGATCATATCATAAAGAACTGTCCACAACTGGCTGCTAAAGAGACAAAGAAGAAAGAGGCTGGAATGGTTGTTGCAAAGGCCTCTACACCAAAAACAGAGTCTGCTAATCTTGTGCAGGAAGAAGAATGGGCGTTTACTACTGTCTGTGGTTTTGACCCATCTTATCATGAGCAGTGCATGTCTGCAATAGACTCGGATGTTTGGTATTTTGACAGTGGGGCAATCAAACATATTACCTCACAACCCAATTTCTTCTCTTCACTCGAGCTTGCCCCTACAGGGAATACTGTTACATGCACCAAAACTCTTCTTATCCTGTTATGGGAGTTGGTAAGATCATTCTGACTACTATTGATGGTAGTTCTTTCACTTTGTCAGATGCTTTATTTGTGCCAGGGATCAAGAAGAACCTGTTATCAGTTTCTGCATTAGCCAAGATTGGCTTGGTAATGAAATTTGTTGATGATTTGTGTATAGTTCATAATCTGTCAAACGGCGATGTGATTATTGCTTCTGGCATTTTATGTCATGGGTTGTATAAGCTCATAGACTATGAAAGATCTATAAATGATTTGGCATGTGTAGTAAATGATTCTCAGGCTATGTCAGATGCAAAGCTTTGGCATGCATGCTTTGCTCATCTGAATTTCACTAGTTTGCTATGCCTGTAGAAATCTAAAATGGTTTCCTCTTTGCGCAAACTTGAGGCACCTGGAAAACATGTTTGTGAAGGCTGTATTTTGGGCAAAATGCAGCGTTCGTCCTTTCCAAAAGATGGTTCAATTCGGGCTACTCAAAAATTGTAGCTTGTACATAGTGATGTCTATGGTCCTATGCAGACACCTTCTTTTGTAAATTATCTTTACTTCTTGACTTTCATCGATGATTTTTCCAGGCATGCATGGGTATATCCATTGAAGACAAATTACGAAGTGTTCATGTGCTTTAAAAAGTTTTTGGTTTTGGCTGTCTTTCAGCATGTAAAATGGGCACCCTCTATCCTGATCGAGGGGGGAGGGGGGGGAGTATATGTCTTGTGATTTTAATATATTTTTGGTTGAATGTGGGATAAAACACCAGTGTACAGTGACATATACACCTCAATAGAATGGATTTGGTAAATGAAAGAACAAGTCACTCATGGAGATGGCAAGGTCTATGGTCAAGAGTCAAGCTTTACCATATAGTTTCTGGCTTGAGGTTGTCATGTGTGCAGCATATGTACTGAACAGGTGTCCCACTAAAGTGTTGCAGTCTATCACTCCATATGCGGCTTGGCATGACCGCAAGCCAACTGTTGCTCATTTGCGTGTTTTTGTTTGTTTGGCATATAAATTAGTGCCTGATAAACATTGCAGAAAATTGGATGATAAAGCAGTAAAATGTATTTTTGTTGGGTATAGTTCTCAAAGTAAAGGCTATCGTTTGTATCATCCACAGACTAAACACATTCTAGTTAGCCCTGATGTTGTTTTTGTGGGAGATGCTATTTAGCCATTGCTTTCATGTACTGAGGAGACATCTGTTAGCTCCAAAGACATGTATGATACTTTGCTGCCTCTTTTTATAGGTGGACAGTCTAGTGCTTGTCCTAATGAGGCAACTTCTCAGCCTTTGCAGGTTTTATGTGATGATGCAGATAATTCCATTTCTGATGCAGATGTGCATGATACACTTATTGATGAGAGAGCGCATATTGAGCAGGCAAAAACTATGCCAAAATGGTTGGTGCAGACCTTGCATGACAACAAATTAGATGCACCTCTATGATATTGTACTCGATGAGGCTCTCATAGTGCCTCTTTTGCATCAGAATGCTATGCTATGGCTGCATCTAGTCTCTATGATGAGAATGAGCATGTTTCATTTGATGAAGCACAAAATTCAGAAAATTTGATGGCTGCTATGTAATTTGAAAATGATGCAATAATGAAGAATGGTACTTGATCTTTATGTGACTTGCCTCCTAGCAAGAAGGCCATTGGCACTAAGTGGGTATAGAAGTTGAAGCGTAAATCGGATGGTACAGTTGACAGGTATAAGGCTAGGGTTGTTGTAACAGGTTATGCACAAGAAAGAGCCATTGAGTTTGATGAGACCTTTGCACCTACATGCCGTATGACTACTGTTCGGAGCATTTGTGCACTTGCAGCCCATCATGGAATGTACGTCAGTTGGACATTAAAAGAGCATTTCTCAATGGTGACTTGCATGAAGAAGTGTATGTTTTTCAGCCCCGTGGCTTTGTGCAGAAAGGGCATGAAAACCATGTGTGCAGGTTAAAGAAGGTATTATATGGTTTAAAGCAAGCACCACATACTTGGTATGAGAAGATACATGCCTATCTGATTGCACATGGTTTTGAGAATAGTCCAACTAAAAGCACCTTATATGTTAAGCATGCTAATGATGCACTTCTGATCATTGTTGTCTATGTTGATGACATGCTGCTCACTAGTCCTATTGAGAAGCATATTGCTGATTTTAAGGCTAATTTTCATGCCTCATTTGAGATGTCTGATTTGGGGCATTTGCATCACTATTTGGGCATTCAGTTTATGCAAGTTGATGGTGGAATGGCTTTATTTCAAACGAAATATATTGACACATTATTGCAGTGTTTTGGCCTTGAAGACTGTAAGCCTATTGCTTGATAGAAACTTATTAGAAATGCATTGGATTTAGTAAATGTTTGTATCCATGTTAGATTTTAGGTAGTGCATGTAAATGTTAGGTATGTTAAAGAATGTTAGATATATATTAGTGCATGTTAGATGTTAGGTAGTGCATGTAAATGTTAGGTATGTTAAAGAATGTTAGATATATATTAGTGCATGTTAGATGTTAGGTAGTGCATGTGAATGTTAGGTATGTTAAAGAATGTTAGATGTATATTAGTGCATGTTAGATGTTAGGTAGTGCATATAAATGTTAGGTATGTTAATGAATGTTAGATATATGTTAGTGCATGTTATGTATACATGTTCATTTATGCATGTGCATGTATGCATGTGAGTTATGTTATGGCATGTTATGTATACATGTTCATTTATGCATGTGCATGTATGCATGTGAGTTATGTTAGTGCATGTTATGTATACATGTTCATTTATGCATGTGCATGTATGCATGTGAGTTATGTTAGTGCATGTAATGTATACATGTTCATTTATGCATGTGCATGTATACATGTTCATTTATGCATGTGCATGTATGCATGTTCATTTATGTTAGTGCATGTATGTTATGTTTACATGTTCATGCATGTATGTATGCATGTCATGTATGAATGCATGTTAATTTATATGTATGTAAGTTTATGTATACATATATGTATGTTAGTGTTTGTGCATGTATGTTCATGCATGTGTGTTTGTGCATGTATATTCATGCATGTGTGTTAGTGCATATACCCATGTAAATGTTAGGCATGCTAGTGAATGTTAGGCATGTTAGTTAATGTATGCATGTTAGATGTTAGATAGTGCATGTTAGATGTTAGGTAGTGCATGTTAGATGTTAGGAAGTGCATATAAATGTTAGGTATGTTAATGAATGATAGATGTATGTTAGTGCATGCATATGTTATTGCATGTTAGGTGTTAGTAAATGTACGCATAGTTAATGTGTGTATATTAGATATAAATGCTTGCATGTTGTGTGCTTGTGCATGTATGTTCATGCATGTGTGCTAGTGCATGTGCTTGTATGCATATGTGTATGTTAGTGCATGCATGTTCATATATATATGTTAGTACATGTAAATTCATGATAGGAATGGTATGCATATATGTTAGTGCATGCATGTTCATATATATATGTTAGTACATGTAAATTCATGATAGGAATGGTATGCATGTATGTTAGTGCATGCATGTTCATATATATATATGTTAGTATATATAAATTCATGATAAGAATGGTATGCATGTATGTTAGTGCATGTTATGTATGCATGTTCATTTATGCATGTGCATGTATGCATGTAATTTATATATGCATGTTCATATATGCATGTTATGTATGCATGTTCAGTTATGCATGTGCATATATGCATGTAATTTATGTTTGCATGTTCATATATGCATGTTCATTTATACATGTGCATGTATGCATGTGTGTTATGTTAGTACAATTAATGTATGCATGTTCATTTATGTTAGTGCATGTATGTTATGTTTACATGTTCATGCATGTATGTATGCATGTCATGTATGAATGCATGTTCATTTATATGTATGTAAGTTTATGTATACATTTATGTATGTTAGTGTTTATGCATGTATGTTCATGCATGTGTGTTTGTGCATGTATGTTCATGCATGTGTGTTAGTGCATGTAAGCTTATGCATGTTAGTTAAATGCATGTTCATTTATGCATGTGCATGTATGCATGTAATTTATGTTTGCATATTCATGTATGCATGTTATGTATGCATGTTATGTATGCATGTTCATTTATGCATGTTCATTTATGCATGTGCATGTATGCATGTACTTTATGTTTGCATGTTCATGTATGCATGTTATTTATGCATGTGCATGTACTTTATGTTTGCATGTTCATGTATGCATGTTCATGTATGCATGTTCATGTATGCATGTTCATGTATGCATGTTCATTTATGCATGTACATGTATGCATGTTATTTATGTTTGCATGTTCATGTATGTATGTTCATTTATGCATGTGCATGTATGCATGTGCATGTATGCATGTGCATGTATGCATGTAATTTATGTTTGCATTTTCATGTATGCATGTTATGTATGCCTATATGTATGTTTGTGCATGTATGTTCATGCATGTGTGTTTCTGCATGTATGTTCATGCATGTGTGTTAGTGCATGTATGTTATGTATGTATGCATGTTTATTTATGTTAGTGTATGTTATGTCATGCATGTATGTTAGTATGCATGTGATGCATGTTAGCATATGTAATATGTATGAATATGTATAAGTGTATGAATTCTATCTATGTATATGAATTATTAGATGTATGTTTAAGTAATGTATGAATGAAATATTTTATTGCAATGCGTATATTAAAATAAATGTATGTACTTATGAGATATATGAATTAGAAAAGTTAATTATCTTATATTAAACTGAGTTTTTTAAATATGTTAAGTTTTAAATGAGTGTTCAATTTTTTATAAAAGCATACTTATATTTCTCATGTTATTTTCTCAGATGATATGCAGCCCTGTTGAAGAAAAACTGAAGATTGGAAGTGTGAAAAGAATTTGCTTAGTTGAAATTTTATTATTTAGTTTGTATAGGATATCATTTTTACAAACAGTATCTTATAGCTTTTGTATAGGAAACCATTCATTTAAACAATTTTTATAATATTAATCTATTTGCATTTCATCATATGTTTGAAGAAGCTTCATCTAGTAGTACTTTTTTACCTCGATCTATATTTGAATTACTATTTCCTGGACCAAATGAAGTTAATGAAACTCAAAATACAAAGAGTGAACAACTAGTTAAAGATACAATTATAGAAGAAACTTTACATTCAAGAGAGTTTGATCGTAGATTATCTAGAACATTACCATTAATTTCCTTTGTTCCACCTACTATTGAAAATAGTGAAAATCTTTTTCCTCCATCCATAGCTAGAAACACAAATAATTCTCAAGTATATTTAAACATAACAGAAATCATTAAAGATAAAGTAGTTAGTGAGGAATTAATCTTACCATCCTATTTAGACGCAGTTGATAGATATAGAAAGGCTTTGCCTTACGGACCTTAGGAAAAAAATTATACTTATTATGCATAGTCATCCTGTGTGCGCCCTTAGCGAGACGATTGAATTGATCCATCAATCGCCACGAATTGCTCCCACATTTGAACCCGACATGAACAACGGCACAACAAGAGAGGTATAAACTCTTTTCCTTTTCTTGCATATGCAATAGTTTGGTTTAGGTTGCGTGCTTGCAGCAGCTTGAGGAGGTCATCTTGCAGAGGCAGAATTCAAAACCTTGTAATTCCCTGGGTGTTGAGGGCTCAACTTATGCTCTGAGCACCTCCACGGGAATAGGCAAGTAGTGAACCTCATCTCTTCATTCTTACCATCAAGTACTTGAAGAATTATGTTAGCACACACAACATTTAGCTATTTGTATTAGGCATTTTATTGCTCAATAAATGTATACTTGAAATTATCACATGCACTCTAGATTCTGCATCAACTGTTAGGTATATTTTCTAAACTTGAATTTTTTTGTTAATGTTTAAGTAGGGTTTTAGGAGAACTTAAATATTAGGAATTGTTAAATTAATATGACTTTAGTTTGATAATTCAAAAAGAATTTTCATTTAAAAGTTAGAATCTATTTTTCATTAAAATCTTAGGAAGTGTTTGATTAGTACGATTTTAGTCTAAAAATGAAAAAAGAATTTTATTTGAAAGTTAGTATCTATTTTTTTCATTAAATTATTAAGGATTGCTAGATTAACACGATTTTAGTTTAAAAATTCAAAAAGAATTTCATTTGAAAAATTAGTATCTATTTTTCATTAAATTGTTAAGGATTGTTAGATTAGTACGATTTTAGTTTGAAAATTCATTAAGAATTTTCATTTGAAAGTTAGTATCTATTTTCAAGAATTATTTGAAAGTTTTTAACTTAAGTAAAATTGGAACCCAATAATTTAATTAGCTTGGTAAGAGAACAAAAAACTAAAGTACAAGAAGAAATTAAAGATTATAAAACTTAAGTCTAGTTCTAACATACATAATAAAATGGATGAATTATTTAGAAATATGATGTCGGAAAAATTTAAGTTTTCCAACAGTAGGTCCAACTACTCAAAATCCTAAAAGTAATATAAATTCTAGTATAACTGAACAAGCATCAACATCTAGAATTCCTAGTGAGTTATAGTTTGAGACATTATTTAATAAATTAGATAATATGATGTAGATGCATACAAATATATCTAAGCAAGTGGCTACACTTCAAAACACAGTTCATTCTTTAACTAGTCAAGATAGGACAATTTTAGGACCTCAGTTTACTCATGCCCCACAAATTAATCCTATACCTATAACACCTTTAATGAATCAACCAGTAGCTCAGAATAATGAATGAAGAGGCGCACCCACCCGACGATGTATTTGGTGCAACTCTACAAAACATATCTCTTATGCCTCTGAATCTGTAAAAGAGGCAAAAGAAAGAAAACTAGTACCTGATATTGATAAAAAACTATGTGATTACAAGCACCCACCTCCCACTAGCTATAAATTGGAAAAAAGGTGGAATGCAAAAACTATATGAAAATATATCTGAAGCACAAAGAAGCTCATCTAGGGTTCGGTTAGAATGTGATGAAAGTGATCTAGATGATGGAACCTCAAATGAAACAAAAAATAATTCAATAGAAGCATTCATAAAAGCTAGAGATGATATAATGAACAAAACAACATGGAACTCACCTGTAGATCATTTCTCTATCTTTTCACATATAGCAAATGTGGAAGAAAAGAGAAAAAGAGATGAAACTCAAGATTTAGATGAAACTAATCAAAGAGTAACTAGAAAAAAATTAAGAAAAGAACCTAAAAATGTACAATTTAATAAAAATACAAATTTAGATTCAAATGAGCAGAAAAGAAGAGATATAAGAGAGGGCAAACAACGTGAGACATCAAACAAGCCTTTAGAATCAAAACCTAGTGAACTAGATTCAAAGACTAATGAAGAAACAGAGGAAAATGAGGAAAAAACAAAGAAACCCAAAAGAATTCCAAAAGCTATTTTAACTTCAGAACTAGAACAAAAAAATGACACAAAAGTGTTGGAGTTAGACGTCTGTGGAAACACGCGAAAACCACAAGGAAGAAGAAGAAGCTTGGAGCACAACACACAATACTGAATGTATTACTAGAGAATGTACAAAGATAAGTAGCGGGCCATTAGGGAAATAGGCGTATATACAAGCCGGGGGAAAGAAACCTCCTAAAGAGGAAAAAAAGTGCCCAGGTGGTCCTAGTGTGTTTACACACATCACTACCTAAATATATCAACAAATCCCCCCTGGGAGTGATGCGGCGAACAAGGAGCTGACACTCATGTATAAGGAAGTGCCAAGCTATGTGGAAATCACTCCACAAAAGGAAGTAAGCCCAAAGCTTTACGGAAAGCTTGAAACTTCTCCCTAGGCAGAGCCTTTGTGAAAAGGTCTGCTATGTTCTCCTGCGTGGGCATATATGCCAAGTTGATCTCCCCAGCAGAGAACCTCTCCCTGACATAGTGATAATGAAGCTCAATGTGCTTAGTGCGAGAATGGAACACAGGGTTCCTCACAACTGCCAATGCGCTCTGACTGTCAGTGAAGATGGTGGTGGCAGAAGACTGGCTAACACCCAAATCAGCCATAAGGCGTCTGAGCCACACACACTCAACAGTCGTTGTGAAAGCTACCCTATACTCAGCCTCACAACTGGAAGTGACCACAGTAGGTTGCTTCTTGCTCAACCAAGATATACATGAGCTACCAAGCATGAAGCAAAAACCACTGATTGACACATGAGTGTCATAGCAACCAGCCCAATCTGAGTCAGAAAAAGCATGCGAATCTTGCGGTAGTGATCCCTCCTTGGGATAAAACAACCCAAGTAGCCGAGTACCACTCAAGTAGCGAAAGATGCGCTTAACCGCCTTCCAATGCATGACTCCTAGGCAATGCATAAACCTGCTCATCTGTGAGACAGCAAACTGAACATCTAGCCGAGTAATGCATAAGTAAATCAAGCAACCAACAGCTTGCTGATAGAGAACAGCATCAAATGCATCTCCAGCATCATGAAGAATATTTTGTTTGACACAAAGCCATTCCACCATCAACTTGCATAAACTGAATGCCCAAATAGTGATGCAAATGCCCCAAATCAGACATCTCAAATGAGGCATGCAAATCAGCAATATGCTTCTCAATAGGACTAGTGAGCAGCATGTCGTCAACATAGACAACAATGATCAGAAGCACATCATTAGCACGCTTAACATATAAGGTGCTTTCAGTTGGACTGTTCTCAAAACCATGTGCAACTAGATAGGCATGTATCTTCTCATACCAAGCACGTGGTGCTTGCTTTAAACCATATAATGCCTTCTTTAACCTGCACACCTGGTTTTCATGCGAAATGTTGTTTTAATGTCCAACTGATGTACATTCCAACCATGATGGGCTGCAAGTGCACAAGTGCTCCGAACAGTAGTCATACGATATGTGGGTGCAAAGGTCTCATCAAAGTCAATGCCTCTTTCTTGCGCATAACCCTTTGCAACAAGCCTAGCCTTATACCTATCAACTATACCATCAGGTTTACGCTTCAGCTTGTATACCCACTTAGTGCCAATGGCCTTCTTGCCAGGAGGCAAGTCACATAAAAGACCATGTACCATTCTTCATTATAGCGTCATATTCAGATTGCATAGCAGCCATTCAATTTTTTGAATTTTGTGCTTCATCAAAAGAAACAGGCACATTCTCATCACAAAGACTAGATGCAGCCATAGCATAGCAATCTGATGCAAAGGAGGCACTATGAGAACCTAAACGAGTATGATATGACAAAGGTGCACCTAATTTGCTGTCACGCGAAGTTTGCACCAGCCATTTTGGCATAGTTTTTGCCTCCTCAATATCAGCTCTCTCATCAACAAGTGCATCATGTAAATCTGCATCAGAAATGGGATGATTTGCATCATCACATCATCACATGAAACTTGCAAAGGCTGAGAAGTTACCTCCTTAGGACCAGCAGTAGATTGTCCACCTGTAAATAGAGGCATCAAGGTATCATACATGTCTTTGGAGCTAACAGATGTCTCCTTAGTACATGAAAGCAATGGCTGAATAGCATCTTCCACAGAAACACCATCACGGCTAACCAGAATGCGTTTACTCTGTGGACGATACAGACGATAGCCTTTACTTTCAGAACTGTACCCAACAAAAATACATTTTATTGCCTTATCATCCAATTTTCTACGATGTTGTTCAGGCACTAGTGCATATGCCAAACAACCAAAAACCCGCAGATGAGCAACAGATGGCTTGCGATCATTCCAAGCCTCATATGGAGTGATAGACTGTAGTGCTTTAGTGGGACACCTGTTAAGTACATATGCTCCACACATGACAGCCTCAAGCCAGAAACTATGTGGTAAAGCCTGACTCCTGACCATACACCTCGCCATCTCCATGAGTGACATGTTCTTCTGTTCAGCAACTTCATTGTATTGAGGTGTATACGGCACTATACACTGGTGTTTTATCCCACGTTCAGCCAGAAATGCATTAAAATCAGAAGACATATATTCCCCCCCTCTTTCAGAACAGAGGGTGCCCATTTTACATGCTGACATATTTTCAACCAAAACCAAAAACTGTTTGAAGCACAAAAACACTTCGGACTCTGCCTTCAATGGATATACCCATGCATGCTTGGAAAAATCATCAATGAAATTCACAAAGTAAAGATAGTTTCCAAAAGAAGGTGTCTACATAGGATGACAGACATCACTATGTACAAGCTGCAATTTCTGCGTAGCCTAAACTGAACCATCTTTTGGAAAGGAGGAACGCTGCATTTCGCCCAAAATATAGCTTTCACATACATGTTTTCGAGGTGCCTCAAGCTTGGGCAAAGAAGACACCATATCAGATTTCTGCAAGCATAGCAAACTAGCAAAATTCGGATGACCAAAGCGTGCATGCCAAAGCTTTGCATCTGAGATAGCCTGAGAATCATGAACTGCAAATGCCGAATCATTCACAGATCTCTCATAGTCTATGAGCTTATACAGCCCATGACATAAAATGCCAGAAGCAACAATAACATTGCCATTTGATAGATCATGAACTGTACATCTGTCATCAACAAATTTCACAACCAAGCCAATCTTGGCTAATGCAGAAACTGATAACAGATTCTTCTTGATCCCTGGCATAAATAAAGCATCTGACAAGGTGAAAGAACTACCATCAACACTAGTCAAAATGATCTTACCAACTTCCATAACAGGTTAAGAGGAGTTGTTGGCGCATGTGACAGTATTCCCTGTAGGGGCAGACTCGACTGAAGAGAAGAAACTACTGCGAGGTAATATGTTTGGTCGCCCCACTATCAAAGTACCAAACATGAGAAGATGCTCATGAGAAAATGGGTCAAAACTACAAACAGCTGTAAACACCCATTTTTCTTCCTGCACAATATTAGCAGACTCTGTTTTTGGTGTAGAGGCTTTTGCAACAACCATTCCAGCCTTCTTTTTCTTTGCCTCTTTTGCAGCCAGTTTTGGATAGTTCTTTATGATATGATCATTCCCTTTACAGTATTTGCAAAATAATTTTTGCTTTTCTGATTTCTTCTCATCTTTATCCTGGTTCTTCGAATGTGTAGTATTTCTACATTTCTGTTTACTAGTAGAAGAGCTCCATTTTCCTTTGCCCTTCTGACTAGTCAAGAAAGTTTGATCTGCAACACGCATAATGGACCTATTCTGCCTAGACTCATCTTCCTACAACAGAACAGAGACTAACTCCTCAAATGACAAAGCATTTGGATTGCCTTTCATCATCAACCGAAGAGTAGAAGCAAAACTCTAATATGAATCAGGAAGACCATTCAAAACGGTCTGCACAAGTGAGCTATCTGGTATAACCTCATCAGTAGAAATCAACTATTCCTTCAAGTCTTTGATCTTTGTTAGGAAACTATCTATAGAATCACCTTCATTCATGTGCTCACTCTCCAACTGTTTTCGGAGGTAAGCAACACGAGCCTCATTCCTAGCTTGGTACAATGTGGTAAGTGTATCCCAAGCATCCTTAGCTGTTCTGCAAGAGCGAATATGAGGAATAGTGGCACGTTTGATAGACAAAGCTATCAATGCATGTGCCTAGGCATCTCTGCCATCCCAACGAATCTGCTCTGTAGTAGGTGCAGCAAAAACAGCAGCACGAACATGAATCTGCACAATATCATCTTCGACACCATCTTCATCAGCTCCAACACCTGTATTTATAGTACCTATTGTTACAAGTGTAACAAGACGTCTTTCAACACCCTGCACAATGTTCCACAATGCTTTTGCAACCAATATGTATCGCATCATATAATCGCATAATGGGAGTTGGTACCATCCAACTTATCCTCAACAGCCAACATACGAAATACATCACTGCTTTCAGCCATGGCCGGTGACTAAAATACCTTGATGCAGAAAATTGATTGTATCTCAAAAAGTTGAACGGAACTAGCCAGACAATTTCTGCTAAACCTGTAGCAGACTTCGAGACGCTTATACCTGCAAATCGAAACAAGTATATACCTTTGGCACAAAAAGACAAAATAGCCTACACAAGCGCTACGATAGTGCGTTTGGAGGGCGAAACGAGCTCAGAAACACCCTGAGTATGCTCACCAAATTTCGTGCAAATCTGAGACTACAAACGAAGGAGTGTCGATGGTGCCCTAGAGGAAGCGACGACCTGCTGTGATACCAATTGTTGTAGTTAGACGTCTGCGGAAGCACGCAAAGAGCACAAGGAAGAAGAAGAAGCTTGGAGCACAACACACAATACTGAATGTATTACTAGAGAATGTACAAAGATAAGTAGCCCATTAGGGCAATAGGTGTATATACAAGCCGAGGGAAAAAAACCTCCTAAAGAGGGAAAAAAAATGTCCCGACGATCCTAGTGTGTTCACACACATCACTACCTAAATATATCAACAAAAAGAAATACTGTATGATATTCTTTTAAAAAGTCAAGTCACTATGTCACTTGAACAATTATTTACTATAGCTAAATTAGAATTTAAAGATAACTTTATTAAAAGATAACTTTATTAGTCAGATGATATGCAACCCTGTTGAAGACGAACTGAAGATTTGAAGTGTGAAAAGAATTAGCTTAGTTGAAATTCTATTAGTTAGTTTGTATAGGATATCATTTTTACAAACAATATCTTATAGCTTTTGTATAGGAAACCATTCATTTAAACAATTTTTATAATATTAATCTATTTGCATTTTATCATATGTCTGAAGAAGTTTCATCTAGTAGTACTTTTTTACCTCCATCTACATTTGAATTACTATTTCCTAGACCAGTTGAAGTTAATGAAACTCAAAATACAGAGAGTAAAGAACTAGTTAAAGATAAAATTGTAGAAGAAACTTTGCATTCAAGAGAGTTTGATCGTAGATTATCTAGAAACTTACCATTAATTTCCTTTGTTCCACTTAGTACTGAAAATAGTGAAAATCTTTTTCCTCCATCCATAGCTAGAAACACAAATAATTCTCAAGTAGATTTAAACGTACAGAAATCATTAAAGATAAAGTAGTTAGTGAGGAATTAATCTTACCATCCTATTTAGACACAGTTGATAGATATAGAAATGCTTTGCCTTACGGACCTTAGGAAATAAATTATACTTGTTTTGCATAGTCACCCTGTGTGTGCCGTTAGCGAGGCGATTGAATTGATCCACCAATCATCATGAATCCCTCCCACAACGTGAATAGCACAAGGAAGAAGAAGATGCTTGGAGCACAACACACAATAATGAATGTATTACTTGAGAATGTACAAAGATAAGTAGTCCATTAGGGCGATAGGTGTATATACAAACTAGGGGAGAAAAACCTCCTAAAGATGCTTCAAATTTCTCCCTAGGTAGAGCCTTCGTGAAAAGGTCTGCAATGTTCTCTTGCGTGGGCACATATGCCAAGCTGATCTCCCCAGTAGAGAACCTCTCCCTAACATAATGATAATGTACCTCAATGTGTTTAGTGGGAGCATGGAACACAGGGTTCCTCGCAACTATCAATGCGCTCTAACTGTCAGTGAAGATGGTAGTGGTAGAAGATTGACTCTTGCATAAATTATGGGTTAGACCCTCCAAAGGGAACCTATGTTTCTTGGATTTAACCCTTGAGGTTTTATTTCATAGAATTCAAATTGAAGGGTTTTGTTACCTTAGAAAATTAACCTAAGGGAATAAAACCTTAGTCTTGGGAGAAGCTTCTCCCAAGTTACACCTTGACTCGTACGTGACTTCAATTGAAATAGAAGCCATGTGATTCTCTTTGGAAAGTATCCACATGAAGGACACTTGGAAGGACACATGGCTAAAAATTAAAGCATGCAACTCTTGGACCTTTGGTATATATATGGGTGGAGTTGGATGGGTGGATATGTACTCACTCACTCTTTGGTGGATGCTATACTCTAGGAAGGAGTTTCCACAACAGTGGTAATCAGAGCCAAGTTCTTTTTCAAGTACTTGTATTTTTTGACTTTTGTGCATACTATTTTCCTAAAGCTTTAGTTGAAGATTCGAATTCATCAAGTATTGTTCTGAGAGATCATGGGAGGCGTGCGCTGTGGAGGCTAACATCTTCATTGAAGGCACCGCCAATCGATGTTGTTGAAGGAAACTACCTGCGCACGTACTACCATGGAGAACTGTGCCGCTCGTGGGTAGTAAATGAGATAGATGCTATCTATTCAACTACTCTAATAAAGAGAAAGTATAGCAGTCACGTGCAGTTGCCAAATTCGAGATCAGCGCCATCACCTCTCCCTGTCGCCGTCTGTGCATGCTCAGTAAGGAGTTCTCTTCTCTCTCTTAGTAAATGAAGGCCATTTGAGTGCCGCCACCGAGCCCTGCAACTGTAGAAATTAAAGTATAAACATTAAAAAAGATAAAGACCCCCCCCAGCCAGTCGACGGCCAGAGAGATTCCCCAGCCGACCGACGACAGGAGGAGGGCCCATTATTTGAAGTGGCGCAACAGAATTTCATGTTTTCTCTTTCTGAAGTCGATAGGAACCTCTAGCCGGCGAATCTATCCCTTCAAGTGGCCAACTGAGGAGCATTTATGCCCATGGATGCCTACTTCTCAGGTGGTACCTTTCCAAAGAAACAAGTGCTTCCTTATTTACTCTACAAAAGGAAACCTGGTGGCTAGAGGAGTCAAACCTACAACCTCAGCTAGAGAATACCTTCTGCTTATCCAAGAGTATCACGGCTAATTTGTGATGAGTCACACGCGGGACATTATTTTCAGATTCTACTACTATTTTCAGAAGCTTTCACATCGGAGCAAGGCTCATTGATTAAGCCTTTAGAAGGAGAAGATTCTCAACCAATACCCACAAGAAATCAATCTTCAGTTGAACATCAATCAAGCACACATCGATCAAAAGAACGAGCAACAGGGGATCAAAGACTAAGGAGCCCAAGAAAGTTCAACCGAGGTGGTGAAATAGCGAATCGTCCAAGGCGGCCCAAGCCGACCTACAACTAGAAGCTGATATCAAAGAAAAAAAAATCGGGGAAGTACTGGATTTAATTTTCATCTATTTTCCTTCAGTATTAGAAACGGTATTTTCTTATTTCTAGTAGATTCCAAAGTATTCACTGAATTATGGGGGATTCATACGCAAGTAACATGTTATTAGATATTCCTAGGCAGGAAGAGGATTATGCACCGCAAGAAGGGGGTAGACAAATAGATTACACTCCAGGTCTTCTAGAGATAGGCCAAGAAGAAATGCAGAAATTAGATATGTATAAAGAGTTGAATGGTTTGGATGAAAAAATGAACGATATCCAAGCGGATATGTTCATTGTTAAAGAAATCCAAAACGAAATGGGTACCCTTCGTACTTCTATCAATGAAGTTCAAGGGAAGATGGAACAAATTCTTAATACGATTTGTTCATCCTTACCCTTACCTGCTCAAAGGGGTTCTTTGTCTGTTCGACCAAGGAACCCATCACCTAGTAAAGGAACGAACCCGTAAATCCTCCTCATACTGCCATGAAGTCTAGAAGTCTATCTTTTGCAAAAGACTTAAAACCACCTCAATTTTCAGGGGAAGATAAAGATTGAAACAAAGATGCAGTCTTGACATTTTTAGAAAAATGGCAAGCCTTGCATCAATTGAAAAACACCCCTGAAGCTTATCAAGTCTTAGAAACAAGTTTATCACTTGGACCTAAGGCTTATAAGTGGTGGATGAGCTTAAAGGAGGCTCAAAGAATCCCAGAAACTTGGAATCAATTTGAAGAATTTTTCAAAAAAGAATTCTTACTAGAAAATGAGGATGAAAGAAACTGGGAAGAATGGGACAAAGTCCTACAGAGAAGACGTCCCCTTTCTCTATATATTTCTCATTATCGAGAAATAGTACTTAAATTGCAAAACCTTGATGACTTTCATAAAGTAAGAGGTTTCATCCGTGGTCTCAATAAGCAAGTCAAACATGAAGTGAAAAGAAGTGCTCCAAAAAGTTTAGAAGATGCTATTAAGTTAGCACAGATATATGAAGATCATGCTAAAACTGGAACACAACCACTTCATCTTGTCGGAGACAATAAAAAATTTAAACCGGGTAAAAGAAAGATAGGCACATTCAAAAAAGACGACTTTAAAACCCCTAGACCTTCACGACCTAGGCTAGACCCTAAGGTTTGGGAAAAAGCAAAAAATGAGAATCTTTGCTTTAAATGCCTTAAGCCAGGACATCTTAGTAAAAATTGCATGACTAGGGGACAGCAAAAAGCCACCCGTGAGGTAAGAGGGAAAGAAAAAACAGGAATGCACTTAGTCCAAACATTGAATCTCGAAAATAGTAAAGTTTGGAAAAAAGTGGAAGTCCGTCATGAAGATGACAAGCATCAGTGTTGTTTGTCTGACTCAATGTGGGTCCAAAACCAGTTTGGACCTCATGACTTGGTCAAACTTCATGCTTGCATAAGTGGGGAAAAGGCCAGAGTCATGATAGACGACTCGGCCACCCACAATTTCCTAAATTACTCACTGGTGAAGAGATTAAAGTTGCCCCAGCAAAAGTCACCTCATTAGTATGTTGTATCTATGATGCAGGGTCAAGATAAGAAAGTATGGGATACTATGATCTATAACCTCGAAATAGAATTTCAAGGTTATAAAGATAAATTAGACTTTCAAATCATGCACATGGAAAGAACTGATGTGGTTTTGGGTAGAGAATGGCTTTGGGGTTTAGGAAAAACACTTAAAAGAAGCTATCAGCTGAATACTTTGGAATTTGAGAGAAATGGAATCCGTTATCTAATTCAAGGAGAACATGATGTGCCCAGTACTCCTTTGATTTCTAGCATGGAGTTGACAAAACTTGTAAATACCCAAAAAGCGGAAGTTTTTATGATACTTCCAACTGATGTAAACAATGTACATAATATAAATTCAATTTCTTATATCTTGTCTACTTTGTCTGAACATGAAAGGTTTAAATTTAAGTGTTTGATAAATAATTATCGGGACATCTTTCCAGAAGAACTTCCCCATGGCTTACCTCCTTCTCGTGAGCAAGTCGACCATGCTATAGACTTTCTCCCACGAACTAAGCCTATATGTAAATCCCCTTATAGACTCCTGTTTTCCCAGTAGGCTGAAGTAGGAAAGCAGTTAAATGAATACCTAGGTGAATTCTTTTCATCAGAAATCAGATATCTTGGACACATTATATCTAATAAATGGATTCAAGTAGATCCTGATAAGGTCCAAGTTATTCTTAACTGGCCTCACCCTAAAACTATTACAAAACTTCAAAGTTTTTTAGGGTTAGCAGGATACTATAGAAAATTTGTACCCAACTTTGCAAAAATCTTGACCCCTTTATTTGAGAAATTAAAGGGTAAACCCAAAAGTCTTACTTGGGAAAAGGAACAGGCTGAAAGTATGGAAATACTTAAAAGAGCCTTAGCTTCGGCCCCGGTTCTACAGATAGTAGATCCAAATGAACCCTTTGTAGTTGAAACAGATGCTAGTGATCTAGCAATAGGAGCTGTGTTGATTCAAAATGGTCGACCAATTTCTTTCGAAAGCCAAAAGCTAAATTCAGCTCAAAGAAATTATTCTACCTATGAAAAAGAGCTTTATGCAATTGTGCATGCTTTGAAAAAATGGAGACATTACTTGTTTGCCGCCAAAGTTACTATAGTTTTTGATCAAGCAAGTATTAAATGGTTTGCAAACCAATCTGAACTCTCAGGTAGAAAAGCTAGATGGGCCGAATTACTCCAAGAATTTGATTATGAACTCAGATACAGAAAGGGAAAATTTAATATTGTGTGTCACATAATCCTAGTAGGAGATGGTTGAACCACGCCCTAAGAGAGAGGATTAGCAAGTAATCCTAAACCATGGCTTTTGGGGCAAGTGGTTAGCCCATCGCACTCCTAACCGGGAGGTTGTGAGTTCGATTCCCGACATTGGTATCAGAGCCTAGTTGAGGAATTGGGCAAGACGGAGGTTCGCGCCTCATTCGTGGGCACTTGGAAAAAGTGCTTATCCATGGTGAGTGTGAAACTGGCCTTGGATGAAGGCGCATGGGCATTTGGGCACCCATAGAGGGTGGGATAGGTCCAAATTTGGCCCATGTGCTGGAGTTTGAGGTTGGTGGAAGCACTCATGCATGGAAAGTGGGTCCAAGAGTTAGAAGGGTCCACAACTTGGCATTGAGGACAATGCTCAGTCTAAGGGGGAAGGAATGTCGTAGGAGATGGTTGAACTACGCCCTAAGAGAGAGGATTAGCAAGTAATCCTCAACCATGGCTTTTGGGGCAAGTGGTTAGCCCATCGTATTCCTAACGAGGAGGTTGTGGGTTCGATTCCCGACATTGTGGCAGATGCATTAAGCAGGATGCCCATGTTAAACTCTTTGAGTTTCATACAAATTTCTAATGAGTTAGTAACACTCATAAAGGGCAAGTATCAAGAAGATACTAGTTTTAGGGAAGCCTGGAAGAAGGTTTCTATTCCAAGTACAAAGTTATCAAATGAAGATAAGTTTAAACATTACAGTATTCAAGATGAATATCTGTTGTACAAAGGAAAGATCTGTGTTCCTTGTAATTCCAAACTTAGAAAAAACGTTTTGTTTGAATGTCATGATGCCCCAAGTGCAAGACATCCTAGAATCAACAAAACTTATGAGTTAGTAAAAAGACAGTTTGACTCGCCTAGTATACATAAAGATGTACATAATCATGTACTCAGATGCACTAAGTGCCAAGTTAACAAAGCTGAAAAGTTTAAGATAGGGGGTTTGTTGCATCCCTTAGCAATTTCAAATGGAAAATGGGAAAGTATTTCCATGGATTTCATTACACGCTTGCCACGTACCCCTAAAGGTCATGATGCTGTTTGGGTCATAGTTGACTGATTGACCAAAATGGCTCATTTCTTACCTACTCGAACTATAGTAAAAACTCCAGAATTGGCTAAATTATTCATAGAACAACTATATAGACTCTATGGATTACCTCAAGACATAGTGTTTGATAGAGATAGAAAATTCAGTAGTCATTTCTGGAGAGCTGTATTCAGTCGGTTAGAAACTAAGCTTAATTTGAGTACTGCTGAACATCCTCAAACGGATGGTCAAACTAAAAGAGTCAATCGAATACTTGAAGATATGTTACGAGCATAGGTATCTTCTACCCAAACTAATTGGGAGGACTATCTATCGATAGTAGAATTTGCGTACAATAGTGCAAAGCATTCTGCAACGGAATATAGTCCTTTTATGTTAATGTATGGGTTTCAACCTAGAGCACCTTATGCAGTTGGACTTCAAAATGAAAAAGTCCAAGCAGCAAAAGATTTCTTAGAAGATATGAACTTTAACCTAAAACTAGCCAAGGAGAACTGGAGGAAAGCCCAGGACAGAGCTAAATCTTTTAGCGACCCTAAAAGGCGAGATATTTCCTTTCAGGTTGGTGAATTAGTATATCTTAAATTTCTTGAGAAATCTGAAACATTAAAAATAGGACCTTGTCCTAAACTCTCTTCGAGATTCTGTGGCCCTTCCAAGGTTATTAAAAGAGTAGGGACTTTGGCTTATGAGTTAGAACTCCCAGAAGATTGTTTACTTCATCCAGTATTCCATGTAAGTCGATTAAAAAGGAAACTGGCTGAACAAGACAATCTGGTATCTTCGGATACAATCATTCAACCAATCTCCCTTCTTAGCATCCCTCATGAACCTGAGAAAATACTATGCACTCGAGATAAGAAAATAAGAAATCATTTATATAAAGAGTGCCTAGTTAAATGGAGGGATGGAATTGAAGAAAGTGCTACTTGGGAATGAGTAAGTTCCATAAATAAAAGATTTTCCTTATTTTTAACTATTGGTTAAAAACGAGGAAAGCATCTTTTGAGAGTGAGTCCATGATCAAAAGAAGTGAATCATGGTGCACGGGGGAATACTCCACATAATATACCAAGAAACATTTTCGAGGACGAAAATGTTAAAGGGGGGAAGAATGTTGCATAAATTATGGGTTAGACCCTCCAAAAGGAACCTATGTTTCTTGGATTTAACCCTTGAGGTTTTATTTCATAGAAGTCAAATTGACGGGTTTTGTTACCTTAGAAAATTAACCTAAGGGAATAAAACCTTAGTCTTGGGAGAAGCTTCTCCCAAGTGACACCTTGACTCGTACGTGACTTCAATTGAAATAGAAGCCATGTGATTCTCTTTGGAAAGTATCCACATGAAGGACACTTGGAAGGACACATGGCTGAAAATTAAAGAATGTAACTCTTGGACCTTTGGTATATATATGGGTTGAGTTGGATGGGTGGATATGTACTCACTCACTCTTTGGTGGATGCTATACTCTAGGAAGGAGTTTTCACAACACTGACCAACACCCAAATCAGCCATAAGGCATCTGAGCAACACACACTCAACAGTCACTATGAAAGTGCCCTATACTCAGCCTCACAACTCGAAGTGGCCACAGTAGGCTGCTTCTTGCTCAACCAAGATATACATGAGCTACCAAGCATGAAGCAAAAGCCACTAGTGGACACATGAGGGTCATAGCAACTAGCCCAATCAGTCATGAAAAGCATGCAAATTTGGCAGTAGTGATCCCCCCTTGGGATAAAACAACCCAAGTAGTCGAGTACCACTCAATGCATCATGTAAATCTGCATCAGAAATGGAATGACCTGCATCATCACTTGAAAACCTACAAAGGCTGAGGAGTTGCCTCATTAGGACCACCACTAGACTCTCCACCTATAAAAAGAGGCAGCAAAGCATCATACATGCGGTTGGAGCTAGCAGATTTCTCCTTAGTACATGAAAGCATTTGGCTAAATAGCATCTTCCACAAAAACAACATCATGGCTAACCAAAATGCGTTTAGTCTGTGGATGATACAAATGATAGCCTTTACTTTCAGAATTGTACTCAACAAAAATACATTTTACTGCTTTATCATCCAATTTTCTGCAATGTTGTTCAGGCACTAACTCATATGCCAGACAACCAAATACATGCAAATCAGCAAGAGATGGCTTGCGATCATGCGAAGCCTCATATGGAGTGATGGACTGCAGTGCTTTAGTGGGACACCTATTAAGTACATATGCTGCATACATGACACCCTCAAGCTAGAAACTATGTGCTAAAGCTTGACTCTTGATCATACACCTCGCCATCTCCATGAGTGACTTGTTCTTTTGTTCAGCAACTCCATTGTGTTGAGGTGTACACGGCACTGTACACTAGAGTTTTATCCCACGTTCAACCAGAAATGCATTAAAATCAGAAGACATATATTTCCCCCTCGATCAGAAGAGAGGGTGCCCATTTTACATGTTGACAAATTTTCAACCAAAACCAAAAACTGTTTGAAGCACATGAACACTTCAGACTTTGCCTTCAATGGATATACCCATGCATGCCTAGAAAAATCATCAATGAAAGTCACGAAGTAAAGATAATTTCCAAAAGAAGATGTCTGCATAGGACCACAGATATCACTATGTACAAGCTGCAATTTCTGAGTAGCCCGAATTGAACCATCTTTTGGAAATGAGGAATGCTGCATTTTGCCCAAAATAGAGCCTTCACAAACATGTTTTCGAGGTGCCTCAAGTTTGGGCACAGAGGACACCAGTTCAGATTATTGCACGTGTAGCAAACTAGCAAAATTCACATGAGCAAAGCGTGCATGGCAAAGCTTCCTAGAGGGACATAAAGTAGGCTCTTATAGAATAGTAACCCATCCTTTTCCTAAAATTCATTTAATTCTTTGAAATTTTGCTTCTTGAGTTCTTTGTTTAACATTACAAAACAATTCATCTTGTGGTAGAGTCTCACACATCATATGTTTCAAGGCCGAATCCACATGAAAGCCTGAAGAGATAACTGCTAACTAGAGATGTTGAGACTTGATTAATATACTCTGTTATTAATCAAAGGTCTCTTCACCTTTCTTTGGTGCAAGCTAAGATCTTCTTGCCAGGGCATCTAACTGACATTGCTCGCATCCTAGATAGTATGTGATGACAAAGTCAATCCTGGATAAAAATTTACTCCATGAAGATTACCTTCTACTCAGGATCCGGGTGGTCATAAAATACTCTAGGTTCTTGTGATCCATATACACAATAACACAATAACTTTATGAGCTTCTCTTTCTAGATGGTGACGACATGTATTAAACGCATCCGCTATGGCAAGAAGTTCTTCATCATGGATTTCATAATTAATCTATGGAGTGGAATATTTGTTTGAATGATATGCAACAAGATGTCGGTGTCCATCATCTCCATATTGGCGTAGAATAGCCCCCTAGAGAGAAGTCTCACGCATCTATCTCTAGGAAGAAGGGTTGTCTAGAATCACGATGAACTAGAATTAGAGCAGTGGTGAATGTTGATTTCAAGGTCTAAAATGCTTTTTTTGCTTCTTTGGTCCATAAAAAATTTTTCATTTCCTATAAGCTTGGTAAGAGGTGTGCGTATCTTGGAGTAATCTCTGATTAATGATATAAAAGTTGGAAAACCCTAGAAAACATTGTACATCTCAAACACATGAAGTTGGTTGCAAATCAAGGACTATCTCAATCTTTTTGGGATCCATCAAGGTTCTTATCTCTAATACAATGTACCCTAAAAAATCCACATGTGTCTCATGGAAAGAGCACTTCTCCAATTTTGCATATAACCTTTTTTCTCTTAGTTTATCTAGGACTATCTTTACATGAGATTGATAATCCTCTAGATTTTTGGAGAATATCAAGATATCACTAAGTTATTTTACCACAAAATCATCTAAATACTCTCAAAACATATCATTCATCATATGTTGAAAGACGGTTGGAGAATTTGTGAGATGAAATGGCATAGCTACATATTCAAAATGCCCATACTTTGTTTGAAATGCTATCCTCCATTTATCTCCTTCTCTGATCCTGAGAAGATTGTAAGCTCTTTGAAGGTGAGTTTTCATGAGGAGCTTTGCTTTTCCAAGGCATTCCAAGAGCTCTGATATAAGTGGTAGAGGGCATGTGTTTTGAATTGTAACTTTATTCAACCCATGATAGTCTACACACATTCAAAGAGTCCCATCCTTCTTCTATACAAATAGCATAGGGTCTCCTTAAAGAAACTTTGAGTGTTTGATAAACCCTTTGGCTAGATTCTCATCACTATTCTTATGTAATTTTGCATGTTCCTCTAGGAATAGTTTGTAGATTGGTTCAAAGGGTGTTTGTGCTCCTTCTTGAAGTTCTATGGCACAATCATAAGGTCTATGCTCATTGAGAATATGTGCATTCTTTGTTTCAAAAACATCTTCAGAACCTTTATACTAATCGGGTAGCTTCACTACATCATCTTCCTTAGGCTCTTGAATTGGTATGGCATAGATCATATATGTCAATTCCTTCCTTATTGCATGTATGAAGGCTTTGGCTCTAACATATGTCAAGTTCTTTTGGATATCTTGATGGGTGATTTTGTTCTTTTTCGGATGAGTTTTTGGATTATGTTTCTTTAGCCACAACATTCCATTGATAACTAGACTTACTCATCTTGATATTATGTTGAAACATATATGGAAATCATGATCACCAAGGTGTACTCTTAATGGTGTGGTTTCCATGGTAATATCCCCAGATGCTAGAGGTTGTCCATCTACTACTTCAAATACTACTTATTTTTCTTGTTTCCTTTCAGCAAGGTGGTTATCATATTGAATAGTTTGGGTGATGTATTCATTCAATGTCTTAACCTCTGGCATCATTAGCAGAAGGTCCTTAACATCATCTCTTAAACCCCATCTATATTGTCTTATGAAATAATCTTCATGCCAAGTGAGATCACATATCAATTACCTAAATTCTAATGCATAGGTAGAGGCAAGGTGGTTACCTTGACATAGCTTCCAAAGTTTTGTTTTTGCGACTCGACTCATGTCTGCATCTCCAAATGTCACAATGAATTCTTGAAGAAACCCCTCATAGTCTTGAATTACTACCATGTTCTTCTCTAAGATTGGGGTGAACCATGATAATGCTTGGCCATAGAGCAAGCTTCAAATAAACCCAACCTTGGATACCTCGTCAGGGTATCCATCAAGTTGCATATGACTGTACAATTTAACTTGCGAGAGAAAATCCATGGAACTTTATGCTATCCCCATCAAATTTTTTCGCAAGCAAATCTTGGGTTCCTTGATGAAGGAGGAACTAGGCCATTGGTTCATTTGAATAATTCCTTGATCTCATTGAGGATTCCTGATTTGTTCTTGTAATTCTTGTAGGAGTGCACCTACATGCTCTAGATGTCGCATCTCAACTTGTGTTTGTTGATGAGTTAGGTCCTCAACTTGTTGTTTAAGACTCTGGCGTGATGTCACAATCTATTCATAAGCGTTCTCCATGATGCCTAGTCTTGGATAGAAGCTAGTCTTGCCAAAACCATAGGAAAGCACTAGATTGAGCCCTTTGATTAGACTAGAAAAGATATCAAAAATACACTTCCGATTACAAGATCACCCCCGTAGGAAAATAATACAAGAATATATAATTGATACACGAAGTACCACAAGCGTGGATTGATAGGCATAGATAACGCAACTAGAGATGGTACAAAAGATCCCACAACTCGGGACAGTAGGTATGAAGCAAGATCTCTCAATTACAAGAATTCCCTTCAAGGAGATGAACTAGATACAAGGAATAACTGGAAAGTATCTCATACTATGAGATTACAACAAGACAAGAAGGGATGTCCAAGATAGAAGAATAGACAAGTCTAGAGCATGAGACAAGACGAGAACTCAAACTCGAACTTGAAAGTACTTGCTTGGTGATCACGACTCCTACAGCTCCCAAGACTAGCATTGTCAAGACTGAGTATGTATGTGGCCAACCCCTCCTTATATAGCTTTCCAAGGGCACTTAAGTCATCAAAGGCGGTTATGAAGTGATTATATCATGGATGATGTCATCAATTTGAAGCATGACCAATGGATATCAAAATCAAGCAAGAAGGCAGACGATCTTAGGGTACTGACATGCTTGGGACATAATGGAACCATTGCTTTCCCCATATTTTGAACCAACCATGAGATATACAAGTCACATGGAATCTCAGGATCATTATGGTTTCCTTTGTCCATCACACTCCTAAGGAGGTATGACATAGTTCAAGCCAAATCCATTGGCATGCAAGACACTTACAATGTTTATCTCATATTTTGATTCTCTTAAATGCTCTACATCAAGTGAACTCCACAACATTCAAATGGACTTTGGAATGTGATCTATCTTTCTGGAGAATAAAAACATTACTCACGCATGCACCCCTACTTCAAGCTTCGGATTGGTCTCAACCTTTCGATCTCTTTGTTGATGCTTCAAATATTTCTATTGGTTTGGTCTTAGTGTAGAAAGCATGTCATTCTTGGTTTAGACCTATCTATTATGGTAGTAGACACCTTACTATGGTTGAATGCAAGTACTCAGTTATAGAATAGGAATATTTAGGGCTTATTCATCCTATTACAACATTTTGATCTTATTTGTTGGGTCATTCCTTTATTTTCCATGTGGACCAATCTACTTTGCGTTATTTAGTGAACAACAAAATCTACATGGAAGATTGGCTAGATGGGTTTTATTATTACAAGGATATGATTATGATGTAGTCTATCGACCATGTTCTTTGGTTATTATTGAATATTTCTTATCACAATTAGATAACGATAGACCTCCAGATGGGATTGATGATCCTTTATCCAATGCAGACCTCTTCTATGTCTTAGATAACACTAAACTAGACTTAGGAACCCCTACTTGGTATGATGATCTTATGTATTTTCTTGCAATTGGTGTTCCTCCTTCAAATTTATGGCTTTGATGTGTGACACCTGATCAGGTCACAATTGTCATCATGGAAGCTCATTCCATAATTTTTCGAGGTCATCGTAGAAAAGATTTAATAGTGAGGAATATTTTTAAATTGGGTATTGTGGCCATCCATTCCCAAGGATGTTCGCGATCATGTGCAGCTTTGTGGTTCTTTTCAATGCATGTGTGAACCTCAAGATATACATTCTTTTCCTCTACAACCCATTCTCCCTTTGGAACCTTTCTAGAAATGGGCGTTGGACTTAATTGGTCGTATTCATCCTCTAGCGAGTTTAGGTGAAACTTAATCTTGACATGCACTCATTATTATACTAGATGGGCAGAAGCTTGGAGATTGAGACACGCAACCACAGGAAATGTTGCTATAGTTTTAATCATTGGATTATGTCCTCCTTTTGGACTCCCACTAATGTGAGTTTTTTATCACAACACTCATATTCTGGATCAACGCATTAAGTTTGTCCATGAATGAGTGAGATGGAAAGAAACAAATGTGCGATCACTCACTAGATAAATCTAGTAAATTTTGATTAGGTGTCCTTAACATATACCAACGTGACCACTATACATGTCAAAGAAATGAAAAGGTGATATGTATCATCTTGGATCATCATATGTTGAGTTTGATATCTCAGCAAGTTAGGCATGAAAGAATGCAAAACTTTATTAGTCCTATGTAGGTCAAGATGAGAACCAATTCATAAGAAGTGGATGAAGTCAATGACTTAGGTTTATACAGATTACTCGTAGGTTGTTTGATTTACCCGATCCTAACTAGGCCAAACATTACCTACATAGTTAACTAAGGATAAAACGATGATACAAGAACACATAAGGGTATGCAATCATGCTTCTGAAGAAGGTAATCCCTTGGTGTTCAAATAAGTAGCCCAAAATAACATTATCATGAACTAAGGCCAAGTATAGGGTCTTCGCACGACCCTTGAATATAAATATGTCTTAAGAAGATTTTTGGAGACTAAGGCTTTCATAAATTGAGTTAGTTCCAATCCATTCTAATAACATCAATACTATTTATTTGGAAGCTAACCCTATGTTTCATGCTAGAAGTAAACAGATTGAACTTCAGTATCATTTCATAAGGGAAAATGTCCTATCAAAGGATCAAAAAGTCCATCACATCAACATTATAGAGAAAAGCATAGGTATATTCACAAAAGATTAGCATTTAAAAAGGTAAGCAAGTTCAAAAGGAGGAGTCTAGGTATGAAGGAGCTATGTTGAAGCTAGATGGGAGTGTTGCAAATCAGGCTTTCACCTTAAGAGTAATTCTTATCAACAATTTGGTGTCAAGTGTGGCTTCGTAAAGCAAGGAGCATGTAACACGTTTAAATTACCTAAGTCAAACTCTAACTCATGAAAATCTCAGTGTCAATCCCACCAATTACACTTAGGTGTGATGAAGCCTAGGAAATAGGAAAAGTGATTTGAAAATTTTACGGTGTCAAGAAGAAGGGGATTTTTGATCTCACAACCAAGTGGATTAGTCCTATTACCAGTCCCCTTCATGTGGAGATACACGTCGGGTGCCTTTTAAGGATAGTCAGAATGGCTTCTCCTATGCTTCAAGGGGAGCAGTCAAATGCAGCGGTGTGGTAAGAGGAACTTGTGAATGAAAGACACATTTACATCGATATTAATGACAATAGGTGATAAAGAAGGTGGAGAAGAAGAAACTAACATATCATGAGACGTAGAAAAAAGAAAATCATTGGCAGAAGGTATATGATCAATAGCTCATAGGTGCGAAAAAATCCAAGATAGATCAAGATCTTTTTCCTAGCACGATTTGAGCTATAGATTTGCTTCACGCAATGTCTTCTCTTCACTTGCTAAAGGCAAGTCAGGTCTTCAAATCTTTTGCTAAAGGCAAGTCAGGTCTTCAAAACTTCTGTAGCTGCTACACATAGGATAAAAAAGCTTTCCTGTACTTTGATATGACTACAAAATTGAGTTAGAAGAAAAAATGTTATTCGTACATTTAATAATAATAAAAAGCACTCAAGTGAAAAAACTATGCTTTATTTTATTCATTTTTCTATTCATTTTATTTCCTTTTCTTTTTATATACCTTCTAATTTTTTTTAATTCTTTTTTCTTATTTTTATTACCTTCTTAAATTACTTGTTTTTCATTTTATCTTTTTCATTTAAATCATTTCTTTTTATTTCTTTTTCTTGCTAATATATACACATACTTCTTTTTAGTTCTTTATTTTCTTTTTATGTTCTTAAATTCTTCTTATTACTATTTTTATTTTATTATTATGTATATCATTTCCTTTTATGTTTAATTCAATTTTAACTTATTTAGTTAATTTCATTTAAATTTTTATTTAGTTATCAGCTATATATTTGTTTTCATCTTAATATTTGTATTAATTCTTAGAATTTATTTACACTTGTTATTTTCTTTATTATTAAATTATGCAGATTCTATTTATATTTTATTTTCAAATTATACTAAATATTCAATAAATTAATAATCATAATACTTGCAACCGCATTGCTTTTTGCATGCATCGGAATCTGCTAGAGCAGAGGTACCTTCAGTCCCTCTCTCTCTCTCTCTCTCTCTCTCTCTATATATATATATATATATATATATATATATATATATATATATATATATATCTTCTCGTCTCCATATCAGTGGGATATCTATTTGCATGAGAGAATCTTCTTTATCTCTCTCTCTGACAAAAACTTCCCGAAACGTTAACCTGTTCAAGCAATTCCTGGAGCTAAATCACACCGAACCTATGGCAGGGGATTAGAAGTCCTTTTTCTTTTTGTTTGTTTGTATGAGGAAACAAAAAGTAAGATTAGAGGCAGAAAAAGAGTCCACGCTTTAGAGTAAGGGTTTACTAAGGGATGCATCGCACAAAATGCTTTGAGTCTGCGTGCCCACTCGTTGCTCTTCACATTATTTAAAATCATGGATACTATGCTCTTCACATTGTATTCATTGTCAGTAAATGTTAAGAATTTTATCTCTGTTTGTGTGCGATTCAAGGCCCTGGTTACTACGCACTTCACATTGTAGTCTCAATAGATTGCTATAAAAGGAAGTTCGGCCTTAGCCTATTCTCTAGGACTTTAATTCAAATAAAGAAGAAAAATTACAAGTGAATGGGACTAGTGCCCATGGGACCCTCAAATCCCACAATGCAGGGAAGGAGTATGGCGAGCTAGAGAGCATTACAAATGAGGTGGATAAATCTAGCATCACATTCATGTGGGACCAATTTGGGTTTCAGCTTGTTGTTTTCGAGGAGATAAATACACTGATGTCTAAATAGTGGAGATCTCTTATCTCGGGAGATTCTTTTACCTAGAAGAAGCAAGGATTTCTCGATCGATCATTCCTTACGAGTTTGGCCAAAATTGACGGCACATTGCTCCCTCCAAATCTTTCAAAGAGTCTCATCCCTGATGGCATTCCAGAGCCTCGATGAGCAGTTGACCGCCTCACCCAATAGCACCTGCTGCCAATTGATTTGGTTTGTGAGTCTCAATACCCGTGTCGCATGACGCCAAATAACACGGGACTTGGGGCAATCGAAGAATAGGTGAGCTAAATCTTTGATGCACCGATGGCAACGCTCGCACCATGGCGGCACACCACAGATTTTGTTAGCCCTTGCATTGGACCAGATACCTTTATGCAAGATCTGCCACATGAGAACGGACTTTTTGATCCCAATTAGAGGGTTCCAAATAGACATGAATTTTAGTTCCCATCGAAGTTTGGTCCAAGAAAGGCACCATCTCTTGTTAAGAGTGTGATGAACATCTAAGTTCTTTTTAAAGTTGGGGATTCTGGATAGTTTCTTTCCATTGCTCCATTTGAGGCCCTCTAGGCAAGGAAGATCCTAACCGCAGAGAAGGCGGGCAGTTGAACGGTCCCATGCTAAACACCTTCCTTGAAGAAGAGTCCATTCCTCTAGGGTAACTCTAAGTCTCGGGTCCAAGTCTTTGAACCTAATCCACTGGCTGGTCTCTTGTTTCCAGAGTTGTTTCCACTGTTTGAACCCCTTGTTCCATAGGCGCTTTGTAGTTTGGAGGTTCCAAGACTCCACCCCCCTAATGTCGTCGATCGGGAACCAGATAAAGTCATTTTGTCTTATCCCAGCCACCCACATCCACTCATCACTGATTCTGATGAGTTGTTTGGCTTTGTTCCAACTCTTCCATAAAGAACACACTACGCTAGAGCCTTTAGGGGACACCGGGTGGGGGGAGAACAAAAGCGCGAGAATCCCTATGTCCTTCCAACCAGGATGGCCAACAAGGGTAAGGTCTTCCATGTTTCTGAAGATCACTTTAGCCCAAGAGGATTCACTATTGCTCTCCAAGCCTTGATAAGCCACTTTAACCTGAGAGTTCTTTAACCTGAGACACTTTTTGGCATCTGAATTCTGCATGGCTCTGAAAATACATATAGAATACGGAAAAACCAAGAAGAGGTCGATCAGATGAACCATTGTGCACGAAACTATGCTACGCAGGCTACTTCACTAGTATTGATTGTCAACAAACGTCTTTCTCGGTCTGAGTGCTGATGTATGTTCTCCGTAAGAAGTAGCATCATATCCACGGACCCGTGGAAGAAGGGACTTGTATTGTTCATGCCTGATGGGACAAGTGCGGACATATTTCTCTTACAGACGTGACGTCCTTGAACGGAGAACTTGCAGGAGCCTGAGGCCAGCTTACACAAAAGTGTGCGCCCAAGCAGGCAATGAGGATGTGAGCGTTTCTGCTTTCCGTCATTGCTTCCGGCAACTCCACCCGTGTGCATCTTGCACATAACGTCAAGTACAAAGACAAGCGACTTCGAAAGGCAAAGCCAATAGCTGTCCATGCAAGTAGGACTCTTTGTATAGAACTCTGGTTTTAGATTTCGCCTTTTGCAAGTCTACATGTTGTATTCTGCCGTAGACATTACCCATCCAGACAAGCACCTTAGAAAGACATAGCCAATAGGGATTTATCGATGTAGGACTTATCAGACCGGCCAGGGCAATAGACTGTTTTGCACGACTCTGATGGGTCCAAAGGTGGCGCCACCTAAATGAGTCTGCGTGTTCAACATTGGAATCGTTCTGCATATCCTCTTACCCAGAGGCTGGAACCAACATTCGTAGAAACATACACAGTCGGTCATATCAGATGGAAACATTTTCCATTTCCCAAATCATCGCACAGATCTTACGACATCTCCTCTTACGAGGATATGCCGCATTGGTGATCAACACCACCCATCAAGGCTATTAGTAGCCCGTGGGGTGCACCTTTGATAGCTTTAAAGCAAAACGAGATGATCCCTATTCCAACATGATTGCTACAATAATGTGTTCACATTTGTTTGCAATAAAAACTTTTACACCTTACTTTGTTATTGTATCTCGAGAACTGCCACTACAATATTCAACCATGCTAGAATTATTGTGTCAATTTTTTGCTCTTTATATTTAGTAGCATTGTCATACTCATAAACCTTTAATACAGAACGAACATGAATTTAAAAGCATTGATCAAACATCAAGCCAAAGTGAATATGAAAGCATGTATTTGGAGTCCTACCTATAAATGGATGGGAAAATCGAGATTCAAAGAATATTCAAAACATTTGTCTAAGTAGTATCACCAACTTTCGGCAGTGTCTAGATACATTCTACATTGCTTTGGAATCTAGAATAAATCACCCAAAACTAGCTTTTCATTCTATTTCTAGTAACCCTCAACAATTTCTGGTTAACCATGGATGTGAGGAGCTCCCTAGTGGACAAATCTTTCAATTGTTTAAAACTGATATGGATTTTGATGTTTCCATGGGGTAGCGATGGAGCTGGGTTCTCAACAAGCTTGATAATAAACTTGCTTATTAGAAGAGCATGCAAATCAACCTAGCGGGGCATGCCATGATCATCAACACCTTTCATCTTTCATTTACTATCTAGTTTTTGGCATGTTGGAGACAAAACAAGAAAGATTTAGCAAAGTGGGAAAGAACTTGCAAAGATTTCCTGTACATAGGAGATCCAAACAGGAGATGTGTGCGCAAACTCAAATGGGCTATTTTTTCTAGCCATAAAGATTCTAGGGGATTGGCCATTTTGGACATTGAGGAAATGGCAGATAACATGGTTGCCAAGTGGATTATCAAAGTGATGTGCAATGCGGTTGCCAAGTGGATTATCAAGGCGTGGTGCAATGCTAAAGATTTCTAGGTGAAATTTATTATGATAAACAAACCTTCTCTTATGCTCATGGGACTTCCTAGGTGCAAGGGCCATGATGTGTTCACTTTGATGTTTTATCCTTTTCTACTATCTCCCAGAGGTTGAGACTTAGTCTCCCTACTTATGGAGGAGTTGGAACAAGATAAAACCATACATCAATCTCAATGAAGATTGAATGTGGGCTTCGGATATAATTCACATCTTGCTACATTCCGACCTAGATTTGACACGGAGTTTGTAAGTAAGGGGAACAGTAAAGCTCTCAGAGGCAATTGTTTTTGTATTCTTGAAAATACGAGCCCATTGCTAATATGATAACTTTTTGCATTTTTATTTAATGACTTCGCGCATATGAAGTGATAGATCTTGGTTAGTTCAATCGATAGATGAATGCGCAATCGTGATATCGCTGGTTGTATAATTGTGCACATGGAGTTGTTTTAGGGGATAATGGAATATTCTCTGTATAAATGTGTAATTGCTTGTCTAAGAGTGTTATGTGCAATGTGAGAATAAAAGTGTTAATAATGCACAAGTACAAGATGTGTAGAAAAGGATGTCAAGAAAGGAAACTCTCTTTTATAAAAGGTCGATCAATCTCTGCTCATAAGTACTCAATATTAAGATTTATTTTTTAATAAAGTAAGTTCAGCTTTAGCCTATTCTTCCGGACTCGTATTAAATAAAAGGAAAAGAAAAGTACAAGTGAATGGGACTAGTGCTCATGGGATCCTCCATGTCCCACAGAGGAGGGGTAGATCTTAGAAAGGTTAGATGGCATTACAAAGAAGGTTGATTACCCTCTCATCACCCTCGTGAGGGGCCCACTTGGATTTAAGCTTGTTGTCAATCCGGATAAGCACTTTATGATGCCTGAAAGGGGGGAATTTCTTGCATTTGGTGATTCTTTTACCGAGGAGGAACAATGATTTCTCGATCGACCACTCTCTGGGGGAGTCACCGAAATTATAAGCACATCTTTCTTGCCAGATTTTCCAGAGGACCTCCCCTCTGATGGCATTCCAGAGGGTCGCCGAGCAGTCGATGGCTTCTCCCAACAGAGCTTGCTTCCAGATGATATTCTTCTGAAGTCTAATTTTCT
Source organism: Ceratopteris richardii (assembly GCA_020310875.1). Taxonomy (NCBI): domain Eukaryota; kingdom Viridiplantae; phylum Streptophyta; class Polypodiopsida; order Polypodiales; family Pteridaceae; genus Ceratopteris; species Ceratopteris richardii. Next base: position 28,666,217 of record CM035433.1, read on the forward strand.
TTCCGACAATCTGCCAAAGCCGATTGGAGTAGGGACAACTAAAGAAGATGTGACCAACATCTTCAATGGACCATTAACAATGCTTGCACCAAGGAGACTCAATATTAAAATTGAGAGCTCAGATATTCAGTCTCTTTACTTTAGGCATCCATCGTTTGATATGAGTATCATGGCGAAGATCCTTATGACGATTGAATTTTCAAACTCAAGGAGTTGTACTTGTGTGGGAACATAAGCCACGACATTTACTAATAGTTGAAAAGAACCCATTTTTCCATGCTCATACTAAGCACAACGAGTTCACTATCATTATGTTACAAAGACACCCTTTACAGGAGAGATCATTTGGGCTTGTTTCAAGTTTTCACAAAGCTTTTCGCTTGGTTCCAAGTTTTGACAAAGTCTTGTACATCACATCACATTGAGGGGAGACTTCCTCGTCTATTTTCGTCGTGATGTGTGCCAATATCCTTAAGACCAATCGGGCACTCTTTATCAGTATATCTCTCACAAGCTTGGAATCTTTGTACATTCTACATTTACCAATATTGTTCTTTTTGTGTGCCTTTGCGTTCTTTTCAAAAGAGTTCCTGAGTTCCATTTGGTGCAAGAAAACATAGCTTAAAAGCTTATGCAGATTTTTTAATGTTTACTTGGTGTATTCTTTTTCTAGGGAAACTAATATCGTAAAACTAAATTACTACGTGTCTATGAGGATGTTGAGCCTAAGCTGATGCTCATGTTCTCAGCCATTCTACCAAGAGTAACTATCGCATGCACTCTTACTGGGGGACTGTACCATAGCGTTGGAGTAAAACAAAGAAATAAACCACAGATGTACCCCACGCAGAATTACTTAAGTGGCACCACCTTTGAGCCCATCAGAATCGTCCAAAACAGTCCATCGACCTGGGCGGTCTGATAAGTCCTACGTTGATGAATCACTATTGGCTATGTCTTTCGAAGTCGCTTGTCTGTATGGGTAATGTCTACGGCGGAATAGAACGTGTAGACTCGCAAAAGGCGAAATCTAAGACCAGCGTTCTATACGAAGAGTGCTACTTGCATGGGCAGCTATTGGCTTTGTCTCTCGAAGTCGCTTGTCTTTGTGCTTGACGTCGTGTGCAAGATGCACACGTTTGGAGTTGCCAAAAGCAATGTCTGAAAGCAGAAACGCTCACATCGTCAACACCTGCTATCTTGTGGCCATTGTTGAGGTCACACTTTTCTGTAAGCTGGGCTCTTGTAAGTTGTGCATTCAAGGAAGTCACGTCTGTAAGAGAAAATGTCTACAGTTGGCGCATCAGGCATCAACAATACAAGTCGCTTCTTCCACGGGTCTGTGAATATGATGCTAATCCTTTAGGGAGAACATACATCAACACTCAGACCGAGAAAGACGTTTGCTAACCATTGATTATGGTGAAGTAGCTTGCGTAGCATAGTTTCCTGCACCATGGTTCATCTGATCGACCTCTTCTTGCTTTTTCCCTATTCTATATGTGCTTTCAGAGCCACGCAGATGCCAAAAAGTGTCCCCGGTCAAAAGAACTCTCAGTCGGTGAATGTTGACACCCTTTAGGTGGAGGTTTTCCTTGCTTAGTGTGTACTCTGCAAAGAGATGTACAATGTCTTGCTTCTGACTTGAAATCTCTTTTCTTCCTTTTATTTTCCTTTTTTGTTTTATAATTAATTTTAAATGAAGTTTGATGATCTTTTTTTTTAATAAAAGGAAATTCAGCCTTAGCCTTCTCCCGGACTTTAATTAAAATAAAGAAGAAAAGTTACAAATGAATGGGACTAGTGCCCAAGGGAACCCCCAAATACCACAATGCCAGGGAGGAGTATGTGAAGCTAGAGGGCATTACAAATGAGGCGGATAAATCTATCATCACCCTCATGTGGGACCCATTTGGGTTTCAACTTGTTGTTTTCGAGGAGATAAATACAATGGTGTCCTAATGGTGGAGATCTCTTATCTCGAGAGATCCTTTTACCTAGAAAAAACAACGCTTTCTCGATGGACCATTCCTTAGGAGTTTGGCCAAAATTGATAGCACATCGCTCTCTCCAAATCTTCCAAAGGGTCTCACCCCTGATGGCATTCCACAGCCTCGATGAGCAGCCGACCGCCTCACCCAACAACACCTGTTGCCAATTGATTTGGTGCGTGAGTCTCAATATTCGGGACACGTGACGCCAGATAACATGGGACTTGGGGCAATCGAAGAACATGTGAGCTAAATCTTCGATGCATCGATGGCAACGCTTGCACCATGGCGGCACACCACAAATTTTGTTAGCCCTTGCATTAGACCAGATACCTTTGTGCAAGATCTTCCACATGAGAACGGACTTTTTGATCTCAATCAGGGAGTGCCAAATAGACATGAACTTTAGTTCCCAACGAAGTTTGGTCCAAGAAAGGCACCATCTCTTGTTAAGAGTGTGATGAACATCTGAGTTCTCTTTGAAGCTAGGGATTCTGGATAGTTTCTTTCCATTGCTCCATTTGAGGCCCTCCAGGCAAGGAAGATCCTGACCACAGAGAAGGCGGGTAGTTGCGCGGTCCCATGCTAAACACCTGCCTTGAAGAAGAGTCCATTCCTCTAGGGTAACTCTAAGTCTCGGGTCCGAGTCTTCGAACCTAATCCATTGGCTGGTCTCTTGTTTCCAGAGTTGTTTCCACTGTTTGAACCCCTTGTTCCATAACCGCTTTGCAGTTTGGAGGTTCCAAGACTCCACCCCCCTAATGCCGCCAATCGGGAACCAGATAGAGTCATTTTGTCTTATCGGAGCCGCCCACTTCCACTCCTCGCTGATTCTGATGAATTGTTTGGCCTTGTTCCAACTCTTCCATAAAGAACATACGAGGCTAGAGCCTTTGGGGGACATCGGGTGGGGGGAGAATAAAAGAGTGAGAATCCCTATGTCCTTCCAACCAGGATGGCCAACTAAGGTAAGGTCTTCTATGTTTCTGAAGATCAATTTAGCCCAAGAGGACTCACTATTGCTCCAAGCCTTGATAAGCCACTTTGCCGCTAGCTTGTCAGCCAACCCAGCGATATCCTGGATTCCCAAGCCCCCTGAGTCTTTCGGGCTAATGCAAGTTTCCCATTTGATTTTGGGAATCCCCCTCCTATTGGGGTCCCCAGTCCAAAGGAAGTTTCTGCATATTCTTTCCACTTTGGCCAAGTCTTTCTCCTTAGGTCTCCAACACGAGATAAAGTAAATAGTTGTAGAAAGCATAAAAGTGTTAACAACCATAGCACGCCCTGCCAAGTTGACTTGCATACCTTTCCAATGATTTAGTTTGCTATCCAGCTTGGATAGCACCCAATTCCATCGTTGGTCCATTGAGATGTCGAATCCCATCGGAACGCCGAGGAGACAGAAGACTTGACCTCTAGGGATAACTTGACACCCTTGATCTAACAACAGTTGGGGTGTAGGTCCGCTGATTGCTCTAAAAGCAGATTTAGCATGGTTGATTTTTGAACTTGACGCCACATAAAAGGTGTCGAGGCACCACCAAAACACCTCAATGCTGTTTGTATCGTTGTGCACGAAGGCATTCATGTCATCGGCAAAGAGTCTCGCAATCATTTGGCCATGATTTAGAGGTAGGGAAAGACCCTTAAGATTGCTAGCATCCATGTGATGCTTTAATAGGTGACTAAGTCCATTCGAGGCGATAGCGAAGAGTAATGGAGCTAGAGGGAAGCCTTGCCTGATTGATCTTTTTAAACGAATGGGCTCAGAGAGCTTACCGTTGATGTTTATTCTAGTTGAAGTGTTTCCAAGAAGAGTGGAAACCATCTTCGTGAACTTTTGGCTGCATCCAAGGTCTTTCAATGATTGAAGAATAAAGTCCCATTCCAATCTGTCATACGCTTTGTCGAAGTCAATCTTAATGAATACCAGATCTTGTGCAGACTCCTCAACAAACGCAAGGCCTTCCCAAATGTCGACAATTGCTTCAAGTATAGATCTACCTTTGATAAAACCTTTCTTGTCCTCACAAAGCCATGACTTTAAATGACAAGAGATTCTGTTGGCGATAACTTTTGCAAGTATCTTGTATCCTGTTTGGAGCATGGTAATCGGTCTCCAGTTTTTTGTTCTTATCTCCCCTTTTGTGGATTAACTTGATGACTCCATTATTAAGACACTTAGGGAGGGCACCGAAGGAGAGAGCCTCTTGCCACACCAGACGTAGTGGGTGATAAATCTGTGCAGCGACAGAGGCTATGCGAGGAGATGCGAGGAAGAAGATAGAATACACGCGGATAGAACAATTGATGCGCCTTATCATTATCAATAAGAGAATACATGTTTATATAGTAAGGCTGAAGGCATTGGTCATTAAATGTAGTAGGTGATGACAGTGTTGGCACATGGCCTTCCTGGAAAGGTGACTGACAAAAGGCTATTATCTGAGAGGAACAGACTGCTCACACATAGGGCCTTTTGTCAGTCACCTTTCCAGGAAGGCTGTTATCTGAGAGGAACAGACTGCTGACACATAGATGGAGACAAACTTAGTTTCAGTGGAGTGGCCACCTCATGTTTGAAGGACTTGAAAAACTCATTGGTGAGGCCATCAGGACCTGGGCTTTTCCCATTCGGAAGAGAATCAATAACCTCGATAATTTCATTCTCGAAAATGTTAGCATCCAGCAGAGAAATCATGTTCTATGGGATTCTAGCTTGAGCAACCCTAGAGATGGTTTCCATGGAGTCACGCCTATGGGGGGAAAGAGGAGTCGAGACGCCCAGAAGATGGGTAAAGTGCTTGACGATGATAGATCTATTCTCAACTTCCGTGCTACATTCAGTTCCATTGTTGTCGACCAATAAGGGGATGGATTCTCTAGCTTGTTTCCTTTTGAGGATGTTACATATCTCTTTCGATGGTTTGTTGGCCTTCCCCGCCCACCAATCTTTGAAGAATATTTGAAGATTTTTCCTTTGAACCTCCTCTTCTAATCTTAGTCTTCCCCTGATTTTCAAAAGACCTTGTTGGCATTGTAAGTTACCTTTGTTCACCTCTTCTTCAAGCCGTGAGAGCCTCCGATACACCGTTTCTCTTCTTTTTTTCCAGATATCTCTTATAGCCTTTTGAGTCCTGATCAGAATTTTTGGAGTCCTTTCCACTGCTCTTCTCCAAGACTTAGCCGGTTCATTACAGTAGGCAAAGGCTTCCGCCCACATTGTAGAGATTTCTTGGTGGATAGAGGGGAGGGAAAATGATGTCTGACAAGCATGAAACCAAGGGGCTTTCTGGAGCATGGGAATCGGTTTGAAGGATAGAGTAATCGGGTAGTGGTCCGAGATAGTCAGGTCCATGTGTTGGGAAATCGAAGGAATACCCCACTGGAGGATGGTGTTTTGATCGATGTAATATCTATCAAGTCTTGCTTTCCTCAAAGAGTCCCCCAAATGGAGATTTGACCAAGAGAACCCCTTCATGTCTTTCACCTCGACGAGGTCGAGATGGAGCTTGATTTTATCCCATATCTCTTTCTCCTGGCCGTCAATAATTTTTCCCTTGTTATTCCATCGGTCCTCAGGAAACTCAACCATGTTGAAGTCCCCACAAATCAAAACATTATGTGAGAGGGAGTTGAGAGAAGCCCAAGTATCAATTCTATCTGCTTCTCCATTAGGGGCATAAATTGAGACCACGGTGAACTGAAAAGGGAACCCTATAGAGGCAGCAATCCAACGATGATTCCGACCTTCAAAAGTCGAGGTCACACTGTCAGACAAGGAGTGACTAATACTGATCGCAGCACCTCCCGCCCCCTAGGGTGAGAAGTGGAGAACCAAAGGTGGTTTGGAGAAATGCATTTAAGCCGTTTGTGGAGATCCTCTCCGTCGATTTTAACCTCTTGTAACTAGATAAAGTCAGGGTTGAGGCACTTGTCTTTGAACCACTGGCCGAGAATCGCCGCCCTTGACGGGTCCGACAAACCCTTGACGTTTAGTGATGTGAATTTCATTGTTGATGGTTGCCCTCTTTGAGGGGAGGGACCCGATCTTTTTTCTTCTTGTGATCTTCTTTTTTCCTCCCAACTTCTTGACTTAAGATCCTACTCTTGAGGGGGCTCTTCCATGGCATGCCCGCTGGTTGTTTTCCTTTAAGCTTTGACTTTTGTTGCGGTAATCTTGGAATGCATACCGGAAGGGTAGGACCAAGGAAGGAGCTTTCACTATCTGGGTTGTCTTCATTGCTAGTAGTGAAGCCTTCCTCTTTACTCGTGGTGTAACCTTCTTGGTTGTCTTCTTTGCTGGTAGAGCACCCATGGGTATTATCAGTGGGGTCTCCTTCATAATGGTTGTCCCCTGGGAAGTCGACCTCATTAATCTCATTTTCTAGGTTACAATACATGTTATTTGAAGGAGCAATTGTCGTAGTGTTCCTTGCTGTTGATCTTCGAGGGCTAACTTTCCTCTTGCGTCTTACTTCAGTGAATCCTTCTGAATCCGTCTCAGCAACGCGAGTTCCGTCTTCTTCCTCCATCGGAGGGGGCTGGCCCCGAGTGTCAACTTGAGGGAAAGGATCTAGGGTCCCATCTGGTTTAAGCTCGTTTTTATTGGTACTTTTCTTCAAGGGGCAATCTTTGATCCTGTGACCTCGATGCCCGCAGCAGAAGCATGCGTTTGGCAAATTCTTGTAAGTAACCTCCTGTGTTCAAGTCTTACCATCTCCACAGTTTATGGAGATTTTCGAGGGAAGGACCTGATTCAGGTCTGTTTCAACACAGATCTGTGGGTGTCATCTTGCGTTGAAAGAATGTTGAGCACCATCGTAGATTAACCCCCCTACATCCCCTCTTGAGGCCATCGTGCGACCGATCGGTGAAACGATTTCTCAAAGAAATCCATACATAAAGTACGGCAGATTGGAAAGCTCCACCCAGAGCGGGTAATAAAGCGGCTTTGATCTGTTCGGAACAAAGTCTGGCTGAGGGTTGCCATCCATCGCGATTGATGGGTGGCGCGCGATCGACAGGCAACTAATCTCGGGACTCGAGGCATCCAGCGACAGGCATCCAACGATATGTCCTTCGCGTGAAGTCCAGGCCTCTAGCGCGTGTGTAAAGCTGTCCATCGTGTGACTCCTAGTGTCCATCGTGTCAGTCCTACTGTCCATCGCGCGTGTGAAGCTGGCGTGTTAATTTGTGTCCATCGTGCTTTCTCTCGCGATTGACAGCCTTATTTGTCGCGATTGACAACAGGAGTGCGACTGACAGAGATTATTTTATTTGTTGTATTAGCTTCTTGCTGTCGGCTTCCTCACATTAAGCATTATTTAGTTAATAAAAAAAGGGGCTCGCTAAAATCAAGGAAAATAAAGATAAAGCAGTCTCGTTCTCTTTCCAGCAAGCATGGTCTAAAGCTCAAAAAAAAAAAAGAAAGAAAAGATCATAAAATTTGGCAAATCTACTCTATTTAATGCTCATGAAGAGGAATCTTAAAGAATAGACTTAGCCCTGTGCTTGCTCGTGGTCTTCTTTTTCTCTCTAATGTCGACTTTTATCCCCTCGCTAGTCTTGAGCAACGTGGCTCCACCAGAGCCCCAGTGTCCCCTCGGGATGGATTCTGTCTCTTTGGACGTCGACCCTCCGGTGGTATCTTTGTGTAAAGAATCCGTGGTGGCAAAGCAAGAAGAACTGATGAAAACATGTCTGATCGTCTAAGTTTTTGGCCCTAGGCCCCCTCTAGAAAGTGTGAGAGCTTGGCTTCGCAAGGAGTGGTTCCCGCGTGGCTTAATTGTGTGCAAATGTCAATTCCTGCTGGCGAATCACCTGCTTCTAGTGTTTGAAAATGAAGAGATGGCCTTCCAAGCCCTGCAAGCTGGCTCCTGGCAAGTGGGCTGGTCCACCCTTTGCCTATTTAAGTTTGATGATCTTGCAATCTGTTTTTCCTCATAGCAATCAATTCAGAGTACAATGTGAAGAGCATATTATAGTACTGAAACTTCATAAAAAAAAGTTGTGTCCCCCCCCCATTTCATTGCTGGCAAAAATCACCTGTGTGACTCTATCCCATCCAATTGGGCAGCGTCTTGGAGAAGGCCACGTTGTGTATCCTACACACGCTAGCATCCCCCTCGTTCTCCGTGTTGCAAAGAGGCATTGTTGCCTTCCTTCCTTCAAGGCGGCCAGACGGACAGTTGACTCCCAATGAGAGGCCAGCTCCGTACGCGCACGACAGAGAGACACGGTAGACACATCTTCTCTGTGCATTGAGAATTTTGTTTTGTCACTCCGTAAAATCCAGTCAGGCAAAACTTCGTAAAAGGAGGAGTTGGCACCTTTTGCGTGCATCTTTTTCTCCTCTGCCCGAAAGAGAGAGACTTTTGTTGTCTTCCTCTTCACTCATGATCTCAAGATTTCCTCTTCGTCCAAGTTTTCAACACACATACGGGATGGAGAACATCAAGTCAAAAGAAGATGGATCCTTCTAAACGACAAAGGAATGACAACCTTTGAATTAAAGCTAAGTCTTCAACACACATACGGGATGGAGAACATCAGTCAAAAAAAGATGGATCCTTCTAAACGACAAAGGAATGACAACCTTTGAATTAAAGCTAAGTACATGCTTCAATCATGTTTTAGCTTTCATTATTTTTGCAACATATTCAGAACGTACGAGTGTTTTATTTATTGACATGGTTGGAATATACTTATAAAGATAATGCATTTTATTTATCAATAGGCGAACATTAAGATCTTGGAAAGAGATTCAAGCACTTGCTTGCATCCATACATTGCAAAAGATTTCATGTTTGGTACATCATTATTCTTCTTTTCATTAGCAAGGTTTAAAATACATGACCAACACCATGCAACTCTCATGTTTGGTACATCATCATTCTTCTTTTCATTAGCAAGGTTTAAAATACATGACCAACACCTTGCAACTCTCAAACATTGATCTATAGCCAAGCTCAAGGGTATTCAACATCATGAGAAATTTTGTTTTAAGTATTTTAGAAGAGGATGTCCATTTCATAAGCTATGCACTACGAGGCAAGCATAGAATCGAGAGATATTTGCTCCAAGGAGCACACAAAAAACATTTGGGATCTTAGGATAAGTATTCGCGTGTGTGTTACTCTTCATACAAAAAAAAAAAGAAAAAAATCATCTATGTGCAAAATCAAAATACTTATTCAAGAAGCATGGTTCCTTTTGGAAATTTTCTTTTCCAATAATAAGGGTGACATCCGTTAGCTATGCATAGAGGTTGCACCAATAGAATGCATACACCAATGCATGCGTACTGAAAAGCAATGCACTATAGGGCAACCATAAGGTCTGAAAAGCTTCTCACGTGGAACAAAAGAAACAACCAGGTTTGAATAAGTCTTTCATTAAGTTTCTTCTCAATGATATCCCACGCATGATGCACACATATTGGGCACAAGTAAGTATGAAGTGCCAAGATGGAAGGGAAGAAGTGGGATGGCCCAAATCTACTTCATCATCACGAAAACACTCAAATGAAGTAAGGGATGGACGAAGCTTAATTTTCAGATAAGTATTTGCCCTGTTTTCTTTTCCTTTCAAACTACGAAGCATGCACTCCATGTTGTAATAAAAATGAACTCCAAAGTGGATGCATTCAGATGGCCTAGTTGCTTGGTCACTTGTATAGTTAGTCATGGAAATAAGTTTCATTATGCATCAAAATCATATGGTTTTGCAAAGGAAAGATTTGTTGTGCATAGATATGGTCATAAATTTAGGAAGTATGCTTTATGGCAACTCACATGCACAAAAAGAAAGGTGCATGGAAATTTTGCACCATCCATTGGATGAACAAAGTTCCAATTTGGAACTTTTGCATGCTTTAAGGAGGGGTTCAACTTCCAAACCTTATGCATGTTACACCTTTTCCAATAAGGTGTAAACATTTGGCAAGCACTATGCTCATGGAACATATTACATGGGTTTTTGAGTTGAGAGGGAGGTTAAGTTCCTCAAGTTAAGCTTAAGTGGGACTTGATTTTATTAATTTCTAGGAGGAATGGTGACGAGGCCAATTGGCCACTATAAACCATTTAATTCCTTTATGTTTGGCTTCTTAATTAAAAGCCAAATAATCCAAATTTTTTGAAAATATCTTAAGCTTGAAATCCCTCTTATGGAATTTTAAATTCCATAAAATCCCATGGCATGCCTGATTAGTAAGGTCATAGACTTAAGGTAGTAATACAAAATTTTCTCTCTTAAAACCACGATAAATGGTGGTAACTTAGAGCACTATCTTCTCAAAGCTCTAAGGAAGAGAAAAATTGATATAACAGAATCTTAATTTTGGAAGATGAAAGTATTAGTGATTTTGTTCAGCAAAATTCTTTGTTTGAGAGAAATAAAGAACTATTGAAGAGCTTTCCATTATTCTTCCAAGCAAATACAAGACATGAAGAGAAGGTAAGACTCAAGGGCTTTAATAAACCCTAATTACCATTTTCAAATGTCCTATGAGTAAAGGACTATTCAAAATGGTAAAATAGCATTACCATCTACTTCAATATAAACATGTGGTTGGCAAGTCAACTACACTTTGTTCAGATTACTCATTATGCCATAAGAAATAATATCTAGTTGAGTATAAACTAGCTCTATTATCAGGTGACATAAATTGATCCTTTAGAGTACATTTGAACAAAGGAATCATTAAAAAACCAATCTTTGACATGTTGATATATTTAGGTAGTGATTTGTGTGAACACACTAGGACCGCCGGGGCACTTTCTTCCCTCTTTAGGAGGTTTTTTCCCCTGGCTTGTATATATGCCTATTGCCCTAATGGGCTACTTATCTTTGTACATTCTCTAGTAATAGATTTAGTATTGTGTGTTGTGCTCCAAGCTTCTTCTTCTTTCTTGTGTTGTTTGCGTGCTTCTGTAGACGTCTAACTCCAACAATTGGTATCATAGCAGGTGGTCGCTTCATATAGGGCACCGTCGACACTCCTCCATTTGCAATCTTAAAATTCCATAAAGTTTGGTGTTGAAATCGCGATCTGAGCTCGTTTCACCCTTTGAATGCACTATCGTAGTGCTTGTGCAGGCTATTTTGTCTTTCTATGCCAAAGGTATATACCAATTTCTATTCGCCAGTATAAGCGTCTCGACTGCTACAGGTCTAGCAGAATTCGTATGTGTAGTTCTTTTCAACTTCTTGAGATACAGTTAATTTTTTGCATCAAGGTATTTTAGTCAACGGCCATGCCTGAAAACAATGATGTATTCCGTATGTTGGCTGTTGAGGATAAGTTGGATGGTACCAACTACTCGTTATGGGCTTATATGATGCGACATGTGTTGGTTGCAAAAGGACTGTGGAACATTGTGTAGGGTGTCAAAAAACATCCTATCACACCTACAACTGTTACAACTGAAGGTACTGAAGCTGATGTAGAAGGTGTCGAAGATGATGATATTCTGCATATTCATGGTCCTACTGTAGTTTCTATTGCACCTACTACAGAGCAAATTTGCTGGGATGGCAGAGATGCCCAAGCACATGCATTGATAGCTTTGTCTGTCAAATGTGCCATTATTCCTCACATTCGCTCTTGCAGAATAGCTAAGGATGCTTGGGATACACTTACCACATTGTACCAAGCTAGGAATGAGGCTCGTGTTGCTTACCTCCAAACACAATTGGAGAGTGAGCACATGCATGAAGGTGATTCTATGGATAGTTTCAGAATGAAGATCAAAGACTTGAAGGAACACTTGATTTTTGCTGATGAGGTTATACCAGATAGCTCACTTGTGCAGACCGTTGTGAATGGTCTTCCTGATTCATATCATAGTTTTTCTTCTACTCTTCAGTTGATGATGAAAGGCAATCCAAATGCCTTATCATTTGAGGAGTTAGTCTCTGTTCTATTGTAAGAAGATCAGTCTAGGCAGAAGAGGTCCATTATGCGAGTTGTAGATCAAGCTTTCGTGGCTAGTCAGAAGGGCAAAGGAAAATAGAGCTCTTCAACTAGTAAGCAGAAATCTGCTAATTCTTCACATTCGAAGAAGGATGATAAAGATGAGTAGAAATTAAAAAAGCAAAAATTGTTTTGTAAGTACTGTAAAGGGAATGATCATATCATAAAGAACTGTCCAAAATTAGCTGCTAAAGAGGCTGGAATGGTTGTTGTAGAGGCCTCTACACCAAAAATAGAGTCTGCTAATCTTGTGTAGGAAGAAGAATGGGCATTTACTACTGTCTGTCGTTTTGACCCATCTTCTCATGATTAGTGCATGTCTGTAGTAGACTCAAATGTTTGGTATTTTGAGAGTGGGGCGACCAAACATATTACCTCGCAGTGCAGTTTCCTCTCTTCACTCGAGTCTGCCCCTATTGGGAATATTGTTATATGTGCCAACAACTCCTCTTATCTTGTTATGGGAGTTGGTAAGATCATTTTGACTACTGCTGATGGTAGTTCTTTCACTTTGTTAGATGCTTTATTTGTGTTAGGGATCAAGAAGAACCTATTATCAGTTTCTACATTAGCCAAGATTAGCTTGGTTGTGAAATTTGTTGATGAGAGGTGTATAGTTCATGATCTGTCAAATAGCAATGTGATTATTGCTTCTGGCATTTTATGTTGTGGGTTGTATAAGCTCATAGACTATGAAAGATTTGTAAATGATTTGGCATGTGCAGTAAATAATTATCAGGCTATATGAGATGTAAAGCTTTGGCGTGCATGCTTTGGTCATCTGAATTTGCTAGTTTGCTAGGCCTGTAGAAATCTGAAATGGTGTCCTCTTTGCCCAAACTTGAGGCACCTAGAAAACATGTTTGTGAAGGCTATATTTTGGGCAAAATGCAACTTTCATCCTTTCCAAAAGATGGTTCAGTTCGGGCTACTCAGAAATTGCAGTTTGTACATAGTGATGTCTGTGGTCCTATGCAGATACCTTCTTTTGGGAATTATCTTTACTTCATGACTTTCATCCATGATTTTTCTAGACATGCACGGGTATATCCATTGAAGGCAAAGTCCGAAGTGTTCATGTGCTTCAAAGAGTTTTTGGCTTTGGCTGATAATCTGTCAGCATGTAAAATGGGCACCCTCCCTTCTGATCGAGGGAGGGAATATATGTCTTCTGCTTTTAATGCATTTCTGGTTGAACGTGGGATAAAACACCAGTGTACAGTGCCATATGCACCTCAGCAGAATGGAGTTGTTGAACAAAAGAACAGGTCACTCATGGAGATGGCGAGGTGTATGGTGAAGAGTCAGGCTTTACCACATAGTTTCTAGCTTGAGGTTGTCATGTGTGCAGCATATGTACTGAACAGGTGTCCTACTAAAGCACTCCAGTCTATCACTCCTTATGAGGCTTAGCATGATCGCAAGCCATCTGTTGATCATCTGCTTGTTTTTTTTTGTTTTGCGTATGCATTAGTGCCTCAACAACATCCCAGAAAATTTGATGATAAAGTAGTAAAATGTATTTTTGTTGGGTATAGTTCTGAAAGTAAAGGCTATTGTCTGTATCATCCACAGACTAAATGCATTCTAGTTAGCCATGATGTTGTTTTTGTGGAAGATGCTATTCAACCATTGCTTTCATGTACTAAGGAGACATCTGTTAGCTCCAAAGACATGTATGATACTTTGATGCCTATTTTTATAGGTGGACAGTCTAGTGCTGGTCCCAATGAGGCAACTTCTCAACCTTTGTAGGTTTCATGTGATGATGTACATCATTCCATTTCTGATGCAAATTTACATGATGCACTAGTTGATGAGAGAGCTGATATTGAGTAGGCAAAAACTATGCCAAAATAGCTAGTGCAGACTTTGCGTGACAACAAATTAGATGCACCTCTATCATATCGTACTCGTTCAGGCTCTCATATTGCCTCTTTTGCATCAGATTGCTAAGTTGTGGCTGCATCTTGTCTCTGTGATGAGATTTCGTTTGATGAAGCAGAAAATTGAAAAAATTGGATGGCTGCTATGCAATCTGAATAGTTTTCTTTAGTGTAAAACAAAACAAGACCAACATCGCTGGCATAGCACCTTAACTTTTAGGTGCTAAAGTGTCCGTTTCTGTTTGGAGCACTTGTGCACTTGCAGCTCATCATGGTTGGAATGTACATCAATTGGACACTAAAACATCATTTCTAAATGGTGACTTGCATAAAGAACTGTATGTTTTTCAACCTCGTGGCTTTGTGCAGAAAGGGCATGAAAACCAGGTGTGCAGGTTAAAGAAGGCATTATATGGTTTAAAGCAAGCACCACGTGCTTGGTATGAGAAGATACATGCCTATCTGATTGAAATGGTTTTGAGAACAGTCCAACTAAACCTTATATGTTAAGCGTGCTCTGATCATTGTTGTCTATGTTGACGACATGCTCCTCACTCGTCCTATTGAGAAGCATATTGCTGATTTTAAGGTTGATTTGCCTGTCTCATTTGAGATGTCTGATTTGGGGCATTTGCATCACTATTTGGGCATTCAGTTTATGCAAGTTGATGGTGGAATGGCTTTGTGTCAAACGGAATATATTGACACATTATTGCAGCATTTTGGCCTTGAAGAGTGTAAGCCTATTGCCACTCCTATGGAGACAGGTTTACGATTGAGTCTTCATGATGTTGGAAATGCATTTGATGTTATTCTCTATCAGCACGCTGTTGGATGCTTGATTTACTTATGCATTATTGGGCCAAATATTCAGTTTTTTATCTCATAGATGAGCAGGTTTATGCATTGCCCACGAGTCAAGCATTGGCAGGCAGTTAAGCGCATCTTCCACTATTTGAGTGGTACTCAGCTACTTGGGTTGTTTTATCCCAAGGGGGGATCACTAGTGCTAGATTTGCATGTATGTGTATATCACTTTCTAAACTGTGTATCTTGAAAGGGTTTTGATGACATTGTTGCATCCAATAATTTGCTATAGATGTAAAATGGTTAGACAATCGCTTGCAATAGCTTAGCAGTTCATCTTCACCGCTACCAAGGAATTGTAGAAATGTGGAGGTACTATGGAATCTAGGATGAACATTAGACATTGGATCTAAGGGATACAAAGCACCATTGATCCAAAGATCGATATTCTTCTCTCCAATTGCACGTCATTCATTTTGAGAATCTCTCTCCTTTCTACCTCTAGTTGTTGGTGCAAATTCTGTTGGAACACGAACATGTACACTCTTTGAGTGAGGAGCACGCATTGGTGTTGGTGTCATGTTTGTAATACATGTGAGCACCATGATGTTCCAAAACTCCTGCACCGAATAGGAAGAAGCACAGAGATGGCTGGAATGGCTTGTACAATAGCTGTGTGTAAGAAAAAAAGTGTGTTTTGGTATGTGGATAGGTCAAAACGACTTTAAATAGTGTGTAAGAGAGAAAATAAGTTTTTTGTTCAAAAATTCATGTTTTGAGGCAACCAAAGTTATGAGTTTGATGATGTGGCACTTATGTTTTGGAGGGATTTTGAAAAGTATTTTTTTAAAGTATTTTTTTATAAAAACAAGACTAAAAAAAGTAACTTCTGACACATACATAAAAGTTGAATAAAGAATAGCTGAAAAAGAGATTTTTTTCAGAAAAGTCAGTTTTCTATTCATAAAGATGGATGGATTTGATGAGGTAGAAAGTGGTTTTTCTCTTTCTCTCTCTTTGTGTAGAAGAGAGAGAAGATCCTAGCTTAGCCTAAAAAAAGGCCTACTTCAGCCTACCAAAAAGTGCTCTATTAAATGCACTTTGTCCCCTTAACAAAGTACAAGATTAAGCTTAATCCCTAAAAATTAGGAATACTTACAGGGCCCATGCAAGGTTCACTTTTTTCCTAATGTCCCTCTCCTATCATAATTTATAAATATATTTAGGTTAAGTTTCACTTCCTTTTTAAGATTTCTCTTGATTCTTCATTGTTCAGCTCATCAAGCTCATAGTTGGAATTCCAAAGTAGTAGGTAGTCAAATAATCAAGTGTTCTATAGATAACTTGATTGGATTAACACCCAAAATAAAACATATGCATGTAAAAATATTATCAATTTTTAATGCATTAATTAAAGTATATAGTACGAAAATGCAATTATTAGCACATGCAATTATGATGGCTTTAAGTTCTTTTCTACTTTCCATCTTTATGAGATGGTGTGCATTTGGACTTTCCCTTGGATATCTACTACAAATGGTTGGTGAAGACACCATTTATTCTCGTTAAGGAGTGCCCAATGTCATTGTTTGAGTCACATATTCTATACCTAATAAGATACAGGAATATAAAAGACACACATAATTGAATATATAAGTTTTCTACGACTAAGTGCAAGTGGTTTGGAGAAAGACATTATAACAAGAATATTTAAAACCATTAGCTAAAATGAATTATTTAGATATGCATCTCGTACACTATATAAGTCCTCCTTTTTGTCCTATACTTAAGTGTTATAAGTATTCTAAAATAGATGTACAAATTAATCTTCCTAAAGATAAATTCTTAACTTTGATGATATTTTTGTTAGTGATGTGTTTGAAAACACATACCACTACCATGGCACATTTTTCTCTTTCTAGGAGCTTCTCTTTTTAATGCTCCATCTCTTATATGAGCCTATAACCCTAATGGCCTACTTATCTTTTTACATTCACTTAGTAGCACACCCATGGTTGTGCTCCAATGTTCTTCTTCTTCCTTCTAGTGTTTGTGTACTTCTCGAGTCCTTGAACTCCAAGAATTGTATGAAACCAACTTGTCGATTTCTTAAGGGCATCATGGACATCCTTCATGTTAGAATCTGAAAATTGTGAGAAAGTTTGTAAGATTAATCAGAAATTTGATTTGAGCTTATTTTGTTCTCCAAACATACTATCATAATGAGACTTTGGACCATTTCATCTTTTTGTTCCAAACATACATATACAATTTATTTTGCCAATATGAACATGTAGAAGTCTATTACAGGTCTAGGAAAGCTTATTTGGATATTGTGTTCAACTTTAAGAGAAGTGTTCAATCTTTTACATGAGGGTATGGCCACTAGCCATGGCTATAGGAAATGATGAATTCCAAAAGTTTTCTTCATGTTGAGAAATTTGAAATTGCATCCTCTTTGCCCAAACCTGAGGAAGCCTAAGGATGTCTTTGAGGGCTATTTTTTGGGTCAAATGTAGTTTTTTCGTTCCCCAAAGATGTCCAATTAGATTTAGAAACAAATTGTAGCTTGTTCATAGGGACTTTTGTGGTAATATGGAACCACATTCATTTTTGAATTACCTATACTTCATGGTTTTCATTGTTGGGTTTTTTAGGAATATATGAGGCTATCCATCAAAAGAAAAATCCAAAGTTTTTATGCACTTTTAATAGTTCTTGGTTATGGCTGAAAATCTCTTAGCACGTAAATGAGAAGTCTCCATTAGGGTGAAGCAGGGGAGTATATATATTTTGAGTTTATTCATTTTTGTCTAAGTTTGGGATAGACCATCAATGTATAGTGTCACTTAGATCTCAAGAAAATTGAGTTTCCAAGAGGTGAAAAATTAACAATTGAGACTTCATGATGTGGAGATGTCTTTGATTTTCTTGTCTATCAATAAATCTTGGATGTTTGATTAATGTGTGCAAAACCTAGCCTACTATTCAAAAAGTGCAATGGATACATATTATGCCCATCATGTTGTTGATATATTTAGGTAGTGATGTGTGTGAACACTCTAGGACCGCTGTCAGGAAGAAGCAGGTCGGGCAGGAAGCTGGCGCCAAGGTTGGATCAGGCCCCTCTCTAGTGCACCGTTCCCGCTGTCCTGCGAGCGGCGTCTACGTGCTGGGCGCCTCGCCTCTGCTCTCTAGAGCGTGCGCGATCCTCGTAGGGCCCCTTGTCCCTTGGAAGTGTCGAGACGTGCGAGCGTACGAGTGGGACCGTGGGCGTCGAAAAGAGACGAACAGACACCGCAGTGATACACCGAATGCAGATGAAGCCCAACGATACAACGGAAATGAAACTCAAGTACTCCAATAAAAATGAATGATACAAATATGCCGCTACAGTGCGGGCCGATGGTACAATGAAACTGCTACAGTGCGGTGTGATGATACAAGATAAATGCCGCCGCTACAGTGCGGATCGGCCAATGTAAACTAGACCCCTCGCTACAGTGTGAGAAATCGCCCACGGGATTCCGCTTCGATCTTCAAGTCCAAGCTTCTCTTCCAACTTTACTTCGGTCCGTTCTTTTCTTCAAGTATCCTCCGCAATGGCCTTCCTTCTCTTTACTTCAGATAATCACAAACCACATAAACCTGGAGGAGACGATCCACAAGGGCAATCCACAGGATGGGGTACTCTTTATTTCAATCTTCAATCACTTGATATACTTCATAAACCTGCATGAACGGTTCAATTTACATTCGAACATAGGGCTCATGATATAAACGAAAATGATCCATTGTTGTTCTATTCGTCAAAATATATGTAGAACCAAGTAAATTCTCATGATGTGTTTTCCTTGCTTATTGAATTGAGCTATATCTCATTTGTCACATCCAAAAGCAAGTTCTTCAATGATTCATGTAAACACCATGTATTCAAATCGTATACGTCTATCATGTATCATTTAAGTAATATCACGGTGTAAAAAATTTTCGTTGAGCTTTTGCATCAAAGTTACATTATACATATGCCATCTTTCACGTGCTCTAATGTCTTTATTATAGTTTTTAGTGCTGATGAGCAAACACCTAAGTGTTGATGAACAAACACCTAAGCATCGTTTCCTTTAACCGATCTTAACTCTCTCTCTGTCTCTCTTTCTTTCTCCACGTGGCTAGCATAACTCTCTCTACGCATATCTCTGTCAGCTTCTCTTGCCTTTCTCTCTACCGACTCCTCACCGCCATAGCCTCCACGATTTTTCTGTCGTGCCTATGTGGCAAATCTCATCTCTTTCACTCTTTCTCTCTCTACGAGTCTAAGACGACGCCACAGCAGGGCTACCTCTCTCTCTATGACACGCAACGCGCAAGCTTCTGGATCTCTCTCTATTACAGCGCTCAACTCTCTCTCCGGCAAATCTCTCAAATCTCTACAGCAAGCGCCGCCACGAATTTCTCTTTTTTTTTTTTTTTGAAGAAACAAGAAATTTAAAATTGATGCAAGAGTAAATACAGGGCAGTGCTCCTTCCAACAGGAAGGAAACACTTACAAAATAAGTCTTTCAATATGCCACCTGATGAATGTGACCATATTATCTCTAGATACAGAGTGAGCTTGAAGTAATTTGGACCTCCACATATTACAAGGATACTTTTTGATCAAAGTATGCTGGTTAACATCACCTAAATCATTTTTACTGGAGTTCCTGTGGCACCAATCTAAGAGTCTAATCACTCCCAAAATACAAGGGTATAAATGATCTTTACAATGTTTATCAAAAATTTTACTATTCCTATCTTTCCAGATAGCCCACAGGATGTGAGCTCTCATCAACTGCCAAATCACAATGTCCATTCTATTAGCTTCTCCAAGAAGAAGAGTTCTGGAGTTAGGGGGTTTAGTTCCAGCAGTTTGACAATACAGATAGAAAACCTTCCAGTATCTGGCAGAGTTCTTGCATTTGAAAAAAAGGTGATCCAAATCTTCATTTTTGCCATAGAAATGACAGTTTCCTGCATCACTTTTAAATTCCCTGGCCTTGCTGCCAGTCCATATTCCCTTGTGAATAATCAACCAAAGAAGGAAGGAGTGTTTAATGGCCAGAGGAAAGGCCCAAACACATTGAAATCTGTATCTCCATTGATGAGTGGACCAGGTTAGGGACCACTTCCTGTTAAGTCTTCCAAACAGTAGCTTGCTGTTGGTGCCAGTCCTTTTGAAGTTGTTGAACATATCCTGAGAGACATCAGCAATGTAGACAGGCTTCTCCCACATGTTGGCATCCAACTTTTCCATCAGCACATTCTTTTTGTCTTGAAGGATCTGTTTACAGGCAACAGACAAGGTATCATTGTTTAAAATTTGACTATCATCAATAAGATTACCATTGTTCATAAGATCCTTCCAACTGCTGAATCCCTTCCTTCTACATTTGTTCCACCTGATAGGTAATGAGGTACTGGTTACATTGTCATGCCATCCTATCCAAATAGAATCCTGCAAAAAGAAGGAGAAGTTAAACTGAAACCAAACAGGTAGTTTGTACTTCCTTTTAATTGTCATCCAGGACTTCCAAAAATTACAGATAAGAATACTTCCTTTTGGCACAAAAATAGCAGGAGAAACAACTACATCCCAGATATCAAAATTAGTCCAACATTTATTATCTGCAATCCAAAACTTAGGTATATTCCTTTTGATGAGACAAGCCCAGAAATCATTAGAGGAGACAGCCCTACAGATCCATTTAGCTGCCATCTGAATAGCCATTTTGGAGGGACAAATTAAACCCAGACCACCATCAGACTTCCTCATGCAACAGGTATTCCAAGCCACCTTGGGGATCTTATTATCACCCCATAAAAATCTTCGAGCAAGAGCGATAGCATGAGCCAGCTGCTTCTTATTAGGATGCCAACAAGACAAGTAGTAGGTTAGGCAAGGAAGAATATAATGCTTGAGAACAAAGGCTCTTTGAGCAATATTATTCTGAAAATCAATCCACTTAAAAATTTTTTTCCTAAATTTGTCCAGGACCCAGTTCCATCTTTGTTCTTGAGTGATTTCAAAGCCCATTGGGATGCCCAACAACCTGAAAACAGAGCCTTTTTTTATGATATCACAACCTGCCATTTTAACACATTCAGGAATACAGCCATTAGAGGAAAAAAAACCAGTCTTTTCATGATTAACCACAGAACCACTTGCCAAACAAAAAGTATTGAGACACTGAAGGAAAGACTCAGCAGAAAAATCCTCAGCTTTCATAATAAGATTAGTATCATCAGCAAAAGTTTGAAGACACAAGGGGGAATGGGCTTGGGGGATCTCAATGCCCTTGATGCAGTTTTGATTAATAGAGTACTTAACAAGCCAACCAAGAGCATCAGCCGTGATAGCAAAGAGAAGGGGAGCTAAAGGACAGCCCTGTCGAATAGATCTACACAATCTGAAAGAAGAAGAAAGCTGACCATTCATAGCAACTTTAGAATGAGCATTACCAAATAAAATGCTGGTGTACTTAATAAACCTTTTGCCCAAACCAATGTCATGAAGGGATTGAAGAATAAAATCCCAATCAATCCTGTCATAAGCCTTGTCAAAATCAATTTTGAAAAAAAAAGTGTCAATGTTCATCTCCTTGGTATACTCATATCCTTCCCACATGGAAATGATAGCATCAAGAATAAACCTACCTTTAATAAAACCTTTCTGTTCAGGAAGAATGATACTATCCATCAAAGGACTCAACCTTCTAGCAAGGGAGGAGGCAAAGATTTTATAAAGAGAAGTCAGACAAGAAATAGGTCTCCAGTTATTAAGATCTTCTTTAGAACCTCTTTTGTGAATTAGCGTAATAACACCAGTATTAATGAAGGCAGAAAGAGTTCCTCTTCTCATGGCTTCCTGCCAGATCCAGAGAATAATGGGCACCAAAATTTCTTTGAACTCTTGAAAAAATTCATTGGGAATACCATCATGACCAGGAGACTTACCAAGCCTCAATTTACTAATGGTTTCTCTAACCTCACCAGCAGAGAGGGGGAGATCAAGGAGGGAGACCAAGCCAGGAGGAACCATTTTCTTCCTTCTCTGAGCAATGGCAGCTCTTGCACTCCAGATGTGGTCCCCTCTCTTGGGAGGAACAGAGAAAACATTGGTAAAGAAGCAAACAGCCTCCTGAAGGTTTTCTTCTAAGGAAGTAGCAAAATCACCATTACTCTTTTTAACCAGGGGGATGAAGTCCCTGATTTTTTTCTTTCTCATAAGATCAAACATATTCTTGTTATGCTTATCCATTTTACCAGCCCAAAATTCTCTGGACATGACAAGGGCACCATGAGCAAGAAGATAATCTTCATGCCTAATTTTTTCCTGGTACTCAAGGATCTTCTGCTTTTTCATTTGGTCAGGGGTTTTAGAGTTCTTCATGTTCTCCATCTCCTTAATAATCATCATCCTTCTCTTATATCTAGAAAGCTTAGCCTTTCTTTTATACATAGTAAGAGCACACTGCACTTCTTTGATTGCCTCCTCCCAGGCTTTGAAAGGGGAACATCCCTTGATAAAATGCTTCTTAAAAATAAGGCTGATGTGATCTTTCACAATGGGGATTTTAATCAAGGACATATCAAGGTGAGGCCAGCCAGCTCTATAATTAGGGCTATTGCTCATAAATTTAGCAACTAAGGGAATATGATCAGACAGCTGCAAGGAGGGGTCAGCCACACAATGATAATTCCAAAAGGACTGAGCCCTATTAGCACTCATATAGATCCTGTCCAGTCTAGCAGACAAAAACTTACTATAATTCCTATTATTCCAGGTATGCCCCGTGTTAAAAGATAAGTCAATGAGATTATGCTTAAGGATCATATTAAACCAAACATTTTTTTCATTGCCAGAAATAATGTTATTTATGTTACCGTTCCTGTCTCCCGAGTTGGTGACCATGTTGAAATCACCAGTGAGAATGACATCTCCAGAGAGATTGCCAATCTCTTCCCAACACTTGGTTCTGATAGAAGAACAATTGTCAGCATAAATACAGACAATGGTGAAATTCAAGGGTTCTTTACATCTGATAGCAACCCATTGATTGGTGTTACTAATTATAACTTCTTCAATCAAATTACACAGATTGGTATTGACTCCTATAGCAGCACCACCCTTACCAAAGTGATTGGTATGAAACCAAGAGGAATAACTGCTAACCATTTTTAAATTAGCAGTAAGCAGGTAACCATTACTTTTAATTTCCTGAAGACAAATAAAGTCAGGCCTCAAGGAGGCATCAGTTAACCATTTGTTAAGAATTTTACTTCTGACAGGGTCTGTCAGACCTTTAGTATTAAGGGAAATGATTTTGAGACAATCCATAAAATCAAAAAAAAGGAAAGAAGTTACTTTTTATGGTTCTTGAGAGGTTTAACAGCCGAGATGGAGCTTCTTACCACCTCCTTTCTTTTGGATTTGATCTTTTCCTTAGCAAGAGGGCTGTCAGATGCCATAATCACATCCATATTGGTAGCCTCTAATTCATCCTGCAATAAGACTTCATCACTTTTGTTCAATTGCTCAACAAAAATATCATCACTGGATTTCGGTTTATTAGCTATATCATCATCCATACAAGAAGGGGTAGGGGGGATACCAGAAGATTTGCTACTACCTCTTTTACCAACAACAGTCCAACCTGAATCTACATTATTGTTACCATTTTGGACCGGAGAAATACGACCAGAATTTTCCTTGCTAATACTTCCTGTACCTGCAGCTTCAGAATTATCAGCTTCTTCAAGAACTTGATAAGGGTTACTAATAGTTTTAACCAACATTTCAGGTTTCTGCCCAAGACTAGTGCTTTTCCTCTTATTTTTTAAAAAAAATTTTTTAACCGACTGATCAGGAGCAGCATCTTCAGTTTTGGAATTATTAACACCTGACTTCTTATTATCACCATTATTGAGATCTTTGTTGTTTTTTAACATCAGGCTGGGGCAATCTCTAATAAGATGGCCTTGCTTGTAACAATTAAAACAGGCATTAGGTAAGTTCCTATACAAGACCTTCTGTTCATGCAACTTCATACCCTCTGAATTCTTAAGAACAAGAACAGATTTAATATGTTTAGACGTATCAACTTCAATTAGCAATTGAGGATCCCATTTAGGATTGAATCCATTTCTAGGTTTCTGACCCAAGACTTTACCAATGAGATTACCCAATTGCTCAAGCCAGGGATAGTATTCAACAGGCAAGTCAGGAAGTTCTACCCAGACAGGAACCTTGGTGGGTTTTGTCCCCCTGGGATTAAAGCCAGGATGCCACTTAAAGAAGGAAATAGGAGTATTCCTTAATAACCAGTGCCCTTCTGCAATAACCTGCATTGCATTATGGGCATCTTCAGAAAAGAAAAGAAAATAATTATTAGGGAGATATTGAATATGTTTGACAAATAACCCTCTGCTTTCCCAGTTTATTTTTATCCAGTACTTAAGGTTTTCAAGAGCAGGCCGAGGACCATGACATAGCCCAATCACAACCTTTTCAGACAAGTGATTATTCCAAGATTCTAAGGAGGAACTCTCTATTATAAGAGTGCATTCATCCTTATCCTCTTCAAAGTCTTCTACATTAATAAAATGAGCAGCACCTTTTTCCTCATAGACTCCCTCAAACACCTTATCTTTTCCTTTTAAATCGCAGCTGTTACTAGAGGTAGAGTGAATACCTGACAGTCCTTGATTATTGTTGAACATTGAAAAGTGATTTTGCTGAGGAACCTGTAGAGCACCGGCGTACGACAGAGCATTGGTGCTCTGTTGAGCAATCGAATGTTTAGCCAATACCTGCTTACTGTCGTTCGAATGACATCCAGAGGCATTCACAGAACCAGAACGAGCTAGGGTTTCGCCACAGTCGAATATTGGGTTGAACGTTGTCTGTAATCCCTTCGACTCTATCTGCAGAGAAGACGGACCCGTCATACCATCCCTAAGTGCGTCGTGCAACGACATTACGAAGATCAACAGCAGCGTCCCGACTAGAGCAACCCAAGCGAGCTCCACAAGGGAGCCCCCTGAACTGAGAAGACGAGAGAGCCAATGCCCCCCTCAAGGCGAGGGGGAGAGGGGCACAAAAGGCGGCCCGCACCCCGAAGGGCGACCGCAGGCTAGTACCACGAAACAGAGAACCAGTTCATGCAGCTAGGGCTACCTCCTCATGTTGCTTTCTCGTGGAAATAGATGCTCATAGAATTCCCATCTCATGCAGTCAGTCGCGACTCCTCCGCCACGAATTTCTCTCTCTCTCTCTCTCTCTCTAAGACTTTCACGACATCTGCGTCCGCTTAGCTGATCCCAGATCTGTCTCTCTCCACATGTTTTGGATTGCAATCTGTAACCGTCGTCGACAGCAAGCCGACAATCTCTCTGCCTTCTCATCAGGTCGCCTGCAGAATTTTCTCCTCCCCGCGTGCATCTCTGCGTGCATCACCGGGATTCACCGCCCTATCTCTTCTCTCTCTAACTGCCGAATCCTCCTTTATCTGTGCTCTGCATCAAGACTGATCAGTGATCGAAGAGGCGTCTACGTTTTCTCTCTCTACCTATGATGTGCCATCACTTTCTCTCTCTACAATGCCGCCAACAACGCAATAGCGACATGCCGCTCTCTGTCTACCAATCTGATACCTGCTGACAATGGCTAATATCAGTCAGCCACATCTCTTCCTCTGTTGCGATGTAGCTACGTGTCTGCGCAACTCTCTCCACGGATTCGGCTGCCAATCACCTATCATTTCTAGCGCGCAAGAAGTTTCTGCTTTCAATGTTGGTAGCGGCACACGTCAACAACATATACTTCTCCCCCATGCATCTCCAGTCCATCGACAGCGATGTTGTTTCTCTCTGAACACCCAATGTCAACAACCTCTCTCTATAGTACAACTGTACGCGCACATTGCTCCCCCTCTGAGTCTCTCTCAGAGAATTCCTCCGCTAATCCATGCCGCCATAATCGCTCTGCTGCCGCTGACACACCATCTCTCAATTTGGTCAGCACTCTCTCCCGAGAGTCTCTCTATCTCTCTTCTGCTAATAGCTAGACACGCAGAGACATAGTTCTGTATGTATATGGTTAATGATGACAATGGTGCACACAGCAGAGTCACATATCTATTATCCAAAACTCAAAGTCTGCTAATTCTACCTCTTCCTGTATCACTCAGAGATTTTCACCACATAAGAACTAAAAAAATGGCTTGGGCATAATATAATTGCACATATCATCGCAACAATCACCATGTACAAGATGACCATGCGGCCATGATGAGCCCGGATGCTCCATCCTCTCCCTCTCAGAGAAAGCGAGAACATGAATGTGAAAGAAATGAGTAAGACTGGGGAGGTAGAAGTTTACCTGGAGAAGCGTTCCACAGAAGAAACCCACGAGGAGAACAAATGAAGCTTGGGCTCTTATTTATAGGCCCCTCCCCCCCTTGGACTTTCTTCTAGAAACTTCTAACCTCCTTACAAACTTTCTAAGTCCAGATCGCTTTGCATGTTCATTTTTCTATTTTTGGAAAATTCCAGCTCTTACTTCTATTTTTGGTTTTTCCTCTTTTTATTTTTCAATTTTTCTTTTTCTATTTTTGATTCTTTTTTTTTTTCTCTTTTTATTTTTCTAGGCCTAAGGTTTTGGTTTCACACTATGTACATATACAAATTAATTAATCTAAGGTTTTGGTTTAGGATAAATACCGATTTCAAGGGTCCAACCTAGGATTTTTGGTCGGGTAATTTAGGGTTTTGATCACAATCAAGTCAAACACATTAATCGAAGTGTTTATTTACAATTTGGACCTAAACTCCAAGGGTTTCCAAGGGTTCAAGTTCATTTTTCATGGGGTAAACTCGTGTTTCCAGTCAGTTTCAAGGGTCAAACCTAAGGTTTTCTTGGGTCTAATGTCAGTTATTTACACGCACGGTTCTAACGCACATCTCTAACATGGTTTCTTATCACACAGGCAATCAAATCAGTCAAATCATGCATGAAATGTATCCTCTTTAGATCAAAACATCACACAAAAACTCAAAAACAATGAACTTTTGAAAAAAAACAATGCACACTCCCTGCGGGATTTCATCCCGACTCCACCGGGGCGCTTTTTTCCCTCTTTAAGAGGTTTTTTTCCCCCGGCTTGTATATATGCCTATTGCCCTAATGGGCTACTTATCTTTGTACATTCTCTAGTAATACATTCAGTATTGTGTGTTGTGCTCCAAGCTTCTTCTTCTTTCTTCCTTGTGTTGTTCGCGTGCTTCCGCAGACATCTAACTCCAACAATTGGTATCAGAGTAGGTCATCGCTTCATCTAAGGCACCGTCGACACTCCTCCGGTTGGAGTCTCAGATTCGCACGAAATTTGGTGAGCATACTCAAGGTGTTTTCAGAGATCAAAACAACTTCGTTCTGTGGTGCCGAAATCGCGATCTGTTCGCCAATATAAGCGTCTTGAAGTCTGCTACAGGTCTAGTGGAATCTGTCTAGGCAAATCTGTTCAACTTTTGAGATACAGTCAATTTTCTGTATCAAGGTATTTTAGTCACCGACCATGGCTAAAAGCAATCATGTATTCCGTATGTTGGCTATTGAGGATAAGTTGGATGGTACCAACTACCCGTTATGGGCTTATATGATGCAACATGTGTTGGTTGCAAAAGGACTCTCGAACATTGTGCAGGGTGTCGAAAAACGTCCTATCACACCTGCAACTGTTACAACTGTAGGTACAAAATCTGATGCAGAAGCTATCGAAGATGATGATATTCTACATATTCATGTTCGTGCTGCGGTTTCTGCTGCACCTGCTGCAGAGCAGATTCCTTGGGATGGCATAGATGCCCAGGCACATGCATTGATAGCTTTGTCTGTGAAACGTGCCATTATTCCTCACATTCGCTCTTGCAGAACAGCTAAGGATGCTTGGGATACACTTACCACATTGTACCAAGCTAGGAATGAGGCTCGTATTGCTTACCTCCAAAAACAGTTGGAGAGTGACATATGGACAGTTTTCTAACAAAGATCAAAGACTTGAAGGAACAGTTGATTTCTGCTGATGAGGTTATACTAGATAGCTCACTTGTGCAGACCGTTGTGAATGGTCTTCTTGATTCATATCAGAGTTTTTCTTCTCTTCGGTTGATGATGAAAGGCAATCCGAATGCCTTATCATTTGAGGAGTTAGTCTCTGTTGTGTTGCAAGAAGATCACTCCAGGCAGAACAGGTCCATTATGCGAGTTGCAGATCAAGTTTTCTTGGCTAGTCAGAAGGGCAAAGGAAAATGGAGCTCTTCAACTAGTAAGCAGAAATTTGCTAATTCTGCATATTCAAAGAAGGACGATAAAGATGAGAAGAAATCAAAAAAGCAGAAATTGTTTTGTAAGTACTGTAAAAGGAATGATCATATCATAAAGAATTGTCCAAAACTGGCTGCTAAAGAGGCAAAGAAGAAAGAGGCTAGAATGGTTGTTGCAGAGCCCTCTACACCAAAAACAGAGTCTGCTAATCTTGTGCAGGAAGAAGAATGGGAGTTTACTAATGTCTGCAATTTTGACCCATCTTCTCATGAGTAGTGCATGTCTACAGTAGACTCAGATGTTTGGTATTTTGACAATGGGGCAACCAAACATATTACCTCGCAGCGTAGTTTCTTCTCTTCACTCGAGCCTGCCCCTACAGGGAATACTATTACATGTGCCAACAACTCCTCTTATCCTGTTATGGGAGTTCGTAAGATCATTTTGACTACTGCTGATGGTAGTTCTTTCACTTTGTCAGATGCTTTATTTGTGCCAGGGATCAAGAAGAACCTGTTATCAGTTTTTGCATTAGCCAAGATTGGCTTGGTTGTGAAATTTGTTGATGACAGGTGTACAGTTCATGATCTGTCAAATGGCGATGTGATTATTGCTTCTGGCATTTTATGTCGTGGGCTGTATAAGCTCATAGACTATGAAAGATCAGTAAATGATTTGGCATGTGCAGTAAATGATTCTCAGGCTATGTCAGATGCAAAGCTTTGGCATGCATGCTTTGGTCATCTGAATTTTGCTAGTTTGCTATGCCTACAGAAATCTGAAATGGTGTCCTCTTTGCCCAAACTTGAGACACATGGAAAACATGTTTGTGAAGGCTTTATTTTGGGAAAAATGCAACGTTCGTCCTTTCCAAAAGATGGTTCAGTTCGGGCTTCTCAAAAATTGCAGCTTGCACATAGTGATGTATGTGGTCCTATGCAGACACCTTCTTTTGGGAATTATCTTTACTTCGTGACTTTCATCCATGATTTTTCCAGCCATGCATGGGTATATCCATTGAAGGCAAAGTCCGAAGTGTTCATGTGCTTCAAACAGTTTTTGGTTTTCGCTGAAAATCTATAAGCATGTAAAATGGGCACCTCCGTTCTGATCGAGAGGGGGAATATATGTCTTCTGATTTTAATGCATTTCTGGCTGAACATGGGATAAAACACTAGTGTACAGTGCCGTATACACCTCAACAGAATGGAGTTGCTGAAGGAAAGAACAGGTCACTCATAGAGATGGTGAGGTGTATGGTCAAGAGTCAAGCTTTACCACATAGTTTCTGGCTTGAGGCTGTCATGTGTGCAACATATGTACTGAACAGGTGTCCCACTAAAGCACGGCCATCTATCACTCCATATGAGGCTTGGCATGTTCGCAAGCCATTTTTTGCTCATCTGCGTGTTTTTTTTTGTTTTGCATATGCATTAGTGCCTGAACAACATCGTAGAAAATTGGATGATAAATCAGTAAAATGTATTTTTGTTGGGTATAGTTCTGAAAGTAAGGCTATCATCTGTATCATCCACAAACTAAACGCATTCTCGTTAGCCGTGATGTTGTTTTTGTGGAGGATGCTATTCAGCCATTACTTTCATGTACTAAGGAGACATCTGTTAGCTCCAAAGACATGTATGATACTTTGCTGCCTCTTTTTACAGGTGGACAGTCTAGTTCTGGTCCGAATGAGGCAACTTCTCAGCCTTTGCAGATTTCCTGTGATGATGCAGATCATTCCATTTCTGATGCAGATTTACATGATGCACTTATTGATGAGAGATCTGATATTGAGTAGGCAAGAACTATGCCAAAATTGTTGGTGCAGACCTTGCGTGATAGCAAATTAGATGCACCTCTATCACATCGTACTCGATCAGGCTCTCATAGTGCCTCTTTTGCATCAGATTGCTATGCTATGGCTGCATCTAGTCTATGTGATGAGACTGAGCCTGTTTGGTTTGATGAAGCATAAAATTCCGAAAATTGGATGGCTGTCATGCAATCTGAATATGATGCAATAATGAAGAATGGTACCTGGTCTTTATGTGACTTGCCTCCTGGCAAGAAGGCCATTGGCACTAAGTGGGTATACAAGCTGAAGCGTAAACCTGATGGTACAGTAGACAGGTATAAGGCTAGGCTTGTTGCAAAGGGTTATGCACAGAAAAGAGGCATTGATTTTCATGAGACCTTTGCACCTACATGCCGTATGACTACTGCTCGGAGCATCTATGCACTTGCAGCCCATCATGGTTGGAATGTATCAGTTGGACATTAAAACAACATTTCTGAATGGTGACTTGCATGAAGAAGTGTATGTTTTTCAGCCCCGTGGCTTTGTGTAGAAAGGGCATGAAAACCAGGTGTGCAGGTTAAAGAAGGCATTATATGGTTTAAAGCAAGCACCACGTGCTTGGTATGAGAAGATACATGCCTATCTGATTGCACATGGTTTTGAGAACAGTCCAACTGAAAGCACCTTATATGTTAAGCGTGCTAATGATGTGCTTCTGATCATTGTTGTCTATGTTGACGACATGTTGCTCACTCGTCCTATTGAGAAGCATATTGCTGATTTTAAGGCTGATTTGCATGCCTCATTTGAGATGTCTGATTTGGGGCATTTGCATCATTATTTGGGCATTCAGTTTATGCACGTTGATGGTGGAATGGCCTTGTGTCAAACGAAATATATTGACACATTATTGCAGCATTTTGGCCTTGAAGACTGTAAGCCTATTGCCACTCCTATGGAGATAGGTTTACGATTGAGTCTTCATGATGCTGGAGATGCATTTGATCAGCAGGCTATTGGATGCTTTATTTACTTATGCATTACTAGGCCAAATATTCAGTTTGCTATCTCACAGATGAGCAGGTTTATGCATTGCCCAGGAGTCAAGCATTGGCAGGTGGTTAAGCATATGTTTCGCTACTTGAGTGGTACTCGGCTACTTGGGTTGTTTTATCCCAAGGGGGGATCACTACCGCCAGATTTGCATGCCTTTTCCGACTCTGATTGGGCTGGTTGCTATGACACTCGTGTGTCCACTAGTGGCTTTTGCTTCATGCTTGGTAGCTCATGTATATCGTGGTTGAGCAAGAAGCAACCTACTGTGGCCACTTCCAATTGTGAGGCTGAGTATAGGGCAACTTTCACAGCGACTGTTGAGTGTGTGTGGCTCAGACGCCTTATGGCTGATTTTGGTGTTGGTCAGTCTTCTGCCACCACCATCTTCACTGACAGTCAGAGCGCATTGGCAGTTGTGAGGAACCCTGTGTTCCATGCTCGCACACATTGAGGTGCATTATCATTATGTCAAGGAGAGGTTCTCTGCTGGGGAGATCAGCTTGGCATATGTGCCCACGCAGGAGAACATTGCAGACCTTTTCACGAAGGCTCTGCCTAGGGAGAATTTTGAAGCTTTCCGCAAAGCTTTGGGCTTCCTTCCTTTTGTGGAGTGATTTCCACATAGCTTGGCACTTCCTTATACATGAGTGCCAGCTACTTGTTCACCGTATCACTCCCAGGGGGGATTTGTTGATATATTCAGGTAGTGATGTGTGTGAACACTCTAGGACCGTCGGGGCACTTTTTGCCCTCTTTAAGAGGTTTTTTTCCCCCAGCTTGTATATATGCCTTTTGCCCTAATGGCTACTTATCTTTGTACATTCTCTAGTAATACATTCAGTATTGTGTGTTGTGCTCCAAGCTTCTTCTTCTTCCTTGTGTTGTTCGCGTGCTTCCGCAGACGTCTAACTCCAACACATGTTTGTGTGTCAACAACGTAATGGGTTCTTACTAAGAAACTTATTTTAGAGTCTATACTCATTTTAGGTACTATTTTGTGATAGGTCTTAAGCATTTTATGGAGGTCTACAAAGTATAAGCATCCATATGCGTGTGGCATATCATCCATGATATATAACATACCATACATGGTGATTTTTTCTTTAAATAAAGGAAGTTCAACCTTAGCCTACTCTCCTTGACTTGTATTAATTGAAAAGAGAAGTACAAGTGAAGGGGACTAGTGCCCACGGGATCCCCCGAATCCCACATAACAGATTTAGCTTTTACAGAGTTTAGATGGCATTACAAAGAAGGTTATCACCCTCTCATCACCTTCATGTGGGGCCCACTTGCCTCTCTACATGATATGCACATTCATATGGGTGATTTGGGTCTTTTCATGATATACACATTCATATGTGTGGTATTTGTCCACCTAAGTCTGCTTCTAACCGAGCACAATAGTTGTAGCACGTCGATCTTGGATGTCAGAGATAAAAATGGTAGATTCTAACAACAAGAAAGAGGAAGCTTTGATTCGGTTGATTTGAAAGAGCTCCCTGAGTTACCTGCAGGGATGCAACTTGTTCTTCAGGCATGGATACACCTATGAACGTGGGGGGGGGGGTTAGTTCTAATTTTTCTATATTCATCCAAAGACTGAGTAGATGGCATTTTTCTATCTCCATCATCAAGGATTTTTAGAGGGAGGATCTTTTTCAAAAAGGGGTTTGCGTGCATCTTGGTAGTGAGGGGGTCAATCGTGAGCAGAAGGGTTAAGAACTATCATGAGCACTGAATTATTCCTGAATACTCAATTGCAAACTCGTGGGCTTGGAGGGAAGTTTTGGCAGTTGTGAAAAGGGTTTTATTTTCCACACCATCGAATATAACTTTCCTCTATAAATAATGTGAAAAATATGGGGAGCAATGGACATTATCAAGCTTCTCCTTGAGCAGGTGGGCAGGATATGGGGGTTTGTGTCTGCATGTTTGTGATGCCTATCACGCATCTCTGAAAAACAAAAAACTCGTGCTGATTTTCTATGGACTGAAATTTTAACTTTCAAGGGAGGAAACACTCTATAGGGGAGGAAGTAAGCAGGACATTGAGGAACAGGTTTTCATTTCGTTAGGGCGAGATCACGTAGAAGGGAAAGGAGAGGTTGAAGCATTGAAAGGGGGCTTATCTCTCCGACTGGATAGGATAGCTTCAAATTGCTTATGCCATATAAGAAAGGAAAGTTGAAAGCCTTAGTAGAAATTAATGAAGACAAGGGGTTGTGCTTGGAATGGAGACATTTGGTTGAATACATTGCATAAATGCTACCAAATGCTAGATCAGGCCAAATCTTTGTGCATGATCCAAACGTTCCTGGTGAAATGGAGGTAAAGTCACAGATCGAATCGATATTCAAGACAGCAGGTGAGTGAAGCTGACCATTATGATCTCATGGCTTAACAAAGAATGCCTTTTTGTACTTCTATGATTACAAAGGAGATTAGTTTTTCTTCAGATTCTGTTGAGTGAATTAAGCACTTAGAAATAGCTAAATGATTAAATCGATACTTTTATATTCTTAAAATTATTATATATTGCTCCCAGTAAATATGTTTCTCGAGATACAGATTTGCAATTTCAGTATGGAGAGTGTTTTATGTCTTCAGAGTCTTTTGCACGATGTTCTAGTTTTAGAAACACAGAGTTTCAACAGTGCGATTTTTGCTTTTAAGTTATTTGGGTAAATCGAATGGATCAGCTTTTCTCGCTATTCATTTTTTTTTCATGATGAAAAGCTTTCTTTTACTAAAAAATCAAGGGCAACTTAATAATGTATTGGCTAAATTTTAGCCTTTTTCATCAAATCCATTCAGGTGATTATGTGAAGAAATGTTGAAGTTTCACATATCTTTATTTTTCCCTTTCAATTTCTGGTCATTTCTGGACTTTAAAGTTTGAAAGTTTTCTATTTCACTTTCTATCTTCATGTTGCAAGCTGTATTTGAGTTCACTGCCTTCATGCTAAAAGCGATTGAACTATCTACATATCTTTTTTTTTTAGCATAATATAATGTTCTTTGTGTGTTTCCATTAGAGAATATAGTATAGATGCCTCAAGGTGCTTTCGCATACGTTGGAGGCTTAAGTTTATGGTGAATGTATCTTAAAGAGAGAAGCATGTACTCATCATGGATGCTGCAGGTGAGTCATAGGCTTTTGTAGTGTTATTTCAGTCGACCAAATAGTTAAATGTTACTTTATTACTCAAAAGCAAGGGCTGGCAGTGGATGATTGCTGCATATTTTTATAGAGTATATGAAAATAAGCATGAATTGAAGTGCATCTATAGGAGGCAATTGTGTAACTCTTAAGTAGTTATCCTTCAACATGCACATGCATCTTGATCATATCCTGTATATCTACATCAACGTCCAGTTTGCACTGGTTTGCTTTCATAGAGCTCATGCACATACGCATAATTGCATTACGTTTTTGGATCGCTAGGTGAATGAATTTCGTGGCTTGCCACAAGTGGAGTCTCTCTCGCTTCTCTACAATAATCCCACTGCAGATTGTGAGGTTGAGGCCTGATATCACGATAAATCTCACTCAAAAATGGTAAAGCATGAGTAACTTAGAGAGAAAGAGTGGAAAAGAAAGAGAGAGAGAGAGAGAGAGAGAGAGAGAGGGAAGGGGAAAGAGTAAGAGAGAGTTTCAGTGTGTGAGAGAGAGTGAGAGAGAGAGAGTGTGTGAGAGTGGGAAAGAGAGTGAGAGAGAGAGGAGAGTGTGTGAGAGAAAATGAGAGAGAGTGTGTGTGAGAGTGGGAAAGAGAGAGTGAGAGAGAGAGAGAGAAAGTGAGAGAGAGAGTGGAGAAGAGAGAAAGAGAAAGAGTGAGAGTGAGAGAGTATGGAAAAGAGATACACAGAAAGAGAGAAACACTTAGTGAGAAAGGGAGAAAATAGATAATAACAAAAATAAACGACATCGTTTGGCCCAACTCACTAAAAAGGTTAACTTTTATACTAGTCGAGATATAGGATGTCTTGAAATGATGTTGTTGTAAAAAACTTAGAAACCAAATCTGTTGGTGCTTTAAATTCATTACTTCTATTTTGAGATTGAGGATCAAAAACACATATTATGATTAAAGTCTTCTGACATGTTTTGAGCTACAAGAAGAAGCCCAAACAAAGGTTACTTTCTAGGCACACTATGTGCACCTCTAAGCACACAATATATTGACAACAAGCGTGAACCCGATGTGCAATAGTTCAGGGATTTATAAACTAAATTTTGACTTTGACTCTAGATTAAAGTACGATGGGTGACGAGACCATAGCAAGATGAGTGCAAGGTGACTTTGGCACACGAACTATTCATGCCCTATTAGAACTTATGTCTATGACTCAAAATACCACTATAAATAAAGACCGTTTGTTACAAGCCTTAGAAGCAATTGCTAAAGAACATGGGTTCTTTAATGGTCAAAATGTATCAAGTTTCTTACATTCTTATGACTTCAAAATGGATTTCTATGGGGTACGAATGACCTTGAAATTATCCGATTTGTGAGAGCAATTACACCAGAAATTAAATCTATAATTATTACACTTCAAGAGCAAGCAAAAACTTGGGATGAACTTAAGAAGCTCTTGAAGGAGGAATCTTTTCTAGAGGACTTGACTATGCCCACATGTCGGTCATTTAAAGAATGGGCTTCTCCTAATAAGGGAGTTGTAGCAACAAAATTTCTACGTGAATTTGAAGAAATATTTAGTCAATTGGATGAAGCATATTAAAATCCATTAGCTCTCCACAAAGTTGAGCTATCTATTGAGAGTGCTGATCTTGCCTTAGCCTTAGAGCTAGGGAATTTACTTGAGGATTTGACTGAACAAATAGGTTTAACTACGGAATGGGATAAGGTGCGAGAAGCTGTTTTAATGATTGTCAAACATAAACAATGGAAACCTTGAATATCTCAAGAAAGAATCGAGGAAGTTAATAAACCCCAAGAGGTTCAAAACTACTTAAATCCAAACCTAGAAATAAGAATTGAACCTCATCCTAAGGCATGACCAGTAGTTTCTCCACCTGCATACATGGTTGAAATTATTGAAGCTATGAAGGATCTACGTTTAAAAATTAACCACATTAGAGAAATCTAATGTGATAAAAGAGAAACAAGAACCTAAACAAAAATTTTACAGAAGATGTATTTGGTGTGATAGCTTGGAGCATGCTATCAAGGTTTGTGAATCCTTCTAAGAAGCTAGAGCTAAAAATCCTGTGCAATGGATTGATGGCAAGACTTTCTCTACTGATACAAGGAAGCAAATGGTCAAACATTTGGCAAGCCTAAGTGCTTGCCGAAAACACTTAGGACTAAATCTCATTCTTCTTCAGCACACATGATATTTTCACTTCATCATCCTGGATAATTGTAAAATCAAAAGGTAGAGGAATCTCATCGATTTAGGAGATGCCAAGCCATGATTTGGTTGGTGAACGAATCATTTCAGATCATCCCTAAGTTGTAGGAGCACTTTTAGGAGTGGGATTTTCGAACACACTTCCACCTTATCATAATCATCTACATTTTTCCCAATACATGCAACTGACTCACATACATTAAATAAATTCAAGATCCTACAAAAAAAAAGTTAAATTAGGTCATAGATCACACTTAGGGAAAGTGGGGCATCATGGTTTTATTGTGACATTTGTAAGTATATGTATTATTGAAATTATATTTTCTAGTTTATTTAAAACACTAATCAATAATATTTTTTCTTTTTCCCAATTCAACGTATGTATTATGGGCATTATCCTATGAAAAAGGAAATCGAATATGCTATGTGGACATCGAGGTCCGAGTGATCATATAATAGAGCATCCAAATGAGTTTGTGAATATTACTAAAATTGACATACTCAATATTATTTTTATTGATGTTTTGTATTTTTTTATTTTTTTATCTTTTATATGTAACACATGTGTATTATGGAGTAGGAGATATCAGTGAGGCAGATAGGCACACACAAGAGCGATGATATCGATCATCATAGGAAACTAACCCCTCTACCCATTATGACTCTTTAGATACATTAGATCATGCGGATGATCATGATGATGTTGATGATGATGATCAAGAGGTGATTCAAAGTCCCGATTCGCTGGCGTGGTGGTTGGGCCTCTCGCCTCTTGAGGCGGGGGCGAGGATTCAACCCCTGGCAGCAACATGTAGGGACATATGAATCCCAGAAACTGTTGTATGTGGCTGTTGGCCACTGTTTGACCATCCCCGCGATGGTTGTGACCGCCGTTCAACCGAGTCTTGTAAACCCCTGTTCTTGTGGGATAAGGGGGGTCCCATGGGTACTATGCCCTTCCTTGTACAGTTGCAATTTCAAAGTTAAAGTCCGGGGGATTAGGCCTCGGTCGAACCTCCACTTAAAAAAAAAAAGAGGTGATTCAGATGAGTAACACTATTTACATACAATGTATTATATACATTCATACATAGACACACACATACACACACACATAATATATATATATATATATATATATATATATATATATATATATATATATATATATATATATATATATATATATATATATATATATATATATATATATATATATATATATATATATGTGTGTGTGTGTGTGTGTGCGTGTGTGTGTATATATACGCATATCAATTATGTTTTTAATTATGCCTATGGTGTGAGTTAATAAATTTTATTTTTTTTAGAGTGTTTATGAAATTAGTTTATTTTATTGAAGCAAATCATATGGCTGAAATGTGCTAATGATTTCTATTATGGTTTATATAGAACATGTGATTTATTACTTTATATGTACCATTCATTCATATTATGCATGTGTTTGTATGTGTATATGTGTGTTTGTGTGTGTGTGTATATGTGTGTATGTGTGAGATGTTGTCTGTGTATATGTATGTATCCACATGTAGGTATATATGTATATTTTTGTATGTGCATGTATATGTGTGTACCTTTATGTGTATATGTATCTGTGTGCATGTGTATGTGTATATGTATGTGTGTGTACATGTATGTGTATGTGTATGTATATGTGTATGTGTATATATGCATGTGTATATATGCATGTGTATATGTATGATCATGCATATGGATTTGCATAAGGGTGCATGTGCATATGCATGTGTATGAGTGTGTATGTGCATACTTTTGTGTATGTTTATAAGTATTCTTGTATGTGTATGTGTATGTGCATGAAAGTGCATGTAGAAATGTTTGTGCATGTGCATGTTTGTCTATGTGTATGTGTATGTATGTGCATGCATATGTGTATGTGGAGAAGTATGTGTGTATGTATGTGTATATGTGTGTATATGCATTTGCATGTGTATGTGTATAAGTATGCATGTATGTATGTGTATGTGTATGTGCATGCATGCGCATGCATGTGCATGTGCATGTGCATGTGCATGTGCATGTGCATATGCATGTATATGTGTGTATGTACATGTGAATATGTATGTATATGTATGTGTGCAAGTATGTTATTTTATGAAAACAAAAAAATTTTAATGATATAAAAACAATGAAAACTCTTCTTCCAATAATTAGCCATATATTGTGCTTGGTGAATTTCTTCAATGACTTGCAATAAAGAAAGACAGAGAAAGAAAGAGAGAGAGAAAAACTAAAAGAGAGAGTGAGAGAGATACACACATAAAGGGATAGATAAAAAGAGAGCAAGAGAGAGACAGAGAGAGAAAGAGAGATCTCAAGCTCATAAGCAGAGTGAACATATGAACATTGCTTCAGTGTTTGAGGAGATGTATGTAAAATGATGATCGAAGCATCACATATGCGACACTTCTGAGCATTGTTTAATTGGGGGTGTTCACTCGACAATCCATGTGACAAAATGTGCAATCACAAAGTGACAAAATTTTTTCTCGTCTACCATCAATATAGAGGGTTGACTTCTTATAGTGCATACACAAATTTAAAACTAATTGATGTCTCCTTGATACATGAAAGTAATGGCTGAATTGCATCTTCTACAGAAACAACATCACAACCAACTAAAATTTGATTAGTATCTACATGGTACAAGCCATAGCTATTTCCTTCAAAAATGTACCCATCAAAAAAACATTGTGCAATCCTATCATCCAAATGTATGTGTTGCTTTTTAGGAAATAATGCATATGCAAGATAGCCAAGGACATGCACATAAGCAATAGATGGATTATGACCATGTCAAGCTTCATATGGAGTGATCGATTGTAGTGCTTTGCTGGGACACCTATTAAGTACATATGTTGCACACACAACAAACTCAAGCTAGACATTATGTGGTAAAGCTTTAATTTTGATCATACATCCTACCATCTACATGAGAGACATGATCGTTGTTCAACAAATCCATTAATTCTCCATGTTCATTGGCTAGAAGGCCAATATACATACTACTTATCGCTAACTTTGGTGACAATATAAGAAAGATGTGCGAGATGAACAAAATGATTTTTGCCATACAATATATGAATAGAGATAAGGGAATATGAAAGGAAATCAAATGTTTTTCACAATGTGATAGATTGTAGCTATGCAACTAAAATAAAATTTTATTAGGAAAAATGATAGAATTTGATCCCTATAAAAAAAAATTCATTCTTTAGTTCATTATTCTAGGGATCAAATTCTATCATTTTTTGCTAGTCTTGATGGTGGCATAAAGACACTTCTGGGATTACTAGATTGATTATAGAGACTTTGCAATATTTTTTATTATTCTTTGTAAAAATAAAGGTTTCATCATATCCGTCTAGGAAAACCAACCCTTTCACATCCCTGTATGGGAAAGGATCCCTTAATGGTGGACATAGCTTTTGATAATGAGTTATTGCCTAGATCATGCTTGTTCCTCTAAAGTAGAAGATGTAGAATCCCTATGATAATCCTACACACTAGATCTTCATAATCATAAGATCTTAGAATGCACTTGTGGTAAAGATAAAAAATAGCTATAACCTTTGTGATAGTTATAGACTAGCAATCACCATAATCATAGGATCTAAAATTCCACCGAGTAAAAAGAGGGACAATAACTCTACAAGGATGAAGAATCATAAGGCCCTTAGAATCAATACATTCCTCCTAAATATTCTTTTTGGACTAGTAAACTTTTCTATCTATGAGGTCAATCAAAAACAAAACCCACACATTATGTCATAGATTTCATGTGGGTCTTGTGATATGGAAACAAGAAACAAAGTAAATGATGCTATGTACAAGATAATGATCATGAATATACACTCTATGAAAGATAATGTTACTCGATTATTGTTAACGCAATTATTCTTCTAATTATTGAGCAAAAATGGCATTGATCATTAATGGAATCAATGCTGATGATAAGTGGGAGTCCTTCACCACAACAATGCACCTCTACATGGATATGCAAATACCTCATCTCAATACCTTGATGGGGTAACTCTTCACCCATGAGACAAAGCTCAATAAGAATGGTGACAACTCTAGAGGTAACCCATCCTCTGCCCTTTATATAGATAAGAATAAAGCTAAGGATAAAGGTAAGAGTAAGAAGCATGAAGAATAGGCTAGTACCTCTCAAGTTGATTATGCAGGAAGAGGAAGAGGTGCTAGAGGAAGGAGTTTGGAGGGTCTGGCAACTTAGCCATTAATGCGTTGGCTCTAGTTATAGACTCTCGAAACATTTCACCAGGGCCTAGTCTCAAGTTTTCTAACTCCTTAATGATTATCTCTATAGTGTTCCCATTCTACAATTGAGTTTTGAATGCATCTTTCATTAAATCCCACATGGTGAAATGGTTTTCAACAAATTGGTTGAAGCACTTATCTGCTACCCCTTCTAATGTGGCAGGAAAGAGGATCAAAAAGGCATCCTCTCTTCCCATGAAAGCTCTTGTTTTGCATAATGCTAATAATCTCCTAATGTGCTTCTCTGAATCTTCTTGAGCTAAGCCTTTGAAAGATGGAAATTTTATATTTAATCTAGAAACTAGAGTTTCCAAATCTACCTGACTTGCCATGTTCTTTACTGATGATGTTGATGACAGTGGACTGGGGGGTCTTCTAATAGGACTCCTTGTTTCTTTGCAAGTGACCCTCAATGTTTGAGACCGGGTTGCAGTCATGAGTTATTCATATTCCTCTTAGGCTAAGATAATAAAGAAGAAGATTTACCTCTTAATCCAATGAAGTGGTATTGTAGCACTGTTGGCACTTGAATAATGCTTCTCCACACTGCAATATTGCTTCTCCTATGCTCAAGCCTCCTTGAGTCCCACCGGGCATGCCAAATTTTGTTGGGGGATTCTTGCGCAGAAAGAGACTTGAGTGTTTGTTGGAGAATGGAGAGTGAGAACAGACAATTAATGACACTGAAAACTTCTAATCAATTACGAATAGAAGAATACAAGCTTATTCATAAGCCAGATGCTTTGCACAATATGCCAAAGACTAAATAATGCTCATAATACAAGATTACAAAGTATTTAGAATTTGTTGCCGACCTCTATACCAGACCTCCACTTTCTCCAAGCTTGCCCTTGTGTATGCCTTGCACCAAGTTTCCAATAAGGGGAGGGATGGACACCTTCTGTCGACGCACACCTTCAATGGGACTTTGGAACCCTTGATGTTCCTTGCTTCACTTTCTCTGCATGCAATCTAAGTCACTCTTCTTGCACCTTGCAATGGCTCTCTGTGTCACGCGCACTCTCTCTGAATGTGTGTCTCTTCTCTCTCTTGCTCTAGCATCTTCCCACTAGCTTTGTCCAACCAAGAATACTCCTTCAATGGGTGTTAGCTCACATATGCTCCTAACTCCCATAGCATCTTGGTGCTCACTTTGATGTCCCAAGATTGTCTCCAAAAGTGGGCAGCCAACGAATTCCTCTTTTTTCCTATAGTGACTTTAGATTAAAACAAAAATTTTTAATTGGGGGGCCATACTTTCACTTTTGCATACGTTGCCGCTTCACATACCTTCATATTTTGCCTTTTAATTCTTCGAATGTGCACCTAATAGAGGGTTCACCTGAACCTTCCAAAACAATTTAAAAACACTTTCAACCTTAGAGAAATTAAAGAAGGACACTCTACAACCTGCAACCTCCATCCAACTTCTGTAAATATAATCTTTGTGAACAATTAATTGTGCACAACCTGTGCACCTTGATGCCCAAACTTTGAATGCTTTGACTTTGCCCATGTTGACGCCCGCACTTTGAACCCTTTGACTTTGCCCATATTGACCTTGATCTTGAATATGTTGACTTTGACTACTTTGACTTTGATCCTTTGAATTAGACTATGTTGACTTTGACCAATATTACTTTTATGGGCTCAACAAGTGTATATGTCACAACCACCAAGTTTTGAAGATGAAGATAAAACAGGTTATGTATGGAAGCTAAGAAAGGCACTCTATGGTCTCAAGCAAGCTCCTACAGCTTGGATCCATAAGCTTGTTACTTATTTGCTTGACCAAGGCTTTGTGGCAAGCAAGGCACATTCTTCCTTATTTGTTAAGAAGAACAAATCAGAGGTTATCTACTTATGTGTCTATGTAGATGACATCATTATTATAGGGAATGATGCTAATGGCATCAAGCAAGTTAAGGCTCAACTAATGGAAGACTTTAAAATCAATGATCTTGGTTTACTAACGTACTTTCTTGGCTTAGAGCTTGTATACAAACTTTTTGGCATGTTTATCAATCAAAGGAAGTACATACATGATATGTTTGTAAAGTTCAAGATGGAGAATACCAAAATGCAGGTACTCTTATGGAATTCAACAATAAATTGAGTTCTCATGAAGGTGAACTACTTGATGATGTTACAAGTTGTCAATAACTAGTGGGAAGTCTCATTTATGCTACTCTAACAAGAGTAGATATTGCTTATGGAGTAAGTACATTGAGTCACTTTATGCACCAAGGAAGCCTCATATGGAAGCTGCAAAAAGGGTGCTTAAGTATCGAAAGGGTACAATAAATGAAGGGTTGTTCTATCCCTTAACTTTTGACATAGATATAAAGATGTATTCTGATGCAGATTCAGCTGGCTCCAAGGATGATAGGAGGAGCACTTCAAGGTACCTATCCTTTGCGAGTTCAAAGCTTATATTATGGTAATTAGCTCATTCTTGATTTATTGGCATAACTTTTGCAAGGCTTCAACTTGTTGTCAAAATTCTTCATATTTATCTTTGTAAAAATGGTCCACATCCACGTGGAGTTAGGAAGCTCTAAAATCATGAATCATTTGTG
The DNA here is from genome assembly GCA_020310875.1 of Ceratopteris richardii. Taxonomy (NCBI): domain Eukaryota; kingdom Viridiplantae; phylum Streptophyta; class Polypodiopsida; order Polypodiales; family Pteridaceae; genus Ceratopteris; species Ceratopteris richardii. Next base: position 28,709,378 of record CM035433.1, read on the forward strand.
TATGTGTATGCGTATGCGTATGCGTATGCGTATGTGTATGTGTATGTGTATGTGTATGTGTATGTGTATGTGTATGTGTATGTGTATGCGTATGCGTATGTGTATGTGTATGTGTATGTGTATGTGTATGTGTATGTGTATGTGTATGTGTATGTGTATGTGTATGTGTATGTGTATGTGTATGTGTATGTGTATGTGTATGTGTATGTGTATGTGTATGTGTATGTGTATGTGTATGTGTATGTGTATGTGTATGTGTATGTGTATGTGTATGTGTATGTGTATGTGTATGTGTATGTGTATGTGTATGTGTATGTGTATGTGTATGTGTATGTGTATGTGTATGTGTATGTGTATGTGTATGTGTATGTGTATGTGTATGTGTATGTGTATGTGTATGTGTATGTGTATGTGTATGTGTACGTGTACGTGTACGTGTACGTGTATGTGCATGTGCATGTGCATGTGTATGTGTATGTGTATGTGTATGTGTATGTGTATGTGTATGTGTATGTGTATGTGTATGTGTATGTGTATGTGTATGTGTATGTGTATGTGTATGTGTATGTGTATGTGTATGTGTATGTGTATGTGTATGTGTATGTGTATGTGTATGTGTATGTGTATGTGTGAATGTGTTTGTATGTGTGTGTATGCATATGTGTGTATGTGTATGTGTGTGTATGCATGTATGTGTATGCCTGTGTATCTATATGTGTGTATGTGAGTGTATGTATGCATGCATATGTGTATATGTGTGTGTATGTATGTGTGTGTATACGTATGTGTGTGTATGTGTATTTGTTCATATATGTGTGTATGCATGTTTGTATGTATGTATGCATATGCGTTTGCATGCATGTTTATGCATGTATGCATGTGACTATATGTTTGTGTATATGTGTATGTGTGTGTGTCTATGTATGTGTATGCATATGTGTGTATGTATATGTGTGTATGTGTGTATGTGTGTATGCATGTGTATGTATATGTGTATATGTGATTTTATATGTGTGTATGTGTGTGTATCTCTGTATGCATATGTACGTGTATGTGTATATGCATATGAATGTATGCATATACATGTGTATGCATGTGTGTGTATCTAGGCATGTGACTATATGTGTGTGTGTGTGTATGTGTGTGTATGTGTATTTGTGTATGTCTTTGTGCATGTGCATGTATGTGTGTGTATGTATATATGTGTCTATGTAAATGTGTGTGTATGTGTATGTGTGTTTATGTGTATGTGTGTGTATGCATGTGTATGAATGTGTGTGTATACATGTGTATGTTTGTATGCATGTGTGTATGTATGTATGCATAATGCATTTGTATGTATGTATGCATAATGCATGTGTATGCATGTATGTGTTTATATGCATATGGGTTTAGGTGTGTGTGTGTGTGTGAATATGTGTATATGTCTGTGTGTATACATGTGTGTATGTATATGTGTGTGTATGTGTATGTGTGTGTCTATGTGTGTGTACGTGTGTATGCATGTGTATGTATATGTGTGTACTTTTATGTTTGTCTCTCTCTTTCTCTCTCTCTCTCTCCCTCTCTCTCTCTCTCTCTCTCTCTCTCTCTCTCTCTCTATATATATATATATATATATATATATATATATATATATATATATATATATATATATATATATATATATATATATATATATATATATATATATATATATATATATATATATGTGTGTGTGTGTGTGTGAGTGTGCATGTGAGCATGTTTGTATGTATGTATGCATATGCATGTGCATGCATGTGTGTGTCTATGAATGTACGTATGTGTTTATATCTATATGTGTGTGTATGTATATGTTTGTGTATGTGTATGTGTATGTGTGTATGCATGTGTATGCATGTGTATGTATATGTGTGTATGTGTGTATGTTTTTATGTTTGTATGTGTGTGTATGCATATTTGTGTTTATATATATGTGTGTATGCATATGTGTATGTATGTATGCATATGCACGTGTATGCATTTGTGTGTATGTATGCTTGTGAGTGTATGTGTGTGTGTATTTATATATGTGTGTGTATATGTGTGTTTGTGTATGCATGTGTATGTATATGTATGTATGTATGTGAGTCTATGTGTGTGTATATATTTGTATTAGTATATGTATATATGTATGTTTGTGCATATCTGTGTGTATGTATATGCATGTCTATATATATGAGTGTGTATTTATGTATGCATATGCATGTGTATGCATTTATGTGTATGTATGTATGTGAGTGGATTTATGTACATGCATGTGTATGTATGTGTCTTTGTCTCTTTCTCATATGTGTGTGATGCTCTCTATATATATCTCTCTCTTTCCTCTCTCTCTCTCTTTCCTCTCTCTCTCTCTCTCTCTCCCTCGCTCTCTGCCTCCCTCCCTCCCCCTGTCTCTCTCTCTCTCCCATCTCTCTCTCTCTTCTCTCTTTCACGTGGAGTCCTAACACAAATGTGCTGAGAGAATTCCATTTTTTTTTCATATTCAAAGAGTGTCCCATAAGCCATGCTCTAACATTGGAGGCAGTTTCAAAGTATCCCTATCATGGGAGACTTATAGCAACACTTTTTTAGTACCATCGCATAAGAAATGGCAATGTCCCTTATGCAACCATGGTTTTTTTTGTCATGAATCACTCATATGATGCTCTAAGTTCACAGTGTCCCATAAGTTACAATGCCCTTTTTTTCATTGAGGACATCATTACACCTCCTGTTTCCTTGTGTTGATGACACTTTGCTAACTCTTTTTGCAGGTGGATAGTCAAGTGCTAGTCCAAATGAGGTATTTTTTTAGCCTCTAATGGTGTCAAATAATGATGCAAATCATTCCATTTTTTATGCAGCTTTACATGATGAACTTATTGATGAGAGGGCTCACATAAAAGTGGATACACTTATGTATGAATGGTTGGTGTAAACCTTGAGGGAAAGCAAATTAGCTGCACCATTGACATATTGTACTCGTTCCAGCTCTCATAATGCTTCCTTTTCATCAAATTTCTATGTATCACAAAATAAAACAGAAAGATGTTTGATATGCAATAAAAATATGATGCTATTATGAAAATGGGACTTGTTCTTTATGTGATTTACCTCTATGCAAAAAGGTCATTGGAACTAAATGGTTATACAAGCTAAAACATAAGGTTGATGGAAGAGTTGAAAAGTATAAGGAGAGCTTTGTTGTCAAAGCTTATGCACAAGAATGAGGCATTCATTTTGATGAGAGATTTTCTCCTACATATTGAATGACCACTTCTCATAGCATTTAGGTACTTGGACCTCATCATGGGTGAGAATGCATTATATTATTTGAAGCAAACACCACATGGTTTGTGTAAAAAGATACATGCATACTAGATTGCACATGGTTTTGAGAGCATTTTAAGTATCAAGGGTGGAGATGTACTTCTAATCATTTTTGTATATGTTGATGACATGTTGCTCACTGGTGCTAATGAGAAGCATATTGCTGAATTTAAGGCTAGCTTGCATGCCTCTTTTGAGATGTCAGATTTGGGGGATTGGATTCGTTATTTGGGCATTCGATTATTCAAGTTGATTGAAAAATAGCTTTGTGTTGAACAAAACATATTGACATGTTATTGAAGCATTTTCATTGTTAAGATTGCCACTCCCATGGAGAGAGGTTTACGTGTTGAGTCTTCATGATGCTGGAGATGCATTTGATGTTGTTCTCTATTAACAAGCTATTTGATGCTTGATTTACTTATGCTTAATTTTACCTCTTATTTAGTTTTTTTTTTGTTAGATGAGTAGGTTTATGCATTGACCATGCGTCAAGCATTTGTAGGCAAGCACATCTTTCACTAGTTGAGTGGTACCTAACTAATTAGATTGTTTCATCCTAAGAGGGGATCATTACCGATAGCTTTATGTGTTTTTTTTTACTTAGATTGGGTTGGTTGCTATGAAACTCTTGTGTCCACGAGTGATTTTTGCTTCATGCCTAGTAGCTCATGCATATCTTAGTTAAGCAAGAAGCAGCCTATTGTGGGCACTTTTAGTTTATGAGGTTAAGTATGTGGATGCTTTAACCTTAGTTGTCGAGTGTGCATGGCTTAGACATTTTTTGGCTGATTTGGGTGTTGGTCAACCTTCTACCACCACCATCTTCATTGACAGTCAAAGGGCAATGGTAGTTCTAAGGAACCCTATGTTACTTGCTTGCACAAAGCACATTGAGGTGCACGATCATTATGTGAGGTACCTTCACTACTCGAGAGATGAATTTGACTAAGTGCCAACAAAAGATAATGTTGCAGACCTCTTCACATAGGCTCCTACCTAGGGAGAGGTTTAAGGCTTTGCATGAAGATTCGGGCTTACTTTTTTAAAAAATCATTATTATTTTTTTTCATGTTCAAGATCTCATGAATTTCTGAAGATCAATGACAATTAACCAATGGATTTAGTCAAAGGGCATAACATGTATTTTTTCTACCTCCACGAAGTGAAAATTGAAAAAGAAGTCCTCATTTAGAGGCTTTGGAAGATTTATCCAAATCATATTTGGATCTTTTGGGATCACCCTCATGACGGGAATGGATCTATTACTAGATTCAACCATCAATGGTCTTTGGGCTTTCAACATTTTATGTCTCATATTCACAACATATGGGTGGAAAATAACTTAGGACTTCCTCAAGCATTTTTTATTGCCTCATGTATGCCTCCAACATAGAGCAAGAGAGGATTGAGAAATGGTCTTCATTAGACTCCATACTATATGTGTCTATCCTCATCTGGGATTTCAACATGGGAACCATCCTATGTGGATTAGGATTACACACATACCTCTTCGCATTGACATTTAAATATCTAATAGCTTTCATGTGTATTTTTCACCTTCCAACTTTTGTTTAAGGGGTAGTTCTTCATAGTCTTATACAAATCCTTCTATTTATCCTTAACATTGGTTAGGCAGGATATTAAATTTATGTGGCAAGAATCCTTCCAAGGTAGCTCCTCCCTGCCCAATGTTGGATGCAAATGAGCAAAGTTATACATGAAATCCTTGAAGTCTAACACAAATACATTATAAGGATAAGAAAAGGAACAACAACATATTTTTTTCATGTTGAAACTAAACTAAACAAGGTAAGCCTTGATTCTCAACATGGTTTCATGAAAACTAGAAACAAACTTATACTCGATGAGAAAATCAAGGGTAAATGTATTTAACCCCACTTCAATAAGCGATGGGTAAGTAGAGGTGAGAGACCATCAAAATAAATGTGAAAGCTATTGTAAAAAGTGAGAGTCAAATATTTTCTTCCCAAATGGTCTCCAAAACCAAGAATGTGTTCCCACATAAGAATGAGAACCACAATCTCATGACCAACCGTTTTAATTGGATTCTTCGGTTCTAAATCTTGCTCACTACTCCGACTAGAGAGTGCATGGCCCACATCTTCTAGGTATTAACAAAAATATTCCCTCTTAGTTTATCACAAGTGCTCATAGAACCACTATTTAGGATCAAAATTCTTGATGCCATCAACTCCATTCCTAAGGACAAGAGCTTCAACCTCGATAGTCTTGCTACTAATTTTTTCAAGGTCATCAAGCAAAACCTTGTTGGGACTCTTCAGATGGTGTGTTGGACGGCCATCAAAATTTATAGACCATTGAGAAGCCGTAATGTTGGGGTGGTAAAAGAAACCCACAAGAAGAACAAAAAAATAAAATCAAAATTGGAGAACAATAACAATGTTGTAGGTGGTATACAAGGTGACTATGAAAGCCCACATGAAGCATACAAAAAATCATCTTCGTTTTTGGATTAAAAAAAAAGCCAAAAATTACTTCGTAAAGGGTAGGCTGGTCCTGGATGTCATCACTGTTTATGTCTAGAAGTCAAGCTAAAAATTTCTTTTTTTGATAGTCACCATCGATAAATCATATGATAGGTAAGAATGGAATTTATCTCACAATCCCTGAAGAATTTGTGTCTTGGAAATATTTTTATCAAAGTTTTCTCTATGATCTAAGGCCTAGATCAATTCGAATGGTAACGATTTTTCTCCTTTAGAGATTAAGGATGGAATTGTCCTTATTTGTTCGCTATTGTTGGAGATATTATTAACTACTTCTTCCACAATCGGGTCCTTTCTAGTGAAACAAAGGTTGGTTCTCTTTCACAAGGTCTAGATTAATGTGTATCCAATAATTCTCTTGTATATTTTTTTATACTTTAGAGATTTTTTTTTCAAAAAAACAAACAATTGTATTAAATATCCAAAAGTAGTACCAAGCATATCTTATCTTGGAGTGTTATCAGCGGAGAAAGACAAGAAAGGTGGAAAATGAACCTCCCATGATTCCAAATTTCTTTGCAATATAGTGATTATCACTAGAACAAATATATGGGTTTTTCTATGTGTATTTCGACCGCAACCATGGTAATTTATTTCTTAATTTCCATCGCTCTGAATCTGAGTATATAGAAAAATTTCACCCATATACTAGTCATTATCCACACCCAAAAGAGATTTGGCGACTATTCTATTTTTTCTTCGACATAATGCTCACAATATTGGTCCATATGTTTGTCAAAAGGAAAGGAAATACAATAATGTTATTTGTTGGTATCATTTAGCACAGCTGTGTTTGAACGCACTTGAGACTATCGGGGCACTTTCTCCCACTTAGGGATGGTTTTCTCCCCCAAATTATATATATGCAAATAACCCTAAAGTGTCACTTATTTGTTAAACATTCACTTGGTGATAAAATAAGTGTTGTATAGTTCTTGAAGCTTCTTCTTCTTCATTCTACTAATTGCGTGTTTCAATTATCCTTGGTATTTGACGATTGGTATCAAAGTAGGCCATTAGTTCTTTAGGGCATCATTGACACACTTTTGGTCACATACCCAAAATAGCAAAGAATTTGGTAACCATACATAGGATGATTACGAATTCAAAATAGCTTCTTTGTGTGACATCAAAATTTTGATTTGAGCTCATTTAAGCCTCTAAAAATACTATTCTAGTGGCTATGCAAACAATTTCATCATTTTGCTCAAGACATATACATTTTTAGTTTTGCCAATACAAGCACCTCAAATCCTACTACATGTCTACTAGAGTTAAAATGGTTATTTCTATTCAAAATCTTTGAGATACACTCATCTCTTTACATCATATTATTTATTCATTGGCCATGTCTTAAAGGAATTATGTATTCTATATGTTGTTTGCTGAGAATAAATTTGATGGTTCTAATTACTTATTGTGGGCATACATGATCCATCATGTATTGGTAGCAAAATGTTTGTGGAATACTCTCGAGGGCATTGAAAAACATCTTCCTACACTTCGAAATATAGTGACTAAAGATGATGCAGATGATGTTTGAGAGGATTCTATTCAATGTTATGATCCTAATGTTGTATCTCTTGTAGATGAACCTCAATGGGATGGATATGTGTACAATGTGTGTGTTAATAGCTTTGTCAATCTTACATGCCAGTATAAGTTGCATTCACGGTTGCAAAATAGAAAAACATGCATGGGATAAAACACTGTTCTAGGCAAGAAATGAGGCTTCTATTCATTTCTTTCGCAAACAATTGGAGAGTGATCATATGAATGAATGAGATTTAATGGACAGTTTTCTAATAAAGATCAAGGATTCAAAAGAGAAATTGAGATCTACTGATGAAATCTTGCTAGGTAGTGTACTTATGTAGATTCTTCTCAATATTCCTCTAGTTTCCTATTAGAGTTTTTCTTCTATTCTTTGGTCCATGATGAAAGGCAATCCAAATGCTAGAATCTTTTAGGATCTAGTCTAATTTTTTTATGTAGGAAAACTAGTCTAGGCAAAACAAGTCGATTATGTTTCTTGTAAATTAATCTTTCTTAGCTAGTCAAAAGGGCAAAGGTAAATGGAGCTCATTTATTAATAATACAAAAAATCTTAATTTTATTCAATCAAAGAATGAAGACAAAGATGATAAGACAATAGAAAAACATAAACAATTTTGGAAGTATCGTATGGAAAATGATCATGTCATCAAGTGTTATCCCAAACGAGCTACAAAAGAGGCAAAGAAGAAAGAGGCTAAAATTGTTGTTGCAAAGGTCCCTACACCTAAAAAAAACTCCATTGTCAATGTTCAAAATGAGGATTATGCATTTATTATTGATTGAAGCTATTCTTCATCTTCTCATGAGTAGTGTATGTATGAAGTAGACTCAGATGTTTGCTACTTTGATAGCTGTCCAACCAAACATATTACTTCACAATGTTGTTCTTGCACTTCACGTTTACCTAATCCTCTAGGGAATATTCTCACATGTTCTCACAAGTCCTCTTATCATATCATGAGAGTTGGAAATATCATTCTCACTACTAATGATTGTAGTATTTTCACATGGTCGTTTGACCTATATATGCCAAGGAACAACAAAATGCTATTATCAATTTCAACACTAGCAAAGAGTTTACTGATTGTAAATTTTTTTGAGGATGGATGTATTAGATTTGGGGCATTTTAAAAATTACTTGGGCACTCCATTTATGCAAGTTGATGGGGGAATAGCTTTGCGAAAACAAAGTACATCAACACATGACCACAATGTTTTGGCCTTGAAGATTGAAAACCTATCACCATTCCTATCAAAATATGTTTACACTTGAGTGTCCATTACGTTGGAGATGCATGTAATATTATTCCCTATCAACCAGCTATTGGATGCTTGATTTATGTATGCATATTTTGACCAAATATCGAATTTGATCTCTCAAATGAGTAGGTCTATGCATTGCCCAATTGCCAAGCATTGGTAGGAAGTTTAGTGCATCTTTCACAACTTGAGTAATACCCGATTACTTGGATTTTTTTAATCCCAAGAGGGGATCTTAGTTTATAGATTCACATGATTGTTCTAACATAGATTGAGCTTGTTGCTATGATACTCATATGTCCACCAAAGATATTTGCATCATTCTTGGTACCTCATGCATATCGTGGTTGAGCAAGAAGTAGTCTAGAATGGCCACTTCTAGTTATGAGGTTAAGTATAGAAAAATAGTTACATTGATTGTTGCATTTATGTCGCTCAAAAGCCTTTTCGCTAATTTGGTTGTTGTCCACTCATGTGTCACCGCCATCTTTACTGAGAAGTTAGACCACATTGTAAATTGCAAGGAACCCTATGTTCAGTGATCACACAAATCACATTGAGGTGCACTATCATTTTGGGAGGGAGACACTAAAGAGATTAGTTTTTCTTATGTGCACATATGCAATACGTTTGTAGAAATTTTCACAAAAGCTCTACCTAGAGAGAGGTTTGAATCTTTTTGCAAATCTTTGGCTTACTTTCTTTCTTGAATTGATTCCATTTCACATATTTTGGCACTTCATTGTACATGAGTGCCAGGTGCTTGTTCATTGCATCACTCCTAGAGTGGATTTGTTGATACATTTTGGTAGTGATGTATGTGAAAGAACTTACAATCACTAACCCACTTTTTCCCCTCTTTAGGAGGTTTTTCCCCTGTCTATATATACATATATAGCATATGCGCATAGTTATATGCATCCGTAGTAGGCCTTGTACGCCAAATACCGACAAGTATGGTCAATCCTATAGGTGAAGATAAAATACCGACAAGTATGGTCAATGCTATAGGTGAAACAGTCTAAGAAGGATTCTGATGTATGTTTCATTGGCCGTGCTACAAAAAAACGCATTCACATATTAGATCACATAAACATATCTACATGTAGATCTCTCTCCACTTCTTAATGTACATCCAATTTTAATCTTAAAATTTTGTTATTCTTCTCCATAGCTATCAGATTTGTATCGTCATCTTCTCTGCTTTCCTTTTCTTGGGATGCTTGAGTATCATCATATCCCTATTGTAGAGCATGACCTATCATATCCCGTGGCATGGTATTCGAAGGATGCATTAGATCTAAGTTAGGTATAATTTTCGGTATATCATCATCTTCAAATATTTTCTCTATATGATTCATTTGTATGAAATATCAAAAGAATTTATCAGCATTATAAGGAATAAAACTAGCTTTTCACATTTTATAAGGCAATGCAAACATGTCAAGATCATCACACTAGAAATCTTTTGAATCTATTTGTATAAAAGCACTAAAAAGTTTTCATATAGTTGAATTTCGTTTAAGGGTAGTCAGTTTTAACGATTGCACATTGAATAGAAACATATCGAGACATCAAAAAGAACTCTTCAAGATATTGTTTATCATACCAAAATACTCTAAATTAATGATTTGATCCTTGTATCCCGTGCACTTGCTCTCATTGTCTGTATGAAGCTCACAAGTGCACCACAATCCATATCACAAGAAGAAAGGGGAGACATCGAAGCCATAGAAGCGTCCAAACCAATGGAAAGGTTCATTAAGAAGGTATGATAGGGTAAGACATCCAGTTGAGAGGCTTACATGTGACTAATTCATGGCTAGGCACTTCGCATGTCTGTGTAAAGTTTTTGAATAACCCACATGTTTTGAAGAAGCAAATACATGCAGAGAATGGAAAGAGGTTATGAAGAATATGTATTACAAGTTTTGGAACAATCTTTCAACATCGCCACGTTTAAGCATCCTTATAGACGGACACGTATATCTGAGCAGAGATGCAACCAAGTGCTGTGATCTTTTCATCTAAGGCAGCTTTGGAAAGAGCAAAAAGTAAGCTTGCAATTGCCACCCTCTGAACCTGTCGTTGCTGATGACCGACACCATGCCGCATCAATTTTTATTTTAATATAAAGGAAGTTCGGCATTAGCCTACTCTCCCGAATTTGAATTAAATAAAGAAAAGTACAATAGAAGAGAACTAGTGCCCACGGGACCTCCCAAATCGATTTTTGGCAGAGGGACTTGTAATGCCACATCGATTTTCGACGAGATCTCATCTCCGGAATTTGAAGTCCACGAACGGAAATCGAGAGATGGACAAGCACAGACTGAGTCTGTACAACTGGAGCTTTTCTCTCTACAGCTGTACTCTGAAAAGCTTTCGTCCAACTCAGCCATCATCTTCCTCGAACTACGTCCGCTGTCAACTGTCAACAGTAACACGATTGCATCCTCCAACGAACCCAGACAGACAGGACGAATCACATCCCTTCACAGCGATCATCTTCTTCAGGTAGCGCCTTGCCTCGAGCAATGCTCAGCAGAAGCGCGATTGCGTTGCCCCACAACCAGATAGAAGTATAACAATAATCACTGCATTACCACGGTAACTTCGCGTATCGGCAGCATCGCGCATTGTACAATAAGATCTCCTGTACTGAGCAAACATATCACGCAAAGCTGCTTTGCTGTTCCCTCTCTCTCTCTCTCTCTCTCTCTCTCTCTCTCTGTGGCCTGCGGCCATGGCGAATTGTCAATTTGACGGGATGAGACCTCTAATGCGATGGATTCAAAATCCACAGATGGCAGGAATTGGCAGGCAATAGTATGAAACACGTCGGACATCATTACAACACAGAGCATTATTACAACTTAGAGATCGAGCAATACATGAAAAATCTCTTCAGAGATTACAACGATAGAAGAAGTGCCTAAATTTTACGGGTAGGTAAAAAATGTCTTACGTGCCTCATTCATTTTTTAATGTTGTGTGAATAAAAAAAAAAATCAACAATGAAGAACCTTTTTTGGATTCAATTACCATATATGGTGGATAAAACCATTTTGAAGAAGAGTAATTATGTGACCTAAATACCCAAAAGAGGTTGGGTGAACGTTCTTTTGGAGCATTTACAAAGTTTAAGTTCCATATTCTAGGATCAAAGATTTGCTTAACCATAGAGAAGAAAAAACAATCAAAGATTGTAAGCAAAATAAATCAAAGATTATAAGCAACATAAACAAAGATTGTTAAGTAACATGAATCCTTTAAACAACATAATGGATCATCAACTATGTTTCTGATGGGTATAATCTATACCAAATTTCAAACTAGCATAGATGAAAATCCACATGTGTATGTTCGTAGCTTTTTTTATAATTATGAGATCGTAGAAACAATAAAGGTAGTACACAGAAAGCAAGAACATTCTAGGAAACCTTAAAACTGAAATTTGTTAAGTGGTTGGCTAAATGTGATGCTCGTTCCTACACTTAGGATATAAACACAAACTTGCAAGAATACTTTAGGAAATCTCATCTACTTTTGAAGGTATCACATAACTGAATGAAACAAAAACTCCATTGAAGGACTTATTTTGTATTCAAATTTGTAGAGATGGCTGAATAAACCACTTTGAAGACGAACTTTTAAGCACTTGGACCCATAGTGCTTAGAAGAGATATGGAAATGTTTCTTTTCGAGCATCTAACAAAGTTCAAGATTAATAAGAAAAAATATTGATATTTGTTTAACAGCAATTTGAGATTGTATGCAACATGAACCTTGTAAACAAGAGACACAGCATGGCTCAAAAACCAATGATTTTGATAGATGTTACCTATAGAAGAATTCAGTTAGCTCTAGAGATTTGTATGACACTTGATTGCTTCTTTTCTATAGGTGGATGTTCAAGTGTTATTCCAAATGAGGCAATTTCTCTACCTCTACAGGTTTCGCATGATGACACCAATCATTCCATTTCTGATGCACTTGTTGACGCAAAGGCTGATAGAGCAGGCAAAAACTATGCATATATGGCTAATGCAGACTTTGAGAGATAGAAAATTTCATACATATTAACGTTTACATCTTTCTGAATAACCATGAAATCCTAGATACACTCAGGATACTATGTACAAAGCAAGAACGTTCAAGGCAAACCTATTATAGAAAGCTACGAAGGACTTGACTAAATATGATGTTAGTGCTTTTCAAACATTTTAAAATATCATGGAAACATTTCACTGAAGGTTTTTCCAAGAAATTTATATTGCATAGTTCTTTGAATTATTGATGCATGGGAAATAAAAAATAGGAGAGATTTTCCAATAACATGCAATGTCATTTCGAAGTATACTTAGATAAAT
>CM035433.1:28727434-28887434 GCA_020310875.1 Ceratopteris richardii
ATATATATATATATATATATATATATATATATATATATATATATATATATATATATATATATATATATATATATATATATATATATATATATATAGAATCAATTAAGAAAAAATCCAAATATATAGATAAAATAGGATAGTTATATAGATTAGGATTTTAAAATTAGGGTTTTAAGTTTTTCAGGTATTTAAGTATTTAGGTTTAGTATTTCAGGTTTAAGTCTTTAAGAGTATGATTTTTAGGTTTAATAAAAAAACAAATGTTCTAAAATGTCCATATTGTAGCAGATGGCTTCTTTGGATCCTAAAGAGAGAATGGCATGTCTTTGCACACAGTGCAAGTATCAAATTTATCGAAAACGACGGATTTGTACTGCACATGTTAGAGAGTATGGATCCTTTGATAGGATTCGACTGGAAAACCTACGCTATCATTTGCATGGTCCCCCCTGTGAGCAGATGGACCCAAACGACATTGCACCGGTAACCTCTCGTGGACAAAAGAGAGCAAAAAAGGACTTAGACGTACAAGCAAGTACTAATAATATTACACAAAATGAACATATGGAAGAGATGCTTGAAGCATTTTATGAGATGGACGAAGATGATGGTGGAGAAGGTGTCGACAATTTCATGGACACAACAGAAATTCCATGATCAGAAGTCGATGAAGAATATGAAAACATGCGAAGACTAGCTCGTTTACCACTTTACAATGAAGCAAATATATCTGTACTACGTGCATCACTCGCGATGCTCAATCTGCAATCCATTTATGGATGGTCAGATAGTAGTGTCAGTGAATTGTTCAGGTAAGTGGAGAACAAATTGGCTTTCATTGTTGTATCACAATAACTTTATTTACTAATATCATTTTAATTGCTTATTGCAGGCTTCTTAAAGATCAATTTTTGCCAAAGGGCAATGACATGCCTCCAACACGTGGAGATGCGAAAAAACTTTTATAGTCCATTGGAATGGATTATACTAAAATTCATGGTTATCCGAATGATTCCATTCTCTTTCGGAATGAGTATGAGCATCTCCACGTATGTTCAAAGTGTGGAGCAAATAGATTTAGAGAAGATGTTGTAGGCGAAGCAATCCCCGCAAAGGTTCTTCGCCACTTTCCTATCATTCCACGAATTAAGAACATGTTTAGATGCAAATCTATGGCTGACTTAATGTCATGGCATACAAAGAGCAGGTCTGCAGATAATGTAATGCGAGTGCATGCTGACTCTGATGCTTGGAAGCACATAGATAGTAAGTGGCCAGAGTTTGCTAGTGAGCCTCGGTCCATAAGTCTAGGCCTAGCTATGGATGGAGTGAATCCATTTGGATTACGCAGTTCTTCATGGAGCACATGGCCTGTATGTTTGGTCAATTATAATATCCCACCATGGTTGGCCACAAAGAAAGGTCATTTATTATTAGCTCTTATTGTACCAGGTAAGTATAAGGTAAAAAACATGGATGTATATCTTGCACCACTTGTGGAAGAACTGCGCATTTTATGGGATGGGATTACTGTGCGTGACATGTCTCAACCTATAAGAAGACAAGACGTGCGAGTGCAAGGCATACTTATGCAGACAATGCATGATTGGCCTGGTTATGGTGAATGTTCAGGTTTATAGATTTTGGGTTACCATGCTTGTCCTTTATGCGGACCAGGACTCGAAGCACGCTATGCCAAAGCACTACGTAAAACTTTCTATGAAGGACATCATAGATATTTGCCTGATGGACATGTTTTACGTGAAGGACAAATTGGTCGACAAACGTAACACCAAATGAAAGCTAGCGATTGGAAACAACTGTGGGATTTAGAAAATCCAGTTACTGGCATGAAACGGTTGTCCATTTTTCATGAACTCCCTTACTGGAGTGAATTGTTGATCAATCATTTGGTGGACCCGATGCATATTTTTAAGAATGTGGGAGAGATTCTTTGGAAAACTTTGATCGGAAAGTAAGAAAGCAAAGCACAAAGGGAGGACTTAGAAGAGTGAGGTTGTATGAGAGAGTTGTGGGCAATTACTAAGCCCAACGGAACAGTATCGTTACCAAGAGCTCCTTGGGTGCCTCACAGGATGGAAGAGCAACAAGTGAAGAAAACAATTTCAGAGTTTCGAACACCTACTAGATGCATGAGGTGTCTAAAGACTACTTTCACACGAAACAACGATTTTGCAGGACTCAAGTCTCATGATTGGCACATGTTTTTATAGTTTGTGCTCCCTGTAGCCTTAAAAGATTGTCTTTGAGAGGATGTACGAAGAACCATTTATTAAATTAGTTCTTTAGTACGATGGATATCTTCTAAAGAGATAAATAGAGATAGCATAGAGAGTGCGAACCTCAATGCTATCGAGGATCTTTGTATGATAGAGAAATACTTTCCCACAAGTATTCTCACTATTCAACTTCATTTACTGGTTCATGTGGTAGATGAAGTTGCAATAGCAGGAACTGTCCATAGTCGATGGATGTTCTTCTTAGAGCGCTTTATGAAGACATTAAAAGGGTTTGTTTGATAGAGAGCATGTCCAAAGGGTAGCATGGCAGAGGGATGGCTTGTACAAGAATCTCTTGTATTCATAACTGAGTTTCTACGTATGTCCGATCCCGAAATGCCTCGCTTATGGAGTGATGATGAAGATGTTCGTCTCGTAGGTGATGAACCACAAGGTAAAGGATTGCAAAGAAAAATGGATGCAGCTTTTAGGGAGAAGGCAATGAAGTTTTGCATAGTTAACTCTGAGCCTATGCAGAAGTGGTTAGAAAGGTATGAGCTTGCCAACGAAACTAAACCAAAGGAAAGAGCTCAGTTTCGAAGAAATCGTTCCACTCGATTTTTGCCTCTTCCAGAAAGTCTTCGACCTCTTCCACCTTTTCCAATGAGCAGATGGCTAGATACAGCGGTTTTACAAGCAAAGGCAGCGGGTGAAGATATCTCTAAAGAAGAAGAACTCATAAAAGGATGTGATTGGGAGTATATTAAATACGGTGCACTATGGTCTCATGGACGACATTTTTGAATCGCACGAATTGATCAAAATAGGTCTACTTTTGATAGTGGAGTGATGGTGAATTTTTTGCAAAAAAGTAGAGCAAGTGCAATAGATGATAATGCTATAGAAGGCGAGCTAGATTATTATGGTGTGATTCAAGACATCTTGAAACTATCTTTCAGAAAGTTTGATTAATTTGTTTTTGATGTGAAATGGTTCAAAGTAGTCACCTCTGGAAGAAACGCAATAGTGAGACGGGATAAAAGCGGTTTGCTTCAAGTGGAATCCACAAGATTATGGACAGATGAAAGTGTGAGGCTTTCCTCAAGAAACATGTGAATGATGTGTGTGCCACTCTCCTCCCATCCATTTATATCCTCTTGTATCTAAAATAGTAGTGATCTGGAATGTTCTAGCGTCGCCATGTGGCGAGCATGCAACTCTCATCCCCACTAACCATCAAATACCTTAGGATATACCCCCGAGCTTAGGACCTTGGCTAACTAGCCCTCGTCCCACACACACATGGAATGGTCTCTGTAGACTAATGTCTGACACTCTCTCCCCCTTCTAAAGATCATTGTCCTCAATGATCAATGAGGGAAAGTACTTGCGAACCAGAGCTGCTGATTCCCAAGTAGAGTCAGTAAGTGGTAATCCTCTCCAGGCTACCACATACTCTTGGATGACATGATTCCCCAACCGTTTCTATCTCCTAAATAGTATTCTGTCTGGAGAATGATCTTCTCTATCGGTTTCCTGCAAAGAAACAATACCCTCTATTAGATTATCCTCCCTAGATATATACTTTCTTAGTTTATTGACATGAAACACTCGATGGACTCTGCAATCTAGAGGAAGCTCTAATCGGTATGCAACATCACTCAACTTCTTTACTATCTTCCAAGGTCCACAATACCTTGGTGATAGTTTACTACACTTCCCTGTGGACAATGAAGTAGATCTAGCAGGTACCTGAAGGAAGACTTGCTCTCCTTCCTCAAATGATATAGGAGATCTTTTCCTATCAGCATACTCCTTGGCTCTATCAGCTGCTTGCTGCATCTTGGCTTTAGCTATTTCAAGGTTTGCTTGGAGATTCGCTAAGAACTCAAAAGCACTAGGACATTTCTTAGGCATTCCTATGGTACTGGGAGCAGTGGGGTTCATGCCATAGTTCATCTCAAAAGGAGACATCCCAGTCACCTTGTGAGGTCTATTGTTATAAGCAAACTCTACTAATGGCAAATAACTATCCCTATCTGTCTGTCTCTCAGAAACATATGCCCTTAACATATCCTCTAGAATTTGGTTGACCCTCTCGGTCTGACCATCTGTCTGTGGATGATCATGACTACTCATTTTTAGTGACACTTTCAGTTTGTCAAATACAAACTTCCAAAAGTGTCCTGTAAATCTGACATCCCTATCTGAGATTATGGATGTAGGTAACCCATGCAATCTGAAGACATTCTGGATAAAAAACTCCGCTACCTGTGGAGCTTCTATCGTCTCCTGCGTGGGTATGAAATGAGCCATCTTGCTCAATCTATCTACCACAACTAGGATTGTATCCCGCTTCAAAGCATTGTTGAACATAAGTATGGATATCTCTGGCTAATCCAGGCCACCAAAATGTTCGTCTAACAAGCTGTATTGTCTTGTCAACACCAGGATGTCCTGTGCAGGGAACATCATGGTTATCATGCATGACTTTCTTTCTCAAATCCCGGGAATCTGGCACACAAACCTTTCCTTTCCGCTTCACTATTCCATTCTCCTGTGAGAAATTGGAATATGGAATGGACTTGTTTGCTTGCGTAGAAGAAGAAACAGCTGGAACTGTCCCGTCTCCTAAAATAGAGTCATTACTAATGGCTCTAACTATCTGTAACAAATGTGGATCTTCATCCTGTGCTTCCTTAATTTCTTGAAGCAATGAGCTTTCTAAAACTGTAAAGCTCATTTGATACATTATTCGAGATAATGCATCAGCTACTATATTTTCTTTGCCTCTTCTATACAAGATTTCCATGTGAAATTCTTGCATGAGCTCAGCCCAACGAGCCTGTCGGCCTCGAAGATCTAGCTGACTACAGAAATACTTGAGTGTATGATGATCTGTGAATACCTTAAAGTCTGCACCATAAAGATAGTGTCTCCAAAATTTAAGTGCATGCACCACCGCATACAACTCTTGTTCATGCACTGGCCAATTGCGTTGTGCACTACTTAACTTCTTACTTTCAAAAGCTATTGGCCTGCCATCTTGACTTAAGACTGCACCTATGGCTCTGCCGCTAGCATCGGTCTCTAACTCAAATGGTTTCTGAGGATCCACCACTTTGAGTATAGGAGCCTCTGAAACAGCTTGTTTCAGAGTATCAAAACTTTCTTGCTGCTCTTGCTTCCATGCAAATGGAATTTTGCCTTTGAGCAAGTTTGTAATAGGTGCTGCTATCGACGAATATGAAGAGATGAATTTCCGATAGAAATCCGAAAGTGCTAAGAATGATCGTAACTGCCCCTTATCCTGAGGAGTAGGCCATGCTAAAATAACTGATACCTTATTGGGATCCATCTGAACCCCATCGGCTGAAATCACATGCCCTAGATAGTCTATCCTCCGAAGAAACAACTGTGTCTTCTGTGGATTTACATACAGCTTATTTTCTTTTAAAATATTCAACACAAACCTTAAATGATTTTCATGCTCATACACAGTCCTACTATACACTAGCAAATCATCTACAAAATCAACAACACACTTTCCTATGAAAGGTCTTAAAATATCATTCATTAACATCATAAATGTAGCTGGAGCATTTGTCAAACCAAAAGGCATGACCAAATACTCATAATGACCAAAACGGGTTCTGAAAGCTGTCTTATGTACATCATGATCTTTTACTCTAATCTGATGATAGCCACTCTTTAAATCTATCTTACTAAATACAATGGCTCCTCCTAGAGCATCTAAAAGATCATCAATCCGGGGCATAGGATATCTGTGTCTAATAGTGATCTTATTGAGTGCTCGATAGTCGACACACATCCTATAAGATCCATCCTTCTTCTTCACAAGAAGAACTGGTGCGGCAAAGGGTGAATAGCTGGTCTAATCAGCCCTTTTTGAAGATACTCGTCCACGACCTTGCGGACTTCATTTTCCTCCTGCAAACTCATTCGAAATGGTGGCCGAGCGGTCGGACCCGCTCCTGGTACCAATTCGATTCTATGCTCTATATTCCTGCAAGGAGGCAAACCTGATGGTAATTCCTTTAAAAACAACTCTTGGAATTCTGCTCTCACTTTAGCTGAAAGTGCTGGAGCATTCCAACTAGAGTCTCCATGACTGCATGAATCCATCTCAACATACGACAAATACATGAAATAAAGAAAATAGATATACTTACAATCAATTTTGAGCAACTTGGTAGCAGTTACCAATCGTGTCTCTTGGAGATCTGGTTCTCCACGGATCAATAATCTTCTTCCCTCATGCTCAAACTGATACACATGCGAAGCAAAATCAATGACTGGTTTCTTCCTCGCATGCCACTTCTTACTAAGAACTATATCGAATTGAGCTAATCTCCCTATCTCAAAATCCAATCTGTCCTCATAGGACTGGATCTGAATAGGAAGATCAACTACTCGTCTATCCCAAGTCTCAGTTCCCTTCCCGTCAGCTAACTCTACGGTATAAGTATAATCTGACTGTACCGTATCTAAGCATAATCTCTTGACTAGTCGAGAACTAATAACACTATGAGTCGAACCTGTGTCAAAGAGTACCTTGACAGGCTGTCCTGCCACGACTCCTCTCATAACAATAAGCTCAGTATCTGGGAACCGGTATCCTTTTTGTGCCACTGGCGAAAGCACATCATCTGGCACAGTCAGAACCTTTTTAGTGACTATCATAGCCACTATGGGAGATGATAATGGAGATGGGGAATCCCCAAACTCATCCTCACTCCCACCCCCTGCATGAGTCGGATTTATGACTATGGTAGGTGCTATCTTTTTCTTTTTAGGACAATCCTTATATAAGTGTTGTCCTAAGCATCCATAGCACAAACCCTCTTTCATTGCCTTCTCTTTCTGCTAAGAGGTAAGAATAGATCGGTTATATGCCCTCTCAGCCAGAGCAGACACTTTTCTTTTTCCTCGTGAGACTGTCTGGATCATGTGCACCTTCTTAGCCTCCCTAGAAGGCTGTGCACTGACCGAACCAGGAGTCGAAGTATGGAAAGGTCGGCTAACCCTAGTCCATGGGGATCTCTGGCCCTGGGAACCTGTGCTCTTGTGGCCATCCTCATAAACCAAGGCCATCTCTGTGGCCTATGCCAAAGACTGACACCGCTCTTTCCTTACCAAAGGTCGGATAGTTTCTCTGAGTCCCAAGACAAAGTTGTGGACTTGAAGAAACTCTGGAATGGTATCAGGTACTTTAAGAAGCACCTCTCTATACCGATCTGCGTATTCTTGAACTGACTGATTCTTCTGACTGATGAAGAACCAGGTGTCTAGTGCTCTAGACCTCTCATCAGGTGGTACAAAATTATTATAAAACAAGATTTTGAATTGATCCCATGTCGTGGGCTCCTTCTTATCCTGTTCTATCTTTCGAAATTGGTCTTTCGTCAGGACAGAGGGTGCCCGTGCTCGGGTTATTAATCCCACATACTGCTGGAAAGCAAATTTAATTATATATAGAGTTTTGTTACAATAGCAAGACAATAGGCCCGTGATCAAAAAGCTCTCGTGGCCTTCACTCGGACCTCTACGTCTGCATCGAAGACAAGATGGGACAAACTTCTGCTTCTTTCAAATAATAGAGAAAAAAAAACAAATGGTCTTCCTGTCCCACTGCGCCGGCAGTGCTCCTGAAGGGGTATGTCTCCAATGATCTCTGAAGAGGAGGGCTCACGAGCTCCTGTGTGGTTATCCTGCAGAGGCTTTAGAGGCGGGGCACATGCACGTGAAGCCGTTTGTGCCACGGAATTCTTGCTACAGACGACTTCTGACCTCCAAAATTCTTAACACACGATGGAGAAGGCCAAAAACTGAACGAACGACGACACTCATAAAAAACCCCAAAAAGCATGCGCGATATTTTTTTTCTCAAAATAGCTCAACAAGAACTAGCTCTGATACCAAGTGTGAGGCTTTCCTCAAGAAACATGCGAATGATGTGTGTGCCACTCTCCTCCCATCCATTTATATCCTCTTGTATCTAAAATAGCAGTGATCTAGAATGTTCTAGCGTCGCCATGTGGCCAGCATGCAACACTCATCCCCACTAACCATCAAATACCTTAGGATATACCCCCGAGCTTAGGACCTTGGCTAACTAGCCCTCGTCCCACACACGCATGGAATGGTCTCTGTAGACCAATGTCTGACAGAAAGGGATACATTTGTACTTCCCGAACACTGTGAGCAAGTTGTTTTCATACAAGATTCAAAAGAACCAGAGTGGCTATTTGTTTTACAAGTCGCTCCACGTAGTAGACAAATTTTTGAGAACATAGATGTAGAAGAAATTCCATCTCTAGTGGACTCAGAGATTCATTCGATAGTCGAGGAGGAAGAGATCATTGTTCGAGAAGAAGAGGTCATTGAAGAAGAGGTCATTGTTCGAGAAGACGAAGCAATAGATGATGATCAGGAAGAAACCAGCATAGAAAGCGATTTAGAAGCCATCAATATAGAGATAGATATTCTCGGTGCATTGGATCTTCAAGAGGATGCTCGACTAGAGGACTTTTGAATAAAACACTTGTACGTTGTCGCGGGGTTCGAAGAAAGGAGAGAGAAAGTGAACGAGTATGGATATTCATGGTTCGCCTATTGAGTCCCATGGATATGAGTGCATGAACCACCTTTGCATAAAGAGGATGCCTACTTGAAGATCTCGAAAACAACAATTATTGCTCAATTCATATATATGGCTTCAAGCTTATGAAGGCCTAACATACACTATAGAGCCATTATTTCGTTCAATTTATATGAAAGAGAGTCTTTCATGTCTTTCTTGGTTCAAATTCCTTTCACACAGCCATTATATTAGGCGTCAAAGTGAGTGTCAAAATGAATGGTATACAAAGCTGAGTCATCCCATCTCTTGTTTTGAGAAATGAAACTCACTTTTCAAAAGAGTTCAAACAGAAGTCACTTCTTTCAACCGTGACTTTACAAGTACAACTACAAAACGTATTTTTCAAATAAACAACAAGTTCATTCGTCAACTATGAAACTCGTACAAATAGAGGTAAACACTCTAACATCACTTTCCTACAGGCAAAACTAGAAGCATATCGGGCATCCTTTGAGTGATTGGATTCATTCCTTCACAACAGCTCGGAAAGGACATTATGACCATCATCCTCTAATGACGGTGTCCAAAGTCTCAACAGGTCTCAAACATTTTATTTCAAAATCTTCATTTACAAAGTAGACATTCATGGAAAGAAGCTGGTGATGCAGACAGACAATGATGGAGACCACCCTTCAATAACTTCTTCAAATATTTAAACTCTACATATAGCAATTCTGAAACAAAATCTATTCACTATCGTACTGATGAGTTTAACATAGTCCAAAACAAACGACCTCGAAATCTAAATGGGAAAGTCTGCAAAGCAAATTCTGAATAGGAAACTATAATAGGAGTCCATGATGATAAGCATCACTAATCAGTCTCAACAAAGATGAAAAGAGAATCTGCTGTATTGATTGAAAATAAACTATCCAGATCAATCAAAATTACCGATAGGCCAACAAACAACCAGATGTCAAGAAAGGAAGTTCAACACAAATGTTTACAATGCAAAATGTTTCCTTATGCTCGCCCAAATTTATAATTCCAGTACTGATTTCGCTGTATAATGTTGATCTCCGTGGTTTAATTTCTACCCGCTGGAGAAGAGAAGTTAGCGACTCTGATACCTTCTCATTCTGCATGTTTTATATACTACTGTTTCGAATACATAGAAGTTTGATCCTCACATCAAAGGAATCAAGGGCAATACTAGCGACAACAGCATAGGCATACCTTCCTTTCTTTCTCTTAAAGCCATTTTTATAAAATCCAGCACAGACTTTCTGTTGGCGCAAAATATGTAATCCAAGCAGTAGAGTGTACTCGACCTTTGCACTAGCATTCACCATCCAATAGCATATACCGTGTATAACGTAGCAGCAGATATAGACTCCATGAATGAGAAATGGAAGCGCATCTTTCGGTAAACAGAGACTAATACCTTATGTGCAGAAATGATCCTTAGCTTTACGGCTGGAACGAATTTGTAAGGCCAACAGTTTACAAACAATAGTCTTGAACTGCCTTTAGGAATCGGAAAATCCGAGTATATACTTTGTTCCAATAGAATTTGTCGACTTCTGCTTTCTGTGTTTCTGTGTGTGAGAAAGCCCCTGTTGGTATTACGAATTTCCGCTCAAGCATTGCTGAACGCCCTTTCTCCCACCTTCGATTATGTTTTGATGCATCACAGTGATCAAAATTGTACACTTTGTCACCAACAGCTTTGATTGATTGTGTTCTTCTACTTCTGCGCTTCTTCTGATAATAAGTTTTCGTGAGACCTCTCTGATGCCATGTTCAAGAAATCTCCGGTCGCTAGTTCTTTCTGCTCTGATCCAAACGTTGACCAAACAGAGACCTTTATAGCGAGTTGCTTCTGCTTATTAAACGAACCTCCCCTTCAGTCGCATGTCTTCCGCCTCATTCCCCTGTGTACCCTTCTCTACAGGAATTGAATTGTGTTACATCCCTCCTTCCTGAACATGCGCCAACCTTCCTTTCCCTGTTGTGTCCCGCCGCCAAGCATCTCCAAGGGAGTAAAAAAATCTATGAGAGAGCTCTTTTCCGAGATTTTTTTCTTCTATATCACGATCTCCCCCTCCCGTTGCCACAGAGTCCTGATCACAGACATGTGTAGTAAGTTTTTTTGGGCAGTACCCGCAATGCCGATTTCATAGGACTGCCAAAACTGCGAAAGATTGAAAAAACACGAATATACAAAAGAGATGACATTGATAGCCACCAAATAAATGCATATATTTATTTCCGAGTCTTGATTCTTGATCACGACGATGTCCACCCCAACGTATGCATCATCTAGATGCATCAACCTCCAGATGACTTTAAACAGATGCGTCATATTTGATTCTCGTGCTTCAATTTCGGATCGCGACCACATCCACCCCCTCTGAACCTGTGCATCCTCCGGATGCACCAGCATCGATCTCGGTATCTGCAAGTCTTCAAGAATCCAAATGTGAGTGAAATCAAGTGCATGGGTTAAAACAAATGTGCCTATGCACGGCCATGTAATGAGCCCTACATATGCATACTCTAAGTGCATAAAAAACAGCATGGTGCAAATAGGGAGGTATTAGGAATTCGGTGTTGAGGATGTACACTCAAATTGAACTCACATTTTCATCATGGATATACAATTCAATACAAGTGCAATCACTCGTGCAACTATGGGTTTTAACCAAGATATTACTCGTGCTCTTTACATTTCATTTATGCATGTGTTAGGTGCATGAAGGGAAACAAAATGGTGCAAAAAAATCAAGGTTTTATGGTATCTAAGCAACGCTCACATCACTCACAACTCCACTCTCTTACAGATGCGATCACTCTCCCTTACTCAGAACTATTCTCTCTTATCACTCAAAACTTGCTTTATTATTTCTCAATGATATTTACCTATCTAATTGTGCAGATGGACGTGCTTCTACGGAATTTCAAAGACGTGTTTCTATATATTTTTACATTTATATTTGGCATGCAATGCATCTCAAAGATGGTGCAAAGAAAAGATCAGGGTTAAAGCACGATAGCTAATGAAAAAGATTTTCACGGCTTTGTTCTTGAGTCATCATCTCCGTTGGCTTCGCTTGATCATTCCTGCACCCATAGAAACTAAACAAATCATGAGAAACATCACATCAAAATGACATTATATACATATGCAGTCCATGAAAGAACTTCAAAAACCATTTGCAATAAAACATAAGCATGCAGCTCGAAAGTGGTTGCCTCTATACAATCTCTCGAAACTCTAGATCTTCGATCAGCTCCATATCAACACCTGTTCTCAAAACTGCATAAGAGAAATTAGTAGCATCACATTCAAGAATCACATATTAAAAAAAACTTCATTTATTTGAACATTAAAAATATCTATTTGAATTATTTTGACTTCAAACCACTCATCCAACATGCATTCATTACCATAGGTGTTCCCACTTTAATTTCTTGCATTTTTAGTTTTATTTGGTTTCTTCTATCTATCTTAAGATTAAAGCAAAAAACACAAGTTATATACATTTTTATTTACAAATTTCCTTTTGGTATTATTAATTCTCATTTATTAGGGTTTTTTCCTTCAGACCCATCTCCCTTGATATATGGTCACCAAAGAAACTGTGTTTGTAAAGAATCCACCTTTGGATCGCATCAATCCGTGAATCATTTTTAAAAAGATTAGATATGTGGACAAGCCATTTCATTTGCTCGTCCATTCCTTGTAGGCTCGACTGGCATACATAGCTTTTAGAAAATTCAAACATCCATGTTTCAATCGTTTGGGCATAGTCTCCTTTATTCATGATCCTCTCATGTGAGGTTACTCTCGATGAGTCAAACACACATGAATATAGAGTGTTGATTTTTAATATGCTTAAATCATTTTTAAAAATTCCGTGCAAGCATGGATTTTGATTCATTTCATGCTTGGGATCATTTGAGGAAATATCTTCAATTGCATCATTTCGAATATGTTCTTCATCTTCATCGAAATAAACGTATTGATTAGATTCATTCAATTCCTTCATCAAGTAGAAGTGAGCATCATGCTCAGATGATATTACATAATCATTTTTATCTTCCAATCTATCATGATTTCTTTCTACTTGAGTCCCATTAATTATGGTATCTGCTTCTTGTTCTAGTCTTTCCAGGAACTCTTCATCATTGTCTTTGTTATGTTTCCAAAATATTTCTCCCTCAATGTGAACGGAATCCATATCCTCATAATCAAGAAAATCTTGATCTTCAATTTCTTTATCCAAAATGTCATCACAGGATTCTGCATCCATCTCCATCGATTCTTGTTCGTTCTCTTCTGAGGATGTACTTAGTCCACCTTCTTCAAGCATTGATTCTTCAATCACTGATTCTTGCTCAAGAATCTCATCATGTATGAGAATCTCAACATACGCATCCAAATCAACTTGAGCTTCATCGTTGCAATCGTTTGACTCAATAGTTTTACATTGGATATTCTTCAATGTTATACACGCATCAGATTTATCATATGTCACAATAAACATTTCATCTGCCACTTTATGCTCAATTTCTTCAACGTGTGGACTCAACTCAACATGATTATTTTTGACATACATATCAGTATTTAGAGGAATGATCAATGGTATTTTCCCATCCTCCTCATGTTCATTCATATTTCTCTCTTCATGGAATGTGGCATCATTTACATACATATCATTATTTTGAACTCCATCCAACTTATCCTCTTTTTTATGTGTAGGATCTTTGTCCAATGTGACATCGCTCAAAAGAATATCAGTATCTTGATCTTGATCTAGACTATCAGTAGGATTAGGATCATGCTTATCACCATCGCCATACATATCACTATCTAGAGGACTTATCATTTGTACATCCTCTAGATTAGTAAGTTCGTTTTCTTGCATCTCCGTATGCATGTATAATGTGGATTCCTGCATATCCATTTTCTTACCCATCGGGTCTTTTATTGACAGGTCCTTAGATTCAACATCATGTTCCATGGGAGTTCCTTCATGTAATTCAGTCATTAGATCAGAAGTTCTATCCGAATCTTGTGTTAGAAAAGGATCATCACCATCAAGTGACATCCAATCATACTCCACATCTTGCCCGATGTCATCATGTAAGGATGCATCTCGAGCTCGATCTTCAGACATATTTATTAGGTTCTCTATTTGTATCTCATCTTTTATCTCCATTTGGTCACCTATGAGCCTTCTAGGTATCTCTATCTCTTTGTTTGTATCTTGATATGTTTCTTGATTTGTTTGATTATCCTTTATTCGATGTGAGGAATTTATCGGAGTAGAGGAAGCTTCATCTTGATTTCTTGTTGGGTATTGTTGGTTTTTGTTTTGTTTTATGTTTGTTGTTTGTTTGGTTTGATGTTGGTTTAGTTTGGTTTGATTTTGATTTAGTTTGGTTTGATTTTGATTAGCTTCCACTTGCTCCTTTGATCCTCCCATCTTCGGGCTTTGTCCACTTATGGCACCTAAAGATATAATCATTGTAAAGAAGTCTAGGGGCTCTTGGCACCTTGTAACCTTTGAGGTTACATCAATCGCACTTTTAGAAGTTTCTTCATATTTCCCATCATCACTATGGATATTAAGCCCATGCATATCTACTTCATGCCCAAATGGGGTCTCTACAACCTCATGGACTTGAACATTATCCACGATTGGCAAAATGCTTGGAACATGGTTATAATTTTCATCTGTTTGAAGATCTGTTCTCCAATCATTTAAAAATTTCTCTATTGTTTGTTGTTTCTTTACGTATTTCATCACAGCTTCATGGACAAGCATCCAATCCTCTGTGAGTCCTGAGTCGGATTCTATATCTTGTAGAAGTGGAATTAACTCCTCTCTGGCTTTAACGTCGATTGTTCGAAGAAACAACGAAACCCTTTCATGACTTATGCACCTCTTATCGTGCTCAAAAAGATCATCATATTGTCGCTCAAACTCTTCTTTGATCTCAAGAATTGGTTGGTCTTTGGGCATATGAACCCACCTCAGGAAAGATCTACGAGTTACTTTATCAAGATCCTCTAGCATAAACTGCTTGAGGAGTGTCGCTTTGTATTGGGACCATGTCGTTTGATTTATTCGCATTATTTGGTCTCGCATGTCGTATCCCGACACATAGATAAAGTTTTCACATAATTCTTTTTCCGTCATCGGACTTAATCCGACACCTAGATATTTGGCCTCAAGTTCATATTCTTTGCAGAACTTTGAGACATTCTTTCCATTGAAAAAGCCACACCGATCGTTCATGAAGTGATTGGATGGCTTTTTGACGCCTATCTTCTTCTTGAAAGCGTAGGAATTGAGCTAGGATCTCTTCCATTTTGATTATGCTAATCTTTGTGGCTCTATAACTCACTCACCCCCTCCTTTCACGTCGGGTTCACCAGGTATGTCGCGGGGTTCGAAGAGAGGAGAGAGAAAGTGAACGAGTATGGATATTCATGGTTCGCCTATTGAGTCCCATGGATATGAGTGCATGAACCACCTTTGCATAAAGAGGATGCCTACTTGAAGATCTCGAAAACAACAATTATTGCTCAATTCATATATATGGCTTCAAGCTTATGAAGGCCTAACATACACTATAGAGCCATTATTTCGTTCAATTCATATGAAAGAGAGTCTTTCATGTCTTTCTTGGTTCAAATTCCTTTCACACAGCCATTATATTAGGCGTCAAAGTGAGTGTCAAAATGAATGGTATACAAAGCTGAGTCATCCCATCTCTTGTTTTGAGAAATGAAACTCACTTTTCAAAAGAGTTCAAACAGAAGTCACTTCTTTCAACCGTGACTTTACAAGTACAACTACAAAACGTATTTTTCAAATAAACAACAAATTCATTCGTCAACTATGAAACTCGTACAAATAGAGGTAAACACTCTAACATCACTTTCCTACAGGCAAAACTAGAAGCATATCGGGCATCCTTTGAGTGATTGGATTCATTCCTTCACAACAACTCGGAAAGGACATTATGACCATCATCCTCTAATGACGGTGTCCAAAGTCTCAACAGGTCTCAAACATTTTATTTCAAAATCTTCATTTACAAAGTAGACATTCATGGAAAGAAGCTGGTGATGCAGACAGACAATGATGGAGACCGCCCTTCAATAACTTCTTCAAATATTTAAACTCTACATATAGCAATTCTGAAACAAAATCTATTCACTATCGTACTGATGAGTTTAACATAGTCCAAAACAAACGACCTCGAAATCTAAATGGGAAAGTCTGCAAAGCAAATTCTGAATAGGAAACTATAATAGGAGTCCATGATGATAAGCATCACTAATCAGTCTCAACAAAGATGAAAAGAGAATCTGCTGTATTGATTGAAAATAAACTATCCAGATCAATCAAAATTACCGATAGGCCAACAAACAACCAGATGTCAAGAAAGGAAGTTCAACACAAATGTTTACAATGCAAAATGTTTCCTTATGCTCGCCCAAATTTATAATTCCAGTACTGATTTCGCTGTATAATGTTGATCTCCGTGGTTTAATTTCTACCCGCTGGGGAAGAGAAGTTAGCGACTCTGGTACCTTCTCATTCCGCATGTTTTATATACTACTGTTTCGAATACATAGAAGTTTGATCCTCACATCAAAGGAATCAAGGGCAATACTAGCGACAACAGCATAGGCATACCTTCCTTTCTTTCTCTTAAAGCCATTTTTATAAAATCCAGCACAGACTTTCTGTTGGCGCAAAATATGTAATCCAAGCAGTAGAGTGTACTCGACCTTTGCACTAGCATTCACCATCCAATAGCATATACCGTGTATAACGTAGCAGCAGATATAGACTCCATGAATGAGAAATGGAAGCGCATCTTTCGGTAAACAGAGACTAATACCTTATGTGCAGAAATGATCCTTAGCTTTACGGCTGGAACGAATTTGTAAGGCCAACAGTTTACAAACAATAGTCTTGAACTGCCTTTAGGAATCGGAAAATCCGAGTATATACTTTGTTCCAATAGAATTTGTCGACTTCTGCTTTCTGTGTTTCTGTGTGTGAGAAAGCCCCTGTTGGTATTACGAATTTCCGCTCAAGCATTGCTGAACGCCCTTTCTCCCACCTTCGATTATGTTTTGACGCATCACAGTGATCAAAATTGTACACTTTGTCACCAAAAGCTTTGATTGATTGTGTTCTTCTACTTCTGCACTTCTTCTGATAATAAGTTTTCGTGAGACCTCTCTGATGCCATGTTCAAGAAATCTCCGGTCGCTAGTTCTTTCTGCTCTGATCCAAACGTTGACCAAACAGAGACCTTTATAGCGAGTTGCTTCTGCTTATTAAACGAACCTCCCCTTCAGTCGCATGTCTTCCGCCTCATTCCCCTGTGTACCCTTCTCTACCGGAATTGAATTGTGTTACATCCCTCCTTCCTGAACATGCGCCAACCTTCCTTTCCCTGTTGTGTCCCGCCGCCAAGCGTCTCCAAGGGAGTAAAAAAATCTATGAGAGAGCTCTTTTCCGAGATTCTTTTCTTCTATATCACGATCTCCCCCTCCCGTTGCCACAGAGTCCTGATCACAGACATGTGTAGTAAGTTTTTTTTGGGCAGTACCCGCAATGCCGATTTCATAGGACTACCAAAACTGCGAAAGATTGAAAAAACACGAATATACAAAAGAGATGACATTGATAGCCACCAAATAAATGCATATATTTATTTCCAAGTCTTGATTCTTGATCACGACGATGTCCACCCCAACGTATGCATCATCTAGATGCATCAACCTCCAGATGACTTTAAACAGATGCGTCATATTTGATTCTCGTGCTTCAATTTCGGATCGCGACCACAACGTACTAATTTATGTTTTGTTTTTTTGTTTATTCTCTATATTACTTTTATTATCGCATTCTAATTATTTGAGTCCTTTTATTACAGAGCACGATGGGAGACAGTCCTCCACTCACTCCACCTTCCATGATAGAGGAGCAGTTTTTGGAGTTCATCTCTCAGGTTCCTCCCCAGTATATGGCCGCTACATCACAGTATTGGATCGCTCTTGGTAGCACTCCTCCCGGCCTCACTCCTAGCGGCCTTACTCCTGTCGGCCTCACTCTCCCTGGCCTCACTCGCGTCGGTGTCACTCCCGCAGGTGTCACTCCTGCCGGTGTTACTCCTACAGGTGGTGCTACTCCCGTAGGAGGTATGTGTCCTAGATTTGTGACTCCACCCTGACCATCTTTTCAGCCATCTCCTACTGGGTCTACTAGTAGACATGTGCGTTCGACACCTCAGCGCGATACAGGTTCTAGCCCATCTCGTAGATCAAGGTCACGCTCTGGAGCAGGAGGTTCTAGGAGTGGATCTACAAGTAGGTCTGGAGGCGGAGGAGGCGGCTGTTGTGGAGGCAATGCGACAGACATTGTGTCACTCGCTTCTAGTCCTAGGACGAGTACCTCAAATGTAGGTACGCCACGCAGTACACCAAGTGGAAGACCACGTACACCTTGGGGTGCTCATGACCATGATGACTCCAAGATGTATAGTATCCGAGATGGAGCTCTAGTGATGGATGCGACTGGAAAAGCAATGCGTGCATGCATACGACAGCTTTGCTCCATCCAGTTTGGACACTCTATCATGCTGAAATGGAGTGAATAGGATAAAGATCGGAAGAAGTATATCACACAGACGATTTATCAGGAGTTCCGACCAGCTGATGGACAGTCTATTGTCAGTTCAGAGTGGATTTTGCACACCGCACGTGAGGTTATGTCCCATCGACGATCCGAGGCTCGTGATGCTTTCAGAGCAGGCTTACCGAAGCCTGTATGGTTAGATGCTGAGGAGTGGGACATGATTCATGGCGAGCAGCAGCAGACTCCTGACCGATATCGCCAACAGTGAGATGCTACAGCCACACGTTTAGATACGATTGGACCGTCACATTTGGGCAGTGGCGGATATGACACGATGCGTCATGAGTTTGTAAGTACCATTTCATTTATTGAATTTATTTGTGTTAAGTTTCTCATGTATGTTCCTCTAATCTTTTGTATATTTGTTTCAGGAGCTGGCAATGGGTCATCCTCCAACACGAACGGACGAGTCTTACGGATATCGTCATGGGTTGATTGCACTATTGGAGGACTTGGAGGGACACGGTGCGATCGTTTCATGGGAGCATTTGCGATGAGGTAATTAATTTATAAACTTGGTTTTTACTTGTTGTTTGTAATTTTCATGTGAATTTATCTCATTCGATTAATGTTCTTTGTTGCAGGACTATTGATATGGAACGTTCTTTGCATGTGTATGGCAGTGGAACACCAAAATTTTGTATTTGATTTTCATATGGCAATGCATTGCTTTGCCACATTTTGTAAAAGCGTCATATATGACAGTGGTTTGCACACTCTTGTAAATGCTTCATTATTGAAATATATAACTTCTTTTGTACATGGTTCATGGTTCATTCTGATTATCTCTTTTGTGTCCAATAATACTCTGTTTCATGAAATCATATTTCGGTTGACATTAGAGTACACATCACATGTACTCGGTTTTTTTTGGGCAGAGTGTATTGTCTTTTGTTAAGCAACATCATGGTAATGTTACTGTAGCAAAAGACAACACACTCTGCCCAAAAAAAAAAATTGTAGGTATGGTCATCCGTATACGCGACGGTACTCCCATTAATGTCATCGGAATAAGCATCGGTACATCTAGCACGCGATGGTATACGCGCCGATATGCCCAGCAGAGCCCTCGGTATAGGCACCGGTATGGGCGTCGGTATTACTAGCGCATATACCGATGCATATACCGACGAATATACCGACGCATATATTGACGCTTATACCGACGGTTTGGTACCGACGCGTATACCCACCTTTACACTGGCGTCGCGGCAAATAAAGTTGCGTTCATTTTCCTCAATAAAAACCTCGGTATACAATCGATCTGTTGTAGTGATGGATAAGGTATGTATATGATTATCTAATCAAAGATATGTGAATGCATATGTGTGAATACATGAGAGTAAGTATGATTAAATTTGGTTAAGGTGTCTAATGTTTGTTAGATTTTATGTACAAGTAGATGCCAAGAAGAGGTTAACTTCTAGACAAATATATGTGCAAGAATTTATGAATGTATACATACGAATCAATGTTTGATTGGTGCAAAAGCATTGAATGTCTCATAACGATGTGTTGTACTGCATTTGTGTACATGAATAAATGAGATCATATATGTATGAATCAAGTGGGCATGCATGGGTTTTTAAAGCATGTGAAGATGAATTTGATGATTAGGTAGATCTATTTTGAGGCATAGACATGTGCACAATGTGCACTATTTGTGCATCCGTGTGCTGCATGTCTAATCATAAAATAATACATATGCTGAATACGTGAAGAATGGGATATATCTTTGTGCGAATAATAAGAATATGTATAGGTTCCATAGGCGGTTAATATGTTGCACTGTAAGAAACATCTTTGTTAGCAATTATAGCATATAAACATGTTTAGTGTACGCAGTCTTGTTCTTTTCTTGTAATGTAAATGTGCGTTCAATGTATAACTATATGTATGCATGTTAATATGCATTTCTTGCACATTTATGTGAACACGTTAACGTGAAAATTTTTGAATGCATTCACGCGAAACAATTTTTGTCATCGCATCAATGTGTGTGTAATGTGCATTTTCTTGAGTTGATAGGTATGCATCTATGTGTGTATGTATACATCTATTGAAGCAAGCAGGTCAGTAAGTATGTTTATATGCATGTACGTAAGCATGTACATATGTATCCACGTATGAAAGTAAGTAAGTAAGAAGGTATGTAAGTATGCATGCATGTAATTTTGTATGTGCATATGTATGTATGGATACATATAAGTAATAAAGTGAGTAAGTAAGTATGTATGTATGTAGGTGGGAACGTATCTAAATAAGTAAATAGGTATGCATGAATGTATGTACATTTGAATGTATGTATAAGTAAATAAGTATGCATGAATGTATGTACATCTGAATGTATGTATGTAATATCGACGTACATATGTATGCATGTATGTATACATGCATGATGTATGTACGTATGTATGTATTTACATAACACTATCAGGTGAGGTAAAATAGATTAGGCAACTATATCAAAAAAGCATTTAAGCACTTAGATCCTAATTAAATAAGGCACATAAATTAACCAAGGAGAACTATGGCATGCAAGCCGTTGATAAGTTAATGCATCCACGTACAAAAAGGATATATATATATATATATATATATATATATATATATATATATATATATATATATATATATAAGTATATATCTTTTTATGTATGTATATATGTATATGTATGTATATATGTATATGTATGTATATATGTATATGTATGTATGTATGTATGTATTTATGTATGTATAGAAGTAAGTAAAAAAGTAAGTACATAAATAAGTAAATGAATATGTATGTTTGTATGTATGTTCTTTGACACACAATGCAATGGGAAACATACAGTGCAATATCCTTTTCCATATTTGGTCAGAAGAAAAATTCTTTATACGTAGAAATAGTACTTTGTATGCCCTATGACCTATATAGAATGGGTCATGCATCTCTTTCATAAACAATTCTGTAAAAGCTTGTGTGATGCATAACTTGTGTTGGAAATACAAGAATCCATTATGAAAAGTGTAGCAATCCTCATTAGATGGTGTAGAATTCTCAAAAGCATTCCATGGTTGTGAAAAATACAAATCAAAATCATGTAATGAAATGAATGAATATGAATAGCAAAATATTTTTTATTGAAACAATATTTATTTGTGGGGATGGGAAGCAACTAAGGGCATCAACCATTACATTAGCTTTTCCAGGTTGATATTTAATTAAATGTTGAAACTTTTGTATGAATGAAGCCCATTTAATTCTCTCTTGAAAATCAATGGTTGATTTAATAAATGTTTAATATCTTGTTGGTTTGTTTTGATTAGAGCTTTAGGACCCATAAGGTTACATTTCAAAATTCTTAAAGCATGCATAACAACTAAAAGTTCCTTATCATATGTACTATAGTTCTTTTCATAAGGTTTAATTTCCCTACTCTCAAATGCAATGGCATGATCATTTTGAATTAATACAACACCTATACCTATAACACTAGCATCTGTAACTACATGGAAAGGTTGTGCAAAATCTAATAGTTGTAATCGAGGTGCATGAGAAAGTGCATGTTTGAGTTTTTCAAAAGATTGTTGTTGTGCTAATCCCCATGAAAATTTTAACTCTTTCATCAATTATAATATGAGTGGAAGTGCTAAATAAGAAAAATTATTTAAAAACTTCCTATAAAAGCTAACGTGAGAAAAGAACGTACATCATTAACAGATTGAGGGACAAGCTATACTTTAACTACTTTAATTTTATTTGGATCTACATGAATGCCTTGATTAAAAACAATATATCTTAAATAATCTAATTATTTTTGAAAGAAAGAGCTCTTTTCAAGATTGGCATAAAGTTTGTTTTTGCATAACAAATTAAAGAAAGTTACTAAATGATTTTCATGGTCATTGTCATTCTCACTATATACAGGTATATCATGAAAGAAAAAAAGAAGAAAAAGCTTGCTAATCAAGAAAAATATTATTCATCATACACGAAAATGTAGTAGGTGCATTGGTAAGTCTAAAAGGCATTATCATGAATTCAAAGTGACCAAGTTGAGTTCTAAAAGTAATCTTACAAATGTCATTTCATGGCATTCGTATCTGATGATAAATAGATTGAAGATCAATTTTTCTTAAAACACTTGCTCCATGAAGTTTATCTAGTAAATCATATATCCTAGGAATATGATATTTGTTCTTAATTGTGATTGTATTGGGTGCTCTATAATCAATGCACATCCTACAAGTCTTGTTCTTCTTCTCCATTAAGAGAACATGGTCTCTAAATGGAGAAGAACTAGGCCTTATAAGTCCTTTGTGGAGTAGATCCTTAACTTGATTCCTTATTTCTTTTTTATGTAAAGGTTCATGTCTATAAGGTGCTTTATGGAGAGGAGAACTACTAGAATTAAGTCTATACTATGGTCAAGAGATCCCTAGAAAGTAGTAATTTAGAAGGAAAATCAACCATAAAGCAATCCTGATAGGAATCGATAAATTATTTATGTGCATTAGGAAGTGTATGTGTATAATCAACTATGTTATTGAAAAAACACAATACATGAACTATAGCATTTCCTAAATGCATGTTTTACTTGATTATGACTGATTAATGTAAATGGTTGGAAGTCATGCATTGCAGACAAACAAATATCTTGATTATGAAACTTAAAATGCATTATGTGTGTATGATAATCAATGTGTGGATTATAATGATGACAAAAGGCATACCAAATATACCATCAGAGGAGTGCAAAGGAGCAATTAAGAATGTGCATTCATCTATATATGAACCTATACAAATTTGAATGTTGTAACATTATATCTATTTCTTGGAAATGTAGCCTTACCTTTATACATAGAAGGAAGTGAACATAATTGGAGACCTTGCACTTGTGTATAAGAAATAAAATCATGCAAACTACCATCATCATGTGAAATATAAAAAACTTTAGTACTAATAGTACCTTGCATTCAAAGTAAAGAATGAATAGAAATTTCATTACCCAAGGTACTTAGATCCTTTTCCAATGCTTCTTCGGTCCAATCAGGTTGAGTGTCTTCATGAACCGCCTCCATGTTGTGTACTTGAGCTCTCATAGCTCTCATATCATTAGTTCACAACCTACATTTAGCTTTACTATGACCAGACATACCACAATGCCACCAAGTGATAAGGGGCCTCTTTTGTTGAGCATCCCAATTATTATGTGTGATTGATGTGTCTGTGAGTGTGTTGGAAGGATTTCCTCTATTTTCACAGGTATGATTCTTGAGGTGGACATGAAAAGTAAATGCATGGCCAGTTTGGGAGTCCTACATGAGACGTGCAAAAACATGCTATCTTTGGAGCATGCACATCCCACGAGTGCATGTATAAAAAGAAATGATTGGTTGTGTAGTTCCAAACGGGAGATCTAGTGAGGAAAATAGAGAGCTACGGATATAGATTATGGTCTTGCATTGATCAAGATCATTTTCTTTTTGGTGATTGAGATTACAATTGTGATTGTGATTGGGACTGAGATCATCTCGGGGGTGGTCAGCTACATGAAGTTTTTCATTGAAGATGTTAGATAGATTTTGTAATGCAGATCAAAACTTCTTGTAAAATTGGGAGTAGATAATAAAACTCTCTCACTTCTTATTTTTTTGCATACTCTTTTTTACTCTCTTATATCTTGTTGTGCCAAATTCTCTTATTCTATGTGGGATTGTGATTGAAGATTAAGAGACTTATTGCAAGTGGTATTAGAGTAGAGTTTGATTTCGAGACAATGTGATGGCTTTGAAAAGGAAGATAGAAAAGCAAGAGGATCTTCTTTGTAGATTGAGTATGAAATTACATAAATAAAGATCTAACAAACAAAACAAAGGTACTACAAATGTTTTCATGAACCTAAATTAACAAGGCGGTAACGGTGTGGGCACATAAACAAAGGTAGAGCTAGATGACAATTTGAATATGAAGATGATGATGCCCGTGAGTTTGTAGTTAAGCGAGTATTTGAAAGAGCAAAACAAAATGAATTTGATGGTGAGAAGAAAATTAGATAGGATCTTGAAGCATGGATCAAGGAGCTTGAGGATTTCTTTTATCTAGGCATGTTTAGCGAGGAATCGAAAGCAAAGTGGGCAATTTTGTAGTTGCGCGGAGTCGCCAAATCATGGTGGAAATTGTACATGCAAAGAAGAGCACCATTGATTCTCTAGAAAGATTTTTGAGAGCAAGTAGAGAATCATTATTGCTATCCACATTATCAGATGGAAAATAAGATAGAATTCTAGTCCTTCAAGCAACAGGAGGTTGATAAACATAACTTGTTTGTTGAAGAATATAGAAATTCTTGCATTTACATAACTACGCCCTAGACGTTTCTAGAGATGCTTTAAAGAGAAAATCCATTGAGGGTTTGAGAGAAGAGCTTGACTATCAAGTGAAAGGATCTAGATGTGTAGATTTTCTTCATGTACTTGTAGAAGCAGAAAACTTCGAAAAGATTAAGAAATTCACTATGAAAAAGACATCCAAATCAAGGTTTATCTCACTAGGTTATTGACCCTTGAGAACTTCTTCAATAAATCAGAATGGAAAAAGATCAACTAATTCTAGTAAAGATCAAGGAGGAAAAACTAAGACAAAGAACATTGATACACCTAAGAAGCGAGAACGTGTGCATTGGCAACATGATTTTGGTTTCTTGGAGCAAGTTGAAAGATTGGGACTCTGATTTTGATGTAGAGAACATGGGCATCATAATTTTGAATGTGTGAACAAGACCATCAACCATTCTATGCAAGCGAAGATAGCTCACCTACAAGAGGAAAACAAAATGATTGAGGAAGTAGATGATAAAGGTAAGTGTCCTAACCCTAGTCTTCAATGCATGAAAACTTCTTCTGAGTCAAGGGCATTAGTGATTAGCATTATGGGGGACATATCCTCACATAAGGTTAGCTTCTTGATTGATTTCAGTAGTAAAAATTATTTCTTTTCACATAACTTGGTAGAGGTGTCAAGATTCCATATTGAGATGCAGACCAAAAGACTTCTAGAGATGGCTAATGGTAGGATATACTATACTCAAGGCTGCATTGAGAATCTTGATTTTATATTAGGTCAGCATAAGTTTTTGAGTACCTTTCATGTAATTGAAATGAGATAATGTGGTGTAATCATTGGAATTAATTCATAATTGTGTCTGTATTGATTGCAAAAGTGAGGATCCTTACTTTGAAAATAGAGGGGAAGGAACATCCTTTTACAAGTGAGTGAAATTTGGGTTTTTTCTCCAATAACAGCTATAAAATCCATTACACGTATTTGGCAAGGTTGTGACACATATTTGGTCTATGTGAATCACCTTTGTGAGAAGAACAAAGAAGAAAAAATTCTTGAATATGTCAAAACATGTCAGGTGAGTATGCCGATGTATTTTGTGATGATCTACCAGGGATGCCCCCTCCTAGGAAAATTGGCCATGCTATAAAACTATATCTAGGAAGTGAACCTTATTCTTGATTGCTTGATACGTTCAATATTGATGAATTGAAAGAGTTCAACCTCCGCTAGATGATGTATTGAAGAAGGGGTTGATAAGACCTAGTGTTTCACCCTAGGGAGCACTTGTTTTGTTTAAGAAAAAGAAAGATGGATCATATAGCCATTGTATTGAATATAGGGGATTAAACAAATTAGACTAAAGTCTATGGACATGATATGGTCATTATGAGTTCAAAGCTTTGCCTTTTGGATTGATAAATGCTCCTACCACATTTATGTGGTTGATGAATATTTTTTTTCATGAATATCTTGATGTATTTACTTTAGTCATTCATGATGATATTTTTCATGTATTCTAAGGATGATGAACATGCATTGCATCTCAGAAAGACTTTATAGAAACTTAGAGAGCATAAACTATATGGTAAGATGAGTAAATATTCCTTTGCAAAGGGGCAAGTGACTTATTTGTGGAGAGTTATTTCAAAGGAAGAGATTCACATAGATCTTGAGAAATTTAAGACCATAGTTGACTAGCCTACACCCAGATGTGTGAGAGATGTGAGAATTTTCCTTAGTTTGGCACAATATGAGAGGGCACACATTAGGGAATTTTCAAGAAATTCAAATCCTCATACAAAGTTAACATGGAATAATGAGTGTGAAAATGCATTTGAAGAATTAAAATAGAGACCTCCTCCAAGACAAATAGGAGTGAAGTATGAAATAGAACAGTATAGTATTCCTAAGTAAGACCCAAACCATAGGTAGTTGTACTTAAGGCATTTGATTGGTATAACAAAAGGGCTACAAATTCTGTAAGGGACTCTCTAGATTTGGAATCTAAAACGCATTAGAGGATGCTTAGACTTGAGTTGAGGGGGACATCTCTAGAAAATCCTTAGGGTAAGTCAATGATTTTTGTAGAACAAAAATTCATCTTACGATCAAGAATACAATAATTTCTTGATGAAATGGAATTGGTAAGAATTGGAAAAGGATATCAAAATGATTGATATTGGAGCTAATATACACCTTTCCAATGTACTATGACTCAAGACAATAAGAATATAATTTGTCTCTTAATTATTGATTAATGAGTAGAATTGGATTGTGGAACGAGTCTTTGCAAGATGTGATAGAAGGGATCAAGAGATTCTTAAGGAAATGAGGGTCTAAGTCAAGATCAATGTTCTAAGATTAAAGCCAAGGATACTAAGTTTAAAGATAAAAAAGTACTCTTT
This sequence comes from Ceratopteris richardii, assembly GCA_020310875.1. Classification (NCBI taxonomy): domain Eukaryota; kingdom Viridiplantae; phylum Streptophyta; class Polypodiopsida; order Polypodiales; family Pteridaceae; genus Ceratopteris; species Ceratopteris richardii. Next base: position 28,754,749 of record CM035433.1, read on the forward strand.
TATGGTTTGCTGCATAGCATGACATGAAAAGTTCAAAGCCTAGAGCAAATTGTTGAGTTACACAAAGGCTCAAAGTCATTAAATATTCACACATTGTTTAGTTTCTACTACAAAGTTTTGAACATAAAGAAGGAAAAGTCAATGTAGGATGTCTAGATGTGGGCTTGATGATCCACAAAATTACGTTTCACACACAAACTAGGTATGGTGGTATGGGATTCCTTACTCAAAAGTGATTAATAATCAATTTCAAATTAAAATCTTTGAGTGTCTAACATTGGATAATTGTGAAATTCATTAAGTATTTTCTTTTCTTCAATTGAATTTTGGACACAATAGTTCTCTACTTGAGTGATAGCTTAGTGGATGTTAGTTGTAAGTGCACCATGTTGGTGCATGGAGCAAGCCTAAGTGCTTGGCCGAATGCACATTGGACTTCTCTTGACTCAAGAAGCATAAATATACATCCATTGATGTGTATGATTAGATATTTGAAAGGTTTAATCCGTACTTTATCTTAGTGAAATATAAAAGGTCTAAATGGGGGGAATGTGGTGAGTTTAATAGGACCTAAAAGTCATGAAGTAATTTTAATTCAAAACTCAAACCATTCCCTAGAAGTTAGGATCAATTTTCAATAGAATTCCTAACAGTCATCAAGTCTCAAAGGTGTATGTGTACACCTTGTTTTGCAATCATCGGGTCAAGGATTTTGTATATTAAGTTTTTTTGTTTTTGGTTCGTGGATGTGATTTTTTCTTTCCAATTCTTTTTATTGTGCATTGTGCTCCTATTACACTCTGCACTATGCACTATGCATTGTGCCCACTGTGACACCATGATCACTGTGCTCACTATACTCATCGCGCTCACTGTACTCACTTTACTCCCTTTACTCCCTATGCTCCCTCTACAATGTTCACTGTTTGAGTTTGGTTTGGTTATCAAGTTCGTTTATCAAGTTCATTTATCAATTTGGTTATCCATGTGGTTACTCCTGTGGCTTTCGTTTATCAATTTGGTTATCCATGCCCTTACTCCTATGGCTTACTCCAAGGCATTGACTAAGGCATAGAACTATGGCATAACTTTGGCATTTTTGGCTTCTCTAGCACTCATGGCTGTGTTGGTTCACTTTGGTTCCCTTTGGTTTTGTTGGTAGCCATTGGCTACATGCTAACCAATTCTACCTTATGAGTGGCAATAAGAGCTTCCTCATTTCCCTAGTTAGCCTAATTATTTCTCTAGTTAGCCTTCTTAGTTCCTTATTTAGCATGTAGCAAATTTTAGCCGACAAGCCTTCACTTACAAGAGATATGCTTTATCCACTAGCCTATTTTCACTTATTGATAGTCTATTTCTTCTAATTGATATTTAATATAACTTCCACTAATACCTTCTCCCTTTTTTATTTATTTAGTTAGTTATTTATTTACTTAACACTTTCTTTTTTTATTTATCAAACACTCATTTTATTTATTTATTATTATTTTTATGCATATGCACTATTGTTAAAATTCTTTTCATATGCTTAGTCCTAGGTTTTGATTCTATGTAAGGCCATGGACCCTACCCATAATACCAAGGATTTTGGTACATCAACCCTTCCCAAGGTACTGCTTGAGCAACAACTAGAGTTTTTGTGGCATGAACTCCAAGATGCTCAAAATGAGATAAGAGAATGTGATGCTACACTCCAACAAATACAGAGTGATGACAATAACCTAGTTAGGGTGGTGAAGGCCATTATCACCGCTCAAGAGGAAGGCACACATTCCAAGATTGGTGCAAAAAATTTTCAATTTTCTCAATTCCATGGGAGAAAGGATGGCTTATTTATTCTTTCATGGCTATCCTAGTTTGATGACTTTTATTCTAAGGGATCATATTCTCAAGTAGAAAAAGTTAAATTTGATACTAATTATTTGGTGGGTAAGGCCCATTTATGGTGGGATGTTTTGTGGCATCCTACGAACCAACGCACCACATGGATTGCATTTCAAGAAACAATCAAGGAGTCCTTCCTTCCTCCTTAGTTCCACTTACATGCTCCTCAACCATGGACAAATTTCGGATGGAAAGAAGGAGATACTGTATCTATGTTGCAGGCGTGAAAGCGATGGTTGGTGGATAAGGTCAACTCCCAATTCCAATGGCGCATGCCCGGTGCTTGGAGCAATCTCAAGTAATTTTGTTTAGATCTTAGAAGATAACTTTTTCACAATAAGGGTTATATCGATTTCACAAAATAAATGAATGGAATTTTATTTCTAATTATCATTAAAACCCATTCAAGATCAAAGTATTTTGTTCACAAGACATTCTTTACAAATGCAAATATAATCAAGTAAAGAGATAAGCAATGTTGTCAATTTGAATATGTTTTATATGGTCACATGATAAAAAGTGCACTTCAAATTCTTATTCTATATTTAGTCATACAAAAGAGGTAAGATAGTAAGCACCTCACAATGAATTTTGATTTTAAAGTCTAATAACAATAGTAGCACATGAATTAAATCTTGAAACATGCGCAAATCATTTAGATTAACCCAACAAAAACATGGCTAAAGAAAACCTTAACCATACGATACTTTTATCAATGCAATCCAAAATTTCCCATTCATCAAGAACTCCCTTCAATCATAGAACTAATGTCAAGCTTCAACGAGTGCAGGCACTATTTAAAGATGATAAGGTATGTCTGCCTCATGAACAAGATAGTAAGAGCTGTCCGAGTGGAAAGGATTCTTTGCTTTCAAAGCCTATTTCTAAAGCATTTTTGGGGTGTTTTTTGGAGCCATTTTGGAGTACTTTTGCACATAGTTCTCTTCACAGAGGTCCAAGAACATCAAGAAGAGTGTTCTTTGTACTTCTCAGACAATAAATATCAACCTTTGGGGCTTTGTTTTCAGCCGTACTCGTAAAACTACAGGTTTCTCGAGAGGTTTTCAGTTTTGGTGGGAGTAGCCACTGCAAATTTGTGCTGGTTTTTGAGCCTAAAACATCACAGTTGACAGACACTTGCAGGTGTTATTGGCTAGTTTTTGGGCTGTGTATTCAGCTTTTAGTGTCATTTTATTGCATAGTGGATACCGCTTATGTACGTCCATGTGGTCATTGATATAGCGGTTACATTCTTTGCATAAAGCCTTTTATGTTTGAAAAAGAGGGTCGTTTTGAGGTTTTCTTAACTAGGAGACACCCAGATGTCGGGGTCTCTTCGGTGATGCAATTGGAAGACTTACCCAGCCTCACCATAGGAGATGTATGAAAGTTGTTCATAGGTGATGGATAAGCCTATCTGGCTTCTATTGGGTAACTGATTATATGCAGTGGAGTTAGTGATTCACTATGAAGGTAGACATGTCATTACTTGCAGTTTTATGATACTTTGACATTGGTCATTTGCTCATTTTGTAGAGGATACTCTAGCAAATTTTTCCAGATTTCTGGTTTAGTCAACTATATAGTGGTCGATTTACTCCTTGATACACATATTTGTTGGTGTTTGGACTCTTCTAGCTCCATTATCATTCTATTCAATTCTCTACCATCATGGCATCAGAGATCTCAGGCACATCGGGTGGATTAGGGTCTAGTGCTAGTGTTCCGAGGAGGAGCTATAACTTGCAGGGCAAAGACCATTTTGACGTCCAAAAATTTGATGGCACAAACTTTGCTCTATGGAAGAATCAGATTGAAGATGTGCTAATTCAAAGGAGGCAATGGAAGCTAGTAAATGGGATTTCAAAGAAGCCTGCTGACATGGATGAAGATGATTGGGATGAGTTGGATGAAATGGTCAAGTCTACCATTCGCTTGCACCTAGCAGATAATGTTTACTTTACACTATTAGACTATGAAAGTGCAGAGGAGCTTTGGAAGAAGTTATGCAATACATATGAAAAAGAGATGACATCAAATAAAGTGTATCTGATGAGAAAATTATATGACATTCGTATGAAGGAGAGAGATAGTTTTGGTGCTCATTTGAATGAGTTTGATGCTATATTCTCCCAGTTACAGGCTCAGAAAATGGATATGGATAATGAAATGAAAGCAGTATTGCTGCTATGCACCCTGCCATCATCATGGGATACGTTTTGCACAACTATTAGAAACAGTGCACCTGGTGGTAAACTCGTCTTTGATGACATATGTGGAGCACTCTTCAGTGAGGAGATTCATAGAAAATCTATGGTTGGCACTCATAGTGGAGATGCATATAACTTTCATGATTCTTTCCAAGGAAAGAATCAACAATGTGGCAGGAGCAAGAACAAGGAAAAAAATGGTGAACAAAAAAAGAGTAGAAGTAAATCAAGGAAGAGGGATATCAAATGCCATTATTGTCATGAGAAAGGACACATGAAGACAGACTGTTATGCATTAAAGAATGCTAAAGGTAAACAACAGAATGTTGATGGGCATGTTAAACAGTTACCTGCACCATCTACTTTGACTGTGAAGATTGAAGAAGTTAATGCTATTTCTGATGATGTTGATGTGTTGACACTTGATAGTAATGTGCCATCTTAGGCACTTATGGCTGATTCTCTTTCCCACACCTGGCTGCTAGACCTTTAGCCCTGTAGCAAAGACAACTACCTTGAGGAAAATTATTGCAATTACAGGTAGCAAGCATTGGAAGATATACCAACTTGATGTGAAGAATGTTTTCCTAAATGTAGAGCTAGAGGAGGTGGTCAACTTGGACCAAACAAAAGTTTGGAGGATAAAACCAATTGTGATTATGTTTACCAATCAAAGAAGGCACTCTATGGTCTCAATAAGGTCGCAAGGGCATGGAATCAAAGGCTTTTAGACTACTTTTTCAATAAATATGGATACAATCAAAGCAAGGCTGATCCTTCATTATTCTAGAAAAGAGAAGGTGAAGCATGTGTATGTAGATGACTTGATTATTACAGGAGATCATGAAGAAGGAATCAAAGAAATCAAAGAAAGAATTGGGAAAGAGTTCAAGATCTTAGACCTTGGAGATCTTAAATATTTTTCAGGTCTTGAAGTCATATACAAAGACAGTGGAATATAGCTCATGCAAAGGAAATACATCATGGATGTACCAAAGACGTATGGACTTATAGAATGCAACCATTGGGTAGTTCAATGGAATTAAATATGAAATTGACTTCAATTGGAAGTAATGAATTTCTAGATGCACTCTTATACAATTCTATGGTGGGGCAAAACTAGCATATACAATTGGTGTGATATCTCAATTCATATAGACTCTTAGAGTTTCTCACTTACTTGCAATAAGAGAGTACTTAGATATCTCAAAGGAACTTTGAATGAATTTTTTTTCTATACCTTTGAAGAGCATTTGTGTGTAAAAGCATATATAGATGATGATTGGGTTAGTTCAAAGAAAGTGAGGAGGAGTACGAGTGGATATGTAGTGATGGTTAGGCAAAAAATTCATCTCATGGATTGGTAAGAAGCAACCAATAGCCACCTTGTCCTCAATGGAAGTTGAATAGACAGCATTAGCACAAGTCTCATGTGAATGAAGAAGCTTATGGTTGAATTGAATTTTCAAGTTAATCAATTTCCAAACATGTGTGGCAATATGAGTATTGTATACCTATCTTTCAATCCTATGTTCCATGCTAGGAGCAAGGATACAGAGGTAGATTATCACTATATCAAAGCTAGGGAGGCGCAAGTCCAATAGATAAGTACCAAAGATGAGTGTGCTTACATGTTCACAAAAGAATAGGAATTAGCCAAGCTAATGAAGTTCAAAAGAGCCATTGGAATGATGGACCTTGAATGACGACTTCAAGGTTAAAGCTTGAGGGGGAGGGTCAAAAGTTGATCTCAAACCATAGGAGCATATGAACATCATCTTCATTGCACACTTGAAACATGAAGCAAGGATCCAAGCAGGAGAACTTGTGCATTTGAATGCCCCTCATATCTCTCAATCAATCATCTATCATGCTTAGGTGCGATGAATCCTATTTTTTCAAGAAAGAGCATCCTATACTAAGGGAATCTTTTCCAAGTCATATAAACACACGAGTACTTTAAGATCGGAAGATCACGTGTGTGTGTGTTATCACTTTACAAAGCTTCATAAGTTAGTAGGCCCCTTTCTAAGCAATCCCCCTACTTGCTTGAGTGTTTTCTTCTAACTTTGGGTAGTCATAAATCGCATTATGTTTTAATAGTCTAGGAGCTAGATAGCTCTAAGTATAGAGAAAAACTTATGTTGGAGTTTTAGGTCTATGAAAGAACATGAATAGCACAAGGAAGATTGAGTGTTCCCTTACCCTTTACAAAAAGAATCATGAACTCTACGAGTGTTCATGTGTTTACACATTTTACGATCTTAGTAATTCAAAGAAACAAGCTAAAATAAACAACACCCCCTCCTCCACAAAGGCCATGAAGCGTTGATTAACCTCCTATGGAGTTCTCCCTATCATTCTTGTATTTTGCGTATTTTTTAATCAATTTTATGCTGTTGTTAAACAAACAAGAATGCGAAGAAAAACCTCAGCCTTTTTTTTCTTAATTCACCTAAACACAAGAGTGTTTCTGAAGATGAACCTCCTATATTTTTGAGTTGAATGCAATACATATGTGCTCAATCACATCGAGGGCCGAATTCTTCCCCTAAACTAAAAGATCCAAGCCTTTGAGTGTCTTTCTCTTTTGGAGGTTGATGTTAGTTAGTGGTATTTTAGCCCCTTTGCATTAAATTGATAGTTATTACAAAGTTTTTTTATTTCTTTCCCTTATTTCCTAGGTATTTAGGTAAATACAAGTGCAATCTCCCTCTATCTCTCTTTCTCAAAATATTTCCCCTTCCTTTAATTTAATGACATGTCCATCCAACGCAAAGATGATATAAACTGCATTTAAAAAAAAATTTATGTTGTTCTGAAGCATACATTTTTGACTTTGGGCTCCCAAATAAACCACTCTAAAATAGATTTCAAGGCCGTTTTTGGGCATCCACCTCAAATTTTGGTTGATCAGGGTTGTCAGATGATCCCCAACTAACAAATTGTCAGCTTGTTAGGTATTTTGATGGGTTCGATGAGTCAATGATGGAAGTTATAAGCTCGATAGCAAGTTGACATACTAGAAAGGTATGTAGATCAACCTAGCAATGCGATCTATGCTAGTTGACACATTCCTTATTTCTTTGATTATTTACTTCATCTCTTACTAGAGACCAAAGGACTACGAGATGGTCAAATTGGAAATAATTTGCAGAAACTTTCTCTAAATTGGAAATCCTATGAGATCGGATGTTGAGGTATTCCATTGGCAATGCACCATGGTGTGTTCTCCTTCTCGAGAGCTCCACCATGATATCCTGGGAGTAGAAAACCAAGCTTTTAGTGCGGCACAGAGTACTCTACACAAAGGCTATAGAATACATAGAAAACCATAGTACATAGGGAGCACGAACAGAGACTTCTTAGGTGTTACAAATGCAGTCGAACTTATAGTCTATGGTTGACTAGGCCACTATATGTTTTATTAAAGAACATATACAAAAGTGTCTAGGGGACCTTTGGCCTTTCACATGGACACTAATGGTAACAATCTCCCATTAAAGGCCAATATGACCAAAGTAACTATGGGATAAAAATGAAGAACGATAAAGAATACGTGAGTGTAAGTATACAAACTATAGCTCCCAGCTGATGGGCATGTTACGTAGTATACAAATCACTATGTAAGATCATGAATCAAGTAACCCCCATCAAGTGACAACAATGTCAAAAGCTATCGTGTGGTAGAGCTTTAGTCAAAGCATCTGCAACATCATCTTGAGTATGAACCTTCTCAAGACTAATGCACTCAGTGGCTAAGCAATCTCTAATGAAGTGATGCCTCACCTCAATGTGCTTGGTCTTTGCATGATAGATATGATTCTTAGCCAAATCATTGGCACTCTAACTATGACTAAGAAACAAGGTACATGCTAAGGTAGACCTATATCACAAGCAAGAGGAGAAAGCCACAATGCTTCCTTACATGTCTTACTTGTTGCAACATACTCTGCTTGTGCGGTGGAAAATTATACATTCTTGAAGATGAGATCTCTAGGAGATAGCACCTCCAGGAAAATGAAAAATGTACCCTAATGTAGACTTATAATTTTCTACATAACCTGCATAGTCAAAATTTGTGTATCCAATAATGGGTGCTTCTCCTCTGCCTAAGCATAGACATGTGTCCATAGTGCCAGTCAGATATCTCAAAATCATCTTGATTGTTGCTTGCCAGGATTAGAAATATATCTGCTCACAACACTCATGGAAAATGCAATATTTGGTCTTGTAGCTACCATAGCATACATGAGACTACCAACAATAGTCTTTTAAGGAATTTTGGTCATGAATTCCTTTTCCTAATCTGATTTGGAGAAATCATCCTTGCTCAATTTCACATATGTGGTTAAAGGTGTACTCAATGCCTTTCCACCCTACATATTGAACTTGTGAAGTAATTTGGATATGTCCTCACTTCGAGACAAGTATATGCATCTTTTACTCCTATCACAAGTAATGTGCATGCCAAGAATATGTTTGGCATTCCCCAAGTCCTTCATATCAAATGTCTCACTCAACTTATTTTTGAGAATTGAAAAGTCATAAGAGGACTTCCCAACAATCAACATATCATAGACATAAAGTGTCAAACATACCAAGATGCCATCCAAGCATCTCTTTCTGTAGAGACAATGATCCTCATTGCTTCGAGAATAGCCTTGAGACTTCATAAAAGCATCAAACTTTTGGTACCATTATTTAGGGGAATGTTTAAGTCCATCCATATAAGCTCTTCTTGAGCTTACAAAGTAGACTTTCTTTGCCAAGAACTACATAACCTTCTCCTTATTCAATATTGAGATCTATAAGATATCCATGCAAGAAAGTAATTTTCACATCAATTTGGACAAGCTCTAAGTCCTCCATTGCAATGAATCCAAGCAACATGCATAGGGTGGTCCTCTTGACAAATGGAGAGAAGATTTCCTTGATTTTTCAACACCATGTTGTTGCTTAAAACCCTTTGCAACAAGAAGTTGTGCTTTATACTTTGGAGAAGTACTATCTGATATGAATTTCACCTTATATACATGTTTACATGGTAAAGCTTTCTTGCCCTTTGGAAAAGGTACTAAATCCCAAGTACCATTCTTTTGAATAGAATCCAACTCACTCTTCATGGCATGCTCTCACTTGACATTATCCTTTGTCTACACAACCTCGTTGTAGCAAGAAGGCTCACCAGCATCTATTCGCATAACAAAATGCAAACATGTAACATATCTATCAGGTGCATCTAAGACACATGTAGAAAATCTCAATGATTGTTGAATATGAACATTTGCAGACTAATCTAATCGCACATTCTCTTGAACATCCCTATGTGCAACATTTTTATGCATGCTAATTGGAGGACTAGTATCCTGAAAAACCACTCATTAAGCACGTATGAACAACTATCATACATCTCCTATGGCGAGGTTGGGTAAGTCTTCCACGTTGTCGGAAGGATTTCCTCACTCGAATTGTCATATGGAAAAATAAAAATATTTTTCTTTAGAGTAGGTTAAATGATATCTCCCTCATAGAATTTTTAATGTATTGATTTAAAATGACTAATGTTTTTCTTTTGAGTACCTGCAGATAACAAAAACAAGAAGAGCTCAATTAAGAGAAGACCTCATCTATTAGTTAAAGACATATTTGTGTATGTATGTAGATGCAAGAGAATAGGTAAGAATGTATGATAATGTTTGTTAATTCGAATGTTTATATTTATGCATATGAACTTTCATGTTGTTGAGAATATATCTTAGCTTTAGATATCCTTCAATAGTTGAATTCATTTATGTGAATGTATTCCTTAACAAAAGGTCTAGCATCCTACAATATATGTGGATTAAACCCTATATGTTTACCTATTCATAAATCCTAGAAACTTTTAAATGTGTTGATTATGATTTAATCTAAGTACTTATTTACATATGTTATGAGAACTTCTATTGTATGTGATAAGTGGGATTAACTCTGTGTTTGTACCCATGCGAGTTTATGTATAGGCATGTGAAGGTGAGCAACTATATCTATTTAACCATATGTATGGGTGGAGAAAGAGTGTATTTTAAAGTGTCTGTTTGTGTAAAGATATGTGTGTTTTAACCTTTATAGAAACATCATATAAATATTAAAGTGTATGGATCCATAATGATATCTAATGTCATACCTTATGAATGTATGCTATAAGTATATATGTTTGTACGTTTTAACCTTAATAATAGATAAGCATATATGCGTATGTGGAATATTTTTGTATATCTATATACCTGTGTCAATTATAAAAAAAATAATTTAACTAATAACTAATGGATTTATTTATTATATCTTAGTGACATTATATGATAGGTAACATAATTTAACTAATAATTAATGTATCTTATTACTATATATTAGTTACATTATATATTAGATAATAGATAATTTAACTAGTAGTTAATGAATTTAATATAATATATATTAGTTTATATGAATACTTAGTTAATCCATATTAATAATTAATTGACAAACAAAAACGTAAACGTGACTATGTTGAAGCTTAAGTTAGTATTAATTTAATTCTAAATGTGCATTAGTTAGTTTTAGTATGTGATGTGTATGAGTTAATGGAAAGTGCGTGTGCGTATATCTATTTGTGTATGTGTATATAAATGAATGATTAGGAGTGTTTATGCTAATGTTTCTTTATGTAGATTATTGAAGATCTTACAAAGGAGAATATGAGAAAACAAGCATACGAGATTTCAAGAGCACGAAAATACGATATTTTTGAAGATTTTTTATTAAGTTGTATAGGATTATCTATTAAGAGAATTGTATAAACTTTTGTATAGGCTTAAAATCCTAAAGATCTCTAGCACTTCCACTTTTTCGATATAATTAAGATTTGTATAGGCTTAAATCAAATTGATTTTAAAAGCTCTTCATATTGTTTCTCTGAAAATAAATTGAGATCTTTACTTTTTTTTATTTCATATGTCTAAAGAATCAGGATCTACAAGTAGTTCTAAACTAGTATCTTCAAACGATTCTGATATTAAGAATCAAGAATTAGAAAACTTAATAATAGGAACATTGCTTCCGTCTTCAATTGATAGTTCAAATAATAACGAAAATATAGAAGTTGAAATTATTAAAGATAAAGTAGTTAACGAAACTTTACACACGTTAGATTACGATCGTCTTCTTTCTAGAATTTTACCTTTAATTACCATAGTTTTGCCAGAACCGGAGGACAAGAAAGACTTATTCCCACCTAATTTAGTTAGAAAACCTAACTCAAATCAAATTGAGAACGAAGAAGTTGACTTTGTTAAAGATAAAATTACAAACGAGAACTTAGTTTTGTCTTATCAATTAGAAGCTATAGAAAATTATAGAAACGCTCGTCCTTACGGTCCTTAGTCTAAAAAATTAGTTCTTAATTTACACTCCCATATATTAGAAACATATAGGTTTTTATCACACCTAAACTAAAAAATCAACCAAAGGCCCTAGGCATACTTAGAAGCACCCTGTGTGCAGTCACACGGTTAGCTTAGCGCGATTCTTGTAGATGAACGTCAGCCTGCCTTCACACCCCTCTACGACAGCTTTGGTGAACCCGACGTAAAACGTGACGATAGTGTGCCTAAGACTTACGTTGCATTTTCAGTTTTAATTTAAATTTCTTCTTCTTATGCAGGAAATTTGAAGATTGAAGCTGTGACAAAACCGTGGAAGAAGGATTTCCATCTGGTGGAGCTTCGTCGTTTCAAAACCCCCCCCTCAACGTTCAAGAGAATCAAGATATATTCATGGTCATTTTAGTTTTGTGTTTAAGATTGTTTTAACGTTCACTTTAGAACCTCTTCAGCAAAGATATCATCAAGTAAGGTGTTTAGTTTAAGTTCTTTGTTTTTAGTTTATGCACATCACTTAAAAGGAAAAGTTGCTTTCATCTACACTAGGATTTAAGCACTTTCATATTAGCATTTAAAGGGTATTTGAATTTTTCTTTTGTATCTAGGAAATATAATTTTTACTTAAAGCATTTAAATATCTGCATTTTGGGAAAAGCCATTATTTTTGCATCATTAAAAAGAAAAGATTTTAAGTTTTGAAAAAGAAAGATTGTTTGTTTTATTTTCATTGCATAAAAAGAAAGCTTATAGCATAAAAATATTTTAAATTTAGGTTTCTTTTGACTTAATAGTTAATGCTTTTATTTCTTCAAAGAAATTAATTTTAAAGAAATTAATAGTAAACTAAAAGACTTAATTCAAGAAAAACTATTTTATAAAAATTACCTTATTAAAAAACCCTTTAAAATTGAAAAAGTTTTAAAAAAAAAATTAAATCTCTAAAAAACTTAAATTCAAAAAGAGTAAATATAAGAGATAAGTCATAATTTAGGGTTTAGAAATCAAAAAGATTTTAGAAAAGAAGATTAGAATTAGTAAAAGCGTAGGACTAGGGTAAAGCTATCCCTGGCTTTATCAACTAGTGATAGATTTAGGCAATTTAGAGAGCAATTAGATCCGGCTATTAGGGAACTTCTTCTCTATTTGAAACGTTATCAAGAATGCAAAATGGAGGAGATGTTTAGGAACATGATGATAGAAAAGCAAGGGACACGTACAGCCCAAGCTATTCTAAAAGAAAAAGGAAAATTTACCGGATTAAACATTACGGATTACTTGGATGCATTTGAGGAACAAGTGCAAATCCAGGGATTACCTGAAGATGTGCTAGTTAAATACTTTGGACGTGTAGTTTCTAGTTCAATTCTAGAATCTATTCAAGAACACGCTGAAAAAACTTGGGAGGAATTTAGAAAGGAACTTCATAAAATATTCTACCTCGAAGATTTCAGCCAGCACAGTCGTGAAGGATCTCTGTGTTGCTTAAACACTGTTAAGAGCAATGAGTCTTTAACTCATCTTCACGGTGAGTTTATGAGACGTCTGGCTCAACTTCCCGAAGATGATAGAAATGCTATAAATCCAGATGTAATTATATATTTTCTTAAGATACTTGATCCTGAAGATAGGGCCGAAATTGAAAGACGAATAGAGGAGCCAGGAAAAAGGTATGGGCTAACTGATGACTGGGAGAAAGTCAAAAATGAGATTGAGGCTGTTGCTCAAATGAAGCAAAGGCAAACGATTTTATATTCTAGACCTAATGCTTCTCAGCCAAGGGAAACTCCTGCTATAAGGCAAATTGACATGCCAATGCCTGCTACTATGGCTACGACTAATATTACAACTGCTACTAAAGCTCCCATAGAATTTCAACTAGATATTCTATGTAAGAAAATGGAAAATGTTATAAACATGCAAGCATCTCTTTCAAAAGAGGTTGCTAATTTAAATAAAAAAGTTTACTCCATGAGCTTTAACGATCTAGGGGCTAGCAGTAGTGGTGCAGGGCAAGTACCGCCTAATCAACAAGTTATGCCTCAATATGTTCCACCTCAACCAGTCTTTCAGCCAGCACCTCAGCAAGCTCCTCAGTTTGCTGTACAGCCACCCTTTCAAAGAACTAAGGAGAAAAGAGGGACTAGCGTGAAGCGCTGTGTTTGGTGTGATAGTCTGGAGCACACATCATTTGCTTGTGAAGAGTTAAAAAGTGCTAAGGCGAATCAATTAGTTGTAGAAATAGATAGAATACTATGTGACTTTAGGTCTCGTCTTCCTTTGTCTATCAATTGGGGCAAAGGCGGAATGAAAAAGCTTTATGAAAATTTAACAGTATCAGATGCAACTGCCAGTACTTCGGTTGCAAGACAAGAGCCAGTCGAGGATAGGCCTTCTTCAACGCCTAGCCAAAATCCATATTCAATAGAGGCACTGGTACGAGCTAGAGACGAGATAATGTACAAGACCGCATGGAAATCTCCTGTAGATCAATCTTCTGTCTTTTCTCACATTGCTAATGTTGAGGAAAAACGGAGACGAGAAGATCAACAGGATGATGTAGAAGAAGGTGATAGGAGGATAACTAGGAGACAAACGAGAGAAGATGAAAAGAAAATTGATAAAAAAGTTCAGTTTGATGAATCAAATTTATCTCAAGAAGAGAAAAGGAAAATGATAAAGGAAGGCAAAAAGCCGACCGATGAAAATGTTCAACCCCAAGAAGAACAGAAGAAAGTGGAAAAAGAAACCTCTAAACCTGAAAATAAAGAGGATCAAAAGCAAAATGAAGAGAAAGGAAAGAAGAAGGGTAGAAGAGCTCCACGTGCTGTTATGATTTCTAAGCTCGAAAAGAAAAATGATGCCAGGGAGATTTTAAATGACATTCTTCTAAAAAGTCAAGTAACTATGTCACTTGAGCAAGTGTTTTCCATAGCGAAACCAGAATTCAAGGACAGTTTTATTCAACTTATTAGAAGAAGACGCTTTCCTTTGCCACAAGACGAGGATATGCAAGATGTGGCAGAAGAAACCCTAGCTATGAATGACATAGTTATATTGAGTGAAAGTGATTATGACGATGATGAAGAATTTACAACAGGAAGTGTAAATAGAAATTTTCTAGGACCTATACAACCTGATGAAGAAATGTTAAAAAGTGAAAGTAAATACAATTCTACCTTCTGGGCACGAGGCACACCAGAAGTAAAGATTAGAATCGGTGATGAAAAGGATTCTTGTTTAGCTTTGGCTCTCATTGACTCGGGGTCAGAGATAAACGTGATTTCAAAAAAGTTCTTTGATAAATTTAGGTGGCCAATTGATAAAGAGCATGGTTGGCGGATGAGAACAGCTGACAATGGCTCTGGCATTTTGTTGGGTGCATGTGCGAATGTGCCTATTATGATAGGTGGTGTTCGAGAAGAGTTTCACTTCTTCGTTCAAGATAATTGTTCATATGAAGTGATTCTTGGACAACCATTTATAGCTGAAATGAGGATGGAAACAAAGGCAATGAACGACGGATCAGCGTATGCAAGAATTCGATCCAAATCAGGGATTGATTCTTTGCAAGTTATGACGGTTTGCCCAAACCACACTAGAAATAGAAAGAGCTTAAGAAGAAATCCTATTGACTCGATCAGTCATGTATGTGATGATCCACTGACTGTAAGAGAATATGGAGCGTACTATGATCAAAATTTCTGCTAGACTCCACTATTGAGCGAGACAATAGTGGACGTTGTTTTGATGTCTCGCCTATCAATGAACATAAATTTGAAAATTACTTAATTTGTACTCCTACAACTAGCTTACACTATATTACTAAAGAAAATCTTACAAAAACATTTAGAAACCAAACTGAAAAATATTTCAGAAAAATTGGATTAATTTTAAGTGACGAGAAAATTGAGTGTATAATTGAACTATCAAAAAGTTCCACTCTAAGAAGAGCTAGAAAGTGTTTCTCATGAAAATTTTAAATCAAATCTGATAATTCTTAACTCTATTCAAGAGTATGAGATTATTAGTGAATTTATCCTAGAACATGAAGTTAGCATAGAAACCAAATACAAAACTATAGAAAAGAAAATAAAGCCTGTAGCTCAACCCTTACCCAAAGATAGTCATGAAATACTTCATCGAGTATCAAATGATCCTATTCTTAGAGATCGATCTAAGATAGGTCACATATTTACTGATGAGAGTAAGAAGTTTATTAAATTCGGTGATGAATTTCTTTCTCAAATTGAAAAAGAGCAGTTTACCAAGATGATTGTTCGTCATGGTAAAGCTTTTTCCTTGTTCCCACATGAGATAGGATGTGCAGATCCAAAGTTAGTAGCTCTGATGATTATTTTTACAATACCACATATTCCTTGGAATCTTCGTCCGATTCCAGTCCCAAAGGCTCATTTACCTGAGCTAATGAGATTGTTAAAGGAGAAGTTTGCCATGAGAATCTTGGAACCATCCTCAGCACCATACTCTAATAGGTGGTTCACGGTACCGAAAAAGAGTGGGAAGCTACGCTTTATTCAGGATTTGCAGCCTGTGAATAAAGTCACTATTAGGAATGTAGGAACGGGTCCCATTGTAGATGAGTTTGCCGAGGCATTTGCTGGTCACTCCATCTATTCAATGGGAGACCTGTATTCAGGGTACGATCAGTTTCAATTAGCAATTGAGAGTCGAGATGTGACCACGATGAAGACTCCTTTGGGTTTAGTACTTATGTGTACTTTACCACAAGGAACCACGAATTCTGTGGCACACATGATGAATGCTATGAATCTGGTCCTACATGACTTTATCCCAAAAGTGACAATGCCTTTTATTGATGATATTCCAATAAAGGTGTGTGTGGAAAAAGAAAAGGATGAAAGTTTAGATTCATCTGGTTGTAGAAAGTTTGTTTCCAGCCATATTTCAGATTGTGAAAAGATATTTGAAAGATTTGAAGAGGTTGGACTAACTTTTTCCCTAGAGAAATCAACTTTTGGTGTTAATGAAGTGCTAATAGTTGGGCATTTATTTGGCCATTATGGTCGTAGACCCTATCTGCAAAAGTTGATGCCATTAGTAGGATTTCTGAGAGATGTCGCAATGTAAGTGAAGTAAGGAGATTCCTAGGTGCATGTGTTTTCTATGTCATCTGGATCCCTCACTTTGCTCATGTAGAAAATCCGCTTTATGATTTATTAAGAAAAAGAAAGAAATTCTTTTGGACTGATGAACATTCTAGAATTATGAGATGTCTAAAGCAATTGCTTATCAATGCTCCTATTTTGAAACGTATTGACTATACAGGAAATAAGCCTGTAATCCTAACCGTTGACACTAGTCCTATTGGTATAGGCTGGGTCATTGGGCAGGATGATGAGAAGGAACAAAGGTACACAGTTCGCTTTGGAGCAAAGATTCTTCATGATACTCAAAAGAATTACCTGCAAATTAAGAGAGAACTGTGGGGATTGTTACAGCTTTAAAAACAGATAAAGAATACTTTATAGGAGCTAATGTAATAGTAGAGACCGATTGTCTTCCATTAATAGGTTTAATAGCTAATTGTTCATCTCCGGATATAGCTATGCTTCGATGGATAGCCTATATTAAATTCATTAATCCTGCTTTTGTTCATATAGTCGGTAAACATAACACCGTTGTTGATATGCTTTCAAGAGCAAAGTTTGATAATGATAGTGAAGCATTAAATAATCATATTAGTTTATTAAATTATGAAACATCTACCTATACGTATGAAAGATTTAGAGAAAACGATTATGAAGGAGAGTGGCGAGATATAGGAAACTATCTGAGTTCATTTCAGCCTTCCCCAAGCTGGTCTTCAAATCGATTCCAGAACATCAGGAAGAAGTCTTTCAACTTCTTCTTGAAAGATGGATATCTTTGGAGACATGCTAGAGGAAAGGTTCGAAACCCTCAAAGAGTGCTAGGTTTGAAGGTTTTTCAAGTGCAAGTTATGCAAGAGTTGCACGAAAGCCTTTGGGCTGGTCATAAAGGATTTGTAGCTACATATGAAAAGATTAGAGAAAGCTACTGGTGGTCGAGGATGTATGTAACTATTAAAGAATTTGTGAGCACTTGTAGTACGTGCCGGTTACACTCCTCTGTCAAGCATAGAGATCCCCTTCACCCGACCTATCCACCTTGTATTCATTACAAGTGGGTATTACACCTTGTGACCATGCCTAAAAGCAATGATGGCATGAGATATATTGTCCTTGCACGAGAGGATTTGACAAACCACGTCGAAGGTAGAGCGCTTTGTTCTAATACTACTTATAATGTATGCGTATTCCTTCTAGAAGAAGTTTTATCCAGATTTGGATATATAAAAAAAGTAGTAGCGGATAGAGGTGAATTAGATGCGAGAGAGGCGAAAGAATTCTTTGCACAACATGGGATTCAATTGTCTCTTACGTCTGCCTATAACCCAGAAGCAAATGGTAAAATAGAAAGAGGACATCCTTCCATAGTGAAGGCTATTTCAAAAGCTTGCCACGGAGATATTGGTCAATGGCCAAAATATGTCCATTTGCTCTTTGGGCTGATCGCATGACGCACACAAGAACAACTGGTTTTATGCCAACTGAACTCATGTACTGTCAGAAACCATTATTTCCCATTCATACTCAGATAATTAATTGGATAAATTTAGGTTGGGAAGATAATGTTTCAAGAGAGGACTTATTAGCACTTAGAATTAAGCAATTAAAACAAGGAAATGAAAATCTTAAAGAAGCAATAAAAAAATAAAAAACATCTAGATTGAAAAATAAATTATATTTTGATAAGAAACATAGACTAAGACCACAACCAATAGAGAGTGGTGACTGGGTGCTTGTATATGATAGTACGTTTGATACTCAATACGATGCACGTCGGAAACTAACTAAACGTTGGTTTAGACCTTACGTTGTTGTTTCAGTTTATGAAACATGTACATATAAATTACGTGAATTTGATGGTTCTATGCTAAAGAATTTGATTGCAGGGAAAAGAATAAAGCTGTTTAGAAGAAGAGAAAGCAGTAAATTTGAATTGGACGAAGAATTCTTGGAGGACGACGATGAAGAAGAATAAAAATGATCAGGTGAAAGACTTCTAAACTTTACTTATTTATTAGTTGTTCATATGATTTTTTATTACTGCATTGCATGTGTAGATATGTACATCCTTCTGATAGGAAAGGAAGATTTTTAAAATTATGAAACAATGAATTTAAAACTGAAGTAGGGATGTGTATGAAGAGGAGATAAGAATTAGACACCCTATGGCTTTCATAAGGATAGAAGAGGGAACACTTGACTTGCGACTCCTAGTAGAAGTAAATTTATTTTATATAGGTAGGCTACCTTAACTTCCAACCCATATCGCTAATGAGATCCTAGTTTCCAATATAGCATTCCTCTAGAACCTCTGCTCTGATTAGGGGTTAAGCCTTTCCCCTTAAACAAAAAAGTTGCAAAGAAAAATTAAGAAAAGAGAAAAATGAGAACATCAAGCAGTATATTAATGGCTACTCCAAGATGAGAAAAAGAAAATTAAAAAAAAAAGAAAAAGAAAGAAAAGAAAAGAAAAGAAAAAAGTTATCATGATTCAGTTGTGGTCTTGAAACCACTTCTGAAATTCTATACGGGCAATATGAGGTGGATTTATGCTATAGAGGAATTAGTTAGATGCATCTTATGGCAAGTGGCTAGGGAATGAGGGATAGACCATTTATATAAAATATTTATTACTTTTAAATGGGTTAATAGAAGAGCAAGTACCACAACTGTCTGATTGATTTCTATGGGACTTTCTAAAACTTGTTTTCAATTTTATGCATTGAACGAAAACGTTTGTGATTCAAGTTTGCATAATTTTAAAAGGTTTTTCTTAATCATCAAAAGATGTACTTACCTTTAGGAGCATATTTCATATAAGTTTAAAAATAGTTTAAGAAATATTTTTTTAAAAGAATTTGATACTGCTTTCCTATTTGATCTGCAGGTTGGCCCATCGAGGGCGATGTCCAGGATTGGTGGGGGCAGATGTCGGAAGGATTTCCTCACTCGAATTGTCATATGGAAAAATAAAAATATTTTTCTTTAGAGTCGGTTAAATGATATCTCCCTCATAGAATTTTTAATGTATTGATTTAAAATGACTAATGTTTTTCTTTTGAGTACCTGCAGATAACAAAAACAAGAAGAGCTGAATTAAGAGAAGACCTCATCTCTATTAGTTAAAGACATATTTGTGTATGTATGTAGATGCAAGAGAATAGGTAAGAATGTATGATAATGTTTGTTAATTCTAATGTTTATATTTATGCATATGAACTTTCATGTTGTTGAGAATATATCTTAGCTTTAGATATGCTTCAATAGTTGAATTCATTTATGTGAATGTATTCCTTAAGAAAAGGTCTAGCATCCTACAATATATCTGGATTAAACCCTATATGTTTACCTATTCATAAATCCTACAAACTTCTAAATGTGTTGATTATGATTTACTCTAAGTACTTATTTACATATGTTATGAGAACTTCTATTGTATGTGATAAGTGGGATTAACTCTGTGTTTGTACCCATGCCAGTTTATGTATAGGCATGTGAAGGTGAGCAACTATATCTATTTAACCATATGTATGGGTATAGAAAGAGTGTATTTTAAAGTGTCTGTTTGTGTAAAGATATGTGTGTTTTAACCTTTATAGAAACATCATATAGATATTAAAGTGTATGGATCCATAATGATATCTAATGTCATACCTTATGAATGTATGCTATAAGTATATATGTTTGTACGTTTTAACCTTAATAATAGATAAGCATATATGCGTATGGGGAATATTTTTGTATATCTATATACCTGTGTCAATTATAAAAAAACTAATTTAACTAATAATTAATGGATTTATTTATTATATCTTAGTGACATTATATGATAGGTAACATAATTTAACTAATAATTAATGTATCTTATTACTATATATTAGTTACATTATATATTAGATAATAGATAATTTAACTAATAGTTAATGAATTTAATATATATATATATATATATATTAGTTTATATGAATACTTAGTTAATCCATATTAATAATTAATTGACAAAAAAAAAAGTAACGTGACTATGTTGAAGCTTAAGTTAGTATTAATTTAATTCTAAATGTGCATTAGTTAGTTTTAGTATGTGATGTGTATGAGTTAATGGAAAGTGCATGTGCGCATATCTATTTGTGTATGTGTATATAAATGAATGATTAGGAGTGTTTATGCTAATGTTTCTTTATGCAGATTATTGAAGAGCTTACAAAGGAGAATACGAGAAAACAAGCATACGAGATTTCAAGAGCACGAAAATACGATATTTTTTAAGATTGCTTATTAAGTTGTATAGGATTATCTATTAAGAGAATTGTATAAACTTTTGTATAGGCTTAAAATCCTAAAGATCTTTAGGACTTCCACTTTTTTGATATAATTAAGATTTGTATAGGCTTAAATCAAATTGATTTTAAAAGCTCTTCATACTGTTTCTCTGAAAATAAATTGAGATCTGTACTTTTTTTTATTTCATATGTCTAAAGAATCAGGATCTACAAGTAGTTCTAAACTAGTATCTTCAAACGATTCTGATATTAAGAATCAAGAATTAGAAAACTTAATAATAGGAACATTGCTTCCGTCTTCAATTGATAGTTCAAATAATAACAAAAATATAGAAGTTGAAATTATTAAAGATAAAGTAGTTAACAAAACTTTACACACGTTAGATTGCGATCGTCTTCTTTCTAGAATTTTACCTTTAATTACCATAGTTTTGCCAAAACTGGAGGACAAGAAAGACTTATTCCCACCTAATTTAGTTAGAAAACCTAACTCAAATCAAATTGAGAACGAAGAAGTTGACTTTGTTAAAGATAAAATTACAAACGAGAACTTAGTTTTGTCTTATCAATTAGAAGCTATAGAAAATTATAGAAACGCTCGTCCTTACGGTCCTTAGTCTAAATAATTAGTTCTTAATTTACACTCCCATATATTAGAAACATATAGGTTTTTATCACACCTAAACTGAAAAATCAACCAAAGGCCCTAGGCATACTTAGAAGCACCCTGTGTGCACTCACACGGTTAGGTTAGCGCGATTCTTGTAGATGAACGTCAGCCTCCCTTCACACCCCTCTACAACAACGTACATCATCGAAGAGACCCCAACATCTAGGTATCTACTAGTTAAGAAAACCTCACTACAACCCTCTTTATCAAACATAAAAGGCTTTATGATAAAACATAACCATTATATCAATGATGACATGGACATACATAAGTAGTATCCACAGTAAAATGGCATGAAAAGGCAGAATTCAACTACCCAAACACTAGCCAACAACACCTGCAAGTGTTTGTCAACTATGTTCTTTAGGTTCAAAAACCTACATAGACTTTGTGGTGGCTGCTTCCACCACAACTAAAACCTTTCAAGAAACATGTAGATTATCTAGTGTGGCTGAAAAAATAACCCCAAAAGGTGAAAATTTTTTATCAAGAAGTACAAAGAACACTCTTCTTGATGTTCTTGGACCTTTGTGAAGATAACTATGCACAAAAGTACTCCAAAATGGCTCCAAAAGTCACCCCAAAAATGCTTTAAAATTAGGCTTTGAAAGCAAAGAATGAAGCTTTGAGTGCCCAAAACTTATTGAAGATAATGTGAACCTTAGTTCTTCCCCTTCTTCAAGCACCACAAGAGTGTAGCTTAGTGGCAAGAGATTTCCATGATTAAGCAAGCTCTAGGAGGAACAGTACTAGGATGGTTGACCTCCTTGGAAGTATCGGGAACCTCTTTCTTCCTTGATCGTTGAGGTCCTCCCTTGCGCACAACCAATGGCACCAAACATGAATTTGGTGACTCGAATGACAAGGTATGCCAAGGTCTATGCCTTGATTGCTGCCTTCTTTGTAAGCCTTGGAGAAAGCCTTGGGTGGATGGGCGGATGCCCCTTCGCTCCCAAAAAGGAACAAAGCTTTTGCATCGAAATGCTCTGATACTAATGACATATTTCATTGGAAATGCACCACAATGTGTTCTCCTTCTTGAGAGCTCCACCATGATATGATCCTTGTAGTAGAAATTGGAGCTTCTAGCACTACACATAGTACTCGGCATAGAGGCTTCAGAATATTCAGAAAAATAGAGAACATAGGGAGCACAAACAGAGCCTTCTTAGGTGTTACAAATGCAGTTGAACGTATAGTTTGTGGTTGACCAAGCCACTATATGTTTTATTAAAGAACATATACAAAAGTCTCGACGGCCATTTGGCCTTTCACATGGACACTAAAGGTAGCAAGTGTCCCCAAAATTAAATGGGCTACTTGCATAAACCAAAATGATCAATGTGGTTTTGGCATTCTAGACATTGAAGGAATACCCAATAAAGTTGTGGCCAAAGGGTTAATTAAAGCGTGGGGCAAAAGAGATGCCTCTTGGGCCAAACTGATTTTTTGAAACAAAAGTGCTCTTAGACTTGTGGGCCTTCAAGGGTGGAAGGATCTTGATCTTCTCTCCCTATCATGTGATTCCTAGAGGCTCAAGCTTAGTGTACTCTCTAGGGAAGAGTTGGAACAACGGGGAACAATCTATGAAGACCAATGAAGATTATAAATGAGTTGTCGGTGTTAGAAAAAATGCTTTGATCTCGTTCCCTATCAAAGGTATCAGAGGTTTTGAGCTTTGGAACCTCCAAAAAGCTAGGAAACTTTGGAAAACAAATTGCTTGTGGAACACCTTTGGAAACAGGAGACATGCTAGTGGATTAGATTTGAGGACATTGGCTCAACAAGGAGAGTGGACTATGAAGAGTGGTGCATGTTGTAGAGAAAATTCAATGTTTGGGAGTGTTTGAGGACTCCTCTCCTTATTGGGCATGACTTTTGTCACCTTTAGGGCCTTAGATGGAACAATGACATCAGTCTTGATAATATTTTGGGATTCAAGAAGAATGTGGACCTTCATGTTATGCTAAATAGGAGATGGTGTTTAGATTGGTCAAGTTTTAGATGTCATCTAAGTTTCCAACCATTGTGGCATCCCCTCATCATAGTTAAAAAAGCAGTTCTTCTATGCCAAATCCTCCACCAAGGAATTTGGATCAATGTAAAATCTAACAAAATTTGCAGAGCCCCTCCATGGTCCAAGTCATGCTTCAAGTCAATGTCGATCTAGTGTGCCCCTAGGAAAATCATGTTACTACAAGGACAATTCAACTAGAAGCAAGCATAATTGGGTGAAGTGTTCGATTGTTCCTCAGCATTGTGGAATGCTATAAGAAGAAGAGACCCTCTCAAAGATATGGAAAGAGAGGTGTGTCACCAACTTTGGTTGTCCTCCTAAAGAATGGCCAATCGAAAAATCTCTTTTCCTTTTAGGCAAAAGAATTTACAATTGAAAGAAGCCCCACCCCTTTCATGCATCACAAAGTGTTTTTCCTCGAGAGCAACAAGACTAAAAGCAAGTGGGTCCCCCATGAGAGAGAAGAAAGGGTTGTCAACCTTCTTTAAAATGTTTTCTAGTTAGTTTTAAGCAACCCCTGCTTTGTGGGATTCAGGGGGGGTCCCATGGGTGTTAGGTCCATTTGTTGAGATATCAAGCTCAACATGTGATGATCCAAGATGACACGTACCAGTTTTTTGTTTCTCTCACATGTATAGTGGTCACGCCAGCATATGTCACTTCATTGAGCTTTATTAGATTTATCTATCGAGAGTGATGGCACATTTCTTCCTTGCTAGCTCACTCATTCACAGACATTAGGTTTTTCCTTATGTATTAATCTCTATATATTGCACTTCTTGTATTATTCTTTTTACATCATTCTTGTACATTCCTTTTTATGTAATAGAAGAAGAAGAAGAAGAAGATCATTCTTCCTTGTGTCAATCTAAGTGTGTGCTTCTCCTTGAGAGTGAGGGTGTGTGTGTGAGCTCTCTTCCTTATCTCCTTCCTCCTGACATGGTATCAGAACTAGCGTGGTATAGAGAGCTTGTGGAGAAGGTGACGGTGAAGAGTACTGGAGAAAATGCGATTCACAAACGACCTCCGTTTGTTACGAAAATCAAAGTTTTAGAGCCATCTCGACCTCCATTTTGAGCCTGCAAGGTGGGGCCCACAAAAAAACCAGGTCAGTTTTAGAAATTGTAACCTGCGTTGTCTTTGCCAACACTGATATATTCCAGATCCAGAATTTCAAGAAATTTCATGTACTGTTGATACACAAAAACTGTGTTTTTCTTAGATCGAATTGTCACGTCATACTGTGATAGTGTTCAAGCAAAAGTGTTGCTTGTAGTGTTTGGCGTGCTGTGAATTGCTACAAAAATGGCAAACGCAGATGGAATAAGTCAGCTTATGAGCGATAAGCTGGACAAGAACAACTTCCATGCTTGGAGATTCAGAATGATGAATTTTCTTATGGAAAAAGGCTACTGGAAGTACATCGAGGGAGAAAATGAAAATGCTCCACTATTACCAAAAAGGAATCGGGTTGCAGATCAGGTAAGAGCATATGAGGAATGGAATCAAGGAGCATGAAAGGTAATGTACTCGCTATCTCTTAGCATACATGATAGCATGATTGGACACATACATGATGCCAAGACTCCAAAAGAGTCTTGGAATAGTTTGGTCACATTGTATGAGACCAATACAAAGGCATAGAAATTGCAACTCAAGAACGACCTACATACATTGGAGAAGAAGAGCATGTCAGTAAGTGATTACACCTTGAAAACCAAAAGCATATGCGAGTCACTTGCATCTATTGGCATGAATGTAGATGATGATGATAAGGTGGAAGTGTGTCTTTGTGGTTTAGGAGCTTCATATAAGCAGTTCAGAACTTCTATACAGACCAGGGAAAATATTCCAAATTTTGTTGATCAGGTATCTATGCTGCTTATTGAGGAAAAGAATCTTAGTGAGGATTCAAACTCCCAAGGAAAATCTAGTTCTGAGAAGGTATTCTACTCTGGTAGAGGAAGAGGCAGAGGTAGAGGTTTTGGAAGTGGAAGAGGAAATAGTAACCAAGACCAAAGTCAACAATAAAATCATGCAAGAGGAAGAGGACAGTTTTGAGGCAGGGGGAGCCAAAGAGACTGCAAAAATTTCCAAAGAAACGATTCACGTAATGACAATAAAGGATTCTAGAATTGTGGAAAACCTGGACATTTTGAACGTGATTGTAGGTTCAAGAATCAAAATAACAGGAGACAGTAGAATAACTATGCATCCACAAAAGCAGATGATTCTGAGAAGCGCTTCATGGTCCAACATCACATGATGAATACGATGTCTGCTGGTGTTTCAAAATCAAATGATAATGTCTAGTATGTTGATTCAAGTGCTTCAAATCACATGACTAGTCATGCGGAATGGTTTAGTACTTTGCAAAAATTGCCAATTCCTGGATATGTTGAAACAAGTGATGACACATCACATCCTATTGAGCATACAGGAAACATAGCACTATCGATGGAGGATGGAAAGGTAAAACTTCTTGTTGATGTGCTGCATGTTCCAAATATAACAAAGAATCTAGTTTTTGTTGGACAAATGTTTGACCATAGATTACAAGTTAGGTTCAATGCGGATAAATTATATGTAGAAGAGTAAAACCAGGATGGACAATTGGTTGCAAAAGGAAATAAAGTGGGTAGGATGTTCACCTTATATGTGAAGATTCCTAAAATGAATGCAGCCATGTTTGCAAAAGGTGTAGGAGTTATTGCAGATATAGAGATGTGGCACAAACGGATTGGACATGCAAACTTATAAAGGCTGAAATTGATGCACTCAATGGATATTGTCCATGGACTACCAAATTTCAAAGTTGCAAAAATGCAAAAGGTATGTGCAGCATGTCAATTTGGTAAATAATCAAGAGCATCATTTCCACATGATAAACATGTTAGTGAGAATGTACTAGAAGTAGTACATACAAATGTTTGGGGTCTAGCAAAGACCACATCTATGGGTGGTTGTAGGTTTTATGTTACTTTCATTGATGACCATACATGCAAAGTATGGGTATATTTCATGAAAGAGAAGGGTGAGGTGTTCACTCACTTCTAGAATTTTAAAGCTATGGTGGAAAAGCAAACAGGGAAGTACATTCAGACATTACGATTTGATGGAGGAGATGAATACATGTCAAATGAGTTCAGCAATTTTCTAAAAAATCATGGAATTCAGCATTCGTTTTCATGCAGGTACACACCACAACAGAATCGCATTGCTGAACACAAAAATAGACATATTGCAAAAATAGCAAGAGCCTTGATCGCTGATAAGAATATGCCTCATTGTTATTGGGCACAAGCTATGCATACTACTATATACATCATGAACACAACTCCGTCTGCTATTGTACATCAAGTTACACTTGAAGAGAAGTTTACATGTAAAAAGCCAAACTTATCACATCTGAAAGTTTTTGGCTATATTGCATATGTACATGTCCCAGATGAATTGAGGACGAAGCTTGATCCAAAAGCAGAAAAGTGTGTCTTCATTGGATACTCCCTTGAGCAAAAGGGATATAAATGTTATAACCCACTCACACGATAGGTAAAGGTGAGCAGAGATGTGGTATTCGATGAAATGTCCAGTTTCTATGTAGATGCCAAAGAAGGACTAAATCTTGAACCAAATGACAAAGAAAATGTTGAAAAATCAAGTGCAAAATCTCAAGTTTTGACTCGACCGGATGCATCACCAAGCAATAGTTCCAACTCAAATCCATGGATTAGAAGATTGTGGAAATTTCAATCCAGCAAATTCACCAAATACATCCAAGAAAAGTAAACAAAAGCTTTCTGCAGGTCACAAAACATGTGCAGGTTTTGAAGACGTTGATGGAGATTCAAGTGGTTCAAAAAAGAGTCTTGATGAGGAACTTGGATTGCCCTCTGTGAAGACTCCAGGAGTAAGAAGGCCACATGCAAATGATACAAGGAGAAGTGACCCAGGACCAAGAAGATCTGGGAGGATGTAGAATTCAGTGCAACGATTGATGTATGACAATTATATGGCTCGTCATTGTGCCTACATGACAAAGGTTATATAAGATATTGAACCTTCTTGCTTTGAAGATGCAATTGGAATTGGAAATTGGGAAAAAACTATGGATGAGGAGATGGCTGCACTTTATGGAAATGATACATGGAAGCTGGTTCCATTGCTACAAGGAAAGAAACCCATAGGTTGCAAATGGGTTTACAAGGTAAAGCATAATGTTGATGGTAGCATAAGCAAGTATAAAGCACGATTGGTAGCTAAAGGATATGCACAAACATATGGCATTGATTATGAGGAAACATTCAGCCTTGTAGCTAAAATGTCTACTCTCAGAACACTTATTGCATTAGCTACAGCAAAAGGATGGACTTTGCATCAGATGGATGTGAAGAATGCTTTCCTACATGGTGAGTTACAGGAAGAAGTATATATGGACCAGCCACAAGGATATGAAGATTCAAAGCATCTAGAATATGTTTGCAAGAGTGCAAAAGGCTTTGTATGGGCTGACGCAAGCCCCTCATGCATGGCATGCAAGGATTTTTTATTACTTAACCAGCATTGTGTTTTCTATGTGTGATGCAGACCACTCAATATATGCAAGGAAGGTTCATGATGGCATCACTATTGTAGCTATTTACGTTGATGTCCCGATTGTAGGTGGTGATAATGAAGGAAGCATCAAAGAGGTAAAGCAATCTCTTATGCAGGAATTTGACATGAAAGATATTGGTGTGTTGCGCTATTTCTTGGGCATTGAGTCTATACATATAAAAACAGCTATATGGATGTCCCAAAGCCAATGTGCCTTGAATATGCTGCAAAAGTATGGTGTGGCTGATTGTAAGCCAATTTCTATGCCATTAGATCTGAACTTGAAGTTGGATACTACATTAGGTGAAGCATTGGAAAAAGCTAGTATGTATAGGAAAATTGTGGGAAGTCTTATAAATCTCATAATTATAAGTCCTGATTTAAGTTATACTGTTGGACTTGAAAGTCAGTTTATGCAGGTTCGGAGGAAGCCACATTTGGATGCTCTAAGGTGCACTCTAATTGCTTTTCCTCATCTAATTTGGGGCAATCATCCTTGCTCAATTTCACATATGTGGGTAAAGGTGTACTCATTGCCTTTCCACCCTGCATATTGAACATGTGAAGTACTTTGGATATGTACTCACTTTGCATGCCAAGAATATGTTTGGCATCCCCCAAATTCTTTATATCAAATGTGTGACTCAACTTCTTTTTGAGAGTTGACAAGGCATAAGAGGACTTCCCAGCAATCAACATATCATCCACATAAAGGATCAAACATATCAAGCTGCCATCTGAGCATCTCTTTCTGTAGAGACAATGATCCTCATTGCTTCGAGAATAGCCTTGAGACTTCATAAAAGCATCAAAATTTTGTTACCATTGTCTAGGGGACTGTTTAAGTCCATACAAACTCTTCTTGAGCTTACAAACTAGACTTTCCATGCTAGGAACTACATAACCCTCTGGTTGTTCCATATAGATCTCATCTGTAAGATCTCCATGCAAGAAAGCAATTTTCACATCCATTTGGACTAACTCTAAGTCCTCCATTGCAATGAATCCAAGCAACATGTGTAGGGTAGTCATCTTGACCACTGGAGAGAAGATTTCCTCAAAATCAACACCATGTTGTTGCTTAAAACCCTTTGCAACAAGTCGTGCTTTATACTTTGGAGAAGCACTATCTGATGTGAATTTTAGCTTATATACTCATTTACATGGTAAAGCTTTCCTGTCATTCGGCAAAAGGTACTAAATCCCAAGTACCATTCTTGTGAATAGAAGCCAACTCACTCTTCATGGCATGCTCCCACTTGACATGATCCTCTGTCTGCATAGCCTCATTGTAGCAAGAAGGATCACCGGCATCTATTAGCATAACAAAATCTAAACCTAGAACATATCTATTAGGTGGATGTGAGACACGTGTAGAACATCTCAATTGTTGTTGAATAGGAACATGTGCAGACTGATCTGAATGTACATTCTCTTGAACATCCCTATATGCAGCATTTTTATGCATGCTAACTGGAGGACTAGTATCCTCAAACACCACTCTTCTCACTTAATGGGTTGTTTATGCATCTTAGAATCGTTGAAAATGACATCACTACTTCTGATCACTATCTGTGTTTCAGGATCCCATAAGCGATATCCAAATTGTCCTTCTCGACCATATCCAAGAAAAATGCATTTCTTTGATTTATGGTCCAACTTTTGTCTAAGATTCTTGGGTATATGAACATATGCTTCACACCCAAAAACTCAAAGATGATCATAATATGGTGGCTTCCCTGTCCACAGCTCTTGTGCAAGCTTCAGAACTTTGACAGTACTAGGTGAAAGGTTAATCACATGAACTACAGTCAATACTGCTTCTGCCCAAAAGCCTTGTGAGAGCTTTGCATGATGCAACATAGAGACTACTCTATCTTGAATAGTTCTATTCATCCTCTCAGCTACACCATTCTCTACTGGGGTATAAGGAGCTATAAACTCTCTATGAATCCCTCTAGACTGACAGAAAAGCCTAAATTCATGTGAGGTATACTCACCCCCATTAATTGAATGTAAAGCCTTAAGCTTAGTTCCTTTTTCAGTCTTAACTGAGGCAAGCCATTTTCTGAAAGTAGGAAATACCTCATCCTTCGATTTGATATGATATACCCAAACTTTTCTAGTAGCATCATCTATATAAGTGACAAAGTAAAGAGAAACACCTAAGGACCTACTGGGCATAGGACCACACACATCTGTATGAATGAGATCTAAAGGTTGAATTGAAGATTCAATGTGTGTTCTATGCACATTTTTGGTTTGTGTTCCATACTAACAATGCTCACAAAATGAAAAATCAGAGAAAGATAACACAGCTAAGTAGCGAGAACAAGAAAGATTTTCCATTCCACTATGCAATATATGGCCCAAACGACCATGCCAAATACAAGCCATAGGCTATTCTGTAACAGCTAACAAGTGTTCTTTCTGTGATACAAATAAAGGATAAAGTAAGCCAACTTTGCTTCCTTTTGCGATAACCATATTGCCCTTTGATATGCGAAAGGTCTGAGCATAGAAGAACACCTTGTAACCAAGGTCATCAAGTTGACCAAATGACATCAAACTGCGTGATAACTGAGGTACATGGCGTACATTATGGATAGTAAATTTTGAACCATCAATGAATTGCAGAATCACATCTCCAATCCCCACAACCTCACATTGGTAAGAGTCACCAAGTCTCACTGTACCAAGAGACTTTGCTGCATAATTAAAGAACCATTCTCTATGTGGTGTGTCAACACATCAATATCATCAGAAATATCATTAATTTCTTCAATATTCACAGTCAAAGTAGATGGTGCAGGTAACTGTTTAACATTCCCATCAACATTCTGTCCTTTATCTGTAGCATTCTTTAATGCATAATAGTCTTTCTTCATGTGTCCTTTCTTATGACAATAATGGCATTCGATATCCCTCTTCCTTGATTTACTTCTACTCTTATTCCATTGACCATTCTTTTCGTTGTTCTTGCTCCTGCCACATTGTTTATTCTTTCCTTGGTAAGAATCACGAACATTATGTGCATCTCCACTCTGAGTGCCAACCATAGATTTTCTGCAAATCTCCTCACTCAAGAGTGCTCCACATATGTCATCATAGAAAATTTTACCACCAGGTGCACTATTGCTAATAGCTGTGCTGTGTCCTTCATACGAAGGTCATATAATTTTCTCATCAGATAGACTTTATTTGATGCCGTCTCTTTTTCATATGTATTACATAACTTCTTCCAAAGCTCCTCTGCACTTTCACAGTCTAATATTGTAAAGTAAACATTATCTACCATGTGCAAACGAATGGTAGACCTGGCTATTTCATCTAACTCGTCCCAATCATTTTCATCCATATCAGTAGGCTTCTTTGAAATTCCATTTATTGGCTTCCATTGCCTCCTTTGAATCAGCACAGCTTTAATCTGATTCTTCCATAGATCAAAGTTTGTGCCATCAAATTTTTGGATCTGAAAATGGTCTTTCCCCTGCAAGTTATAGCTCCTCCTCGGAACACTAGCACTAGACCCTGATCCACCGGATGTGCCTTAGACCTCTGATGCCATGATGGTATAGAACTTAAGAGAATGATAATGGAGCTAGAAGAGTCCGCACACCAATGAATAAGTGTATCAAGGAGTAAATCCACCAGTATATAGTTGACAAAACCAGAAATCTGGAAAAATTTTGCCAGAGTATCCTCTACAAAATGAGTGTATGACCAGTTTCAAAATATCATAAAATTGTGGCCCTTGATCATTGAGGTCCTCCCTCGTGCACAGCCAACGGTGCCAACAGTGGCTTTGGTGACTCGGATGACAAGGTATGCCAAGGTCTATGCCTTGGTCACTGCCTTAGTCTTAAGCCTTGGAGAAATCATGGGGCTCTCCTTCTCGAGAGCTTCACGACGATATGATCGAGTAGAAAACCGAGCTCCTAAGGCTGCACAGAGTACACCACACAGAGGCTGCAGAATACGCAAAAAACACAGTACACAAGGAGCACGAAGATAGACTTCTTAGGTCTTACAAATGTGGTCGAGCTTATAGTCTGTGACTGACCAGGCCACTATAAGTTTTATTAAAGAACATATACAAAGAAGTGTCCAGTGGCCATGTGGCCTTTCACATGGACACTAACGGTAACATCTTCTACATTCCTTTTTATGTAATAGAAGAAGAAGAAGAAGAAGAAGATAATTCTTCCTTGCCTCAAGCTGAGTGTGTGCTTCTCCTTGAGAGTGAGGGTGTGTGTGTATGAGCTCTCTTCCTTATCTCCTTCCTTGTGACACCGTTCACTTGTATAATTGTTCTATCTATTGTCTCACTTCCTTTAAAAACATACCTTTTCATTAGAGCATCTGGGTATTTACTGCCCATGGACCTGTAAATGAGGTCCTTCCCCATCGTTTACATTGTTTGTTCACATTTCTTTTACAGATTTTTTGAAATAGGACTTTGTTCTTACAACAGTGCGAATTAAAAAAACAGCAAATTGATTTCAACCAAGGAAGAGATGTGATAGCATCCACATATATACTCTGTGCTATTGTTCACAAAGTTGATGGAGAATGCCCAAAAGTCACTAAAAAATGTCTTTGAAGAGCAACATTTCAACTTCACTGAGAGCACCATTTCAACTTCACCGAGAGCAACATTTCAACTTCACCAAGAGCACCATTTCAACTTCACTGAGAGCACCATTGAGGACATTTTGAACCATTGTCACCAGTGCACGTTGAAACCTTGT
This sequence comes from Ceratopteris richardii, assembly GCA_020310875.1. Classification (NCBI taxonomy): domain Eukaryota; kingdom Viridiplantae; phylum Streptophyta; class Polypodiopsida; order Polypodiales; family Pteridaceae; genus Ceratopteris; species Ceratopteris richardii. The sequence continues at coordinate 28,787,692 of CM035433.1, forward strand.
CTCACCTACAGAGGGCAAGAGGTCCAAGTTCCAACCATCCAACCCACCTGCATATGCTGCTGAACTTTTGTATGTTTTATGGTGCCTTTTCCTTCATTATTGATTACATGTTTTGCATCAGCTATGCCATGCGATTCTCCAGTAGAGCATCGATGTGGATGTACAATTTGATTTGAACTTGAAGGTGTTCATTGTTTCTTTGTATCCATCTCCTCGAATACAAATATCTAAGCCTCATCTAGATCAGGTGATGCATGTTGGTGCAATTTACTGAAGCCTTCACATTTGAAATATTGTAGAGAAAATTTATGGACTTATCTTACTTCATTAATTGGTTCATGTGAACCACATATCATAATAGCTAGTCCTTTATCCTTGGTAAAAGTGGATTACTTGAAGAATCTTTGTAAAAGCCACAACTTGTGGAAGTTAGGAGAAAAATAGCCACGAGTTCCTTATGAGAGAATATTGCCTACATCATAGGATTCACTTAATGGAGAGAGCCAAGAATTTGAATTTGAATTCAAATTGTGAAGCAAGTTATAAAAGGACTTTGCAAAAGTTGCGGGGTAACACATCATCATTGAGCCCATTTGACTGATCATTTGTAAGCTTAAGTAAGCACACTCCATAGCTACTCAACTATCATCCTTGTGAATCATTCTCTATGCCAATGATCCTGTACAACATTGTGTTATAATACAAACTTGTCATTAATCAACTCTGTCTATTCTCCTGTTATAATCTCTCAAAAGACTCAACTTTGACTGAGCATATCTCAGTGATTACTCATCATTTGGGAAGATCTATAGCTTGTTAGAACCAGCTCGAAGTCTTCTATATGATGCAAAAATTTTCAAGTGAATTGAATCTAGCATCTAGGAGAAATCACAATTGAAGCATTCACTAGTATTTCTCTCAGCAGTTCCTAAAAAGTCGAGGGTGAGTCCAAGATTGCTAAATTGATTTCTCTAAATATATTTTGTTATTTTGAATGACTCTACTTGCAAACATTAGCTTGCAAACATTAGCTTGCAAAGCTAATTTGATTCCTCTAAAGGGAATTTTCCTAATTGCTACTGTGCTGGAAGCACTAAGCTTAAGAACCGACAGGTGTGTGAACCAAAATAGCAAGTTTTTGACAACTTGTGATCTTTGAAGTTATTTGTTTTGGATTAATCATTACATTCATCAACTCAAAACTACATTCGTGCTTTATTGGTGTCACTTGGAAGCTAAGAGGGCCTACTACTCAACTCTAAAGTGTATCAAGGCTGGTAGCAAGCATGTTTAGCAAGTACCACTTCATTTCTTGAAGTATCCATATCCATCTCTTCCAACAGTGGTATCAGAGCATCTTGAGGTAAAATGGGAGATGGTTTCCCTTCTTTTATTGATAAATTGGATAGGAAAAACTACGAAGAATGGTCCTTGAGGATGAAGACATACTTAGAAAGAAGGAGTCTCTATGGATACATATCAGGAGATGAGGAGATGCTCATTTTCAGAAGCAAAGGACAACCTACAAGAGAGGAGCTTGAGAGACTAAACTCATGGTGTGCAAAAGATGCATTAGTAAGGTCTTAATTACTTCTCTATTTCTAACTTCTGTCTTCCACATATTAGGAATTGTAAAAATCCCAAGAGACTTGGGATACATTGCCTTCATACTTTTCTTCTAGTACAAGAACAAGAAAGAATCAATTGTGGATTGAATTTACCACTCAAAGGAAGAAACCCAAGAAAAGTGTTTCAGAGTATGTGGCCAAAGTCAAGGATGTGGCTAACCAATTTGCAAGCATAGGAGAGGAGATTGAAGAGGAGCAAATTGTGAGACAAGTAATCAATGGCATCAAGGCAGACGACCAATGGGAAGCCTTCACAACTGCTATGGAATTATACAAGGACATGCAAATTCCATATCTTACCATACTCATGGGACAACTCTTCACCCATTGTTGGGGGATTCTTGTACCAAAAAGGGATTTGAGTGTTTGTAGGCGAAAAGGGAAAGATAAGAAGAAAGACACACATTGGAAGCCTCTGTCGATTGATTATAAGAAGACAAATACAATGGTGATGCACAATACAATCCAATGCTTCTGTGCCAAATCCCATAGAGTGCACAATCACAAAATACAAAATACCCAAGGGTTTTGTTGTTGTCCACCTTCTCTGCACCAGACCTCTGACTTCTCCAAGCCCGCACTTCTGTACACCTTGCACCAACCTTCCAATAAGTGGGAGGGATGGACACCTTCTGTCGGCACACGCACAACTTCAATGGGGCCTTGGGATCTTTGGTTGTAAGCTTAGCACTTCTCTGCACACTTCTTAGTCACTCTTCATGCACATCTTGCACTTCACTTCTCTGTGTCGCACACTGTGTGTCTCTTGCACTTCTCTCTCTTGCCTAGCTTAGACTATGCTCACCTTGCTTAGTTTTCCAAAAATAGGGCCGTGCCTTGATTTGAGTGTCAATTCGTGTACGCTCCTAACTGCTAGAGTATCTTGGTGCTCACTTTGACATCCCAAGATTGTCTCCAAAAGTGGGCAGCCAACGAATCCTTATTTTGTCCTACGGTGACTTTAGACTAAAGTAAAAATTTTAATTGGGGGGCCATACTTTCACTTCTGCGTATGCTGCCGCTTCACATACCTTCACATTTTGCCTTTTAATTCTTCACATACCCTTTGTGGACAATTAATTGTGCACTGCCTGTGCATCTTGATACCTGAACTTTGAACACTTTGACTTCACCTATGTTGACCTTTGACCTTGAACATGTTGACTTTGACTAGTTTTAACTTTGACCTTTTGACTTTGATTATGGTTGACTTTGACTATGGTTGACCTTGACCAATATGACTTTTATGGGCTCAAGAGTTGCCCACCACCTAATGTGCTCTCCATCCCGGAGAGCTACAGCCAAAACTCTGAGCAGATATGACACCATGATTCTTTTGCTGCAAAACCTTTAAAAGGACACCTGAGCAGCTACCAAGTCTGCTACAAGCAGGAGAGAACAAACACCAGAGCAGAACCAAAATTGGTTTTGTTGCATAGAAAATTAAAAGATGGCAAATGGAGGGTAACAAGGGGTAAGGGAGGGTTGAGGGGGCTTAGATTGAGAGGATAGGGAGGGGTAAGTATGGGGCTGGGAAGAATGGTAAAGATAGGGTGATGGAGTTGGGGAAATGTCGAGAGCAAGTAAGTGGAATAGGGATGAAGGCAGGTGAGGGAGGGTGGGGGAAGGGACAATGGAAGAATTGGGGCATTGTGAAGAATGGGGGCAGGGAGAAGTGGATAGAAGAGGGGAATGGTGGAGTATTATGAAAATGTTTGGGTTGGGCAAAAGTGAAAATTCACAACAACAAAGAGAATAATCAGTACACATGCCAATGGAACAAAATCAACCAGGAAACAACTATACAAGGCACAAATAACAAAGAACTAAAATCTCATATATAAGAGTAGAAAAATACAATGAAAGTTCTGACTATGGAGTAAGTACATGAAGTGCCAATGAATGGCATGTAAACCAAGAAGAGAACTAAGGGCAATCTTAGGATGTAGAGCCTTTACAAATAAAATGAGGCAAGTGGAGATAGAAGGTGTCTACAAGCAGCAATGCCGAGATCCTAGGGGAAATATACTAGGAAGCAGGGTTTGGCTGGTGTGCCATCGGAGAATGAGACTCTGCCACAGGTGGAGCATCGCTATGAGGCGGAGGTAAGTCTGTGGAGGTGGGTGGAATGATAGCGACCTCCTCAATCCAAGCAACAATCCTGCTCCTATACCTGTGCAGGTGAACGTGCTCCCATCGGACCAGCCTACACGCAAGACTATCAGAGATGCCCAATGATGCGTGTTGTCGTATCTCCAAAAGAGCTCGAGTCGCAACATCAGCCTCATCCCAGAACCTTTCTCTCTCTTGCTGAAGGGTCCACAATGCAGCCTGAGACATCTGCCACTGTGCGACTGCAAAAGCATGAATACGCTCAATCATCAAAGCATACTGTTGGTGGAGTATAGCTGTCATAGAGAGTCAGTCAAGGGAGAGGTGCACAACATCAGCACCATCGCTTGCGACGAGGCTCGCATCGTGAAGAATACCTAGGAAGGGGGGATCATCGATGAGGCTATCAGGGATGGAAGGGGGCCAGGCTGGTGGGTGGGGGGCGAGGGTAGGCTAGGGGTAAGTGGGAGAAGCCAAAGGGGTGCGGCGAGGAGGGAGAGATGATGGAGCCGATGCTCCCAGCGATGACTGCAGGTGTCAGTGAATCGGATGGGAAGTGCGAGAATGTGAGAAGCGCTACGTGAATATGAGCACCCTCTGCCTCAGATAATAAGAGGGAGGCTAGATTCCAAAGACCAGCCTGACGAAGGCAACCATCTGGGAGTAGGTCAATGAGCGAGATAGGAGGCAAGGCTAAGTGGAGGTAGAGGGATAGTGACGAAGATGAATCCCGATGATCAACAATGGAGGACGATGGTGGGCGTGGAATAGGAGAAGTGGAACGGCTATCCGAGCTACACACGGAATGACCACTAGAACCAACGGAGTGTGTTAGAGCTGCAGTGGGAAGGTGGAGGCCCGGTAGAGAGCCCGCGTGCTATACATAGAGGATACAAAGAGGGATAAATAGGGAAGGGAAGCCGCAAAAGGGGGGCTACCATGGATGTGGGGAGGGGTTGAAAGAGGATGAGGGCGTGGGAATGTGGCACGAGGAACGGAAAGGATCAAGGTGGTGATGATAGAAGGTGGGGGGGCCATATGTGTGGGGTGGGTGGGGGCGATAGGGAAGGTGGGGGTGGGGGCCACAGGGGTGGTGTGGGTCGGGGCCATAGGAAGGGTAAGCCCTACCTCAATAGGGATGGTGGCTAAATCCAAAGCCGAAGGTGGAAGCTCTGAGTATGCCTCGGTGGCCATGGATGAAGCCTACTGGGGATTTGTAGAAGCCATGTATGAAGGGCAATAACGTGCTCTGCAAGCAAGTGCTGAAAAGACAGAGGCAACTATTATGATCTGCTATATTATGGAATTCTGGTGACCAGAGAGGAGGTCCAAAGGGGAAGAGAAGATAGATATCTATGAAAGCAAACCCGAAGTGGAAATAATAAAATCACATAGAAAACATAAAAATCCGGGCAATTGAACCCAAAAATTGGCTTCTACATGTCAAAAAACCCTAAAAATGACTCAAAAATTACGAAAAATGGAGGAGTATAGAGTAGAGAATGAAACACCTAAAATATAAAAGAAGAAAAAAAGAGAAAAAAAAATGCCACAACCAGGCATAGGATATAAAAATATCCAATGCTAGTGTGGGGGGGGCTAAAAATAAGTTTAAAATAAAAATTAAAATTAAAAATTAAAAATTAAAAAAATGGATTGCCTGGGTTTTCTCATCCACGCCGGTACGAGGAGAAGGGAGGGCTAGGCAAGTTTTATATAGAAGAAAAAAGAGGGGAGGGGGGGGGGGGGGGGGGGGAGAGAGAGAGAGAGAGAGAGAGAGAGAGAGAGAGAGAGATAGGTTTTTTTTTCTTGATTTTTTTTTGTCTTCCGAAAAAATCCATGGGGGCCTTTTGTTTTCAAAATATCCAAAATTGGAGAAAAATCCTAAAAAAATCCTAAACAATGCAAAAAAATTCTCAAAAAATTCCCTATATGTCTAGCCCAATTTCCTCACTCAAAACCACAGAGACCTTCCTTTATTCCTCCAATTTGGCAAGAAATTGACATTTCAAAAGGATGAAAAAATGCTAGAAAAAGTATAAAAATGCTTGAAAAATTCCTAAAAATTTGCAAAAATTATACTTATGTCAAGGACTATGAAAGGGTTGCTAGATTGCTAAAATCTCAAAGAAAAAGCATGAAAATGGATAAAAACTACCAAAACTTAACCAAAAATGACATGAGAAGGCTATGTACAACCTAGACAGATTTTGCAAGTTCGAGGCGATCCATAAATCTTCAGTTGTGCTGATGATAGGCCTTGAGCCTTGATATATTGACCAATGGTAGGGCATCTCCTTTTAACATCTCTAACTCCACTGCACCCCGATTCAGCATTGTTTTAACTCGATACGGTCCTTCCTAGTGTGGAAGCCATTTTCCCCTTACTTGCATTTGGATTTGAGGTCTATGGAGAAGAACTAACATGCCTGGTTGTAAGTTATTGTTCCACAGATTCTGATCATGTGCATCCTTGCTCTTCATTTGAGTCTCTATCAATTGTTTTGCAGCATGTAGACATATCTCTTGCACTTTATGTAGTGCTCCAAGCCTTTGAGAGACACCACAATCTTTCTTTTCCTGCATGAATGCTACTTTTGGTGATCCATGTGGAAATTCAAAGGGTTCAATAGGCAATATCCCATAAACCAGTTGGAATGGAGAATATCCAGTAGCCTCTTTGTAATCTAGCATGTATGCCCATAGGGTACCTTGATAAGCAATGCCCCAGGAAGTGGGTTGTTACATACATTCCTTCCTTAACATGGCAATTAATACCTTGTTGGTGGATTCTGCCTGTCCTTCGATAATAGGCACAAGAGGTCCTATGTAGAAATTTTGTACCTTTTGAAAATTTCCTATAGGACCTTATTCACAAAATGAGTACCTTGGTTTGTACAAATTTCAAGTGGACATCCAAACCTGCAAATGATGCTACTACAAATGAAATCAGCAACACTTTAAGTGGTGCAGTCAGGGGAGGCAATAGCTTCAGCCCACTTTGTCGCATAGTCTATGGCGATCAGTAGATACTTTTCTCTTTTTGGAATCGATGGAGGGTAGATGGGCCCTATGAAATCTAGCCCCCACTTCTCAAATGGTTTCCAAAAAGTGGAAATAATCAAGGGGTTGTGCCTCTGCTTTCTTGGCTTGGGTCCAAACCTCTGACAAACATCACACGCCTTTCCCCTTTCCTCTACATCTTTGAATAATGTAAGCCACCATAACCCATTCCTTTGCATCTTTTAATTGGGGGGCCATACTCTCACTTCTGCGTATGCCGCCGCTTCACATACCTTCACATTTTGCCTTTTAATTCTTCACTTGTGCACATAAGGGAGGGTTCACCTGAACCTTCCAAATATGCCCTTGACACCTGCACTTTGAACACTTTGACTTCACCTATGTTGACCTTTGACCTTGAACATGTTGACTTTGACCGGTTTTGAATTTGACCTTTTGACTTTGATTGTGGTTGACTTTGACTGTGATTGACCTTGACCAATATGACTTTTATGGGCTCAACACCCATGAAGCCAAGCCCAACAAGAATGGAGATTCATCAAGAGGTAACAACTCCTCTGCCCTATACACAGATAAAGGAAATTCTAAAGAGAAAGGGAAAAGCAAAAAGGTGGTGAAGATGAAGGCACAACCTCTCAAGCTAACTATGCAAGGAGAGGTAGGAATTCAAGAGGAAGGGGCAAAGGAGGTACACAACGTAGGGTGAGACTTTTCAACTCTTCCCCATGCAATATTTGTGGTTTATCAAATCACACCACAGATGAGTGTTACAAGAACTTCAAGAATCAGAGAGGTAGAGGTTTCCAAAGAGGTGGCTACACACAATCAAGAGGAAGATTCAATCATACTCAAGGCTACAACAACAACAACTACAACAATAATTACAACAACAACTACCAAGGAGGCTACAAATAAAGGAAAGATTACAATAATTACACAGAGGATCAAGAGGATTCCCTTCTGATTATGAACATGACTTCAAAGCAAGGTATGAATGATGACCATCTCTTCTATATTGACTCATGATGTTCAAACCATGTGGCAGGCAATGTAGCTCGTCGCTCTGGAACCCAAGGGAAACATCAAGTGCAAACAGGTGATGACACCAAGCATTCAGTGGTCAAGGTAGGAAATGTCAAAACCTCTAATGGGAATAGAAATATGTTGAGCAAGGTTCTATATGTACCTACGATCACCAAGAACTTGATGAGTGTTGGGAAGATTGTGGAAAAGGGTCTGCAGGTTATGTTCAACAAATATGCATCATTTGTGGAGGATCCCCAACATGGGATACCAGAAATATTGCTTTGTATAATTATATGGATCAAACTTTATCTCAGCTTGAGATTTGGCACAAGAGACTTGGACACATAGGTGAAATAACATTAAAACAAATATGTAAGGATCAATGTGTGCTTGGGATACCTAATGTATCCAAAAAACACATGATCTATAAATGTGGTGCATGTCAGCTTGGTAAATCTCACAGGTTATCGTTCTCAAAGAAAGGCTACATGCATGAGGACTACATGGAGCTTGTCCACAAAGATGTGTGGGGACCAGCAAGGATCCTTCTATTTTAGGCTCAAGGTATTATGTATATTTCATTGATGATTTCAATAGGTGGACAATGTTATATTTTTTAAAGCACAAAGATGAAATGTTCAGTTGCTTTAAGACGTATCTTGCACTTGTGGAAAACCAAATAGGAAGAAATCTAAAGAGACTAAGGTTAGATGGAGGAGGTGAGTACTTCTCAAATGAATTTGATGCATTCTTGCATGATAGAGGAATCAAAAGGGAAATTACAACAAGGTATACCCCTGATCAAAGTGGGGTAGTAGAGGGGGGAAACAGGTTGATTGTTGAAACAACTAGGTCAATGTTAAATGAAAAAAGGTTACCTAATTATTTGTGGGCAGAGAGTGTATCTACTGCCACTTATCTTATTAACAGTTTGCCATCCAAATCACTTGATGGAATGACCCCATATGAAGCATGGCATGGTAGAAAGCCATCACTTGATCATTGCAGGATCTTTGGATGTGTTGCATATGTGCACATTCCATCATAAATCAGAGGTAAGTTGGAGCTTAAGGTAGAGAAGTGCATCTTCATAGCGTATGATTTAAATCAGAAAGGATACAGGTTCTATAATCCATCCAACAAGGGATTTATGATCAGGAGAGATGTTGTGTTTGATGAGAATGATTCTTGGTTTGAAAGTGAATGCATGAAGGTTGAGTTGCCATATGACTTGGAAGAGGAGTTTCCAAGCCTCACCAAGGAGGAGCCAAACTAGATTGAAGATATCAAATTAGATGATGAGGACGTCATCAACCTAGAAGAATTCAAGGCATGGAAATCAAAGGGCAAGGTCAAGATGAAGAGATTGGAGGACATATCTGAGTCCTCCAATCAAGCATTGAGAAGGTCACAAAGGGAAAGTAAGAAGCCAATCAGATATGGGTATGACACTACTCTTGTCACTATGCATTCTCTTTACCTTGCTAAATATTTATATTTTGAAGAACCTTCTTCATATGAAGAAGCTTGTACTAAAGCAGAATGGAAAGAATCCATGGATGAGGAAATGGAGGCACTCCAAGAGAGTGATTCTTGGGAACTTGTACCCAAGAAAGATTCAATGAAGGTAATTGGTTCTAGGTGGATTTACAAAATCAAAAGAAACTTTGATGGAACTATAAGTAGGTATAAAGCTAGACTTGTAGCCAAGGGGTTTGCCCAAACACATGGGGTAGACTATGAAGAGACTTTCTCACGAGTGGCTAAAATGCCTACCATCTGAATATTAGTAAGTATAGTTGGAGCAAGGAATTGGAATATGTATCAACTTGATGTAAAAAATGCTTTTTTCAATGGTTGGATTTCAAAGAAGGTGTACATGGCTCAACCTCCTAGCTATGAAGATCCAATAAAGGTAAATCATGTATGCAAACTGAAGAAAGCTCTTTATGGTTTAAAACAGACACCTAGGGCATGGAACCACAGATTGGTGACATATCTCCAAGACCAAGGATTCACTATGAGTAAGGTAGATTCATCCGTGTTCATCAAAAGGAGCAATTCATAGGTGATATATCTATGTGTATATGTTGATGACATTATTCTTACAGGAAGTGATGCCAATGGCATCAAACATATAAAGAATCAGATGATGTAGGAGTTCAAGATTAGTGACCTAGGGTTACTAAAAAATTTTCTTGGACTTGAGTTGGTATGTACAAACTCGGGTATCTACATCACTCAAAGGAATTATGTGCAGGACATGTTGAAAAAGTTTCAATTGGAGAATGCAAAAATAGCGAGCACTCCTATGGAGGTAAATCATAAATTAAGTGCCATGACAAGTGTTCAATCATTATGTTAGAGAGAAAATCTTGAGCAAGGAAATTCAACATCTTGCTTATGTATCTACTAATATGCAGCTTGCAAATTTACTAATCAAAGCACTTGATGGTACCAAGATTTGCATATTGAAGACTATGATTGGATTGCAAGATATACTTGAAGATAAAAAATGCTATGGAAACCAAATGTTTGGTTTGAGGGGGAGCTATTGGTGCAATTTACCCAAGCCTTCACATTTGACATATTGTAGAGAAATTCAATGGATTTATCTTACTTCACTAATTGGTTCATGTAAACCACATCTTGTAATAGCTAGTCATTTATCCTTGGTAAAAGTCAAGTACTTGAGGAATCTTTGTAAAAGCCACAACTTGTGGAAGTTAGGAGAAAACAATGGATTTTTCCTAATTGCCACTGTGCTGGAAGCACTGAGCTTAAGAACCACTAGGTATGTGAACCAAAATAGCAAGTTTTTGACAACTTGTGATCTCTAAAGTTATCTGTTTTGGATCAATCATTACATTCATCAACTCCAAAGTACATTAATGCTTTATTGGTGTCATTTGGAAGCTAAGAGGGCCTACTACTCAACTGTGAAGTGGATCAGGGATGGTACCAAGCAGGTTTAGCAAGTACCACTTCATTTCTTGAAGTATCCATATCCATCTCTTCCAACAATGCAATCCTTGTGCTTGTCGTTCGCTGCTCCTCTTTTTTTCATAGACAGACTATATGAGGCTGCGCTGATATGGCACAAACTTCAAAGGCAAGTACGTTGTCCCCCTCTGTACCAAGTACTCGAGAACTCGAACTACAGGACATCGGAATCCCCAAGCCAAGTTTTCTTTTTTCTCCACGAGGCTTCCGAGCATTTGTGCATGCGTTTTCTGTCCTCTTTCATCGTGTCCGATTCAAAGCAAGCCTCAAGGTCGTCTGAGAAAAGTATGGTCAAAATGCACTACAGATTTCTCTTTTCATGACTATGCAAAATCAGTCATTCGGGAAATTGGAATCCGCGTCGAAAGAAGCTATACCAAGCGTTCAAAGCGATGTGGCCTCGCCATGCTCGTGCCCACTTCTTTACGATATGTGCTAGCTAACTGTCTTTACGATAAATATATATATATATATATATATATATATATATATATATATATATATATATATATATATATATATATATATATATATATATATATATATAGCAATGTTTGATGTCTTGAAATCCACTCATGCAAATTGTTTTATGTTTATGTCACACCACTTGACAATGCCAACCATCCTCCTCCACCTCTATTGATTTTTCCTCCACCAACCTCTCCTCTTTGGTTCCTCTTATTTCAGCTTTTCCACAACCATACCCATAGGCCACACTCAAACCTCAAGCCTCTTCACTTGTTCCTTTTGCTTTGTTAGTAGCTTCTACCCCCTATTGATATATTTAGGTAGTGATGTGTGTGAACACACTAGGACAATAGGGGCACTTTTTTCCCTCTTTAGGAGGTTTTTTTCGCCCGGCTTGTATATACGCGGATTGCCCTAATGGGCTACTTATCTTTGTACATTCTCTAGTAATACATTCAGTATTGTGTGTTGTGCTCCAAGCTTCTTCTTCTTCCTTGTGTTGTTCGCGTGCTTCCGCAGACGTATAACTCCAACAATTGGTATCAGAGCAGGTTGTGGCTTCATCTAGGGTGCTGTCGACACTCCTCCGTTTGCACTCTCAAATTTGCACGAAATTTGGTGAGCATACTCAGGGTGTTTCAGAGATCAAAACGGCTTCGCTCTGTGGTGCCGAAATCGTGGTCTGAGCTCGTTTCGGCCTCCAAACGCACTATCGCAATGCTTGTGTAGGCTATTTTGTCTTTTTGTGCCAAAGGTATATACCAGTTTCTATTCGCCAGTATAAGCGTCTCGAAGTCTGCTACAGGTCTAACAGAATTCGTCTCGGCAGTTCTGTTCAGCTTTTTGAGATACAGTCAATTTTCTGCATCAAGGTATTTTAGTCACCGGCCATGGCTGAAAGCAGTGATGTATTCTGTATGTTGGCTGTTGAGGATAAGTTGGATGGTACCAACTACCCATTATGGGCTTATATGATGCGACATGTATTGGTTGCAAAAGGATTGTGGAACATTGTGCAGGGTGTTGAAAGACATCCTGTTAAACCTGTAACAACAGGTACTGCAAATACAGGTGCTGGAGCTGATGGAGATGGTGTTGAAGATGATATTGTGCAGATTCCTGTTCGTGCTACTGTTTTTGCTGCACCTACTGCAGAGCAGATTTGTTGGGATGGCAGAGATGCCCAGGCACATGCATTGATAGCTTTGTCTATCAAATGTGCCATTATTCCTCATATTCGCTCTTGCAGAACAGCTAAGGATGCTTGGGATACACTTACCACATTGTACCAAGCTAGGAATGAGGCTCGTATTGCTTACCTCCGAAAACAGTTGGAGAGTGAGCACATGAATGAAGGTGATTCTATGGACAGTTCCCTAACAAAGATCAAAGACTTGAAGGAACAATTGATTTCTGCTGATGAGGTTATACCAGATAGCTCACTTGTGCAGACCGTTCTGAATGGTCTTCTTGATTCATATCAGAGTTTTGCTTCTACTCTTCGGTTGATGATGAAAGGCAATCCAAATGCCTTGTCATTTGAGGAGTTAGTCTCTGTTCTGTTGCAGGAAGATCAGTCCAGGCAGAACAGATCCATTATGCGTATTGCAGATCAAGATTTCCTGGCTAGTGAGAAGGGCAAAGGAAAATGGAGTTCTTCTACTAGTAAGCAAAAATATGCAAATGTTGCACATTCAAAGAACCAAGACAAAGATGAGAAAAATCAGAAAAGGAGAAATTGTTTGTAAGTACTGTAAACGGAATGATCATATCATAAAGAACTGTCCAAAACTGGCTGCAAAAGAGGCAAAGAAGAAAGAGGTTGGAATGGTTGTTGCAGAGGCCTCTACACTAAAAATGGAGTCTGCTAATCTTATGCAAGAAGAAGAATGGGCGTTCACTACTGTTTGCAGTTTTGACCCATCTTCTCATGAGCAGTGCATGTATGTAGTAGACTCAGATGTTTGGTACTTTGACAGTGGGGCGACCAAACATATTACCTCGCAGTGCAGTTTCTTCTCTTCACTCGAGTCTACCCCTACAGGGAATACTGTTACATGCGCCAACAACTCCTCTTATCTAGTTATGGGAGTTGTAAGATCATTTTGAGTACTGCTGATGGTAGTTCTTTCACTTTTTCAAATGCTTTATTTGTGTCAGGGATCAAGAAGAATCTATTATCAGTTTCTACATTAGCCAAGATTGGCTTGGTTGTGAAATTTGTTGATGACAGATGTACAGTTCATGATCTGTCAAATGGCGATGTTATTATTGCTTCTGGCATTTTATGTCGTGGGCTGTATAAGCTCATAGACTATGAAAGATCTACAAATGATTTGGCATGTGCAGTAAATGATTCTCACGCTATGTCAGATGCAAAGCTTTGGCAGGCACGCTTTGGTCATCTGAGTTTTGCTAGTTTGCTACGCCTGCAGAAATCTGAAATGGTGTCCTCTTTGCCCAAACTTGAGGCACTAAGAAAACATGTTTGTGCAGGTTGTATTTTGGGCAAAATGCAGCGTTCCTCCTTTCCAAAAGATGGTTCAGTTCGGGCTACACAAAAATTGCAGCTTGTACATAGTTATGTCTGTGGTCATATGCAGACACCCTCTTTTGGAAATTACCTTTACTTTGTGACTTTCATTGATGATTTTTCCAGACATGCATGGGTATATCTACTCAAAGCAAAGTCCAAAGTGTTCATGTGCTTTAAATATTTTTTGGTTTTGACTGAAAATTTGTCATCCGTTCTGATCGAGGGGGGGAATAAATGTCTTCATATTTTAATGCATTTCTGGTTGAACGTGGGATAAAACACCAGTGTACAGTGTTGTATACACCTCAACAGAATGGAGTTGCTGAATGAAAGAACAGGTCACTCATGGAGATGGCAAGGTGCATGGTCAAAAGTCACGCTTTACCACATAGTTTCTGGCTTGAGGCTGTCATGTGTGCAGCATATGTACTGAACAGGTGTCCCACTAAAGCGCTGCAGTCTATCACTCCATATGAGGCTTGGCATGACCGCAAGCTATATGTTGCTCATCTACGTGTTTTTGGTTGTTTGGCATATGCACTAGTGCCTGAACAACATCGCAGAAAATTGGATGATAAGGCAGTAAAATGTATTTTTGTTGGGTACAGTTCTGAAAGTAAAGGCTATCGTCTGTATCATCCACAGACTAAATGCATTCTGGTTAGCCGTGATGTTGTCTTTGTGGAAGATGTTATTCAGCCATTGCTTTCATGTACTAAGGAGACATCTGTTAGCTCCAAAGACATGTATGATACTTTGATGCCTCTTTTTACAGGTGGACAGTCTAGTGCTGGTCCTAATGAGGCAACTTCTCAACCTTTGCAGGTTTCATATGATGATGTAGATCATTCCATTTCTGATGCAGATTTACATGATGCACTTGTTGATGAGAGATCTGATATTGAGCAGGCAAAAACTATGCCAAAATGGCTGGTGCAGACTTTGCATGACAGCAAATTAGATGCACCTTTGTCATATCGTACTCGTTCAGGCTCTCATAGTGCCTCCTTTGCATCAGATTGCTATGCTATGGCTGCATCTAGTTTCTGTGATTAGAATGAGCCTGTTTCTTTTGATGAAGCACAGAATTCCGAAAATTGGATGGCTGCTATGCAATCTGAATATGATTCTATAATGAAGAATGGTACATGGTCTTTATGTGACTTGCCTCCTGGCAAGAAGGCCATTGGCACTAAGTGGGTATACAAGCTAATGCATAAACCTGATGGTACAGTTGAGAGGTATAAGGCTAGGCTTGTTGCAAAGGGTTATGCGCAGGAAAGAGGCATTGATTTTGATGAGACCTTTGCACCTACATGTCGTACGACTACTGTTCCGAGCATTTGTGCACTTGCAACCCATCGTGGTTGGAATGTACATCAGTTGGACATTAAAACAGCATTTCTGAATGGTGACTTGCATGAAGAAGTGTATGTTTTTCAGCCTTGTGGCTTTGTGCAGAAAGGGCATGAAAACCAGATGTGCAGGTTAAAGAAGGCATTATATGGTTTAAAGCAAGCACCACGTGCTTGGTATGAGAAGATACATGCCTATCTGGTTGCACATGGTTTTGAGAATAGTCCAACTCAAAGCACTTTATATGTTAAGTGTGCTAATGATGTGCTTCTGATCATTGTTGTTTATGTTGACGACGTGCTGCTCACTGGTCCTATTGAGAAGCATATTGATGATTTCAAGGCTGATTTGCATGCCTCATTTGAGATGTCTGATTTGGGGCATGTGCATCACTATTTGGGCATTCAATTTATGCAAGTTCATGGTGGAATGGCTTTGTGTCAAACAAAATATATTGACACATTATTGGAGCGTTTTGGCCTTGAAGATTGTAAGCCTATTGCCACTCCTATGGAGACAGGTTTACGATTGAGTCTTCATGATGCTGGAGATGCATTTGATGCTGTTCTCTATCAACAGGCTGTTGGATGCTTGATTTACTTATGCATTACTCAGCCAGATATTGAGTTTGTTGTCTCATAGATGAGCAGGTTTATGCATTGTCGAGGAGTCACGCATTGGAAGGTGGTTAAGTGCATCTTTCGCTACTTGAGTGGTACTCAGCTACTTGGGTTGTTTTATCCCAAGGGGGGATCACTACCACCAGATTTGCATGCTTTGTTTGACTCAGATTGGGCTGGTTGCTATGACACTCGTGTGTCCACCATTGGTTTTTGCTTCATGCTTGGTAGCTCATGTATATCTTGGTTGAGCAAGAAGCAGCCTACTATGGCCACTTCCAGTTGTGAGGCTGAGTATAGGGAAGCTTTGACAGCGACTATTGAGTGTGTGTGGCTCAGACGCCTTATGGATGATTTGGGTGTTGGCCAGTCTTCTGCCACCACCATCTTCACTGATAGTTAGAGCGCATTGGCAGTTGCGAGGAACCCTGTGTTCCATGCTCGCACTAAGCACATTGAGGTGCATTATCACTATGTCAAGGAGAGGTTCTCTGCTGGGGAGATCAGCTTGGCATATGTGCCCACGCAGGAGAACATTGTAGACCTTTTCACGAAGGCTCTACCTAGGGAGAAGTTTGAAGCTTTCCGCAAAGCTTTGGGCTTACTTCCTTTTGTGGAGTGATTTCCACATAGCTTGGCACTTCCTTATACATGAGTGCCAGCTCCTTGTTCATCGCATCACTCCCAGGGGGGGATTTCTTGATATATTTAGGTAGTGATGTGTGTGAACACGCTAGGACCACCAGGGCACTTTTTTTTCCTCTTTGGGAGGTTTTTTTCCCCCGTCTTGTATATACGCCTATTGCCCTAATGGGCTACTTATCTTTGTAAATTCTCTAGTAATACATTCAGTATTTTGTGTTGTGCTCCAAGCTTCTTCTTCTTCCTTGTGTTGTTCGCGTGCTTCCGCAGACCTCTAACTCCAACACCCCCTCCCACTCTCTCTATGTGGCCAATTTAGGACAAATCTTTATTACATGATCATTTTCCTTACAATATTTGCAAAATTTTTCCTGCTTTTCTATTTTCTTCTCATCTTTATCTTCCTTCTTTGACTCTGTAGCATTAGCGGATTTCATCTTACTCATAGATGAGCTAGGTTTCACAATCTTATAGGCCGAAAGTGTAAATGTGGGCATAAGTTGTAGGATTAAATTATATATTTAGGTTCATGAACTTGGGAACAAAAAGAAAATCAAACTAGAAACTAGAAATAAGAATTGAAACTGAAATAAAAATCGAAACCAAAATGAAAACAAAAAGAGGATTATGGATCAAATAAAATATAGGTGTAAATTGTAGGTTTAGTTTCAAGAAATGGAAATAAAACAAAAACAAAAAATAGAAGTGAAAATCGAAAGCAAGAACTAGAACTAAAACATAAATCAAAACTGAAATGAAAGAAAAAAAGAGGAACATGAATTAGAAGCACAATCTAGATCAAGATCATGATAGGCTACTCAAATGCGTCTTTAGTGATGTGCATAGGATAAGACACCATTATGACATGATCTTATAGTCACATGTGCACAAAGACTATGAAATCGGAAAGTACACAAAAACAGCTCTCTAGCTAAAAGGTGCTCTTGGAGGTCTACACCATCCATAATTCACTAATAATTCATCATGAGCATGTAATGTAATAGCAATGAGAACTATGTATCTTGCTACATCTCAACTCATGTATGGTGATTCATGACTATTTTCACGCCCCTCAAATGTGAAATTAGTCATTGAACTATTATATGATCCTCATCTACTGTTTATTAAACTTACTATATTTCCATGCATGTAAGGTCTTCCATCAATATATGATCTTTCATTTTGTGCATGTGTAATCCCTCTACTAGTAAGAGAAGTTGCATTCAGGCATAATCCATAAGTACTTATGCTTTGAACATAATGTGTAAGTTGATGCCAATCTCCCCATCCATATATTGGACCACAAAAGGACATAAGAGTGACTTCAAAGTTCGGAGGCACATACACTACAACATATGATGGGGGCTTCTATTAGTGCAAATGCACAAGCACAACTTTTCCCCGGCATTGGTGAAAGCATCCACATAGGCGTTGGTACATAAGCACCGGTGTAAGTGCCGGAATAGGTGTTGATATAGGCATCGGTATAAGCAGCCATTTAAGTGTTGGTATTCAACATCACTATAAGCATTGATATGCACCTAGGCATATCGATGCTCATATCGATGCCTATACCGAGGACCATATCTATAGAATTTTTATTTGGTAGAGTGTGTTGTCTCTTGCGACAACAATATTTACTATGTTGTTATGTACCTAAAGACAATACACTGTGCCCAAAAAAAAACTGAGTACATGTGACATACTCTAGTGGTTGCCAATTTAGTGTTCAAATGACCAACAACCAAAACATGATTTGATAAAGAAAAACACTATCAGACACAAAAGAGGTGAGCAGAATGAACCATGAACCATGTACAAAACAAATATCCCATAAATGAATCATGTACAAAAGAGATATATTATTCCATAAATGAATCATGTACACAAGTGTGGCAAACCATTGCCATATATGATCCAAATACAAAATGTGGCAAAGCACTACCATATAGAAACCAAATACAAAATTATGATGCAGCACTACCATATATGAGCCAAATACAAAATATGGCACAACACTACCATACACAAGCTGAGAGGGATCAAATAATCTATGTCTACACTCTTGCAACAAAGCACATTCGTGAAATGAGACAAATTGACATGATAATTATAAACAAATACTAAAAACACCAAACCAAGTTATAAGCTCATCCCATCATAGATGCTCCCATGAAATGACCACACCACGTCCCCGCAAGTCCTCCAACTGTGCAACCAATCCTGATTGTATCCATAAGCCTCCTTGGTTCGTGTTGAAGAATGACCCCTTGCCAACTCGTACATCAAATATGCAAAACCTTAGATGAAAATACATAATGTGTTTAACACAAAAAAAATTCAATAATCAAAATGATACTTACAAACTCATGATGCATAGTGTCATACCCACCACTATCCAAATGTGATGGTTCAATTGTATCTAGACATGTGGTTGTCGTATCTCCTTGCTGGCAATGTCAATCAGGAGTCTGCCATTATTCATCGTGAATCATATCCCACTCCTCAATGTCTAACCATATAGGCTTCAATAAGCCTGTTCTAAAAGCACTCAAGGTTAGGAACAAGGCATAAGAAAATGTCAAAGAAGTGGACACACAAGAAGAATGAGAAAGTAGGAAGGTCCAAGAAGCACACATCAAATTTTCAAAAGAAATCCCTATAAAAATAGTGATTTTTATAACTAAAAACCATTGTAAATATCATGTCACATTTTTGCAACTCCATTTTTTTCAAGCTGAGTCGTCCTCGCACTTGAGGAGATTCGAAGTATCGACCGACCAATTTTCATAATTTTTAGAGTCTGTTTGAGCACTGAAATAAGCCCTGGAACCTAATTTTTTACTAGGTCGAACACTAGGTATCGACACGGCCAAAAGTAGTCAACAAACTATAAAAAGAGCTAGAGAGCTCATTTTTTAGGTTAGCATGTTCTTCGTATTTTGTGAGAGACTTGATCTTTTGTAAGAGAGTTCTTGTGCAATTGAAACTTTCCATTCTTCCTCTCTTTGATCTTGCCTTGTGTGTGTGTGTGTGTATGTGTGCGTGTGTGTGCATGCATGTATGTGCTTGTCACTCACATTTGCTCACCACAATTGCTCCCAATCTTCATATCCTCCTCACGTCTCTACGGATTGACAAGTAAAGGAGGTGGTACTCACGCTTGAGCTACACCAAATTTTGGCACCATTGTTGGGGAGCGTTGGTTGAGGATGATGTTGTGATGGTAAGATCATAGATTTGTGATGTTGGAAGGTAAAAAGTAGTCATGTTTTGTTCATTTTCTGGTTTTTCTTCTCCATCTTCATCATCATCACCATCACCATCTTCATCTTCATAGAATTTTTCCGTTTTTGAGTGCATTTTCACAGTTTTCACATTATTTCTCATATGCGGGAGGTGCAAGAAAGAGCTAGAAGGTGCTTGAGAGTGCTTGCACTTGTGTTTTTCATGAATTTTTGCACATTTCGGGCTCGATGCAAAAATTTGAATTTCTTGCCTATGAACTCAAAAAATCACGACTTTCTCAGAAAATCGTGGTTCTCAGGAGAATTCAAATCCCCCCCCCAAAAGCTTTTGAGAAAGGTATTGCAAATACAGGTAATAAAGTTAATGCAGAAGGTATCGAAGATAGTGATATTCGACAAATTCATTTTCGTGCTCCTATTTCTATTGCACCTACTGTAGAGAAAATTTGTTGGGATGGTAGAGATGCTCAGGCACATGCATTGATAGCTTTGCTTACCTCCGAAAACAATTGGAGAGTGAGCACATGAATGAAGGTGATTCTATGGCCACTTTTCTAACAAAGATCAAGGATTTGAAGGAACAATTGATTTCTGCAGATGGTCCTTCCTAACAGTGCAAACTGTTCTGAATGGTCTTCTTGACTCATATCAGATTTTTTCTTCTACTCTTCATTTGATGATGAAAGGCAATCCAAATGCCTTAACATTTGAAGAGTTAGTTTCTGTTTTTTTGCAAGGAGACTAGTCTAGGCAAAACAGGTCTATTATGCACATTGTAGATCAAGCTTTCCTGGCTAGTTACAAGGGCAAAGGTAAATGGAGATCTTTTATTAGTAACCAAAAATATGCAAATGCTGCACATTCAAAGAAGGAAGACAAAGATGAGAAGAAGTTAGAAAAGCAGAAATTGTTTCATAAATAATGTAAAGCAAATGATCATGTTATTAAGAGCTGTCAAAAATTGGCTGCTAAAGAGGCAAAGAAGAAGGAGGCTAGAATGGTTGTTGCAGAGGCCTCCACACCGAAAACAAAGTCTGTTTATCTAGTATAGAATGAAGAATGGGCGTTTACTATCGTTTGCAGCTTTGTTCGGTCTTCTCATGAGTAGTGTATGTCTGTAGTAGACTCAGATGTTTGGTACTTTGATAGTGGGGCAACCAAACATATTACTTTGCAGTGCAATTTCTTCCCTTCACTCAAGCCTGCCCCTACAGGGAATACTGTCACATGCACCAACAACTCCTCTTATCCTATCATGGGAGTTGGTAAGATCAATCTGACTACTACTGATGGGAGTTCTTTCACTTTGTCAGATGCTTTATTTGTGCGAGGGATCAAGAAGAATCTTTTATTAGTTTCGACTTTAGTCGAGATTGTCTTGGTTGTGAAATTTGATGAGAGGTGTACAGTTCATGATCTATCAAATGGCAATGTGATTATTGTGTTTGGCATTTTATGTTATGGGCTATATAAGCTCATAGACTATGAAAGATCTGTGAATGATTCAGCATGTGCAGTACATGATTCTCAGGCTATATTAAATGCAAAGCTTTGGCATGCACGCTTTGGTCATCAGAATTTTGCTAGTTTTCTATGCCTACAGAAATTTGAAATGGTGTCCTCTTTGCCCAAACTTGAGGCACCCAATAAACATGTATGTGAAGCCTGTATTTTGGGAAAAATGCAACGTTCCTCCTTTCCAAAATATGTTTCAGTTCGAGCTACTTGAAAATTGTAGCTTGTTCACAGTGATGTCTATGGTGCTATGTAGACACCCTCTTTACTTCGTGACTTTCATTGATGATTTTTCCAGGCATGCATGGGTATATACATTGAAAGCAAAGTTTGAAGTGTTTATGTGCTTCAAACAGTTTCTGTTTTGGGCTGAAAATCTATGAGCATGTAAAATGGGGACCCTCCATTCTGATTGAGGAGGGAAATATATGTCTTCCGACTTCAATGCATTTCTGGCTGAACATGGGAAAAAACATCAATGTACATTGCCATATCCACCTCAACAAAATGGATTTGCTAAACAATAGAACAAGTCACTCATGGAGATGGCGAGGTGTATGGTCAAGAGTCAACCTTTACCACATAGTTTCAGGCCTCAAGCTGTTATGTGTGTAGCATATGTACTTAACAGGTGTCCTAGTAAAGCGCTGCAGTCTATCACTCCATATGAGGCTTGGCATGGTTGCAAGCCATCTGTTGCTCGTCTGCATGTTTTTGCTTGTGTGGCATATGCAAAAGTGCCTAAACAACATCGCAAAAAATTGGATGATAAATTAGTAAAATGTATTTTTGTTGGGTATAGTTATGAAAGCAAAGGTGATCCTATGTAGCATCCATAGACTAAATGCATTCTGGTTAGCTGTGATGTTGTTTTTGTGGAAGATGCTATTCGGCCCTTACTTTCATGTAGGAAGGAGACATTTGTTAGCTCCAAAGACATTTATGATACTTTGGTGCCTCTTTTTACAAGTGGACAGTCTAGTGTTGGTCCTAATGAGGCAACTTCTTAGCCTTTATAGGTTTCATGTGATGATGCAGATTATTCCATTTCTGATGTAGATTTACATGATGCACTTGTTGATGAGAGACGTGATATTGAGCAAGCAAAAACTATACCAAAATGGCTGTGCAGACTTTTCATAACAATAAATTAGATGCACCTTTGTCATATCATATCGTTTAGGATCTCATAGTGCAACTTTTGCATCAGATTGCTATGTCATGGCTGCATCTAGTCTCTGTGATGAGAGTGAGCCTCTTTCATTCGATGAAGCAAAAAATTCTGAACATTGGATGACTGCAATGCAATCTGAATATGATGCTATCATGAAGAATTGTATCTGGTTTTTATGTGACTTGCCTCCTGGCAAGAAGGCCATTGGCACTAAGTGCATATACAAGTTGAAGTGTAAACCTAATGGAACAATTGACAAGTATAAGGCTAGGCTTGTTGCCAAGGGTTATGCGCAAGAAAGAGGCATTGATTTTGATGAGACCTTTGCACCTACATGGCGAATGACTAGTATTCATAGCATCTGAGCCTTTGCAACTCATCATGGTTGGAATGTACATCAGTTGAACATTAAAATAGCATTTCTGAATGGTGACTTGCATGAAGAAGTGTATGTTTTTCAACACCGTGCCTTTGGGTAGAAAGGGCATGAAAATCAAGTGTGCAAGTTAAAGAGGTCATTATATGGTTTAAAGCAAGCACCACGTGCTTGGTATGAAAAGATACATGCCTATCTCATTGCACATGGTTTTGAGAACATTCCAACTAAAAGCACCTTATATGTTAAGCGTGCTAATGATGTGCTTCTCATCATTGTTGTGTAGGATGATGGCATGTTGCTCACTTGTCCTCATGACATGCATATTGTTGATTTAAAGGTTGATTTGCATGCCTCATTTGAGATGTATGATTTGGGGCATTTGCATCACTATTTGGGCATTCAATTTACGCAAGTTGATGGTTGAATGGCTTTGTGTCAAACAAAATATATTGACACATTATTGCAGCATTTTGGCCTTGAAAACTATAAACCTATTGCCATTCCTATGCAGACAGGTTTACAATTGAGTCTTCATGATGTAGGAGATGCATTTGATGTTTTTCTCTATCATGAGGCTGTTGGATGCTTGATTTACTTATGCATTACTCAGCAAGATATTCAGTTTTATCTCTCACAGATGAGCAGGTTTATGCATTTCCCAAGTGTCAAGCATTGGTAGGTGGTTAAGCACAGCTTTCGTTACTTGAGTGGTACGAGGCTACTTGGATTGTTTTATCCCAAGGAGGGATCACTACCACCAGATTTGCATGATTTTTCTAACAGTGATTGGGTTGGTTGCTATGACAGTCTTGTGTCTATTAGTGGCTTTTGCTTCATGCTTGGTAGCTCATGTATATCTTGGTTGAGCAAGAAGCAGCCTATTGTGGCCACTTCCAGTTGTGAGGCTGAATATAGGGCAACTTTCACAGCAATTGTTGAGTGCATGTGGCTCAGATGCCTTATGGCTGATTTGGGTGTTGGTGAGTCTTCTACCACCACAATCAAAATCAATGCCTCTTTCGTGTGCATAACCCTTTGCAACAAGCCTAGCCTTATACATGTCAACTGTTCCATCAGGTTTACACTTCAACTTGTTTACCCACTTAGTGCCAATGGCCTTCTTGCCAAGAGGCAAGTCACATAAATACCATGTACCATTTTTCATGATAGCATCATATTCAGATTGCATTGTAGCCATCCAATGTTCATAATTTTGTGCTTCATCAAACAAAAAAGGCTCAGTCTCATCATAGAGACTAGATGCAGCCATAGCATAGCAATTTGATGCAAAAGAGGCACTATGAGAGCTTGAACGAGTACAATATGACAGAGGTGCATCTAATTTGCTTTCATGCAAAGTCTACACCAGTTATCTTGGCATAGTTTGTGCCTGCTCAATGTCAGCTCTCTCATCAACAAGTACATCATGTATATCTGCATCAGAAATGGAATGATCTGCATCATCACATGAAACTTGCAAAGGTTGAGAAGTTGCCTCATTAGGAATAGCACTAGACTATCCACTTGTAAAAAGAGGTAGCAAAGTATCATACATGTCTTTGGAGCTAGCAAATGTCTCCTTCGTACATAAAAGTAATGGTTGAATAGCATCTTCCACAAAGACAATATCACGGCTAACCAGATTGCATTTATTCTATGGATGATATAGACGATACCCTTTACTCTCAGAACTGTACCCAACAAAAATACATTTCACTACCTTATTATCCAATTTTCTATGATGTTGTTCAGGCACTAATGCATATACTAGACAACCAAAAACATGCAGATTAGAAACAGATGGCTTGCGACCATCCAAAGCCTCATATAGAGTGATAGATGGTAGCGCTATAGTGGGAAACTTGTTAAGTACATATGTTGCACACATAACAACCTCAAGCCAGAAACTATGTGGTAAAGCCTAACTTTTGACCATACACCTCTCCATTTCCATGAGTGACCTATTCTTTCGTTCAGCAACTCCATTTTGTTGAGGTGTATACGACACTCTACATTGATGTTTTATCCCACGTTCAGCCAAAAATGCATTACAGTCAGAAGACATATATCCCCCCCCCTCGATCAGAACGAAGGGTGCCCATTTTACATGATGACAAATTTTCAACCAAAACCAAAAACCGTTTGAAGCACATAAACACTTTGGACTTTGTTTTGAGTTGATTTACCCATGCATGCCTGGAAAAATCATTAATGAAAGTCACAAAGTAAAGATAGTTTCCAAAAGAAGGTGTCTGCATAGGACCACAGACATCACTATGTACAAGCTGTAATTTTTGAGTAGCCTGAACTGAACCATCACAGGCATATAAAAATACAACCTTCACAGGCATGTTTTTCGGGTGCCTCAAGTTTGGGCAAAGAGGACACCATTTCTAATTTCTACAGGCATAGCAAACTAGCAAAATTCAGATGACCAAAGCATGCATGCCAAAGCTTTGCATCTGACATAGCTTGAGAATCATGAAGTGCACATGTTGAATAATTCATAGATCTTTCATAACATAAAATGCTAGAAGCAATAATCATGTTGCCATTTGACAGGTCATGAGGTCTACATCTGTTCATCAACAAATTTCACAACCAAGCCAATCTTGGCTAAAGCCGAAACTGATAAAAGATTCTTCTTGATCCCTAGCATAAATAAAGCATCTAACAAAGTGAAAGAACTACCATTAGCAGTAGTCAAAATGATCTTACCAACTCCCATGATAGGATAAGAGGAGTTGTTGGCATATATGATAGTATTCCTTGTAAGGGCAGGCTCTAGCGAAGAGAAGAAAATACACTACGAGGTAATATGTTTGGACACCCCACTATCAAAGTACAAAACATCTGAGTCTATTGCAGACATGTAGTGCTCATGAGAAGATGGGTCAAAACTGCAAATAGTAGTAAATTCCCAATCTTCATCCTACACAAGATTAGGAGACTCTATTTTCGATGTAGAGGCCTTTGCAACAACCATTCCAGTCTCTTTCTTCTTTACCTCTTTTGCAGCCAGTTTTGGACACTTCTTAATGACATGATCATTTGTTTTACAGGATTTGCAAAACAATTTCATCTTTTCTAATCTCTTTATCTTTGTCTTCCTTCTTCGATTGTTAAGAATGAGCAGATTTTTGCTTACTACTTGAAGAGCTCCATTTTCCTTTGCCCTTCTGACTAGCCAGGAAAGCTTGATCTGCAACACGTATAATAGACGTGTTCTGCCTAGATTGATCTTCCTACAACATAATAGAAACTAGCTCTTCAAATCATGAAAGGCCATTTGGATTACCTATTTTGTTTGATGATGAAAGGCCATTTGGATTGCCTTTCATCATCAAACAAAGACTAGAAGCAAAACTCTGATATGGGTCAGGAAGCCCATTCAGAATAGTTTGTACAAGTGAACTATCAGGAAGGACTTCATCAGCAAAAATCAATTGTTCCATCAAATCCTTGATTTTTGTTAAAAAATTGTCCATAGAATCACCTTCATTCATGTGCTCAATCTCCAATTATTTTCAGAGGTAAGCAACATGAGCCTCATTCCTAGCCTAGTACAATGTGGTAAGTGTATCCTAAGCATCCTTAGTTGTTCTGCAAGAGCGAATGTGAGGAATAATGGCACGTTTGAGAGACAAAGCTATCAATGCATGTGCCTGGGCATCTCTACCATCCTAATGAATTTGTTCTGTAGTAGGTGCAGTAGAAATTGTAGCACAAACAAGAACCTGTAGAATATCACCATAGACGACACCTTCTGCATCAACTTCAGTACCTGCAGTTGTAACACTTGCAGTGTGATAGGACATTTTTCAACATCGTGCACAATGTTCCATAGTCCTTTTGCAACTAGTACATGTTGCATCATATAAGCCCATAATAGGTAGTTGGTACCATCCAACTTATCCTCAACAGCCAACATATGGAATACATCATTGCTTTTAGCCATGGTCAGTGACTAAAATACCTTGATACAGAAAATTGATTGTATCTCAAAAAGTTGAACAAAAATTGCCCAAATGGATTTTGCTAAACCTGTAGCAGACTTTGAGACACTTATACTAGAAAACCAAAATTGGTATATATCTTTGGCACAAAAAGATGACATAGCCTACATAAGCACTAGGATAGTGCATTTAGAGGTCGAAACGAGCTCAGATCGCGATTTTGGCACCACAGAGCGAAGATGTTTTGATCTCTTAAACACCCTAAGTATGTTCACCAAATTCCTGAGATTCTGAGATTGCAACTGGAGAGGTATTCACAATTTCCTAGATGAAGCGACGATCTGCTCTGATACCAATTTTTGGAGTTAGACATCTGTGGAAGCACGCAAACAGCTCAAGGAAGAAGCAGCTTGGAGCACAACACATAATAGTGAATGTATTGCCACTAGAACGTACAAAGATAAGTAGCCCATTAGGGCAATAGGCATATATACAAGCCGAGGAAAAAAAACCCCCTAAAGAAGGAAAAGAGTGTCTCGACGGACCTAGAGTGTTCACACACATCATTACCTAAATATATATGCAGGCAATGAGTAGTCTCTCTTCGATGCATTGGTTCTCAGATTCGAAGGACATATTTTGAGTATTATAACTTGCATTAGTTAGGTCTTAAAGTCTACTTTGAGTGACTAGAAGATCATGGATTCATTCCATAGAAACTTAGAGAGTCATTGATTTGAGTGAACACAAGTATTTGTGAGTACACCTGTGAGGCCATTCAAGCTTCAAGATACATACGGAAGTTCAATAGTCTCGCACCAAGCTCTTCCTTTTAAGTGTTTGCTTACCCTTTAGAGAAAAGAACCATGAACTCTAAGAGTGTTCGTCTATTTACGCATTTTACGATCTTAGTAATTCAAAAAGAGAAGCTAAAATAAAAGACAACCCCCTCCTCCACAAAGGCCATGAACCGTTGATTAACCTCCTATGGAGCTCTCCCTATCATTCTTGTATTTTATGTGTTTTTCAATCAAATTTATGTTGTTTATGAACAAACAATAATGCGAATAAAAAGCTCAGCCTTTTTTTTGGCTTAATTAATCTAAACCCAAGAGTGTTTCTTAAGATGATTTTCCTATATTCTTCAAATTGAAGGCAATATTAATGTGCTCTCGAGGGCCGAATTCTTTTCCCCTAAACTAAAAGATAGAAGCCTTTCAGTGTCCCCCTTTGCATTAGCTTGATAGATTTTACAATTTTTTTTGTATTTCTTTCCCATAAATCGTAGGTATTTAAGTAAATACTTGTGCAATCCCTCTCTCTCTCAACAAAAAAAAAAAATCTCCTTTGTTTATTTGACATGTCCATTCAACGCGAAGATGATATAAACTCCATTTACCAAAAATTTTATGTTCGTTTGAAGAATAGCTTTTCAGCTTTGGGTTTCCAAATAAACCACTCTAAAGCTTTTAGGGCCATTTTTGGGCATCCACCTCAAATTTTGGTTTATCATGATTGTAAGATGATCCCTAAGAGATCTTCCACTTGTTAGGTATTTTGATGGGATTGGACATTTCAATGAGTTAGCAATGGAATTGGGATCTTTTTAAGCTCGATACAAAGTTGATATATGTTAAAAGGACTGTGGTTAAGTCACTTTTAATCTCTTTCGAGTTCTTGGGGATGGTAGGGGTCTGACAGTGCAGAGGCCCTTTACTTAATTTTCCCAATTAACCATTCAACCGAACAGTAATTATATGTCAAAGCATTTACTTCTGTCACACAGTTACAGTCTTCGATTATGGTTATCCTCACACAATAAGTTATCGCATAAATTATCAGCCACAGAGTCGTACAAATTTATCGATGTTTAAGACAACGTTACTGTGTTAGTAATAAGTTACGGTAATTCAACAAGAACAGAATTAACACTATTTCAAATATATACAAACTTTACGCCACGACGTCTCCAGCGTAGTCGCAATTGCCTAGACAGACAGTCTGGCGATCCCCGTCTCCTCTCGCATCGGAGAACACCGTAATGTCTCTTCATTAATGGATAAAAAGGTTACATCGCTTGACTGTGGTTAAGTCACTTTTAATCTCTTTCGGGTTCTTGGGGATGGTAGGGGTGTGACAGTGCAGAGGCCCTTTACTTAATTTTCTCGATTAACCATTGAACCAAACAATAATTATATGTCAAAGCATTTACTTCTGTTACACAGTTACAGTTTTCGATTATGGTTATCCTCACACAGTAAGTTATCGTATAAATTATCAGCACAGTGGACTCGAACCCGCAAATAAAAGAAAACTAAGGCTCATCTACAATGCCTTGTATATACATAGTTCGGGCTAATTTAAAGGTTCTAGTGATTTTCTATTTTAATGAATCCAACATCAGCTTTAAGGTTTGTTGTTCCACCAACTCTGCATCAGTGCGAACTGAACTCGCCGCAATGACCTGACTCATCAAAAGATATGCCTGTGTCTGCAAAAATGCTTCTTGTAAGTAAAATTCATTAGTTAATGCAGCATCTCTCTACTGCTTCGTATCCGCAATCTGAGCATCAATCCGTGATAATCTTTCTGCTTGAAATCCCAACTGTTTTTCTCTTTGTTCCAGTTCTTCAGTTTGAAACTACATTGTTTTATAATAAGCTTCTCTTTCTTTCTGTACACCTTCAAGTTCTTTCTTCAATTTGAGATACTTAGCGATCTCGTCTGTGAACTCTTGATCGCGCTGAAACAATCTTTCAGTGGTATTATGTAACTCTGCCTCTGCTTTCAGCACATTGGCCGCCAAGGATTGAGAGGCTTCTTCTAAAATGCTGTAAGCATCTCGTGTACGTTGAAGTTCATTGCCTAAAGCTGTCATCGCATCTATCTTGTTAGTGATTTCCTACTTCAAAGTAATAATTTCTGTATCCTTTTGACCAAGCAAAGCGTCCCTCTGTGCGAGTTGATCTTGAAGTTGCTAAACCTGAAACTGCAGGGCATGATTCTCAGCTTTCACTGCATTAGTCTCTTCCTGTAATGGGGCAATATCGGCCTCTAAGATATCCAGTTTGTGTTGTAATTCATGTCGAATATTATCAGTTGCCAGCTTCAATTGCATAGGTAACTGCTGAGAAAACTGAATCAAGAGTCGACCCATAGATTCTAGTTCATGAAACATCGAGGTCGGTGGAGGAAGAACAGGAAGGGATTGGGATGTAGAAGCGGAGAACAGATGAGGGGAAGGTGGTGGAGAGTAGTTGGGAGAAGAGGATGGAGAACTGGGTGCGTCAGGAACAATGGGCTCCACGGGGACAATGGGCTCAAGAGGGTTTATTGGTGGAGAAAGTGGAATAAGGGTATTCTACGTGGTCGCCTCAGCCTTGTCGATTACAGCGTCAATCATGGCAATCACGTCGTTAAGAATTTCAGCAACAATATCTTTCACAGAGTCTTGAATCTGCTGATGAGAATCCACCCGAGAAGAAACTTTGTCAAAGTCTTCCAGGTTGGCACCTTGTTCCCGCTGCTTAATTGGAGAAGACAGACCAGAAGACTCAACGTGAATAGAAGTAGCAGTATCATGGAAAACTTCGTCTTCATGGCCAGCACTTGATCCCTGCACTTGACTCTCAGAGGAACTTATGCGTCTACGTTTCCGGTGAAGGAGTTGAAATAGATCCGCATCATCATCATCTTCGATTATCTAGGTAGACGCTTCATGGAATAGCAAAGGGGCGGTTGGAGGTTGTTCGGCGTGAATCACCGGGAAGAGGAAGGTAAGGACGTGAGGGAGTCTGATACGAGGAATATCATTCTTGGCGATATGTTTCATGACAGTTACACATTCACGGTGAATGCACCGGAAATAGAATGAGGCAAAATTGACAGACTCACGGGAGGCGGTATCTAGCATGGCATAAAATGGACGGGCAATACCATAGGTACGTTTCTGGAGATTCAAAGTGGCTACTAAGAACTGCAGAGTTGTGCGCTCTAGTTCAGGTCTACATAAAATAGCATACTCATTAGATGAGTGTTGGGGAAACAATGCGATCATGGTGTCAACGGGGAGGAGGGAATGGATCCGGTACAGTGGCAGCAGTCAGTTTCCGGTAATCAACACAGATGCGCAGCTATTTATTTTTCTTCGGGACGATCTCTATTGGAGATATCCATTCAGCATGCTCGATTGGGACAATGAATCCCACCTTCAATAACCGATCAAGTTCTGCTTTGACCTGTGCTGCATAATTGGGGTTCATTCGATAACTAGACTGTTTGATTGGCCTCGCCTCCGGTTTGAGCACTACCCGATGTTCATAAAGCTGCGGGTCAAGACCTTTCATATCTCTATAATCCCAAGCAAAAACGTCGGAGAATTCACGCAAGAGTTGTATCAAATCATCTTGAAATGTCTCTGATAATCCTACCTTAATCTTAACTGGGCGCGGGTTGACCGTATCACCCAAATTATATGTTACTAATTGATCTTCCGGTACATAAAATTATCGAGGTTTTACCAGATCATCAGCTGACTGCAAGAGTTGATGCAAGGTGGCTCCATCCATAGCGACACTATCATCTGCTTCTGCATCTCCGGTCACTGGTACAACCGTACAAGTTGCCAGACTCCACTTGTTTGCGACCGACTGGAGATCTACAGTACCTAATGAAATAAGATCCTTATTGGTCTTCAGGAACGCCTCTTCCTCATCGTCAGATAATCCATCCAACATGTGGACCGGCTCCACTACATATGGTCGTGCATGAAGATCGCAGGGTTGCATCGCATCCAATTTAACTACATATTTCCAGTGATTGTCTTTAAAAGTAAACTCCTGCGCTGACCAATCCTGTACCACTTTGGCTTGCTTCAACCATGGGTGACCGAAAAGTAAGTTGTAATCGAGGCTGGATTGTGGTAGTTCTAGAACTACAAAGGTCATTTTGAATGTGGTTCCCTGTAAAGTAATAGGAATATTCCGTACTAGTCCCAACGGATGGACTCAGGACTGGTCTGCCATTCGTACAAAAAATTGGACGGGTTCAATTTGGGTCCAACCCAATTGCGTGCAGAGTGCAGCAGTTGCTATATTCACACCCGAACCACCATCAATTAAAACTTGGGTAATCTTGTGGTTTTTGTGCCAGACGGTGATCAATGGGACTGAATGATCCACCGTAGAATCAATTTCCGGTTGTATGGTTGCAGTTGACGGAGTACAGGAAGGTCTAGGACTAACCTGCTATTGGAATTGCTGCCTTACTCCTGGCACTAATGCAAGCAACTGTCCCAAAGGGAGTGTGATTGAAGCCTTAGATATGATATCCCATACCTGATCTATTTGGGTCGTACTTCTCACTGATTCTGATGATGATTCTAACGTTGTTGAGGCAGAATTTTGTTCATTCGGTCTTGCCTGTGGCAGAGGGACCTGTGTTACCGGAATTGGATCAAGAAACATAGTCGGCTCCTTAGTTGTCCAGTGACTAGCCTTTGCAAACATTCGTTGCTGCTCACAGATACCAGGCTCAAACACTTCAGCTGCTGGTTGCAACTGCTTACCCGATCTTGTCTGCACGATAGCTACTTGTGACTCAACTAGTGAAATATAAACCATGTTGGTCATTGGATTTTGTCGCTCCTTCTTCCCTTTGTCGTATTTTGCTGCTTCCTTGTAGAATCTACGGATGTGGCCAACCTCCCTGCAAAAATGACATCGAGGGGATGCAAGAGAGATACCTTCCGCTGATGTACCCGCCTGCCATCGATTTGAATTGAAATTGGTGTTCCACTGACCCCGGTAATTCCTATATCCTTACGACTGATTGGTTCGCATCTGTGGTGGCACGTAATGGGTTGTTGGCTGACCTAGTTCCTGTATGATGGCGTTTATAGCTGCTCTACCCTGCATCTTGGCATTATACATGCAGTTTTCTGTTGAGTGTCCTGTTGTGTTGCAGATGGCACAATACATCTGGTTAAGGGCACATGTAGCACTAGTGTGCCCTGGATTTTTGCACTTGGTACAATACACCTACTTGGCCAGATCATCCGCTACATTTTTATTGGCTTTCAACCATTCCAAGTCTTCTGTAAATCCTCCAACTTTATGCTCCAGTTGCAGGGCCATCGCAATAACAACATCCAGTGTCATTTCATTAACTAAGGTGGCCTGAAATACGATGGCCTTGTACGCCGGATTGGGTGGATGATTTAATACTGCATAACTAATCTCAAAGGTGCACACATGTGCATCAGGGTCGTCACCTAGAAATCCACCGAACTTGGTGTAAGTTACTCCCATTGGGACCGATCGAACTGTTATAATTGGTTGCAGTTGTTGCTCTTGCTGTTGCTGAAACTGTGGTTGTGATTGTGGGGGTGTCTGCTGATGTGACTGTGAACCACTCATGGTACTATTGGGAGTAGTATTGTTGTTATCTGTCGGTTGAGGAGGTGTCTCTTGTCCGTCAGAATCTGTATTATCAGACTGCTCACCTTCCGGTTCGAAAATGGCGTTGAATCTCTTACTTATCTCCAAATCAAATAACATGTCCTCTGCTTTGGTATCGGAACTAGAGAGGTTCGCCCCGAACAGTGGTGAAGGTAATAAGGGTCCACCAGGTAGCATTGCACTGTCACCCAAAAACTTCAAATTCCCACTAAATGGTACTGAACTCCCACCAGAATTTACCGAACTTTCACCGCACCAGGTTATCTTTTCACCGAAAAGGGTCTCACTCTGCAACACAACTTTATCACCAAAAATGGTCGACTTCTGAGCAACTAGTGTCGGACTAACGGAGCACTGCATCTCTGTACACTCAGAAGTCACTGTGGTTGCTTTAGGAAGTACCGAAATCACACCGAAATCCATCGGAATCTCATCATGTGTCACCAAAATGGCATCGGAATCACTGGTAACTGGCTCCGATCCTTCTACCACTAGGACTCGCCGGACCGAGTAACCGGCATATATCACTTCTGCACCGCTTGCCTTGCATACTGTTCTACCTTTACTGATTATTCTCAATCTATTGCCATCTTCCCACAGACGGCGCCAGTGTTAAAAGGACTGTGGTTAAGTCACTTTTAATCTCTTTCGGGTTCTTGGGGATGGTAGGGATCTGACAGTGCAGAGGCCCTTTACTTAATTTTCCCAATCAACCATTGAACTAAACAGTAATTATATGTCAAAGCATTTACTTATGTTACACAGTTACAGCTTTCGATTATGGTTATCCTCACACAATAATATATCGTATAAATTATCAGCCACACAGTCGTACAAATTTATTGATGTTTAAGACAACGTTACTGTGTTAGTAATTAATTACAGTAATTCAACAAGAACAGACTTAACAATATTTCAAATATATGCAAACTTTACACCACGACGTCTCCAGCATAGTCGCAATCGCCCAGACAGACAGTCTGGCGATCCCCTTCTCCTCTCGCACCGGAGAACACCATAATGTCTCTTCATTAATGGATAAAAAGGCTACATCACTTCGCTACGCCCTTTTAGTGTGTATGGTATATGAAAATATAAAATTACATTGTGCCAATCCGGCGGCCTAACAATATACTAGACAAGTATGCAGATCAACCTGAAAATGCGAGTTGTGGTGGTTGACACATTCCTTATTTCTTCAACTATTTATTTTCTCTATTGTTGGAGACCAAAGGACCAAGAGATAGTCAAATCGGAAAGAATTTGTAGAAACTTTTTCTGAATGGGAAATCCTCTTAGAAGAGGTGTCCCCAAATTTAAATGGGCTACTTGCATATGCCAAAAAGATCAAGGTGGTTTGGGCATTCTAGACATTGAAGGAATGGCCAATAAGTTGATGGCCAAATGGTTAATTAAAGCGTCAAGCAATAGAGATGCCTCTTGGTCCAAACTAATATTTAGAATCAAAAGTGCTCTTAGACTTGTGGGCCTTCCAGGGTGGAAGGTTCTTGATCTTCTCACTATTTTATTCTCCCCCTATCATGTGACTCCAAAGGCTCGAGCTTAGTCTAGTCCCTATGGAAGAGTTGGAATGAGGTGAAACAACCTGTCAAGACTAATGAAGATTGGAAATGGGTTGTCAGTATTAGACAAAATGATTCGATCTAGCTCCCTATCAAGGGTATCACAGGTGTTGAGCCTTGGAACCTCCAAAAAGCTACAAGACTTTGGAACAAGGGTTTTCGCTTGTGGAAACACATTTGGAAACAAGAGGCATGCCATTGGATTAGATTTGAGGAGATTGGCTAGGCTAGGAGAGTGGACTATGAAGAATGGTGCATGTTGGAGAGAAAATTCAATGCTTGAGAGTGGTCAAGGACTCATTTCCTTATTGGGCATGACTCCCCTCACCTTGAGGATCTTAGATGGAACAACAACAACAATCTTGATAATATTCCGTGATTCAAGAAGAATGTGGAGCTTCATGTCATGCTAAATAGGAGATGGTTTCTAGCTTGGTCAAGTTTTAGATGGCTTCTAAAGTTCCAATCCTTGTGGCATCCCCTCATCCTGGTTAAAAAATCAATTCTTATGTGGCAAATCCTCCACCAGGGAATTGGGACTAATGTAAAATCTAACAAAATTTGCGGAGCCCCTCCATGGTGTAAATGATGCCTTCATGGAAATGAAGACTTGGGACACCTCTTCTTTTCATGCCCCAAGTCAATGTCGGTCTAGCGTGCCCTTGGAAAAATCATGTTACCACAAGGACAAATCAACTAGAAGCAAGTGCTATTAGGTGAAGCGATCGGTTGTTCCTTAGCACTATTGGATGTTGTAAGAGGAGAGACCCTCTTGAAGATTTGGAAAGAAAGGTGTGCTGCCAACTTTGGTAGCCTTCCTAAAGAATAGTGAATCAAAAAATCTCTTTTCTTTTTGCCAATTGAAAGAAGGCCCCCCTTTTAGGCATCATAGAGTGTTTTGTCTCGAGGGCAACAAGATTAAAAGGAAGTTGGCCCCCTATGAGGGGGACGAAAAGGTTATCAACCTTCCTTTTTTTTTTTATATAAAAGGAAGTTCGGCCAGGGCCTATTCTCCCAGACTTTAATTAAAATAAAGGAGAAAAGTTACAAGTAAATGGGACTAGTGCCCATGGGACCCCCCAAATCCCACAATGCAGAGGACAAGTTCGATAAACTAGAGGGCATTACAAATGAGACGGATAAATCAATCATCTCCCTCATACAAGACCCATTTGGGTTTCAGCTTGTTATCTTCAAGGAGATAAATACAGTGGTGCCTAAATGGTGGAGAACTCTTATCTCCGGAAATTCTTTTACCTATGAGGAGGACGAAAAGGTTATCAACCTTCTTTGTAATATTTTCTAGCAAGTTTTAAACAATCCCTGCTTTGTGGGATTCGAGAGGTCCCATGAATGGCAAGCCGTTCACTTGTACAATTGTTCTTTCTATTAATTAGAAAAAAAATCTTTTCAGCAGACCATCTGTGTGTTTACCGTCCACGGAGCTGGCAATGAGGTCCGTCCCCGTGGTTTACATTGTTTGTTCACATTTCTTTTACACATTATTTTTAAGTAGGAGTTCGGTCTTACAACGATAAGAATTAAGAAAACAGCAGACTGATTTCAACCGACGAAGAGCTGCGATTTCGACTCCGTGCTACTGTTCATAAAGTTGATGGAGAATGCCCGAAAGTCACTGAAAAACGTTTTCGAAGAGCACCATTTCAACTTCATCGAGGTGAGGGCAATTCGAGCCAGTGTTACCAGTGCAGGTTGAAACCTTGTCTCACCTACAGAGGGCAAGCGGTCCAAGTTTCAACCTTCCAACCCACCAGCATACGCTGCTGAACTTTTGTATGTTTTATGGTGCCTTTTCCTTCATTACGTATTACATGTTCTGCATCAGATATGGCATGCGCTTGTCCAGCACAGCATCGATCTGGATGTACAATTTGATTTGAACCTGAAGGTGTTCATTGTTTCTCTGTATCCATCTCCTCGAATACGGATATCGAAGCCTCATCCAGATCACGTGATGCAATCCTTGTGCTTGTCGTTCGCTGCTCCTCTTTTTTTCATTGTCAGACTATATTAGGCTGCGCTGATAAGACACAAGCTGCAAAGGCAAGTACGTTGTCCCCCTCTGTACCAAGTACTCGAGAACTCGAACTACAGGACATCAGAATCCCAAAGCCAAGTTTTCTTTTTTCTACGCGCACCGTGCGAGCATTTGTGCATGCGTTTTCTGTCCTGTTTCATCGTGTCCGATTCAAAGCAAGCTTCAAGGTCGTCTGAGAAAAGTATGGTCAAAAAGCACTACAGGTTTCGATTTCATGACTATGCAAAATCAGTCATTTGGGAAATGGGAAGCCGCGTCGAAAGAACCTGTACCAAGCACTTCAAGCGATGTGACCTCGCCATGCTCGTGCCCACGCTTCCATGTCGGTTAGCTAACTGTCTTTGCGAGACGTGCTAGCTAACTGTCTTTACGATATGTGCACACTTCTCTACTACCCATTGGAAAAGCTCACAGGGACCTATGTACTGATCCAGCCTGTGGCAGCACAAAATCGGCTTTTTCGGTAATACCAATTTTGCGATAGACCTATTTCATACACTCTTCAGCCATGCATTGGCACTCTTTGCGTAAGAGGTGTAAGACCCATCCATTGTAGAAGCCTCCATTGTAGAAGCCTCTAGAGTGGGAGTGGATGCTTTCAGTATTTAATGATCAATTCATGGAGCTACTTGAGGTGGACACCAATGACAAAGCCCTAGAGATCCTTGACAATAAAGAAACCTCCCAGGAGGGCTACACTATAAGCAAAGAAGACGGCTTCACCAATAGTAACGAAGATAACATGGATAGTGAAAGTTTCATCATCGAATCGACTATTCCGGAAACGGTGTCGAAAACGGTGCCCAAGTCTCCCCAGCAGGAGGCATCCCGCAAAGGAAAACAACCTATGGAGTTACGCTGGAAAAGCCCCCACAAGAACCTATTGCTAATTCGGGATCCGATCCCAGCGAAAAAGAAAGATGAATCCAAGAAAAGAAAGGACAAAGCTCCCTCCCGCAAAGAGGACTCTCTACGACGACAATGATCATCATCTCATTAAATGCTAGAGGGATAACCGACCCCTCAAGAGCGACCATCATTGGTCAATGGCTTCGTGACATTAGCCTAAACCCAAAATTTATATGTATTCAAGAGATTAAAATTGACGGAGAAGACCTCCAAAAACGGCTAAGACAGGTCTCCTCGACCCATGTTTGGATTTCAACGGTGCACCAGCGGGGGTCCGGTGGAACGGTAATCGGTATTAATCAACTCTGGTTTGAAAAGCTTGAGAACTCCATTGAAGATGAAAGCCATCGATGGATTGCTGTTTCTTTTGGTGCTTCTCTTTGTTATACTCTGGTTTCTTTGTACGCCCCTAACGGGGAATTAGAGAGACTGAACACTTGAGCCTCCTTGGACTCGCTCCCCCACAATGTGCTTATTTGTGGTGATTTCAACATGGTGGAGGACCCTATGGACAGATGGATGGGCAAGGGCAGGGTCATCGATAGTCGAGAGAAAGAAATGTGGGATAAAACCAAACTTCACTTGGATTTGGTCGAATTCAAAGACTCGAATGGCTTTTCTTGGTCAAATCTCCAAGCGGGCGAGGACCTGAGGAAAGCTAGACTTGATAGATGCTACATCTCTCAGAGTTTTACTCATCAGTGGGGCCACCCGTACCTTGCGCAATGCACCGACCTCACCATCTCTGATCAGTACCCGTTAGGGTAATCGGTATTAATCAACTCTGGTCTGAAAACCTTGAGAACTCCATTGAAGATGAAAGCCATCGATGGATTGTTGTTTCTTTTGGTGCTTCTCTTTGTTTTACTCTGGTTTCTTTGTACGCCCCCAACGGGGAATTAGAGAGACTGAACACTTGAGCCTCCTTGGACTCGCTCCCCCACAACGTGCTTATTTGTGGTGATTTCAACATGGTGGAGGACCCTATGGACAGATGGATGGGCAAGGGCAGGGTCATCAATAGTCGGGAGAAAGAAATGTGGGATAAAACCAAACTTCACTTGGATTTGGTCGAATTCAAAGACTCCAATGGCTTTTCTTGGTCAAATCTCCAAGCGGGCGAGGACCTGAGGAAAGCTAGACTTGATAGATGCTACATCTCTCAGAGTTTTACTCATCAGTGGGGCCACCCGTACCTTGCGCAACGCACCGACCTCACCATCTCTGATCACTACCCGATCCTTATCACTTTCCAACCTTCCAACAAGATCCGTAAGGCTCCTTGGTTCCATGCCAGTGTGCCCACCTTCTCTCTTCCCTCCATCCATCAAGAAATTGCTGATGTGTGGAAGGAGGCATTCGCCTCCGGCCTGTCCCCAGCCAAGTGCTAGAGAAGTGCGGTCGATAAGTCTCGACAGATCATGATTAGATCCAGGAAGATGCTCGAGACTGTGTGGCGGGCTCGTAGGGAAGCTCTTTACCAGAGACTATGGATGCTCGAGGAGGAAGTGAACAAAGGAAAATCTCAAGCCCAGAAAGGTCTTCGAAAAATCAGAGTGTTGTTGAGATACGAGGAAGAAATACAAAGGAAAAATTTGCAAATTTTCTTCAAGGAGTGGTGGGCTGGCAAAGCCGACAAACCCACCAAAGAGATGTGTCGTATCCTTAAAAGGAAACATAACAGAGAATCGATCCCCTTATTGCTAGACTTAAATGGCAATGTATGCAATACGGAAGAAGATAACTTTGGGATCATTGAAGGGCACTTCACGAGACTCTTGGGGACCTCGAACCCCCTCTCCCAGAGCCAAATTTTTCGGCTTCTTGGGATCCCCTTGGGGTTTGGCGTCTCTATGGAACAGCGGTGGAACTGGGTGCTGGCCAAACTCGAAAACAAGCTTAACTATTGGAGAGGTATGCAAATCAATCCTTCTGGTCGAGCTATGGTTATCAACACATTCCTCCTTTCTTCTAGCATTTATTTCCTTTCTTGTTGGAGACCAAAAGAGCAAGATCTGTCCAAACTGGATAGTATTTGTAGAAACTTCCTGTGGACGGGTGATCACAATAGAAGGGGGATGCCTAAAATCAAATGGTCCATCTGCACCAACCATAGAGATAGTGGGGGACTTGGTATCTTGGACATTGGGTGCATGGCTAACAAACTGGCAGCCAAATGGATGATTAAGGCTTGGTGCAATGGGGAGGCCTCGTGGGCCAAGTTGATCTTCAGAAACAAGAACGAGTTGGCTCTCATCGGTTTCCCAAATTGGAAGAGTCTCGACATCTTGACCTTGCTATTTTCCTCGATTCCCGTCTTCCTGAAAGGCTCTAATATCGTGTGCTCCCTATGGAAGAGTTGGAATAAAGTCAAAAGCTACACAAGAATTAGTGAAGACTGGAAGTGGGCTGCCGATATCAGACAAAACGACTCTATCTGGTTTCCGATCCATGGCATCCGAAGAGTGGAATCTTGGAACATTCAAAATGCCAAGAAGTTATGGAACAAAGGCTTCAAAAACTGGAAACATCTCTGGAAACAAGACACCAACCGCTGGATCAACTTCGAGGATATTGACCCTTGCGTCAACATTTCATACGAAGAATGGAACACTTTGCAAAGCAGATGTCTTGTCTGGGATCGACACAAAACTCGCCTTCTCATGGGACACGACACATCGAGCTCGCTTGGTCTCAAATGGCACAATGGGAATAGCCTATCAAAAATCCCGAACATCAAAGAAATGATTGACTATCAGGTTAACCTCAATAAGAAGTGGTGCCTGTCATGGACGCGGCTTCAGTGGGACATGAAGTTCATGGCTATCTGGCACCCCCTCATAGAAATCAAAAAGTCTGTCCTCTTATGGCAAATTCTTCATCATGGAATCTGGACCAACCTTAAGGCTAGCAAACTTTGTGGGATTCCTCCTTGGTGCAAACGCTGCCACCGGTCTATCAAAGATGTTCCACACATCTTCTTTACCTGCCCCAACTCCAACAGACTCTAGTAGACGGTTGGAAAGAAAATTAGACTTCAGAAACATCTCAGTTGGCAACAAGCCCTGCGATTGGCTGCTCCGCGACTCTCTGGAACGCCATTAGAGGGGAGGTCCTATGGAAAATCTGGCGGGAAAGATGTGCTCTCAACTTCGGTGACTCCCCCAAGGAGTGGTCAATTGAGAAATCGTTGTTCCTCCTTGGCAAAAGGATTGTTAACTGTAAGAAATCCCCCCCCCTTCAGGCATCATCAAGTTCTCCTTTTGATCAATAACAAGCTTAAACCCAAGTGGGCCCCTCATGAGGGTGATGAGAGGGTGATTAACCTTCTTTTTAATGCCATCTAAGCTCTGTAAAAGCTTCCCCTGCTTTGTGGGATTTGGGGGGTCCCGTGGGCACTAGTCCCCTTCTCTTGTACTTTTCCTTCTTTATTTAATTCAAGTCCAGGAGAGTAGGCTAATGCCGAACTTCCTTTATATTAAAAAAAACACACTCTCAAAGTGTCCAAGTCCGAGAGAATAGGCCAAGGCCGAACTTCCTTTTTACGAAAAAAAAAGTGTCCACATCTCATATGTGGTTTGGTAAAGTTTTGGCTTCTTAAGGCGGATGTCCAGAGTTTAACCCCCAGGCTAAACATGTAATGGTTTTGGCCAATTGTAACCAATTGTAACTTAGTCTACCAATTGTAACCCAATCTAACCTCTCCTTTGTGAGATAGGGATGTCCTACACATACTTTCAAAGTTAAAGTTGGGGGAGTAGGTGCAAGCCCAACCTCCTCCAAAAAAAGTAGCCTCAAAGTGAGCCAACCTGAAAAACGTGTCAAAGTGAAATACAATTCAAAGCAACTAAACACATATCTAAATCGAGAAATCATTGTTCCTTATATTTGCAAACCGATTGATACAAAAATTATATCCGTGTAGATCAATAACTCAGGTCGACTTTAAAATATAGACTGAACATATATGTTTTCTAGTGCACTGTTTGTCCTTGGATAATGAGACACCCATATGATACCACATTTGAGACATAGGGGATCTCAAGGCTAATCTAGGAAGGATTGCCCTCTAATTTTGCATTCTCCTATAGCTAGAGAAGCATACAACACAATGTTTTGTCCCACTCCAGAAGATATGCTCCGAAAGCTATGAACACTTCCTTATCTAAATAAAATTTCCCAAAATATATTATTATTATTATTATTATTATAACTATGTGGTTCATGTTTAGGGGATAATATTAGAAGTTGATCTAAAAAAGAATAGAGAATAACATGATCTCATTACTCAACCACCTATTATATAGCTTTGCGCTTAATGGATCTTCTCTCGGCAAGGGTACACATGCATGGCATGTTTCCTCCTTCCCTAAGAAATAAATTTACACATGTGTGCCATGTATTTGAGTTTACTCATGTTAACTCAAGTTGACTCAAGTGGATGCTTCTATAACATTCTAGAGCTCCTTGGGTAAAACTTCCTCCCATGTTCCCCGTGGGGGCTAACCCAAGTCCTCATCCTTCCCATCCTTGAAACTTAACCACTACATCAAGTTTCTAGCTTCCCTAGAAGTTAGACAATCTAAATATAATATTGACTTCTAGGTTTGCCACATACTTGCTTCATAAAATTCCTCCCTTCTTGAAGAATATTTTCATCTTAAAGGGATTCTGTCCAGGGCTAAATTTGCATAGAGTGGAATTCATGTGTGCTCTCATCCCTTCGAAAATCATTCTAAACACCATCTCACATGCATTTGACAAGCTAAAGTAAGTTCAAAGTATCGAAAAAAAGACAATGAAAGACTAAAACATGTTTTCTGAATTCATTTTTTTCTTATGTGCAAATTAAGCATCCATGGCATAAAGATGTGAAGTAGGTGAATTCAAATATCTCCATCCAAGTTGCTATTTTGGTCCATTTTTATGCACCACTTGTTGGTCTTATAAAAGTGGATGGATTTTTGAAATTATTTTAAGGCTTTGAGAATGCTATTGGAATTTAGTTGAATTTGGTTCGGAAAATGAATTTCTACTTAAGTTGACCTAAATATATAACTCACATGTTTCTAGCATTTTTCCACTTGTAACCAACATCAACTAATCTTTTACATGACTAGAGGAGTGCTATGTCTAACAGGGTTTTAGAGTCCTAGTAGAATTTAGGAAAGTAGTATTCCTTTCTCATTTAGGAAACCTTTAACTCACCTGGGCCAAATCAAATCCTGAATCAATTTATGAGCTTATTCATCTTAGGAGACTTTCTTAAGGACTTAACAACTTTGGAGCTGTCAAAACTATGAATAATTCCCAATGCATTTCTATACAAGAGTCTGTTCAAACTACTTTTTAGAGAACTCTGAGGTCCTTTTTTATCAATTATAGTTTTATACGAGCACTTGAACAAAAATTACTCAATAGCTAAAAGAATCAACATAGACTTAATATAAAAAAGAATCTCTAATATTAAATAGGTTTTGCATAAAATGTCTATTTTTTATACTTAATTTGGTTTATTATTCCCGCCGTCTAAACACTACCTCCTTAGGAATGACTTGAATGCT
The DNA here is from genome assembly GCA_020310875.1 of Ceratopteris richardii. Taxonomy (NCBI): domain Eukaryota; kingdom Viridiplantae; phylum Streptophyta; class Polypodiopsida; order Polypodiales; family Pteridaceae; genus Ceratopteris; species Ceratopteris richardii. The sequence continues at coordinate 28,830,952 of CM035433.1, forward strand.
CTATCGCATTCGATTTTGAGGTTTTGAGAAGCAAAAGAGAAGATTTTAAACTCTCTGTAATCAATTAAAACTTCTCAGAATTTATGAGACTCAAAAATTTAAATCCTTATAGATCCATTGAAGTCAAGTTCTAAGAAAAATCTTTCTATCTTTACTATTGTGAATCAAACTTTATGAGACTCAAAACTTTAAATCCTCATAGATCCATTGAAGTCAAGGTCTAAGAAAAATCTTTCTATCTTTATGAGAAATAAATTTTGATGGTTTGATAATGGTTTAACTTAACTCAAAAAGATCCTTTGAATTAAGTTAAACCATTAACAAAACATCAAACTTTTGTTGGAGTTGGAAGTCTGCAAACGTACATGAACAACACAAGGAAGAAGAAGAAACTTGGGAGCACAACACAATATAGAATTTATTACCAAATGAATGTACAAAGATAAGTGGTCCATTAGGGTTTTAGGTACATACACAAGTCCAAGGGAAAACCCCTCCTAAAGAGGGAAAAAAGTACTCTAGTGTTCCTAAGTGTGTTCAGACACATCACTATCAAAGTATATCAAAACATCCCCCTAGGAGTGATGTTGTTAACAAGGATTTGGCACTCATGTATAGGGATGTGCCAAGCTATGTGGAAAGAGATCAATCCACAAAAGGAAGTAAGCTTTGCAAAAAGCTTCAAACTTCTTCCTACGCAAAGCCTCTCTTAAAAGGTCTACAACATTATCCTGTGTGGGAACATAATCCAAATTGATCTCTCCAATAGAGAACATCTCCCTATATAATGATAGTGTACCTCAATGTGCTTTCTTGTAACCATGGAACACAAGTTTCCTCCGAACTGCCACTGAGATCTTATTGTCAGTGAAGAGGATGGTCGCAAAAGACTCACCGACACCCAAATCAACCAAAATGCATATGATCCACACACACACAACAGTCACTTTGAAAGTTGCTCTATACTTCACCACAGAAATAGAAGTGCCCATAGTGGGCTATATCTTCCTCAACCAAGATATGCATGAGCTACCAAGCCCTAAGAAAAAACCAATGTTGGATACACAAGTATAGCAAGTAGCATAGTTTGAATAAAAAATCATGTAAATCTGGCATTAATGATCCCTTCTTGGGATAAAACAATCCAAGTAGTGAAGTACCATTCAAGTAGCAAAAGTTTCACTTACTCCCATGTCAATGCTCAACACCTAGGCAATGCATAAGCCTCTGAAAGACTCCAAAATGGAAATCAGGTTGCAATATGCACAAGTACATCAAGCATCCAATAGCCTGTTGATACAGAACAATATCAAATCATCTCAAGCATAATTAAGAGTCAACCCTCAACTTGTTTCCATGCAAGTGGCAATAGGTTTGCAATCTTCAAGACCAAAGCTCTACAATAATCTTGTCAATATTTTTTTTTTCACACAAAGCTATTCCTCCATCAACTTTCATAAACGAAATGCCTTAATAATGATGCAAATAACCCAAATTTGACATCTAAAAAGAGGCACTTGCAACCATGCTAAGACTCATATGGAGTGCTCAACTGTGGTACTTTGGTGGGACATCTTTCAAGTACATATGTTGCATATATAATGGTATCAAGCTAGAAGCTATGTGGTAAAGCATTATTTTAGACAATACATCTTACTATTTCCATGAGAGACATGTGATTTCTTTCAAAAACTTCATTTTTTTGAGGTTTATATGGCACTATACACTCATGTTTTATCCCTCGCTCAACCAGAATTGCAATAAAATCTGAAAATATGTACTCCCCCCTCGATCAAAATGGAGAGTGCCTAAACATGCTAACAAATTTTAGCCATAATGAGGAACTTTTTGAAGCACATAAAAACTTCAGACTTTGATTTCAATGGATACATCCATGCATACGTGGAGATGCTATCAATAAAATTCATGAATTAAAGGTAGTTCCTATGAAGATGTCTTCATAGGACCACACAATCACTATGAATAAAGTGGATTTCATGAGCTTCTCATGTTGAACCATCTTTTTGGAAGGAGGAACATTGCATTTTGCCCAAAATATAGCCTTTGTAGACATGTTTAGAAAGTGTCTCAAGTTTGGCTAGAGAGGACACCATTTCAAATTTCTCAACGTGAAGCAAAATAGAAAAATGCAAATGACCAAAGCATGCATGTAAAATATTTGCATCTAGGATAGCTTGAGAATTTTGAATTGCACATGTTGAATCATTCATAGATTGTGCATAGTTTATGAGCTTATACAACCCACAACATAAAATTCTTGAGGTGATAATAACATCACCATTTGAGAAATCGTGAAGTGTACTTTTATCATCAATAAAATATACAATCAAACAAATCTTGGCTAATGCTAAAAGTGACAATAGATTTTTCTTAGTCCCTAGCACATATAAAACATTTGACAATGTCAAAGAAGTAGCAATAGCAGTAGTTAGAATGATCTTACCAAATCCAATTACTCTACAAGGGCAGTTGTTAGCACATGTCCTATTGTTCCTTGTAGGGGTAGCCTCAAGTGAAGTGAAGAATCTATTCTATGAGGTAATATGCTTGGTTGCCTCACTATCAAAGTATCAAACATCAGAGTCTATTGCAGACATACATTGCTCATGAGAAGATGGGACATAGTTGCAAATGGTAGTAAATGGAAATTCTTCATTTTGAACCAGGTAAGCATGATTTGTGTGAGGTGTAGAGGCCTCTGCAATAATCACTCTAGCCTCTTTCTTCGTTGCCACTTTTGAAGCTAGTTGAGGAAAAATCTTTATCACATGATCATTCACCTTACAGTATTTGCAAAATAATTTTTGTTTTTCTCTTTTCTTCCCATCTTTTCTCTTCCTTCTTCGACTTTGCAGTGTTAGAAAAGTTTAGCTTACTAGCATATGACATCTATTGCAATATCTTACAGGACGAAGGTCTAAATGTAGGCCTAATTGTAGGCTTAAATTGTAGTCTCAAGTTGAAAAACTACAACTAGAACTGGAACAGAAACTAAACATAGAAACAAAAACCAAAAATAGGAACTAAAAATCAAGCAAAAACCAAAACCAAAATGGAAAAATAAATAGGAACAATGATCAAATAAAATATAGGTGTAAATTGTAAGTTCAGTTTTAGGAGTTGGAACAAAAATAGAAACCAAAAACTAAAATAAAAACCAAAAACAAGAACTGAAATTGAAACCAAAATCAAAATCAAACTGAAAACAAAAAGATGAACAAGAATTGTTACCCTTATATGTTCCTCAAGTAGATTTGATGTGAACCTTTTCCCTATACATGGGCACTTTCTACTTTAGTGCTAGCTAGAGGTTTTTTTCCCATGTTACCACATACATGATTCACTCATGTCTAGTGGTACTTTGTACGTAGGGATATTGTTCAGCTCTTACTTCAGTTCTAATCATCGTCAACAAAGAGAGTTATTCTAGCCATCCATCTTCTTTGTGTGTCTTGTTGCATTCGTGCTCCTTGTGTGTGCTTCTTGTGCATCTTTTGCACTTCTACACACTCCCAACTATGGTATCAGAGCAGGATCAACTCCATCTCAAGTTTTGATTTTTTGCATCGTAGCATGCGTGCACTTTTAAAAGTGCAAATTGACTTCGGAGCATAGACTAGTGATTTTCAATAGCCAAGAAGCATTTCCACCAACTGCACTAGGGTTTTACCCCCATTCAAAGTTGTTCCTACAGTTAGAATCTCCATCAGAGGGATGCATTATGAGCTGAAATTTCGGCATTCATTTCAGCTTTCATTGAAGTAAAGATCTTGTCACATTCTTATTCTTGTGTGAAATGTAGAAATGACTTGTTTGGCATGCTTTAAGCTAAAGATAATCTTGATGGACCAACTATCCAATGTGATCTTACATGATGAAACATGTTCTTGTTGTGAAACAACTATGGAACATACTAGCAGTTATAGATCGAAGACCCGCAAGTTCTTCTACTTCACATTCTACAATTACAAATGGAGCTTATTCTTCAAGTATTGTGGTTACTCCTCTACCTACACAAGAGCAACTTAGATGGGATGGAAAAGATGCTCAAGCTCATGCATTGATTGCACGTTCTGTGAATTGTCATATAATTCCACACATTTGGTCATGATCTACATCAAGATAGGCATGGGACACTCTTGGTTCTTTGCATGCCATGCATAATAAAGCACATGTTGCATACTTGAGGAAGAAATTTGAGGATGTATGTATGGCTGAGAATGAGTCTTTGGATGTGTATGTGACATGCATCAAGGACTTGAAAGAGCGATTGGCAAACATAGATGAGATTATTCTGGGTGCATCAATCATCTTTATAGTATTGAAAGGATTACGAGAATCTTTTCAAAGCTTCTCCACTACACTCTGTTTGGTTGCAAAAGGGAATCCCAATATGTATGCATTTGATGAGGTTGTGTCTCTTCTTTTGCAAGAAGATCAATCTAGAGTGAATAAGAGTGGTTTGATTGATGGAACATAAGAACTTGCTATCTCACAAAAAGGGAAAAGCAAGTGTGGTTTAGCTTTGGGTTCATCAAAACCAAAGCCTCAACCTTCCTCTTCCATTCATTCCTATAATTATGCTCATTTTCAAAAGAAGAAGAGATGCCAATATATTCAAAAATTTGGTCATAGTATTGATGAGTGTAGAAATCTTGCTAAGCGCAATGAAAGGAAGAAGGAATCTTGCATACCTATTGCTAAAAATTCTTCAAATGCTTGATGAAGGCAACATGGCTCAAAAATTTTGGGCATGTGTTGTTACATGTCATTATGATGCATCATTGCAATCTAAATGTATGGTTGTGAGTGAGGTTGATACGGATTGGTTCTTTGATAGTGATGCATCAAAGCACATAACTTCATGCAAAAGGTTTTTTGCATCTTTGAAAGATTCATCCAAAGGAGGAAGTTGTGTTTGCAAACAATGCCTCTTATCCTATCATTCAAGTAGGAGAAATTGAGCTCTCATATCTATGTAATCCAATCAATGGATTGAATAATGAGTACTCATGCATAGAGAAATGACTTGGAGAGCTTGATAGAGTTGTTCAATGTACTCGAACAAATAAGAGAGTATGGCAGAACTATCTAGATTCAAGGTACTACAATGTTCACTCAATAAGAGTGTGATGGTCCACTCTTATCTCTGTATATCCCATTACTCAAAAGATGGTGCATGTATACACCTTTTGGACTTCACGACTATTAGGAATTCTACCTAAAAGTGATCCTAAATTCTAGGGAATGGTTTGAGTTTTGAATTCAAATTAAGTTGTGACTTTTGGCTCCTACTCAACTCACAAGATTCTTTCCATTCAATGGTTTTATGTTTCACTGAGATAATTTATGGATTTAACCTTTGAGATCTTCAAGCATATCTTATAATGGATGTATATTTATGCTTCATAAGTCAAGAGAAGTCCAATGTGGATTTAGCCAACCACCTATACTTGCTCTATGCACCAACAGCTCCCCCTCAATCATAAGACACTTGAGTATTCATTTCTTTTAATACTTCATATAGTCCAATCATAGCTTTGAACCTATTTAACTTTACTCATATAATGTCTTGGTCATCATATATGCACATTGTTGTTGAGTGGACATATATGAGAGCTCGATGTCCTTTCTTGTTATTTTCTCCCTTACATAGTGAAGGTGGACCTCTATGTCTTTGATCCTATCATGGTAGATTGGATTTGTTACAACATGAAGTGAGCTAATGTTATCTCCAAAAATGTGAAGATTAGAAGACTTCAGACCTAAATCTAAGTACAAGGTCTTGTCTCACATGGTTTCGTGACTTGCATTGGCTAACCCTCTATATTTAGCTTCAGTTGGTGAGAGTGCAGTAGTAAGTGGCTTCTTTGATGACCATGAAATGAGCTTTAAACCTGCAAAAGTGACATATCATGTATTTCTCCTATCATCTTTAGAACTTGCCCAATCTACATTAGAGAAGAGATTTATGTCCATATCAAATGTATATGGATAATATAGACCTTCATTAATGGTTCCCTTCAAATATTTTAGTATCCTCTTGGCTACTTCCATATGAGATTTTGTAGGAGTGTGCATAAATTGACTCAAGATACTTACACTAACACAATTGTCTACTCTGGTCAACGTCCCATAGTTCAACTAAACTTTGATAACTAGTTATAGCTTCAATTTGCTCTCCTTCATGAACACTTAGCTTTAAATTCATCTCCATGCATGTACCTACTACTTTGGAATTCTCCATTTTGAACTTGGCAAGCATATCCTTAATATATTTCCTTTGAGTGAGATACATGCCCTTTTCTATGTATAAAACTTCCAATCCTAGGAAGTATGTGAGTTGACTTAGGTCACTGATCTTGAATTCCTCCTTCATTTGTAGCTTTGATCCTCTTGATACCTTCAACATACCTTAGTCTTTTTAGGGTTTTACTCATTTGATTCTCCACAAAAGCTGGATATTTTCTAAAGGATGAAAACACTTTGTCTTTATACTTCATGAATTAAAAAATACTCCATCTGCTACAATCATCTATAAATGACACATAATAGCTTGCTTCTGAGATTGAAGGTTGTTTGCTTGGTCCCCAAACATCTGTGTGGACAAGCTTCAAAAGGTCTCCATGTATGTATCCTTTCTTGGTGAATGGTTGCCTATGTGATTTCCAAAATTGAATGCACCACACTTGTATATCATGAGCTTCTAGGAGATATTTGGTAGTCAAAGTACACTTTCATCTCTCCTTATTTGTTTGAGGGCTCTCTCTCCGATGTGAGCTAGCCTCTTATGAAAAACCTCAAGTTTTGATCAGGTTTGGGTGGCATAGTTGAACAAAGAAATGTTCTTGGTGTCTTCGAGTTCAAATGTGAACAACCTACCTATCTTCTCTCCCTTTTCTATATTCTTGAAACCTTGATATGGATCCTCTACATAGGCTCCATGCTTGGTAAACTTCACCTACAACCCTTTCTCCACAACCTCACCTACACTTGTAAGATTCTTTGTAATAGTTGCTACATAAATAACTCTGCTTAGTAGATTCACATTACCATTAGATGTCTTCAGATTTCCTATCTTCTCAATTGGATATCTCCTGTCATCACCTATTTGGAGTTCAGTCTTATTCTTTGGATCTTCCAAGTTTGCGAGTAAAGCTAGATTTCCTATCACATGGTTTGTGTTGGGGCTCGAGGTTTGTGCAAGCACATGAACATCACAAGGAAGAACAAGAAGAAGAAGATTCTTGGAGCTCAACAAAACACTGAATGGATTACCAAGTGAATGTGCAAGAACTGCCAATGCGCTCTTAGTGTTAGTGAAGATGGTGGTGGTAGAAGACTAGCCAACACCCAAATCAAGCAAAAGGCATCTCAACCACACGCACTCAACCATCCCTATGAAAGTTGCCCTATACTCAGCCTCACAACTAGAAGTGGCCATAGTAGGCTACTTCTTGCTCAACCAAGATATGTGTGAACTACTAAGCATGAAGAAAAAACCACTAGTGGAAACACGAGTTTCATAGAAACCAACCTTGTCTGTGTCAAAAAAAAACATGTAAATTTTGCTCTAATAATACCCCTTTGGCATAAAACAACCCAAGTAGCCAAGTACCACTCAAGTGGCGAAAGATTCACCTAACCTCTTACCAATGCATGACACTTGTGCAATGCATAAACTTGCTCATCCGAGAGACAACAAACTAAATATCAAGTTGAGTTATGCATAAGTAAATCAAGCCGTCAATAGCCTACTGATAGAGAACAACATCAAACTCATCTTGAGCATCAGGAAGACTCAACCATAAACTTGTTTCCATAGGCATGGCAATAGGTTTGCAATATTCAAGGAGAAAGTGTTGCAATAATGTGTCAATCTATTTTTTTGCCACAAAGTTATTCCCCCATCAGCTTGCATAAATTGAATGCCCAAATAATGATGCAAATGACCTAAATCTCACATTTCAAAAGAGCATGCAAATTAACCCTAAATTCAGGAATATGCTTCTCATTGCGATTAGTGAGCAGCATGTCATCAACAAACACAACAATTATCAGAAGTACATAATTTGCATGCTTATGTAAGATACTCTCAATTGGACTATTCTCAAAACCCTATGCAATCTATTAGGCATGTATCTTTTCATACCAAGCACGTGGTTCTTGATTCAAACCATATAATTCCTTTTTCAACATGCATACATTTTTTCATGTCCTTTCTACACAAAACAACGAGGCTGAAATACATACACTTCATCATGTAAGTCACCATTTAGGAATGGGATTTTAATGTCCAACTAATGTACATTCCAAACATGATGAGCTACAAGTGCACAGATACTATGAATGGTGGTCATTTAGCAAATGGATTCAAAGATCTCATCAAAACCAATGCCTCTCTCTTGAGCATAACCTTTTGCGACAAGCCTAGCCTTATACCTATCAATTGCATGAGCCTTATGTTTTAGCTTGTATACCCATTTAGTGTTAATGGCCTTTTTTTGGGAGTCAAATCACATAAAGATCAAGTACCATTCTTCATAATAGCATCACATTTTGATTGCAAAGAAACCATCTAGTTTTTTTATTTTTGTGCTTCATCAAAAGAAACATGCTTATTCTTGTCACAGAGACTAGAGGCAACCATTGCATAGCAATGTGATGCAAAAGAAGCACTATGAGAGCTTGAAGGAGTATGATATGGTAGAGGTGCATTTAATTTGCTAATGATTAAAGTCTACACAAGCTAGTTAGACATAGTTTTTGCCTCCTCTATACAAACTCTCTCATGAACATGTGCATCATGTAAATATGCATAACAAATGGGATGATTTGCATCATCCTTTGGAACCTCTAAAGGCTCAGACATCGCCTAACTTGGACCAACACTTGAATGTCCACCTATAAAAAGAGGCAGCAAAGTGTCATACACATCTTTGGAGCTAATTGATGTCTCCTTAGTACATGAAAGTAATGGCTGGATTCCATCTTCCACAAAAACAAGATCATGGCTAACCAAAATGTGTTTAGTCTTTGGATGACACAAACGATCACCATTGCATTCAAAATTGTACCCAACAAAAATACATCTCACTACTTCATCATCTAATGTCTTCTATTGTTGTCCAAGCACTAATGCACATGCCAGACAACCGAAGACAAGTAGATGAGCAACAAATGGATTGTGACCATGCCAAGCCTCATATGGAGTGGTAGATTTATGGTGCTTTGGTGGGACATCTGTTAAGTACATATGTTGCACACATGATAGCCTCAAGCCAAAAGCCATGTGGTAATGCTTGACTTTTGACCATACATCTCACCATCTCCTGAGAGACATGTTCTTTCTTTTTGCAACTCCATTTTCTTGATGTTTATATGACACATTACATTCATGGTTTATCCCATGCTCAACAAGAAATGCATTAAAATTAGAAGACATGCAGAGTGGAGGGTGCCCAATTTACATGTTGAGAGATTTTCAGCCATAACCAAAAATTGTTTGAAGCACACAAACACTTTAAGCTTTACTTTCAATGGATAAACCTATGCATGATTGGAAAAATCATCAGTGAATATCACAAAGTAAAGGTAGTTCATGCAAGAAGGTGTTTGCATTAGACCACAAACATCACTATGAACAAGGTCCAACTTATGAGCAGCTCTAATTTAGGGAAGGAAGATTGTTGCATTTTGCCCAAAATATAGCCTTCACATACATGTTTACAAGGTGCCTCAAGTTTGGGAAAAGAGGACACCATATTAGATTTCTACAGGCATAGAAAACTAGCATAATTCAAATGACCAAAGCATGTATGACAAAGCTTTTCATCTAAGATAGCTTGAGAATCTTAAATTGGACATGCTGAATCATTCATAGATTTTGCATAGTCAATGAGCTTATACAATCGATGACATAAAATGCCAAAAGCAATAATGATATTTCCATTTGAAAGATCAGGAACTATACACCTTTCACCAACAAATAGGACAACCAAGCCAATCTTGGCTAATGCTAAAAGTGACAATAGATTTTTCTTGATCCCTAGCATATACAATGCATCTGACAATGTGAAAGAACTACTATCAGTAGTAGACAAAATGATCTTACCAACTCTCATTATAGGATATGAGGATTTTTTTGCACATGTGATAGTATTCTCTTTAGGGGCAAGCTCAAGTGAACTGAAGAAAGTGTGTTACAAGGTAATATGTTTGGTTGCCCAACTATCAAAGTACCAAACATCTAAGTCTACTATAGACATACACTACTCATGAGAAGATGGGTCATAATTGATAGATCTTCTTGCAACAAAACAAAGACTAAGTCCTCAAATGTTATGGCATTTGGATTGCCTTCCATCATCAATCACATAGTAGAAGTAAAACTCTAATATGAATGTGGAAGGCCATTAACAACACTCTATACAAGTGGACTATCTAGTAAGACTTAATTACTAGAAATCAATTGTTCCTTCACATCTTTCATCTTTGTCAAACAATTATCCACAGAATCACCTTCATTCATATGATCACTCTCCAAGATATTTTTGAAGGTAAGCAATACGAACCTCATTTCTTGCCTACTATAAAGTGATAAGTGTATCCCAAGAATCCTTTACTATTATGCAAGAGCAAATATGAGGGATAATGGCATGTTTGACAGGCAAGGCTATCAATGCATGTTCCATCCAAAAAAGTTGCTCTACCCTAGGTGCAATAGGAATAGAAGCACGAGTAGGAATTTGAAACATCATCTTCAACACCATCTACATAACCTTCAACAACAATATGCGCAGGTGTAGTAGGGTGTTTTTCAATACCCTCCACAATATTCCACAATCCTTTTGCTACCAATACATGAAGCATCATATATGGCCATAATGGTAACATCCAGCTTATCCTGAATAGCCATAGCCACTAACTGAATACCTTGATGCAAAAAAAAGATTATATATCTAAAACTTAAACAGAACCACCCTATTGAGCTATGCTAAACATGTGGCAGAGTTCCAAGTGCTGATATATTCAGGTAGTGATATGTGTGAACACACTAGGACCACTGGGGAACTTTTTTCCCTCTTTAGGAGGTTTTTTTCCCTCGGCTTGTATATATGCCTATTGTCCTAATGGGCTACTTATCTTTGTTTATTCTCTAGTAATACATTCAATATTGTGTGTTGTGCTCCAAGCTTCTTCTTCTTCCTTGTGTTATTTGCATGCTTCCATAGATGTCTAACTCCAACAATTGGTATCAGAGTAGTTTGTCGCTTCATCTAGAGCATCGTCAACACTCCTCTGGTTATAGTCTCAGAATCGCACAAATTTTCGTGAGCATACTCAGCGTGTTTTTGAGATCAAAACGGCTTCACTTTGTGGTGCCAAAATCATGATTTTAGCTCGTTTCGGCCTCTGAATGCACTATCGCAGCACTTGTGCAAGCTATTTTGTCTTTTTGTGCCAAAGGTATATACCAAATTTGGTTTGATAATATAAGCGCCTCGAAGTCTGCTACAGGTCTAGCAGAATTCATCTAGGCAGTTCTATTCAGCTTTTTGAGATACAATCAATTTTCTGCATCAAGGTATTTTAGTCACTGACCATGGTTGAAAGCAATGATGTATTCCGTATGTTGGTTGTTGAGGATAAGTTGGATGGTACCAACTACTCGTTATGGGCTTATATGATGCGACATGTATTGGTTGCAAAAGGAGTGTGGAACATTGTGCAGGGTGTTGAAGAACATCCTATCACACCTGCAACTATTACAACTGCAGGTTTTGAAGATGATGTAGAAGGTGTTGAAGATGATGATATTTTGCATATTCTTGTTCGTGCTACGGTTTCTATTGCACCTATTATAAAGAAAATTTTTTGTGATGGCAAAGATGCCCAAGCATATGCATTAATAGCTTTGTCTGTCAAACTTGCCATTATTCCTCACATTTGCTCTTGCAGAACAGCTAAGGATGCTTGGGATACACTTACCACGTTGTACCAAGCTAGGAATGAGGCTCTTGTTGCTTACCTCCGAAAACAGTTGGAGAGTGAGCACATGAATGAAGGTGATTTTGTGGACAGTTTTCTAACAAAAATCAAAGACATGAAGGAACAGTTGATTTCTTTTGATGAGGTTATAGCACATAGCTCACTTGTGCAGACCGTTCTGAATGGTCTTCCTGATTCATATCAGAGTTTTGCTTCTACTATTTGGTTGATGACGAAGGGCAATCGAAATGCCTTGTCATTTGAGGATTTAGTCTCTGTTCTGTTGCAGGAAAATCATGAGTCCAGGCAGAACAGGTCCATTATGCATGTTGCAGATCAAGCTTTCTTGGCTAGTCAGAAGGGCAAAGGAAAATGGAGCTCTTCAAGTAGTAAGCAGAAATGTGCTAATTCTGCACAATGGAAGAGGGAAGGCAAAGATGAAAAGAAATCAGAAAAGCAGAAATTGTTTTGCAAGTACTATAAAGGAAATGATCATATCATAAAGAACTGCCCAAAACTGGCTGCCAAAGAGGCAAAGAAGAAAGAGGCTAGAGTGGTTGTTGCAAAGGCCTTTACACCAAAAAAAGAGTCTGCTAATCTTATGTAGGAAGAAGAATGGTCGTTTACTACTGTTTGCAGTTTTGACCCATCTTCTCATGAGCATTACATGTATGCAGTAGACTCAGATGTTTGGTACTTTGACAGTGGGGCGAGCAAACATATTACCTCAACGTAGTTTCTTCTCCTCACTTGAGCCTGCCCTTATAGGGAAGATTGTTACATGCACCAACAACTCCTCTTATCATGTTATGGGAGTTGGTAAGATCATTTTGATTATTGCTTATGGTAGTTCTTTCACTTTGTCAGATGCTTTGTTTGTGCCACGGATCAAGAAAAATATGTTATCAGTTTTTGAAATTTGTTGATGACATATGTACAGTTCATGATCCGTGAAATGGAGATGTGATTATTGCTTCTGGCATTTTATGTCGTCAGTTGTATAAGCTCATAGACTATGAAAGATTTGTAAATGATTCGGCATGTGCAGTACATGATTCTCAGGTTATGTCAAATGCAAAGCTTTGGCATGCATGCTTTGGTCATCTAAATTTTGCTAATTAGCTATGCCTGCAAAAATCTGAAATGGTGTCCTCTTTGCCCAAACTTGAGGCACCTAGAAAACATGTTTGTGAAGCTTGTATTTTGCACAATATGCAGCCTTCCTCCTTTCCAAAAATGGTTCAATTCGGGCTACTCCGAAATTGCAGCTTGTACATAGTGATGTTTGTGGTCCTATGCAGACATCTTCTTTTGGAAATTATCTTTACTTCGTGACTTTCATTGATGACTTTTTCATGCATGCATGGGTATATCCATTGAAAGCAAAGTGTGAAGTGTTCATGTGCTTCAAACAGTTTTTGGTTTTGGCTGAAAATCTATCAGCATGTAAAATTTGGCACCCTCCATTCTAATCGAGGGGGGAAATATATGTCTTCTGATTTTAATGCATTTCTGGTTGAAAGTGGGATAAAACACCAGTGTACAGTGCCATATACACCTCAACAGAATGAAGTGGTTGAACGGAAGAACAGGTCAGTCATGGAGATGGCGAGGTGTATGGTCAAGAGTTAGGCTTTACCACATAGTTTTTGGCTTGAGGATGTCATGTGTGCAGCATATGTACTTAACAGGTGTCCCACTAAAAACACTCTATTCTATCACTCCATATGAGGCTTGGCATGATCGCAAGCCATCTATTGCTCATTTGCATGTTTTTGGTTGTCTGGCATATGCATTAGTGCCTGAACAACATCACAAGAAATTGGATGATAAAACAATAAAATGTATTTTGTTGGGTACAGTTCTGAAAGTAAATGCTATCCTCTGTATCATCCATAGACTAAATGCATTTTTTTTAGCCGTGATGTTGTTTTTGTGGAAGATGCTATTCAGCCATTGCTTTCATGTACTAAGGAGACATATGTTAGCTCCAAAGACATGTATCATACTTTGCTGCCTCTTTTTATAGGTGGATAGTCTAGTGCTGGTCCTAATGAGGCAACTTCTCAGGCTTTGCAGGTTTCATGTGATGATGTAAAATGCACTTATTTATGAGAGAGGTGATATTGAGCAGGCAAAAACTATTCCAAAATGGCTGGTGCAGACTTTGCGAGAGAACAAATTAGATGCACCTCTGTCATATCGTACTCATTTAGGCTCTCATAGTGCCTTATTTGCATGAGATTGCTATGCTATGGCTGCATCTAGTCTCTATGATGAGACTGAGCCTATTTTGTATGATGAAGCACAAAATTCATAAAATTGGATGGCTGTTATGCAATCTGAATATGATGTTATAATGAAGAATGGTACCTGGTCTTTATGTGATGCCTCCTGGCAAGAATGCCATTGGCACTGAGTGCGTACACAAGCCAAACATAAACCTGATGGTACAGTTGACAGGTATAAGGCTAGGCTTGTTGCAAAGGGCTATGCGCACGAAAGAGGCATTGATTTTGACGAAAGCTTTGCTCCTACTTGTCGAATGACTACTACTCGTAGCATCTGTGCACTTGCAGCTCATCATGGTCGAATGACTACTACTCATCATCTGTGCACTTGCAGCTCATCATGGTTGCAGCTCATCATGTTGAATGACTACTACTCGTAGCATCTGTGCACTTGCAGCTCATCATCTGTGCACTTGCAGCTCATCATGAAAACAAGGTGTGCAGGTTAAAGAAGGCATTATATGGTTTAAAGCAAAGACTTGGTATGAAAAGATACATGCCTATCTGATTGCACATGGTTTTGAGAACGGTCCAACTAAAAGCACGTTATATGTTAAGCGTGCTAATGATGTACTTCTGATCATTGTGGTTTATGTTGATGACATGCTTCTCACTGGTCCTCATGAGAGGCATATTGCTAATTTTAAGGCTGATATGCATGCCTCATTTGAGATGTCTGATTTGGGGCATTTGCATCTCTATTTAGACATTCAAATTATGCACATTGATGGTGGAATGGCTTTGTGTCAAACAAAATATATTGACACATTATTACAGCATTTTGGCCTTGAAGACTGTAAACCTATTGCCAGTCCTATGGAAACAGGTTTATGCCTGAGTCTTCATGATGCTGGAGATGCATTTGATGTTGTTCTCTATCAGTAGGTTATTGGATGCTTGATTTACTTATGCATTACTCGGCGAGATATTCAGTTTGCTGTCTCACAGATGAGCAGGTTTATGCATTACCTAGGAGTAAAGCATTGGCAGGTGGTTAAGCACATCTTTTGCTACTTGAGTAGTACCCGACTACATGGTTTGTTTTATCCCAAGGGGGGATCACTACCGCCAGATTTGCATGCTTTTTTTTTACTCTGATTGGGCTGGTTGCTATGACACTCATGTGTCCACTAGTGGTTTTTGCTTCGTGCTTGGTAGCTCATGCATATCTTGGCTGAGCAACAAGCAACCTAATGTGGCCATTTCTAGTTGTGAGGCTAAGTATAGGGTAGCTTTCATAGCGACTGTTAAGTGTGTTTGGCTCAGATGCCTTATGGCTGATTTGGGTGTTGGTTAGTCTTCTACCACCACCATCTTCACTAACAATCAGAGAGCTTTGGAAGTTGCGAGGTGTTGGAGCAAGTCTATGACAAGCCTAAGTATTGGCTTGAGTCCCACAAAGTCATAGAAGAAGCCTTAAAATGAAGACTATGTAAAGTTCACTTGTGAACTACCTCTTGTAACTTTTGAGGAGTTTAGTTAATGTAAAAGTGAAAGAATCTTAAGTGGTTGAGTCCACTTGATCAAAAAGGGAAAGAGGATCCATGAATTCGTGATTTGTGGTAGATAGAGAATCAAATCAATCACTAATTGATTGGAGAGTGATTGAGGGCAGTTAGCCTCCCAAGCTCAACTATAAATAGAGGGCAGCTTTAGTCGTGGTTAGAGAGACCTATGTGAAGACCTCCAAGAGCTGAGCTTTATGCCATATCAAGGTGTGATTCCAAGGCACACATATGTATCAGTAAGTCCATTGTATTATACAAGCAATATACTTTCATTTTCATGATCATTTGAGTTCATATTTCCATGTTCTTGTGAAGTGTACTACTCACTGCCATAACTCTTAGTTTTCTCAGTCAGATTGCAGAGATGGTTTCTCTGAGCTTGGTGCATCCTTTTCAGTGATTTAACTTGGTAAAGTTAGCTCTATAAGTCTACTATATGCTCACAAATTTTCAGTTCATTTGGATGTTGCAATCTTCAGTTATGTTCAGTTGAAGACAACAGTGTCTGTTCATCTTCACTTCTCTGTCAGGTACCCGACTTTTTTTACTCATCTCCTCAGAGCCATTTCTCAGTGGTTACTTATCCAAATTCAATGATTTAAATCTTGTTGGATTCACCATACTGTCTAGTATAAGCAGACAGATTTTCATATTGGATTCCTAAATCTTGAGTTATGTGAATTTTTTTGCTCACTAGTCTCAAACTATAGCAGCCCGTGAAAATCAGGATGATGTCATCACTTGCTAAACATCTTTCTCAGTGTGTGGTTCATTATTTTTTATGATATTACTCTTGAAAGTTAGCTCTTTAAGTTAAGTAGACTTCCCCAAAAGGAATTAAGTTAATTGCTGTTGTGCTCAGAGAAATATGCAAAACACTGGACAGGTGTATGAACCAAAATAGCAAGTTCTTCACCTCTCACCTAACTCCAACTTATCTGTTTTGATCTATCTTTTTGAGAGTGATCTTCCAAGGTACATAGGGTGTCTAACACATCCATTGGCAAGCTAAAAGGGCCCACCATATACTCCTGGAGTTCATTTGGCTGGTGTACATCAAGGATTTTGCAACACCTCTTCATCTTCAAGCACATACCTATCCATCTCTTCACATGAGGAACCCTGTGTTCCATGCTCGCATTAAGCACATTGATGTGCATTATCATTATGTCAAGGAGAGGTTCTCTATTGGGCAGATCAGCTTGGCATATGTGCCCATGTAGGAGAACATTGGAGACCTTTTCATGAAGGCTCTACCTAGGGAGAAGTTTGGAGCTTTCCGCAAAGCTTTGAGCTTACTTCCTTTTGTGGATTGATTCCACATAGCTTGGCACTTCCTTATACATGAGTGCTAGCTCCTTGTTCACTACATCACTCCCAAGGGGGATTTGTTGATATATTTGGGTAGTGATGTGTGTGAACACACTAGGACCGCGGGGGCACTTTTTTCCCTCTTAGGATGTTTTTTCCCTTGGCTTGTATATACACCTAATGCCTTAATGGGCTACTTATCTTTGTACATTCTCTAGTAATACATTCAGTATTGTGTGTGGTGTTCTAAGCTTCTTCTTCTTCCTTGTGTTTTTCACGTGCTTTCGCAGACGTCTAACTCCAACACCAGGCAATTGTACTAGTGAACTAAAACATGTATATATGTTTGGCAGAAAGGGACAAAATTGCCTACATAGGCATTGTGATAGTGCATTCGGAGGCTGAAAGGAGCTCAGATCAAAATTTTGATGCTACATAGTGAAGCTATTTTAAACTCCTAATGGGTTTGAGTATGTTTTTTATGTGACACAGTGAAGCTATTTTAAACTCCTAATGGCTTTGAGTATGCTCCCAATTTTCATGTGATTCTAAGACTTTGACCGAAGGGGAATTGATGACACCCTAGATGAAGTGATGACCTGCTTTGATACCAATTGTTGGATCTTGAGGTCTATGCGATCACACAAAGAGCACAAGGAAGAACAAGAAGCTTGGAGCACAACACAACACTGAATGAATTACCAAGTGAATGTACAAGGATAAGTGACCCGCTAGGGTTATAGAAATATATAGAAGCCGAGAAAAAAACCTCCTAAAGAGGGAAAAAAGTGCCTCAAACATTCTAAGTTTGCTCACACACATCACTACCAAAATATATCAGCAATTTGAGCATATAGAATCTATGTAGAATACATGCTCATCAGACTTACCTTCCTTCCTTTTCATAATCATAAGTAGAAGAAAATCTTCTTGAGCTTGATCATTTGTGAAGTTCTTATAGTCTCTCCTTCTTTGTATCCTCCTTCATAGTTGTTGTTGTTGTAGGAGTTGTTGTTGTATCCATAAGCGTTGTTGTGCTTGCCTCTTGAAATTCCATAGCCTCCTCTATTGCATACATGTTACATTCTATAAGTAATCCAGTTGATGGATCGAATAATCGGTACTCACACATAGAAATGACTCAGAGAACTAGATAGAGTTGCTCAATGTAGTGTAACATATAACAAAGATTCACAAATCTATAAGAATGATGTATAAAATGTATTGCTTATGTACATGTGATACAAAGAGACCATGGAGGACTTCTCTAGCTTCAGGGTACTACAATGTTCACTCAATAAGAGTGTGATGATCTGTTCTAATCTCCCTTTATCCCACAACTCAAAACATGGTGTATATATACACCTTTTAGACTTGATGACTATTAGAAATTCTACCAAGAAGTGATCCTAACTTCTAGGGAATAGTTTGAGTTTTAAATTCAAATTAAATCATGACTTTTGGCTCCTAGTAAACTCAGAAGATTCTCTCCATTTAACCCTTTTATATTTCACTTAGATAAACTATGGATTTAACCTTTGAGATCTTCAAGCATATACCACAATGGATGTATATTTATACTTCTTGATTCAAGAGAAGCCCAAAAGGCATTTAGCCAAGCACGTAGGCTTGCTCCATGCACCAACATGGTGCACTTACAACCAACATCCACTAACTTATCACTGAGCAAAGAACTATTGTGTCTAATTCAGGCATTAAGATCCTTCTAAAATGTAGGAGAGAAATGTTCACTCACGTTTTTCTACTAAAATTCAATTGAAGCAAAGAAAATCCTTACTAAATTTCACAATCGTCCAACTTCAAAAACTCAAAGACTTGAATTTGAAATTGAGTATCCATCACCTTTGAGTAAGGAATCCCATACCACCATACCTAGTTTGCACGCAAATGTATTTTTGTGGACCATCAAGCCCACAGCTAGGCCATGTTGCATTAACTTTTGCTTCTTCTTTATATTCAAAACCTTGTAGTAGAAACTGAACATTCTGTCAATTTGTAATAACTTTGATTCTATGTGCAACTCAACACCTTGCTCGAGCCTTTGAACTTTTCATGTTGTGCTATGCAGCAAACCATAAAATACTACTCTCTAGTCTTCAAACTTACTATCCTTGGGTTTAATCTAAGAAAATTGATCTTGACTTAGACCCTTATTTCCTTAAGAATATCTTTCTCCCTTGTATCTCATCTTTGAAAGACTCTTTCCACAATCCAATTCTACTCGTGAATCTATACTTAAGAGAGAAAACTATATTCTCATTGTGTTGAGTCATAGTACATTGGAAAGTTGTATAGTAGTTCCAATAGCAATCATTCTGACATCCTTTTCCAATTCTTACCAATTTCATTTCATCAAGTGGTTAATGTATTCTTCATCTTAATATGAATTTATTGGTCTACAAAAATCATTGGCTTACCCTAGTGATATTCTAGAGATGTCCCACTCAGCTCAAGTCTAAGTATCCCCTGATGCTTTTTTAGATTCTAAAGCTAGAGATTCTCTTTCATACTTTGCTCCTATCTATCTTGGAGGAGGGCTCCTCGTCTAAAACTATCTCCACCAACTAACTTCAATGATTGCATATCACCACCAAGGTTTACTTATCGCCTTCCTAAAATGCTTGGAAATTTACTTTAAGGTTAACCCTAAAGCATCTTGTATTAAATCCAAGACTTAAAAGATACATCTTTATCATTGCAACAAGAAGATACTTATCTTCAAGTTTTCATTTACCGTTTTTCTATTTTCCTAACTCTTTTAGTGAGAATGGGCTTAGTTAGAGTGAAAGCACTCGTGAACTTTGAATATGCATGTGCAGCCATGCCCATTCCCTTTGATGTGCTCATTTCCTCTCCCAAATGCAATGTTGAGGCAAGCACTCTGCATGTCCTTGTTTTAGAGTACAAATACAATATTTAAGCTAGGTGTTTCTTGCCTCCTCCTTTATAAATACATCTATGTGGTTCCCCTATGGATGAACCCTGTACAAAAATAAGATGTGTTTATAATTTGCACATTTACAACAATGTAGGAAGATATGAAACCAATGGTAAACTATAATAACATGAGATGTTTCCTAAGCATCTCTGGTAAATTCCACCATGTTATATAAGACAAAGCACTAAGATACACTCCCATTCTACATTTGCAAGTGTTAACACACAAGTTGTCAACGAAGCCATGAACTCCATGTTTTGCATTGTCAAGACTTGACATTTGAACACTATTTTACTACACACACAAAAAAATCTCTTTGAGTTCAAACTTTATATCATTCAAAAATCTTGCAAGAAGAGATTTTGAGAAAATAGAAAATCTTTGAACTTGGAAACTCCAAAAAAAAGAGCAATAATTTTCCAAATTTGATGCTAAGCAACAATAGTTTGAATGAGTAACAGTGCCACTTTGTAGGCTTCCCAAATGAATCTGGGAGATAGTTTCTTCAAACTTCAGCTATCTTTGTGCTATAAAAACTGTAAAGAGCACATATAACCAAAAAGTAATAAATTTGGATAACAAATAATACTTTAAGATGATGAGAAAACCTTCATGCATCCATGATTTATTGTCCTGTTGTCATGCATCAGCCATAGTTTTTCTTCTCCTCTCTTAATGTGCCACATAAGTATTTGCAAATTTCTTCACACATCCCCAAATATTTTTTATTAAAGTGTATCATGGATGTTCATGATGGTAGATACACACACAAAGAACTATCCAAGTTCTTCCACCTAGCCAACATCCAATAATATTTGTCTCGCATTTCATGCAAAAAACCTTTTTCTCATCTTTTCCCCTTACCCATATGAAAAATTATTCATGCCATGTGACATACTAGCCCACATAATCAGATTTTATCACCCAATATCACTTGATGTGACATTTCCCACCCCTTAAGAACATTTTCATCCCCAAAAATGTAAATGAAATGTGAATACAAATGGTAGAGGAAACTGCTCGCACTGCCCTAAACACCATGTACTAATGTGTTGCCTTGTCGTATCCTTTCCCTTAAGAAGTCTCATAAGAGATCATCTCAATGGTGGGAAACGGCGAGTGCCTATTGTCTCCCATATACGCATAGCTTCCAAGCTATCAGTCCCATGATAAATAACATCAACCAAGTGAACCAAGTCCATATGATATATTCTCTATGGATTAATGATAAGAATCTCCAAAAAAATGCCAACCTAGATAAGCTTGATCATACCACAATGCAGACAATAAACCATAAAATCATTTAATACATAGAACAAAGTCAAATGCAAAAGTTACTAAAAACCCATCTAGACCTAACATGATAGACGTTCACTCATGCCTCTCAAAGTATTGCTAACATTGATTGTACTTGCAAGTGATATGTTTCACCTAAACTAATGCTTGTGACTCAAGGAAACTCATCATCCCACTAACCAAATCACCTTTGTTTTTCGATCCATAGGTTTGGACTAGGTGCTATTGGAAGAGCGTCAAGTGGCACTAGTGGAAATTCTAGTATTTTCTCCCCTAATTTTGCCATAAGAATGCAAAAATATTACTTCATGAGATTTTTATAATCCATGTGTTAAACTTCTTATAGGCCCCTATGTCATCATCCTCATGACCCAACATCAAATAAAGGGCGAATACTTCTACAGACCAAGTTTATCTCCATCTTTAAGGAAACTCCAAAATCTTTTAAATGCATTGTACATCTTCACGAGATTTGTGGTTGGCCTGAACCCACCATGTATCAAAATTCATATATTAGAGAGACGTATCCATCCTCTCTAAGTACCATGTCTTCATTTGATGATGAGTGAAGTTACAAGAAACAAAAGGACCATGAGCAAGAAGAGTTTGAGAAGGTTACACATTCTATTATATGTGTGGAATTATCTAGAATAGTGAGAATGATGAGCCCCACTATAATTTAAAGAGTGTCTTATAGAATGACATGGCATTGTGCAAGAGCAAGAAGGAAGTTCATCATTATTTTTTATTCAAAAAGTTTGACATGCTGAATTCTAGAGATAGTAAGGAAATATGATGACATCCATATATTCTGAAAATCATAGATAGATTAGGGAAAGGGATGGAATAGATAAAATAGGTAGTGGACGAGACAATCTAGGAGACATGAGAGATTTTTAGGAAAATGATAGAGAGCCAAAGTGAGTAAGCTAGAGGAGATTCCTCAAAGTGGAAGAAGGGGGAGTCCTCAAAGTCAGTGAGAGGAATGAAGAAGAAATCTCGTTGTTTATTATTTACTAGAGGGGAAAAAGAGCCAAGTGCTGAAGAAAAAAGATGCATGTTTATTATTTACTAGAGGGGAAAAAGAGCCAAGTGCTGCAAAACAAACTTTGAATGTCTATCTCTTTTGTATTATCATGAACTTTTGATCATCCATATTTCCCACGTCTCCTATTAAACTCTTTTTAGTTCTTTCATCTTAATGCAAAAGGCTTTAATCGATAATATATTTTTGTAGAGTTTGAAAACACTATTTTTTATCAAATGTGCTTGATACGTTATGTTTTAATACACTTATCTAATACATTGAGAACAAATAATGGAACTATTTATATTATAATTTCCCAAATAGCCTAAGCCTACACTAAGGGACACTAAGAATATTTTCACAACATTTACCTTGTGTCTATGGTGTATCACTTTTGTTTTGTTCTTTACCACAAGAGCACATAGTTGAACAATATAAGGGCTGCGGATGTGTAAGATAAGAGCCATGTTTTGATCAAAATACATGTCACTTTCATTGTTCATCATAGAAAGTAAAATTGGAAAGTTTTTTTATCATCATAGAAAGGAAGATTAGAAAGTGATAAAATGAAGAAAATGCTTGTATTTCAATTTCAAAATCAACTATTCCTTAGATTTGAAAGCTCCTAAGAATGTCTGAAAGGATACTTTTATTGTTTACACTCTCATACAATGTTCATGTTCTCTTAAAAAGATTGCTCATCATGAAAGGAAAAATACAAAGAAATAGAAAAGAATACATGCTTACATTTCTTTCCACATTTGTCTTTTGAATCTCTTAGTCTGATATTTCCATTCACTTATGTTTTCTGGTGGAAAATAGCTTCTTCTGATGCCAAGTATTTGTTGGAAATGCAACCTTCCACAAGAGGTTTGCATTTATTATTTTAGTTTTTTTTGCAAAAGTCAACCATGGTCAAACCAAGGAGAGAAAGTATCAAAATTGATCAAAATATTTATTTATTATCAACTAGTTATCTAATGGTATATCACATAAGAGGTTTGAAGATGATTTGAGGGTTCAAAACCAAAACCCCAATTTTGTATTGTATATGTTCTTTTCTCATCAAAAAGCCATCAAAAACACATTGAAAAGCACCCAAAAGCTAGGTGCTTCTCTAAAAGCAAATTTCCAAAATTTTGGTGCATGGTTTTAGCTTTATTCTAGTTTTCGAATAGCTTTTCTAGATTAGGCACAAGTTTTAGAGTTAGAACCTGCGCTATTTAAAGAGAAGCATATGAAGTCTCTAAATCATCATCAACGCATGTACCATACCATCTTCCAAGACCTACATGGGATTTAAAGCATATCTTGTAATTTTTTAGTTATATTTTTGTAGCTAGTTCGCTCCTCTTTCCATTCTCTTGTCTTCATTGTCACTTATCTATCATTTTTTCTCTCTATAATCTTTCTCTATATTAATTGTGGGCCTTAAAACCAACAATTAGTATTAGAGCAAGTGTAATTTTTGAGAACTTTAAAAATATTTATAGAGATATTTTTTAGTAGATATGGATATGAACTCCATGATTTTGGTTGATAGATTCAAGGGTGATAATTTTCACACTTGGCAAATAAGGCTACAATATTATCTCATGATCAATGATCTTTGGGATGAACTTGAAATAGAATTTAGAAGACTTGAACATGGAGGTACTATTTCACTTATAGAAGCTACATAGGATCACTATATCAATCAAGCTCAAAAGGCTCAAAGTGTTGCCTCATCATCATCATCTCATGAAAGAAGGAGTGCCCAATCAAGAGGGGCTAGAGAAGTAAGAGAAGTACCTACTTTACATTCACATTTAGGTCCAAGTGTAGAGGCTAATGTCAAGGAGCAAAATAACTTTTTCAACTATAGATATGAGCCTAATTAATGAGTTTATACATCATCTTATAGGCATCAAATGTGCATGAGAACCATAGATAAACTTGGAAGGACTATTTGGAACAAAGACACAATCAGTTATATCACTTATATTATCCTTCTTCCAATTAGAAATGAAGGGTTCAGAATCAGTGGCAGAGCATCCAAACAAGTTTAAGAGTTATCTGGCACTGCTCGCATGAATGAGTAACCTATTTTAGAACAAATTTGATTTGGAGTTCTTTGAAAAACCCTACCTTCTACTTACAACATGACCGTCACTCTCCTACAAAACAAGACTAATCCAAATCTTGACAGTGTAATGACACCGATCCAAAAGGAGGAGAAAAGTTAAAAGTTGAAGAAAACCAAAATTGAAGTTCTTTTATAACTAAGGTGAGAAAACACAAGTATTGCAAGCATTGTGGCATAAAAAACCACAAAGAAGAAGATTTTTTTATTATAAATCCTTGCAAAATTTATGGTGGAAAGACACAGGAAGAATTTGTTACAAGTGGAAAGGAGAAGAAAGCAAAGGTTGTAGAATCAAATACCAATAGAAAGATGAAATAGTTGGAATGGATGTTAAAATTCTTTATCCATAAACTATTCATTGAGGCTTCATCAACCTTGATGATCACGAAAGTGTGTCTAATTCTATATGTTGTCTTTTTCTTTCCTTAACTCTCTCCTTCTATGCAAGTATTTGGATGAAATCTTATATTCATTTCAATTTGATTGAAACAAAAAATATGCAAGTTTTTGGAGGTATGATGATTATAGAAATCATTTATGTGGATGATATTATAGTCATAGGTCCCAGAGATGCAGATTTGCAGATGTTCAAAGAAGAATTGAAGCAAAAATTTGATGTGAATGATTTAGGCATTTTACATTATTATCTTGGGATTCAGTTTCTGTTTCGAGATGAGTGTATCTATATGACACAGCAGAAGTACGTTGAGAAACTTTTGGAGAGGTTTCAGATGGGTGATTCTAAACATATGCAAATGCTTATGGATCAGAAGATGTCTTTACAAATGGTAGCAGATGTAGATCCATTTGATGCTACTCTATATAGTCAAGCAGTTGGTTTCTTGATATATCTTTATAATACACGTCCTGATATATACAGTTTGCAGTTTCTCAAGTATCAAGGTTCATGCAGAATCCAGCAGTGTTACATTGGAAAACAGTAAAGCGAATCTTTCGATATTTGAAGGGAACTTCAAATTTTGCTATGGTATTTTCGAAATCTACACATTTGTTACTAAAATAATTTTCAGATTCTGATTGAGCAGGTGATAGAGACACAAGAAGAAGTACTAGTGGATTTTGTTTTTTTCTTGGAGATTGTCTTATCTCATGGCTTTCAAAGAGACAACCCACTATTGCCACTTCATCGTGTGAAGCTGAATATCATGCAGCATTTACAGCTACTCTAGAGTCAGTTTGGTTGCAGAAGATTTTCGCTTATCTTGATGTAAGAGTACATGAACCCATTCAGATATTTTCAGATAGCCAGAGTGCTATAGCTATAGCAAAGAATCCAGTGCATCATGCAAGGACAAAGCATATAGAGGTACACTACCACTATATTTGAGAGCAGATAGCTAAGAAGCACATTGAGCTAGTTTATGTTCCTTCTAGTGAGAATGTTGCAGATATATTTACCAAAGCATTGACTAGAGACAGTTATGAGAAGATTTGCATATTACTGAAGCTTGTACCAATATGACATTGAAGGAGGGATTGTTGGATGTCAATGTCTTCATTGGTCCAACAAATAACTTCACTAAGAAGCCCCAACTTCAGGTCTTAGTTCTACCACAGGCGAGGACAGGCTATAGATATGTTTTTCTTAAAGAGTACTTCAAGGAAAAGCGTGTGGCGCATTGGATGAGGTAGTATCTTTTCATCGTAGAGACCATGGTTCGAGTCCCATTGAACGCATCGCGAAGGTAGTTTTCTTTTGCTTTTTGGCAGACAGTGGCTACCATTTTTTTTTTGTTTGATTTTTAAATTTGGCACCGAATTAATGACCGTGGCTTTAATTGATCGTAGCTTTTCATTATGCTTTTGGAGCTTAGACAACAACTATATAATGAGGGCCAAACTCATTGTTATAATCACTCACTCAAGCAATCTCAAGGAGATCAAGGAGGAAGAGTCTCACACTCTTGAGGAGGTGGAGTTTTGGTGAAGGAGAGGCTACTCTCTTGGAGCAAGAAGTCTTCTACAAGGTGGTGGTAACTATCTTTTGTAAGTTAACCTTGTGGTTGATTTACAATTTTGTTACACTATTTTGTGAGAATAAGGTTAGCTTCGTTGCTTCGTTCACTTCACACACTTAGATTATTTCGACATAATCTAAATTTTGTATCATCATCTTCTTGGATATTCTTCCATTAGTGAGTGCACCACTTTATATGGTTGAGTAGTACTCCCATGTTGTAATTTGGACATCTATTATTTTTTAGTGAGTAAACATCCAGCTTACGTTCCCTATCCTTGTCTCAAGATCTTTCTTTCTATCTCTCACTTCTCATCTTCTCAATTAAGCTGTGTATGCTCAAAAGGTTTTTAGTTTGGAGCGAACTTGGGGCCCCAAATTCCAACAAAAAGAACTTAAGTCTGATGAAACGAGAACTCAAAAGTACAACGGAAAGTCAATTCATGACATATACATTGAGACAAGCAAAGAATTTAAAGGAATTTAAAAAGATCCAAGCAATTAAGAACAAAAGAAACATTGACAATTAGAGGGAGCCAGGAAGTAAATTCATGAACTTTAGATCAGGCAAGCATATAGGTAAGTCAGACCGACGAAGCCTTAGATCATCGGAAGCAAGTGTAGGAACTATTGCACGTTCATGGGCCCAACAATTGAATAGTTATCCTTACAAGTTGAGCTCAGATACCAGTGAATCAGAAATGGCTTTTAGCATACTAGAAAGACCAAAAGGAGGGTTAAACATAGCATATTTGGAAAGACCCGAAGGATCCTATAGAACTCAGCTAGAATTTTTCCGAACCAACCACTTAGGTGCTCGCATCTATGAGGATGGTTTGCAAAGATCAGTGGTGAAATTGCACAATCCTGATCAACCCATTGGACTAGAATGTCTAGTGGTGAAATTTGAGCGAGATGCATACATGGACAAAGAAGGAACGATGTACATCATAAGTACTCAACCAAATCATACAAATGAGTTTGGTGTAGTTGAGCCAGATACGGAAGCGAGAACCCAAGGAAAAGAACCATTAGGAGAAGAACCTAGGACACTTAGAGGGAAATCTATATTGACAAGAGTATTAAATCCTTAATGGAGCCCTCAGGACAACAGAAGCATAGAGTTGTTTTTGAATAAGGAAACCGATGAAGATTTTTGGAGATACAGAATGGAACAACCTAGTGAGGTAGGCTCCATCATGATCTATGAGTTTAAGGACCCAGATACTCCTAGAAAGGTTGTATACATGGACGATACTTTAGAACGAGTATTTGTGGTCCTACACTACACAAGAAATACCTACACATGGAGAGGTGAATTAGTATTCCCCCCATTTCGAACAAATGTAAACACGAGCCATCAGGGTGCTGGAACATCATCAGCCCATGGTACTCAAAGAGAGAAGAACAAAGAGACACCAAAAGTAAGTTTCACTCATCCCATAGGGAGAAATAGAACCACCATGGACGTCGATCGAGTGGAAAGACAAAGAGAACATAGAATACCACGTGGTAGAGATGATTTTCCTCTACGTAGACCACGTGACAACCCAGGGTGCTAAGACCCACTCAGTTAGTAAAGTCCATAAAAAACTACTTTGATGGGATAGGAGATCCCTATGATCATGTTGTAGAATTTAAGCAAGTGCTACGAGTAGAGCAAGTAGAAGACATGTTCATGCAATATAATGCTTTTGGACTAATGTTAAATAACACGGCTTTAACTTGGTTCCAACCATTGCAACAAAGGCAATTTAGAGACATCCATCACTTGTTAGAGTCTTAAAAGTGGAATTAGACATGATACTTCTTCGTTGATTCATAGCTTCAAACAAACCCTTCAAGAAACAGTTAGACTTGCAGGACGTAGGTTTAGAAAATATGTTGAGAGATGTCCGATGCAAGAGTTACCCTCACAGGCCAAGCAAGTGTCATTGTTTTTAGATGGCCTCTTAAGCTCTAAACTACGCTCCTATGTATACTTGAAGGAACCGAGAACGCTAGAGCAATGTGTAAGAATTTGTACAGACATTGAAGACAACTTAGGAGATGAGTTGGAACTCTCAAAGGTCTATAAGGACTCAGATTGTTCATCTCTAGCATCCTCAAAATTGTCTAGCTCCATAGAAGACCTAGCAAAAAAAGTGGCCTAGAAACTAGGAGTTTCTAGTAAACAAATGCCTAGGTTGACAACAAACAAGCATTGTTACAACTGTGGTGGTGATCATATGGCAAATGTGTGTCCCAATGCAACACAATCGCAAGCAAACCCTAGTGGCCAGTATTGTATGATTGAGAGACGATACACGAATCACATGACTCAGGACTGCCCCTACAACAAACAAGTAGTACATCACAACTACCCGAAAGCATACCCGCAACTAGGTAGGTATCAAGAGGTCAGCACAATGCTCAGCCTCATTATTATAGGCCTCCTTAGAACTATCCTTATCACGCTCAACAGAGACCTCAACCTGTTTTAGCTCAGCAACCACCCCCCACCAACAAATGTCATCCCAGTCAAATACGCTACTATAGAAGAGAATCTCAATAGGGCTTTAGTGCCTTCTTCACCCCTAATCACAGAAAGTGACCTAAATTCTAAGAGTTTTGAGTCTACTCATGTAGATAGTCCACTGCATATTACACAAAGTCACCAGAACATGTGGAAACATATCATTATGATACTCCACCAATGGAATCCAGTTGGGAACCCAATTATGCTAATGTCATGTATACCAACCCTAATCCGCGGCCCCAAATGAGACAGAAAAGACTACAAGGCCCTAGAGGACCATGCTTTAGGTGCCAAGGAGATCATTTCATAAAGGATTGTCCACATCCTCCGATAGCAAGATAGTCACAATACTATAACATACAAGGTTTTTGTGCCGAGTGTGGTAAAGAGCATGTCATCAAAGATTGTCCCAAGAACCCTGCCAATGCTTCAAAAGTGACACCGATCAACGTGATAGGTATTATACATAATGCAGACGGATCTAACCCTACATATGTGCCTATCCAAGCTATAACAAGAGCCGAGGGGCTCTTACAGAATCAACAGTTTAATCCTGAAAAAATAGATGAAACTAGCGAAGTTGGAGAATCTAGTAATAAAAAGACAAAATCATGGAAAGATTCTAGAGAAAGAATTAAGAGAAAGTGGAGTAAAAAGATAACTAAGTTGGAAGGAAGTTTGAAGGAATCTAGAGCCAAATCCTAGAATTAACTTCACAAGAATCTAATCAAGAGAACCCAGCTCAAAGATCAGGATCAATTCTAGTTGAACCCATACCAGAAAACCTAGACATGATGTTTCATGCATATCATGCTAGATTAAAAGAAGGACCCCAGATAGCTGAAATGAGTAAGAACTATCCGAGAGCCGATCTAGAAGTTGAGAGAACTAAGCTTTGCATGAAGATGGTAGAATTAGTACAAACTATGTTTGAAGCCTCTCGTTATCTTAACTGGAACAATATGGCAAAACCTGAATTACACTTTCAAGGACTACTGGAGAGGTTAGAATACTTGATCGATAGCAAGGAGAAAAATAATCTACATAGGAATCCGAATGACTTGGAGACACAAGAGAGAAATGCACCATCCCTGTCTCAAGTACCCAATACAGAGGTTGAAGACAACCTATCTTCCATACATAAGCATTCACACGAATTTTTTAGAGAAATCCAAGAAGAAAAGTGGAGAAAAGAACAAGGAACCCATCCTCCTATTCAAGAAATAGACAAAGAGAAATTTCCCAAGACATTCCCTCTATTTACGATGAAGTAGAGGAAGAGCAACTGAGTGAACACACAGGTTTTGAATCCCACTCTTTGCAAGAATTACCTCAGTTCACAGGACCTTGGGAAGCCAGGCCTATTAGCATGAGAGCACCCATGATAAACAGTGAGTAATGAAGAATCAGTAATCCCTAGGAACACGGAAGTGATAAAGAACACCAAAGTACAATGTCATCTCACTCTAGAGGAGTTGTTGAAGGTTAAACGAGAATTGTGGAAGCACATCGCAAATCAATTTCGTGAGATTGCTATTGCTCCCTCACAAATAGGATCATGCAAGAAGGTAGGAGAGATACCCATAGAAAGGATCGGAGATATAAGCGAGAGGAAGGTAACACATATCTTCCAATAACCCACCAGGGCTACACCACCAAAGCCATCTTGGATTCAGGGGCCGGAGTATCCATCACTACAACCACTTTATGGAAACGTCCCTCTCTCACTCATGAAGGCCTACAGGAAACACATTCGATGAAGGTAGCTAGAATTCCCTGAGAAGTCCAAGATGCATCAAGGATGTCAAAGGGAGTTCACATGCAAACTTTGGAAGAAATCAAGCAAATCTGGGGTAGCAGTCAAAGCTGGTCAAACTTTGGAAATTAGGGCAAAAATTTTAATATCTCCAAATCACCTGAAAATTCATATACTTGTAAAGCCTATCAAAGGCAGTGTATAGCCCGAATTTCACATGTAAATGGATTTTCTAGCACATTGATATGCCATGTGCATTTTGTAAAAAATGTAATTTTTCCACTTAGACCCTACAAAATCTTGTATACGAATTTTTGTTAGCCATATGGTTTGGCATGTATAAAGGTCATACATGCCTACATATTTGTACAAAGTTTCAAGGCTATCAGAGTTTCCTAGACACCTTAATGCCACCTTGCAAGCTTCCAAATGTAGTCAAACTTGTATAAGGGAGATTTAGATAAAAGTTTTTTCTGCATATTCTTGAAGGAGATCATTGGAAACATAGTCCTACAAATTTTCATCTTCATCAAAGCCTTTTTGGAGGGTCAAAGAGCACAAAGTCCAGTTTTCAAGGTCACCACAGTTTTCTAGTTTAAGCAAATTGAAGGGTTGAAGGGCTGCCACTTGGTGAAAGCTGATTGAGCCATGTTGTACGATCAAGATGAGCTCATAATCAAGGGTGGAGATGAACTTATGCTTAAAGCAAGGAGAATCCACGAGTTTTTTTCATCAAAGAAGACTTTTTTTACAGTTAAAGATCAATAATGCAACTTTTCTCTAAAATTGGCATATCTTATCCGAATTGATGTCAGCACTGATCCGACGGTCCAGATCATCCCCAGATCCAATGGTGGAGAATGAAAGCGCCTGAATTTCACTCCTTTACACTAGATTTGATAGAAAGAACAATTCCAAGCCATTGATTTGATTAATCAAACGGTTGTAATCGAAAGTAGTGATCCTAGAGTTGAGAGTTGATTTCTCTAGATCCAAAGGCCCAAATTCATTCAAAAAACTATATAAACCCCCCTCCAAACTCCTAGAGCATCATTGTTAGGCATCCATAGGGCTCTTGCTAGCTTAAGGTTTCCTTGAGACAATCACCCTCGGTTGAGCGAGTGAGGATCCAAGGTGGGCTAGTATGAGTATAGAACCTAGTTTCAAATTTAAGTTAGAACTCCAATCTAGGATAGGCTCTTGAAACCAGCATTTCTATCTTGACTCACCCTCGGTGGAGCATGTGAGTGAGTTAGAGCTGGTTTTAATGAGTCTTTGACTTCTTTAGTTAGACGTTACGAGCCTAGACATACATAGGGTCAATGAAGTGGAACTCATCTTCTTACGTGTGACATTCGATTGAACTATCATGGTTTGAAGGTCGAAACCGCCTTTGATCAGTAGACTTCTTAGCTTGACGTATCACGACGATCTTATACATGTATCTTAATTCAAATCCTTTTAATTCATGTTACTTGTCACTTGTCTCTTGTCTCTTGTCTCTCAGTCGCTTATGTATTTTTACATGTCTTCTATTTTCTTCTATGTATGAGAAGGCTCCGCAGTATTGCATTGAACCAGTGAGGATGTTTCATTGAGCTTGTGATTAAACTCTATCATCATAATTCACTTGCATGCATATAATCCATACATACCCATACATATTGATTAGTTTTTGAAAGTGTATAAGAAGCTCTAATATTGGATCATTCTTCCTTTCGAAACTGATTTATGTGTAAGGATTCCACCTATTCTCGTCATGCATACATATCATCCAAAGAAGACTATGCATATGGATTAGAATTAGGAAGTGTTTGAGAAGCTCTTTCAATGGACCATTCTTCCTTCCAAATTTGATTCGTATGTATGGTTCTCTTTCATTCTTATGAGTCATGTTCATAAATCTAACTTGCACTCCTACATTCCCATTCCCATAATCATTTCAACATCTCTCTCTTCTCCATACCCAACATTAATTTCACTTTCATTTCCTTAAACCTTCCAACATTCATTAGCTTCATACACCCTGTGTGTGCCACGACCGGACCCGATCCACCCGGATTGTGATCACCTCCACATTTGAACCCGACGTGAAACGCTTCGTGGCATTTGCTTCTGATCTTGTTGGGAGGTTGTGATCCATATCCTTTTC
This sequence comes from Ceratopteris richardii, assembly GCA_020310875.1. NCBI lineage: Eukaryota > Viridiplantae > Streptophyta > Polypodiopsida > Polypodiales > Pteridaceae > Ceratopteris > Ceratopteris richardii. The sequence goes on from CM035433.1 coordinate 28,863,885, forward strand.
ATATTTTTCATCCTCATCATATCATCATCATGTCTTGAGTGTTGCACTCGATTTCTCACAGTATCGTGCACATCTTCGTCGTGAAGTAAACGCATTTGTGAGAGATCTAGAGCATCGTGTTTCACTTGCTTATTCACATAAGATGGAGGAAGGATTCAAATCCCTTATTGTTGAGAAACAAGGCCAAAGAATAGTCTCTTCTATGTTGAGAGAGAAGGGAAAACTCAATGGCATCAACATCACAAGCTACTTAGATTTGTTTGAAGAGCAAGCTATGATTTTTGGTCTTATCGAAGATCTTTTGATATCATTATTTGAACGAATTGTTGATAGCTCGATCATAAACCGTGTCACTCAATATGATAGTCTTCCTTGGAGTGATTTTAGAAAGGAGATGCTCAAAGAATTCTATCTTGAAGATTATAGCCAACATAATCGGGATGGATTCTTATGATGGGTCAATTCACCAAAGCCTAGTAGCTCTATTACTCACTTACAAAATGAGTATATTAGACGCTATGAACAGCTTCCTGATGAGGATAAGATAACTTCGGAACCTGATCTTGTGATCAATTTTCTTAAGCTTCTTCATCCTGAAACTCTTAGGGAAGTTGAACGGCGATTAGAAGAACCGGATAAGTGCTATGGTCTTACTAACAATTGGTAAAAAGTGTGTAAAGTAGTAGAGGTTGTAGCCCATAGACATCAAAGACAATCCATGCTTTATGAGCAAACTAGTCTTCCTCAAGCTAGCCTTCCACAAACTAAGGAGCAAGCTAGAGAACAGTCCCATGCTATGATTTTTTACTCTACTCCTATTCCTCAAATGATGGAGCCTACTCGTATCTTAAGTGATTACACCAAAACTTTCCAAAATTAAATGAGCCCAATGTCTTTTCAAGAGCCTAATCAACATGTTATAGCTACCAATCAAAATCCACAAGTAGCTCCTACTCAAGCATATCAAGTTCCTCCAATGCATAATCCTTCAATGCAAAATCCTCATCCTCATGTGCAAAATCCTCAAATGTATCAAAACATGTATCCTCAAGCTTCTCAAATAGCTTTTCAAAATCCTCAAAATCAAAATTTTTAGAATCATCAACCGTATAATATGGAAGCTCCTCTTGTACCTCAAGTACCACATGTTGCTCCCCAAGCTCCTCAAATACATCAACTGCCTTTTCAAAATCCTAATTATCATGTTCAAGCAATACCTTATCAACAAAATCCTCAATTTCAAAATTTCCCACCACAAGTTAATCAAAATCCTCAAAATCAAAATGGTTTTGTGCGTGGCCCTCGTAGGTGTCCTTGGTGTAATTCGTTAGAGCACTTTTTGAGAGATTGTGAACTATTGAAGGCTGCTAAGGAGCAACGACTAGTAATAGACATAGACAAGAAAATATGTGACTATCGATCTAGGCTACCTTTGCAAGGAAATTATGGTAAGGGAGGAATGAAAAAACACTATGAAAATATAACCATAACGGATGTAGAAACTAGAGGAGTGAAACTAGAAGCTCTTGATGAGCAACAAGTAGAATCAAGTAAACCGACAAAGGAAGGTGATTTTTCCATAGAGGCTTTAGTAATAGCACGAGATGAGATTAGGAGAATAACGGCTTGGGAATCACTGATAGAAGATCAATCTCTTATTTCTCATATATCCAATGTAGAAGAAAAACGAAAAAGAGATGAAGTTGAGCCTAGTGAAAGAAGAGTGACTCAAAAACAAACCTCAGAGGGAATAGAAACAATCATAGAGAAAGGAGAAACATCACAATCCAAAGATAAAAAACAAGAATCACAACCCAATGAACAAAAACAAGAGGAGAAACAAAAAGGGAAGAAGACAACGCAAAGAAAAACAGAACCAAAGCCTTTAGATAAACAAGAACAATCAAAACAAACTGAAGAACAAACACGAGAACATGAACAAAAACAAGATACTAAGCAAAAACAAAAGAAACCAAAGAGAAAACCTAAAGCCATCTTGATTTTCAGAAATTGAGAGAAAAATAGATCCTATGGAGATTTTAGATGACATTTTGCTTAAGAGTCAAGTGACTATATCTTTAGAACAAGTTTTCTCTATTGCAAAGCTTGTTTTTAAAGATAACTTTATCGGCCTAATTAAAAGGAAGAGGTTTCTACTTAATCTAGATACTGCGATGCAAGATTCTCTAGATCAAGATCAAGCTATGAATGAAGCCTTTAACTTTGATGAATCTGATGAAAAGGACTTTGACGATGATGAAGTAAATGTTAATAAAAATTTCTTAGGACCTATTCAACGTGACCATGAAAATCATGAAAACAATCCTGAAAGCCATTTTAAAAGAAAATTTTGGTCTAGAGGTACATCAAAGATGCATGTTAAAATAGGAAATGATAAGAACACTATCACTGTAAATGCATTAGTAGATTCCGGTTTCGAAATCAATGTGATTTCAAGAGAAGTCTATGATAAGATTCAATGGCCCATAGATAAAGATTGTGGATGGCATATGAGAACTGCAGATAATGGTGTAGGTACCCTGTATGGAGCTTGTGCTAGTGTGCCCATATCCATAGGAGGAATCACAGAAGAGTTTCACTTTTTTATTCAAGATAATTGCTCCTATGAAGTTCTCTTAGGTCAACCCTTTATTTGTGAGAGTCGTATGGAAACTAAAGCCATGGATGATGGGTCTACCTATGCTAGATTTAAGTCTAAGGATGGAATGCAATCACTTCAAGTCATGAGGGTAGGAGTGAATCATCCTAGGAATCGATTGTCAATTAGAAAGAAACCTATTGTTACTCAGATTCATGAGCATGCTTGTAGTGATTGTGCACCTCGATTCATGTTTGGAGCTATATATAATCAAAATTTTGGATAGAATCCATTGTTGAGCGGGACAACAGTGGATATTGGTTTGACATCTCACATCCAACCAACATGTACAATAGTTTGTCACTTTGTTTTCCACATTCTAGATTAGATTTTCTTCATAAGAGTCAATTGTCCAAGTCTTTTATCCAAAAAATCCAAAAAAATTATAAAAACAACAAAATCATGGAACATGATGAGAACATTGAGCATGTGATTGAAACAATGCTCTCAATGTTGACAAGTGCTCAAAATTTAACCAAACACATGATGCCTTAGTTGAAACAAAGTACAAAACTGTAGACAAAAAAATCAAACCCATAGCTCAACCATTACCTCAAGGAAGTAATGAAAAAATTATTGATGTGAAAAATGATCCAATTCTTCGGGATAAGAAAAACATAGGACATACATTCATTGATGAGACAATCAAACAGGTGAAAATTGGTAGAGATGATGACTTTCTTTTGCCAGCAGAGAGAGATAAATTTGAGAGAGTTATACGGAGCCATGGAAAAGCCTTTACTATGTATCCTCATGAGATTGGTTGTGTAGATCCTAAGCTAGTTGCACCCATGATAATCTTTCCTATTCCACATATTCCATGGAATCTTCGCCCTATACCAGTTCCAAAGGCTCACTTACCTGAGCTAATGAAACTACTTAAGGAGAAGATAAACATGAGAATTTTAGAGCCATCTTTTGCATCTTACTCAAATCGATGGTTCACTGTGCCTAAAAAGAATGGGAAACTACGTTTTATTCAAGATCTCCAACCCTCAATAAAGTCACCATAAGGAATGTAGGAACAGGACCCATTGTAGATGAGTTTGCTGAATCATTTTCAAGACGTTCTATCTATTCAATGGGTGATTTATATTCTGGATATGACCAATTCCAATTAGCAATTGATAGTCGTGACATAACCACAATGAAAACTCCTTTAGGCTTAGTGCGAATGTGTACCTTACCTCAAGGAGCCACTAATTCTGTGGCTCATATGATGAGTGCTATGAATATGGTCTTACATGATTTTATCCCGCGTATAACTATGCCATTCATTGATGATATTCCAATTAAAGGGAGTGAGGAACGTGTAAAGGACATTACTTTAGATTCATCTGGATGTCGTAAATTTGTTCTTGACCATATCTCTGATTGTGAAAGAATATTTCAACGATTTGAAGAGGTAGGTCTCACATTTTCCATAGAAAAATCTATTTTTGGTGTTAATGAGGTCCTTATTGTTGGACATTCATGTGGCCATTATGGTTGAAAGCCATACCCACAAAAAGTTGATGCCATTAGCAAGATTTTTGAAACATGTAACAATGTGAGTGAGGTACGTAGATTTCTTGGTGCTTGCATCTTTTATGTTATTTGGATCCCACACTTTGCTCATGTTGCTGATTGTCTCTATGACTTGTTGAGGAAGAAACAAAAATTTATTTGGACTGACAAACACACTCAAGCTATGCGTAAATTGAAGAAATTATTGCTTGAAGCTCCCATCCTTAAGCATGTAGACTATTCTGCTAACAAACCTATTATATTGACTGTTGATACTAGTCCTATTGGTATAGTTTGGGTCATAAGTCAAGATGATAGTGAAGGGAATAGATATGCAATTAGGTTTGGTGCCAAAATTCTACATGAAACACAACGAAAATATCCATAGATCAAACGAGAACTATGGGGTATGGTAACAACTTTGAAAACAAACAAAGAATATTTCATTGGTGCAAATGTCAAAGTTGAGACTGATTGTTTGCCTCTCATTGGAATGATAGCCAATTTTTCATCTCCTGATATAGCCATGCTTAGATGGATCTCATATATTAAGTTCATAAATCCTGAGTTAGTTCATATCTCAGGTAAGTCAAACTCAGTTGCTGATATGTTATCGAGAGCTAGATTTGATGATGATCTTGAAACTGATCTAATAAAGAATGTGAATTTAGTTGACTATGTTCCACATATATACGAGTATGAGAAATTTCATGAGTCTGAGTACGAAAATGAATGGAGAGACATAGGAAAGTATCTAAGTACACTACAACCATTACCTACGTGGACTATGAATAGATTCCATAACATTAGGAAATGAGCTTATAACTTTTTCCTATGTAACGATTATCTTTGGAGACATGCTAAGGGTAAGGTTAAGAATCCACAACGATTCCTAGGAAAACAATGGCTTCAATTGCAAGTAATGAAGGAAATGCATGAGACATTATGGGCAGGTCATAAAGGATTTTTTGGAACATATGAAAAAATTAGAAGTACCTATTATTGGCCTAGGATGTATGTTGACATTAGTAGCTATGTTTCTACATGTTCTACTTGTCAACTTCATTCATCAGTCAAACATAGAGATCCGTTGCATCCTACTTATCCACCTTGTATTCACTACAAGTGGGTAGTAGATCTTGTAACTATGCCTAAAGGTATTGACAAAATGCATTACATTGTACTTGCAAGAGAAGACTTAACTAATCATGTAGAGGGACGTGCACTACGATCTAAGACCACTTACAATGTTTGCAAATTCTTGCTTGAAGATGTCATAAGTCGCTTTGGGTACATAGAGAAAGTAGTTGCCGATCGTGGAGAGTTAAATGTGAGAGAAGCTAAGGAGTTCTTTGAGTGTCACGGTATTCATTTGTCTCTCACTACTGCATATAATCCAGAGGCCAATGGTAAAATAGAGAGAGGGCATCCACCTATTGTGAAAGCCATATCTAAAGCATGTAACGGTGACATCAAACAATGGCCTAGATTCTTACCTTTTGCACTTTGGGCAGATAGAATGGCATGCATACGTACTACTGGATATATGCCTGCTGAACTCATGTACTGTCAAAAACCATTGTTTCCAATTCAGTGTCATATTTCTGCATGGTCAAATTTGCCTTGGTCTGAAAACATGTCTACTGATGATTTTTTGAGTTTGCGCATTAAATAGTTAGAACAAGGTAAATTAAGACTTGATGATGCCGTTGAAAAATTAAGAGAATCTAGAATGAAGAATAAGCATTATTTTGATAAAACTCATCGATTGCATCCTAAGCCAATTGAAGTAGGAGATTGGGTGCTCATTTATGATAGTACATTTGACTCTCAATATGATGCACGCAAAAAGCTCACTCAACGGTGGTTTGGGCCATACATTGTATCAAAAGTCAACAACAATGGTACGTATGCTCTTTGTAAATTAAATGGTGTTGCACTAAAAACTTTGATTGCAGGTAAAAGGATAAAGCTATTCAAGAAACGTGATAATGACGAGTACATTTTGGATGATAACATTGAAGAAGATGACAACAATGAGGCCGATTCATAAACAAGAGTATCCATGTTATTAAAAAAAAATTAAAAAGAAAATTTTTAAAAAAAAAAGTAAAATAAAAAAAATGAAAATAAAAAAATAAAAAACATATAAAAATATCATTAATTTTTCAAGTTCATGTTGCTTTGTTTTTTGCATTCTATTTTTTTTCGTTCTTGTTTCATGCATGTTTGTTTTCAATCTTTGCATTGCATTGCATATCCACATCACTTGAGTCAAATAGGTTTATGTTACCTATTTGTTCATGCATATTCATGTTGCCTGTTTCAATTCTTTCTTTCATGCAAATTTTGCTTCATGTCACGTTACTCATTCATGCACATAATCAATTTTCCTTCCATGTTTCTTATGTTGCCTATACAAGAATTTGATGCCTGGAACATTTTGTTTTTCACAGATGCTAGAGTGGCGCTTCCGGAGGAATCGCAGGTTTAATGAGGGCGAATGTCATCGAGATTTTCTCTCCTCTCTCACTCATGAAGGCCTACAGGAAACACATTCGGTGAAGGTAGCCAGAATTCCCTGAGAAGTCCCAGATGCGTCAAGGATTTCAAAGGGAGTTCACATGCAAACTTTGGAAGAAATCAAGCAAATTTAGGATAGCGGTCAAAGCTGGTCAAACTTTGGAAATTAGGGCAAAAATTTCAATATCTCCAAATCACATGAAAATTCATATACTTGTAAAGCCTATCAAAGGCAGTGCTTAGCCCGAATTTCACATGAAAATGGATTTTCTAGCACATTGATATGCCATGTGCATTTTGTAAAAAATGTAATTTTTCCACTTAGACCCTATAAAATCTTGTATAGGAATTTTTTTTAGCCATATGGTTTGGCATGTATAAAGGTCATATGTGGCTACATATTTGTACAAAGTTTCAAGGCTATCAGAGTTTCCTAGACACCTTAATGCCACCTTGCAAGCTTCCAAATATAGTCAAACTTGTATAAGGGAGATTTAGATAAAAGTTTTTTCTGCATATTCCTGAAGAAGATCTTTGGAAACATAGTCCTACAAAGTTTCATCTTCATCAAAGCCTTTTTGGAGGGTCAAAGAGCACAAAGTCCAGTTTTCAAGGTCACCACAGTTTTCTAGTTTAAGCAAATTGAAGGGTTGAAGGGCTGCCACATGGTGAAAGCTGATTGAGCCATGTTGTAGGATCAAGATGAGCTCATATTCAAGGGTGGAGATGAACTTATGCTTAAAGCAAGGAGAATCCATGAGTTTTTTTCATCAAAGAAGACTTTTTTGACAGTTAAAGATCAATAATGCAACTTTTCTCTAAAAATAGTGGCATATCTTATCCGAACTGATGCCAGCACTGATCCGACGGTACAGATCATCCCCAGATCATATTGTGGAGAATGAAGATGCCTAGATTTCACTCCCTTATACTAGATTTGATAGAAAGAACAATTCCAAGCCATTGATTTGATTAATCAAACGGTTGTAATCGAAAGTAGTGATCCTAGAGTTGAGAGTTGATTTCTCTAGATCCAAAGGCCCAAATTTATTCAAAAAACTATATAAAATCCCCTCCAAACTCCTAGAGCATCATTGTTAGGCATCCATAGGGCTCTTGCTAGCTTAAGGTTTCCTTGAGACGATCACCCTCGGTTGAGCGAGTGAGGATCCAAGGTGGGCTAGTATGAGTATAGAACCTAGTTTCAAATTTAAGTTAGAACTCCAATCTAGGATAGGCTCTTGAAACCAGCATCTCTATCTTGACTCACCCTTGGTGGAGCGTGTGAGTGAGTTAGAGCTGGTTTTAATGAGTCTTAGACTTCTTTAGTTAGATGTTACGAGCCTAGACATACATAGGGTCAATGAAGTGGAACTCATCTTCTTATGTGTGACATTCAGTTGAACTGCCATGGTTTCAAGGTCCGAACCGCCTTTGATCAGTAGACTGCTTAGCTTGACGTATCACGACGATCTTATACATGTATCTTAATTCAAATCCTTTTAATTCATGTCACTTGTCACTTGTCTCTTTTCTCTTGTCTCTCAGTCTCTTAAGTATTTTTACATGTCTTCTATTTTCTTCTACGTGTGAGAAGGCTCCGCAATATTGCATTGAACCAGTGAGGATGTTTCATTGAGCTTGTGATTAAACTCTATCATCATAATTCACTTGCATGCATATAATCCATACATACCCATACATATTGATTAGTTTCTGAAAGTGTATAAGAAGCTCCAATATTGGATCATTCTTCCTTTCAAAACTGATTTATGTGTAAGGATTCCATCTATTCTCGTCATGCATACATATCATCCAAAGAAGACTATGCATATGGATTAGAATTAGGAAGTGTTTAAGAAGCTCCTTCAATGGACCATTCTTCCTTCCAAATTTGATTCGTGTGTATGGTTCTCTTTCATTCTTATGAGTCATGTTCATAAATCTAACTTGCACTCCTACATTCCCATTCCCATAATCATTTCAACATCTCTCTCTTCTCCATACTCAACATTAATTTCACTTTCATGTCCTTAAACCTTCCAACATTCATTAGCTTCATACATCCTGTGTGTGCCATGACCAGACCCGATCCACCCGGATTGCGATCACCTCCACAATGTAAAAGAGGTACAAGCTTTTATGGGTCATTGTGGTTATGACAGACAATTCATACACATGTATGCAATCATAGCCAAGCCTCTGTACTCTCTTTTGACCAAGTTTGAATGGACAGATGAATGTGAAAATTCATTCAAAGAACTTAAAGAACTTTGTGCTCAGCACCTATATTAACAACCCCAGATTGGAGTAAGTCATTCCATGTACATGTGGATGCATCCAACTATGCCATAGGATGTGTGTTGGCACAACCCACGAATGAAGGAAATATAGATCTCCCCATAGCTTATGCAAGCAGCCAGTTGAATGGAGCAGAAAGAAATTACACCACTACGGAACGAGAAGGATTAGGAATGATTTACGCATAAAGAAAGTCACGCATTATTTGTTGGCAAACAAGTTCAAGTTCTTTACAGATCATCAAGCATTATTGTACTTAGTCAATAATCCATGTAACATAGGACGGTTGATACGTTGGTTTCTATTACTCATGGAGTATGACTTTGAAGTCGTAGTCAGGAAAGGAAAAACCCACCTCAAATCTCACCACCTTTCAAGATTAACCACAGGAGAAGCTCCTCAAGGAATAGCTGATGATTTACCCGATGCATATTTGTTTAACCTTGAGATAGTACCAGAATGGGCTAAGCCTCTTATCCCTATTCTCACATATGGACCCAAGGATCCTAGGATTAGGATCAAAGAAGGAGGGATTACCAAGTCTCAAAGATATCAAATAATAGAAGGAAGCATATATAAATAGGATAATCAAAAGATTCTTGCTTAATGTGTAGATGAATCAGAACATGCGAATTGGTTGCAATTAGCACACATAGGTGCATTAAAGCAACATCATTCAAAACAGCATACCTTGCAGACTCTCCATAGACTAGGAGTATATTGGCCTTCTATGGAAGCAGATGTCTACAAGTTGTGTAGAGAATGCCCTATTTGTTGTGAAAGAATGCCAGTAGAACATGCCACCTTGTATCATGTGTCTCTCACACCAAAATGGAGTGAACCTTTAGTGACATACTTGAGGACGAACACATTCCCTCAAGGAATGACCTTAGCACGACAACGCAGTCTAGAAAGCTCAAGACTATTCACTTATTGGCGACAATCTATACAATTGAGGATGAGACGGATACTTAAGACAATGTGTTCATGAAAGTGATTATTTGAGCATACTAGAGACTGCACACCAAGGTGTTGCAAGAGGTCATTTTGGACCCAATAGGATAATCAAAGCCATCCTCTTTGCAGAATTAAGGTGGCCCACTCTTCACATGGATGTAGATACCTATGTTAAGAGATGTGATGTGTGCCAAAGAACTTAGTTTCCTACTCGCAGAGATGAAATGCCATTGAAGCCCATGATGGGAGGACGTGCATTTTCTAAGTGGGGTGTAGACTTTGTAGGATCCATTAACCCCCCTGCAAAAGGTACACATGTAGAATACATTATTGTAGCTATGGATTATCTTACCAAATGGGTAGAGGCCAAGGCCACAAAAAAGAATGATGCACACACAACTGCAAAATTCTTATTTGAAAATTTCTTTACAAGATATGGATTGCCTAAAGAGTTAGTGAGCGATCGAGGAACTCACTTTCTAAACCAGGTCATTGAATATTTGTTATAGGATTTTATGGTGATTCACAAGAAATTCGCACCATATCATCCTCAGGCCAATGGTCAAGTTGAAAGCACTAAGAAGATCCTTTGTAACGTACTGACGAAACTCGTAAACAACAAACGTTCAGATTGGGACAAATAGTTACATCACGCTGTTTGGGCATATCGAGTGGCCTACAAGACCGTACTCAATGCAACTCCATTTCAGATGGTTTTTGGTCAGAATGTTGTGCTTCCTTTGGACTTCTTGATACCGACCCTTAAGGTTTAACAAGAACATCAGTGGACCGGCCATGAATTATCATCAAGAATAATGGACTTGGAACGATTAGGAGAAACTAGGCTGAAAGCCGCAGTACGCATATATGCAGCAAAGAAACGACAGAAAGCCTACTTCGATGCACATGTGAAAGACAAAGGCTTAAAAGAAGGAGATTTACTCCTAGTGTATACGCTGAAACAACATGCATGGAAGTTAGAAAAGCGAGGTTATGGACCTATGATCATTAGCAAACTCTCGACAAGTGGAGCAATACAATACTTGGGTGATCCTGGTCTGCCCTCCCTGTCTGGGGAGATGTGGCAGCTGTTGTATTTTATTTTTTAGCATCAATTTTATACTTTCTGTTGTGCTTCAAAAAAAAAAAAAAAAAAAAAAAAGCCACCCTAGAAGGATACATAATGCCTAATTACATTAGTGGCTGTAGATTCAAGCTTAGATGACTCACGTTGGAAAAGAAGCATAAGGAGGAAGAAAATAGAATATGCACTGAAGCTCAGGCAGAAGCTATAGAACGCATTAAGCACATGAAGCTAAGAAGACAAGGACTAAGGAGAGAACATTATAACCATCTAGAAATACCACCCAAATATCCCATGGCCATGTGTCAAGCAAAGTCAAGTACTCATCCTAGTATAGTGGATAGCAGACCATTCATTACAGTCAGGCTAGAGCACGGTAATCCTTGCCAGGAGCTCAGGGCTTTAATTGACTCAGGTGCTATGACTAGTGCGATTAGATGGTCCCACTACAAGGACTGAGGAGTAGAAATGTGACCAATTGAGGCATACCTCATAGGGCTAGGAGCCATGGAAACCCCTTGCATGGGTGAGGTGGACCTTCCTATCCTCATATACAACGTACCATGACAGCAAAGCTACTAGTGTGCCATGACGATGACTTGATAGAACCCCTAATCCTTGGCCAAGATTGGCTATATGATCACTCAGTGAACCTAAAACTTAGACAAGGATCCTTGCAGATTGGAACCTTAGATCAGTAGCAAGTGATACCGCTTGACTTCCCTAAAACACTCCACCTAAGGTATGTAACCCTAGACCATATGAAATGCATGCGACGAAGGACCAGAAGATCTTTGGCCAGATAAGTCATACGATGTCTACACCAACCCACGTGGGCTTGGTTATGGACAATTGTCATTCAGAAGAATGTCAGCAGACTTTCCCCTAGTCTTCCTGCAAACTAGAAGGGGTCACCACCCAACAGATGGGTCAGGTGGGTTGCATCAGTGGTCAGGTGGACTGCATCAGTGACCAAATGGGCACTATACCTTGCGGTGCCCATCCTTCCATACTTATTGCGGACTGGCCTAGATTTATGGTACAAAACGAAGCACTTCCTAATGGGCAAGTTCTGCAAGTGTTGGACCTCCCTTCTTTTCCAAAGTAGAGTGTCCATTCGACCTCTCAACCTCAACCACGAAGGAGTCAACCACAACCAAGGAACCCAGACTGATGACTATATCAGATGACACAAAACAAGCAGCAGTATCAGCATCACAAAACAAGCAGCACAAGACAAGTATGGGTGTCAAAAGGACAAAAAGCACCACTAGTTTTCAACAACACACACAACGATACAAAGAAGTTAAGGTAGAAGCAGAGTTAGCATCTAAAATCTCCTCGACCTTTTTCTACAAGTACGAACAGTCGATAAATTTGGATCGCCAAGAACTACCTTATGAATCGACCCACACCCACACAGTAATGGGTACCAAAACTGTGTACTATAGCTCAACATTCAAGCCATGTAATATATACCCCTCAGAAATCTTTTCACCCTTCAACACCACCACATCCAATACCACCTTTTATCCCTCAACAGAAACACACCACCCGCTCAACAACTCTTAGGAAACGGATACCGAAAGGTATCTAGACGTCTCCTCAAAACCTGTTGTCTAACATTACTCTCACCCCGACTAAACACTACCCTTGTAATAACTCATTCACAACTGAACTTTTTACAAATTCATACACACTAACCCAACATCACTTGTAATAACATCTCATCAATCAATGCATGCACCATTAAAAGCATATAGGTGTCAAGAGACATGCATTAGTTTGCAAAAATCATTCCATAAACCACCTCACAACACTTGGCTACATGGGTTACACATTGGTTATGGAAAGGGATTGCGGTCTCACTTTAATGGGATCATGATGAATTTCCATACTAATGTGCTAATCTTTTGTAGCAGATCTTCTACACCCTTGCATCACTCATCATGCAGACAGAAGGACCGTCCGAAGAAGGCCCTAGTGTACCTTTGGTAAATTTTGGCGAATTACTGGCTGAGCCTCATCCCATGGTACAACCACCTGAATTTCAAGGATTCCCAGAGGCCCTTTGGCGGATGCAAATTTTATTTCTGATGCCACGTTGACTTTTGACAGTAGTAAGTGGGGCAAGTATCAGTTCTTCTCCAAGAGAATTTGAAGCACTCCAAAACACAGAAGACTTAAAGCATGTTTGGGCAAGAGCAGGTTTTACATAATACTTCAGTGATCCACTACCCAAACCCAATTTCTATAGATGTTACTACCTGGTGACCACACTTACAGCCTCCGAGAACAAGGATTTGCCGAGCACATTCATTCTGCCGTCTTTGGTAAATGAACCGCCTTTCAAAAAGTTCTATCTTTCAAAGGATTTGATTCGAGCTGCAATTAAGATCCATGGAACTCACACGCCGACAGAGCGAGAAAGGCTGATTCTAGAGCCGATGAAGCATGGTGATGTTATCAAATGGGAAGACATTTCGGCTATTACACCTGAGCTATCTAAGCCATTACGTATATGTATGCAACATTTTGCATTCCCGGATGAGGATCGTTTCACTATGCCTCACAAGCGTATTTGGTTTGGATTGTATTTAGCTTGCCCCAGACAATAGATCTTGCAAGTTGGATAATTGATCAGTTGTATCTAGCGCAGCAAAGATGGGAAAGGAAAAAAGTCATCCATGGATGTTGTGCTCTCACTCCAATTGTGTATGTGTGTTTGGCTTATGACTTGCCTATAGAATGTGCAATGACAAGTGAGGAATTGAAGGCATTCAAAGGGACTGCCAAAAAGGCCAAAAAATCTAGCAAGGGATGAGCAAGTAAGCGCATGCAAGGATCTATCCCATGCCTACAAGTTCCAGAGTCCCCGTCACCCCAACCCTCTCCAGAACAGTCACCTACGGAACCCATTGCGCCTATACAGCCCATTCGCATACGACTGTCATGACCAATTATTATGGAAGGTACTAGGAGTACCATCACTTCTCAAGCATCCGCAGTCCCCAAACCTACCACTACTGCTGCAGAAATTCCCACCTCCATCGGTGCGGAAGCATTTACTTTTCCTATACCCAACCTGGAAGCAGAACCAATGAATACCACATTCGATTTTGAAATGTCGGATGCTTTTTCAAACGAATTTCAATTTTCAGAAGGAAAATTTTTCTCTCAGGAGTATGAACACCCAAGTTACCCTACCACACCCCCTGATCAAACACAAGAATAAGTAGTCTCCAGCTCTGAAGAAGAGAGGACAAAAGCCGACAATGACGACAGAGACGATGAAGCCAGTCGGGCCAATCATGACTCGAAAGAGAATGTGCAGACTAATGAACAGGGAAAACACATTGATACTGAGGGTGACACCAATACTTACGAAGATGAGACATTTGAAGCAGTGGCCTACACATTGGCAATCAAGAAGCTATACCGCACCATGCAAGTTGTTTGGGCGTGCAAAAAACTCTCAAAGGAAGAAAGCCAAACACTTGTAGAATAAGAACTTGCTACAGGAGGCTTTGAAGAAGCCTACATTCAAGGTTTCAGAGAACTAGTTAAGTCAGTAGGCACTAATGAAGCATTATGCTATTTGCAGAGGAAACGACTACCACAGTTTGACCCATGCCGAATTCGATTGCTATCAAAATCGGGTCAATATATTCGTGTACCAACAGATGTTCAGTCTTCACAATAGACCAGAGAAGCACGCCTCATTCCGGAAGGATCTTTGGCAGAAGAAAGGATAATTATCCACTCCCCATCCCACACTTCTACTGTACATACCACCACTATTGTCAAAGTACCCACCACACCAACCGCTCCTCTTTCACCTTCCACCCCTCCAGTCTCTTCTATACACTCTACCTCCCTTCGACCATCCACGTCCTTCGATGGTGCGATAGCAGAAGCCTTTGTTGCCTCGATTCCTCTCACCCTTTCCGCACCCACACAACCAGGCCTCCCTCTTAGGACGTCCACCCTTCTATCCAGTCCATTTCTCCATCCATCCATCCCTTCCTTCCCCACCCCTCCAAGATCCCTGTTCCCATTTCCTCCTCCATTGACCTTCTCCCTCGTATCACCTCCCCGACCCACTGTATTTCCTCTTTCCCCTCTCCACCAAGAAGTACAAGAGACCCCATCTATAAATTACTCGGCAACCTTTGTAAATCTTGTTTTCATACCCACTCACGCACCCACTGTCACCCCACTATTCACGGTCACTGCACTCGACACCACATCCAATGACATGGACATATCACCCCCCACTGCACCACCACTCACCTCATCCATTTTACCACCACATTTAGGCACATCACATTTTTCCACAGTCAGCAGTGCATCCACTTTCCCACCCCTATTTCCCCTTCCCCTTGCATCAACACCCACACCCACAGCATTTTCACTCACTCCGCCATTACTATTATCACACACCATCGACACCACATTCTGTCAAATGTTCGCATGTATGACAAAAGTAAGAGATAAATTTGCATTTCTAGGTACGAGTTATCAGATGCTGCAGCAAACCACGAATGACTTACAGTTGCAGCTAAACTCTTTAACTATCGAGAATGCCTCCCGTAACACCCGCTACCAAGAGCTACGCCAGGCCTACCGTACACTTGAACTAGAAAGTGAACAGAAGACAAAAGAGGCCATTATGGATATAGATAATTTGTTAAGGACTCAAACCATTCGCAATGTGACCCTCATTAGAAACATGGGACTACTAAGATGCCACCTAGCAGCAACAAAAGAAGAGAATCAACGGTTGCAGGACCATAATAGAGAAAACCTTGAAGCTACTTTGGATTAACCGGACAAACCCTTGAGTCCTAGTCCTTTCAAAGTTGTCCCCTCTGAATCCATGAAGATACTATTGGAAGATCATGTCCGACTATTAGAGGATTATGACAGTATGAATGAGGAATACCAGAAGCTCAAAGAGGAACACAAAATATTACAATTACGAGCACATGTACAGTAAGTACCACCAACTCTTGCGGCCATATCTACTGAAATCATCGAGGAACTCAATGCTTTATGGGCCCAGGTATTGACTCTTCAAACAGAGATAGCAGCATACGAAGCACCCCCTAGGCCAGATTCCCCACTGGAACTACCAGCGGATGAAGAAACAGTGACTATACAGGTGGAGGACACTTTTGAAGAAGCCTATGAACCCCAACCCATCCCAAGCTGACGCGTCACGGCCAAAGGCCAGACCACCTTTGAACTCCCTACCCCCGCATGGATGAAGACTGTAGAAGAACTTGTCCGAACCCACTCAACACGTGTGGAAGCTCAATTACACGCAATGGCCATGATAGAGGAACGAATTTTACAATCCCCTTATTTCGCTCACTTGGCCCCTTGCAGGTATATATATGGGCATGAGCTTCAATACAAGCCATATTTTATGTTAATGGTAGAATACCAATTGTCCATCGAAAAGGAGACAGGCAAGAAACCCTCCCATGCAACTCAGTTTGAACCTGCAGACTTGCCAACAGACGCGCAGACTCATTATAGGAATATATCAACCAACCTGGTGCAAGGACTTATTACAAGAATATCCAAAAATGATGAGCACATGGGCCAAGGCACTACTTCATTTAAAGTATAACACATGTTGGGGACCGATCCCAAGACGTTGCTCCTAGAAGGCCTTTGCAATCAAAGTATAGAACAACAAGCAATGCCAGGACTGGTTAAATTACCCATACTTCACTCAATCCACCGGACTGCCCATTGTAGGATATATGATGGCAACGATTCGACACTAGCTCCCCCGCTTACGATGAACGGATGATGTAGCAATGCATATGACTATCAAAATCTTTGACATGATGCAGATAGTATTCAAGGTTTTTCGTCGCGTCAAGGCACCACATGTGAACACTCCGGGATTCGAGCATGGCAATCAAGATTTAGCATATGATATGAGTAGGACACCATCGCTCCAGATGTGTTATGCCTGGCACTGTCGCATCAAATATCTACCGGCATGCTACAAAATGACCTTTGAAGAAATGTTTACTACCAGTTTTTGGGAATACCATTCAGAGGTGTTCATCAGCAAGCCCACACGCCTACTCCAATTATTTTCTTGTGAACAACTGGTGTACTCCACACATTACAGACTCCTGCCACCAGATGAACCTGAACCCATAGATTGGGAAAAACTGGAAGCAGATCTTGCAAGAGGTATTCGCATTTCAGAGCACACCCTTGCTCAGGATCTCCTACAAAATTATATCCAATAGACCCCGCAACAAGGTTCTATCGAGGACGACAGAAGCGAGAGGGAGGGGGTGTTGGCAGCAGCCAGAGGCACAGATGCTGAGGAAGTATGTGAAGACAGAGCACAACGAAGTAGTGGGGAGCTAGACGGATTACTTTTCAAAACAAATATGTTTTATAAATACTTTTCAAAACTCCCAGCAGTGATTTTCATCACTCTTGTACCATATGTAACATAGAAAAAAGCCTTTTTGTAATTAGTAGCTCCATTTTGTGCAAGCCAAGGAGTCATCGAGCTTGAGGAGCTTAGGTAGAACGAGCCTACCAATTTTGGCTATTTTTAGACATCGTTTAGACCTTCAAATAGCAACTAGAACCTATTTTTTAATTATGCCGATCACTAGATGTGAAACCGGTCAAAACTAGTCTAAAAACTATAAAAAGAGCTAGAGAGCTCATTTTTGAGGTTGGCTAGTGTAGACTTGTATGAGCTAGAGTGAGCTTGTCAGACATTGGTCTACAAAGACAATTCCATGTGTGTGTGGGATGAGGGCTAGTTAGCCAAGGTCCTAAGCTCGGGGGTATATCCTAAGGTATTTGATGGTTAGTGGGGATGAGTGTTGCATGCTGGCCATTCCAGATCACTGCTATTTTAGATACAAGAGGATATAAATGGAAGGGAGGAGAGTGGCACATACATCATTCGCATGTCTTTTCTGAGGAAAGTCTCACATTTGGTATCATGGCTTAATTTTTAGCTAATTTTAGAGGAGAACTCGCATGGTTGTTGGGAGTTCGTGCATGTTTCCTTTGGTCGTCCCATCGTCTTCTTCCTCATATTTTTGTGTGCTCCGTAGACAACCCGCATCTCCGTCTGTGTTCCATAAAAGTGAAGTACTCTACGACAGGTCTGTGCGTATTATGCGTGCTTGTGTGTAAAGCAGCGAGAGCTTCCGTTGTTGCCGCCGTCAGGGGGTCATCTAACACAGAAGGAGGAAAGTCTCACATTTGGTATCATGGCTTAATTTTTAGCTAATTTTAGAGGAGAACTCGCATGGTTGTTGGGAGTTCGTGCATGTTTCCTTTGGTCGTCCCATCGTCTTCTTCCTCATATTTTTGTGTGCTCCGTAGACAACCCGCATCTCCGTCTGTGTTCCATAAAAGTGAAGTACTCTACGACAGGTCTGTGCGTGTTATGCGTGCTTGTGTGTAAAGCAGCGAGAGCTTCCGTTGTTGCCGCCGTCAGGGGGTCATCTAACACAGAAGGAGGGAAGCCGCCGGATCTTTCTCACATCAGCTTCCCCTCCTCTATTTCCCAGTCTTGTGTAGCGTCTAGCATTTCTTCCCCTCCATTACGTGCTGCCTTCCTCGAATCATCCCCACCTTTTGCTCCCTGATTGGCTTCAGCTACTGCTGTTTTATCTCCGGCGCCCGTTCTTTTCTTCTTCTTGCTACCTGCATAGTGAAGCTTCCAACGTCGCTTCCGACCATCAAGGGCTCGACAACAAGCGACATTTCTTTCCACTGTTTAGAGGAGTAAAGTGATGTTTGAGCGCAGAATCGGGAGGAGGATGCACCTAATCGGGAGGAAATTGTGTGCAAGGGAAGGACACCACGTATGATTTTCTAGCAATACACGGAGGCCAATTCACGTGTTGATATGGCTGCGATCATCTTCTCTAACACGTATTGATCTGTGAAAGGACGTTGAAGGCCTTGGTCACGCTCTCAAAGAAGGAAAGGGACGGAATTTTGTGCTGTTAAGCTGAATAGACAGTGTTCTCTATATCAGAGGTTATCCTCGAGCTCACGATGCATGGCATTGGTGGATTTATTGGTCAGATGATCTGAAGAGCAGGGAAGAACTCTCAACAGCCATAGAAGAGGGTGAAAGTGGACTGTTCTTCATCGAGCATCATCAACGAAGCACTTATGTGATCCATGAAACAAAGGGAGTGAAGAAATCTGAGATAAGTATTTAGTCAATATTTGGTTGATTAATCTGGTGATTGTGCATGTTAGAAGTGTACCTGCATTACGCATCGAATAACGTAAGTAGAAATATATGATCGGTGCTTGAGCTTTTCTTGCAGGTGGTAAGTATCGGCAGGTATCGAAAAAAAAAATTGATTGAGGGCGTGTAGAGCCCAACAGCATACTTGGAAAAGTTTTCAATTGCAGGTGTTCGTTGAGAAGACAAAATAGATCGTGCCCGCCGGCACTGATGATTTGATTTTGTTGAATGCTTGACGCTTTTCGAAATTATTTCGGATTTTAAAGTGATGCCGTTAGGCTATCGAAATTTCTAAGATATTAGCATGCATGTGCATTGAAGTTTAGGAAACATATTAAAGTTTCTTTCTTTTGGTTTTTTTCCTGTTAAGCAAAGGCTTTGATTGGTTCTTTTTCCGCTTGCCACTAGTTATACGTTTGATTAGTGTATTAAAAAAAAAACAAAAGAAAAGTTACTTGCCTTTAGTCCTAATATGGAACCTGAATCATCATCACCTACTAGGACAGATACCCTTATGCCAGAACCTCCAGTTGATCCAATTCAAGCAATAAATAATAGAATTTCATTCTTAGAGAGTTCACTTCAGGATATCTTGGAACACGTGCGTGGTTCCAAGAAAGAAGAAGAGCCGCTCAATTCTGATTTGCCAGAGATGGAGGTAGATGCTCCAGATGAGCATCAAACTTCAGAAGTTCCTAGAGATAGCATCTTAGTTAGAGAAGCGAGATGGAAGCTTAAGGATCTTAAGCCGCCAAGATATCATGGCTGAACTAGCTGTAGGACTGCTGACGCGGTTGAGCAGTGGCTCAGCAAGTGGGAACAGTGCTTCCGCTTGTGTCATATCATTGACGATAGGCACAAGATTCAGCAGGCCACTTATAATCTTATGGATATTGCACATAGGTGGTGGCGTAAGATAGAGCATGATAATAAAGAGCCCATGACATGGGATCAATTTAAAATCCTATTTTATAATTAATTTTGTACCACCTGATGAAAGGTCTAGAGCACTAGACACCTGGTTCTTCATCAGTCAGAAGAATCAATCAGTCCAAGAATACGCAGATAGGTATAGAGAGGTACTTCTTAAAGTACTTGATAAGGTATTTCTTAAAGTACTTGATACCATTCCAGAATTTCTTCAAGTCCACAAGTTTGTTTTGGGACTCAAAGAAACTATCCGGCCTTTAATGAGAAAGGAGTGGTGTCAGTCTTTGGCACAGGCCACAGAGATGGCCTTGGTTTATGAGGACGGCCACAGGATCACAGGTTCCCAGGGTCAAAGATCCCCATGGACTAGGGTTAGCCGACCTTTCCATACTTCGACTTCTGGTTCGGTCAGTGCACAGCCTTCTAGGGAGGCTAAGCAGGTGCACATGATCCAGACAGTCTCAAGAGGAAAGAGAAAAGTGTCTTCTCTGGCTGAGAGGGCATATAACTGATCTATTCTTACCCCTCACCAGAAAGAGAAGGCAATGAAAGAGGGTTTATGCTATGGTTGCTTAGGGCAGCACTTGTATAAGGATTGTCCTAAAAAGAAAAAGATAGCAGCCACCATAGTCATAAATCCGACTCAGGCAGGGGGTGGGAGTGAGGATGAGTTTGGGGATTCCCCATCTCCACTATCATCTCCCATAGTGGCCATGACGGTCACTAAAAAGGTTCTGATTGTGCCAGATGCTGTGCTTTTCCAGTGGCACAGAAAGGATACCAGTTCCCAGATACTGAGCTTATTGTCATGAGAGGAGTCGTGGCAGAACAGCCTGTCAAGGTACTCTTTGACACAGGTTCAAATCATAATGTTATTAGTTCTCGATTATTCAAGAGATTACACTTAGACATGGTATAGTCAGATTATACTTATACCATAGAGCTAGCCGACGGGAAGGGAACAGAGACTTGGGATAGACGAGTAGTTGATCTTCCTATTCAAATCCAGTCCTATGAGGAGAGATTGGACTTTGAGATAGCGAGATTAGCTCGATTCGACATAGTTCTTAGTAAGAAGTGGCATGCGAGGAAGAAACCAGTCATTGATTTTGCTTCACATGTATATCAGTTTGAGCATGAGGGAAGGAGATTACTGATCCGTGGAGAACCAGATCTCCAAGAGACGCGATTGGTGACTGCTACCAAGTTGCTCAAAATTGATTGTAAGTATATCTATTTTCTTTATTTCATGTATTTGTCGTTTGTTGAGATGCATTCATGCAATCATGGAGACTCAAGTTGGAATGCTCCAGCACTTTCAGCCAAAGTGAGAGCAAAATTCCAAGAGTTGTTTTTAAAGGAATTACCATCATGTTTGCCTCCTTGCAGGAATATAGAGCATAGAATCGAATTGGTACCAGGAGCGAGTCCGACTACTCAGTCATCATTTCGAATGAGTTTGCAGGAGGAAAATGAAGTCCGCAAGGTCGTGGATGAGTATCTTCAAAAAGGGCTGATTAGACCCAGCTATTCACCGTTTGCCGCACCAGTTCTTCTTGAGAAGAAGAAGGATGGATCTTATAGGATGTGTGTCGATTATCGAGCACTCAATAAGATCACTATTAAACATAGATATCCCATGCCCCGGATTGATGATCTTTTGGATGCTCTAGGTGGAGCCATTGTATTTAGTAAGATACATTTAAAGAGTGGCTATCATCATATTAGAGTGAAAGATCATGATGTACATAAGACAGCTTTCAAGACCCGTTTTGGTCATTATGAGTATTTGGTCATGCCCTTTGGTTTGACAAATGCTCCAGCTACATTTATGATGTTAATGAATGATATCTTATGACCTTTCATAGGAAAGTGTGTTGATGATTTTGTGGATGATTTGCTAGTATACAATGGGATTGTGCATGAGCATGAAAATCATTTAAGATTTGTGTTGAATATTTTTAAAGAAAATCAGTTGTATGTAAATCCGGAGAAGACACAGTTGTTTCTTCCCAGAATAGAGTATCTAGGGCATGTGATTTCAGCCGATGGGGTTCAGATGGATCCCAAGAAGATATCAGTTATTTTAGCATGGCCTACTCCTCAGGATGAGGGGCAGTTATGGTCATTGTTAGGACTTTCTGGTTTGTATCAAAAATTCATCTCTTCATATTCGTCGATAGCAGCACCTATGACGAACTTGCTTCAAGGCAAAATTCTATTTGCATGGAAGCAAGAGCAGCAAGAGATTTTTGATACCCTGAAACAAGGTGTTTCAAAGGCTCCTACACTCAAAGTGGTGGATCCTCAAAAACCATTTGAGTTAGAAACGGATGCTAGCGGCATAGCCATAGGTGCAGTCTTGAGTCAAGATGGCAGGCCAATAGCTTTTGAAAGTAAGAAGTTAAGTAGTGCACAACACAATTGGCCGGTGCATGAACAAGAGTTGTATGCGGTGGTGCATGCACTTAAAGTTTGGAGAAATTATCTTTATGGTGTGGACTTTAAGGTATTCACAGATCATCATACACTCAAGTATTTTTGTAGTCAGCCAGATCTTCGAGGCCGACAGGCTCGTTGGCCTGAGCTCATGCAGGAATTTCACATGGAAATCTTGTATAGAAGAGGCAAAGAAAATATAGTAGTTGATGCATTATCTCGTATAATGTATCAAATGAGCTTTACAGTTTTAGAAAGCTCATTGCTTCAAGAAATTAAGGAAGCACAGGTGGAAGATCCACATTTGTTACATATAGTTAGAGCCATTAGTGATGACTCTATTTTAGGAGACGGGACAGTTCTAGCTGTTTCTTCTTCTACTAAAGCAAACAAGTCCATTCCGTATTCTAATTTCTCACAAGAGAATGGAATAGTGAAGTGAAAAGGAAAGGTTTGTGTGCCACATTCCTAGGATTTGCAAAAGAAAGTCATGCATGATAACCATGATGTTCACTGCGTAGGACATCCTGGTGTTGACAAGACAATACAGCTTGTTAGAAGAACATTTTGGTGGTCGGCATTAGCCAGAGATATCCATACTTATGTTCAAAAATGCTTTATGTGCCAAGTCAACAAAGCAGGAAAGGTAAAGACACCGGGTCTTTTACATCCTTTACAAGTTCCAGATCATAATTGGGATAGTATATCCATGGACTTCATAGTGGGGTTACCGCAGACCCAAAGGAAACGGGATACAATCCTATTTTTGGTCGATAGACTGAGCAAGATGACTCATTTTATACCCACACAAGAGACGATAGAAGCTCCACAGGTAGCGGAGTTGTTTATCCATCATGTCTTCAGATTGCATGGGTTACCGAC